>CM073121.1:24466963-25066963 GCA_037039145.1 Fundulus diaphanus | reverse complement strand
GCTAAACTAATATATAAAACCTTTTGACATTTTCACCATTATAAACACAATATGTAAATGCAAAAAGTAATTTAGACCAGCTCAAAGAATTATATTTATTTGTTCATAAATATTCAGATCAAATCAATGAATTACATTGATTTGATCTGAAAATGATGAGAGGAGCCCTTACAAAAAACATTGTACCGATCTAACAGACAATTTATGTTTGAAAACAACATCAGCAATTGGTGTGTCTACCAGTCGTTGGCACACCCTGATTGTGCTTCCTTGAGCTAAACCAGGACGCAATTACACATGGGAGACTCAGATCAGGCAGCAACTTATATCATATAATGACAAGGGCATCTGAAAACCAATGACTGTGCCTTGGGAGATTGGATGGGTGCTAGAGGGAAAACGCACAGGAAATTGGAGTCCAACCCCCATGTGAGATTGTGATTGATAAACTTTTTTTCTTTTTGTTCAGTTTAGCTTTAAGATGTCATCTGTTCATGCTAGAAAGGAAATTGTCAAGCTAACATATTAAGCCTCTTCCTTTACTTCATTCCCATGACTTACTATACAGTAAACAGCATATCTGATGTATTTAAAGTGAGAACAGGCTTAATCCAACCACCTTAAAGTACAAGTGCAAGTGCAAGCAAGGTGCACTATTGACTCATCTCCCAGCTACACAGTTCACATCAGAGTAAATATCATCTTACTATTGCCATGTTAGCAATGTATTTTTTTATGTATGTGTGGTCAGAAACATGCAATCACATGTGAATGTCCACACAACTTTTCCCGTGAGCTGCAGGGATTTATTGTTGACAGTTTATTCCCAATAAATCCATCCATCTGAATGATTAAAGGGCTCATGCAGCAAAGTGATCAATACAGAGATAGGGAGCAGGACGAGCCATAGGCAGCTAACTCTTCGTACTCAAGTGAACAGGGAGTAACAGTTAGAAGTGATGGGCAATGGGCTCTGCTGCGCTTTTCATTTCTATGCAGCCTGCAATGTTGTTATGTCAAGGGAGAGACAGATGGTGATTCACTGTTGCAACCTTAAAAGTGGTCAGTTCCCTATTTAAGAACTCATCAAACAGCCAACAACAAGAACACATACTCATGAAGAGAGGATTGTAAAACCACGGGCAAACAGACGGCATACAACACATAACCCTTCATGACTGTACATCCCCTGTTCGGTACTGTGGCATTTGCACTTATCATATATATCCCTACTGTGATGCATTAGATGAAATGTGCTATGTAGATGTTCTTATTATTTTATTCAGTCATTTGAACACGAGATGAATCATTTTAATAACATAGACCTTTCTATAAATACCATTGATTGTATGGGGTCTTTCCTCCCTGACAAATGTTTTCTGAGCTGTTTATTAGTACCTATCTATTCTCAATCTCTGCTGATATTGACTGCACAGATAAAGGTCAAATGTGCATTTATGAATACATGTTAGCTTACCAGAGAGAGAGAGAGAGAGAGCATGAACCAATCTTTTCAGATTCTTCCCCTAACTACAGAAGTCAACGCAAAGCAAGAAAAAATTTATACAGACCGACTTCAACCGCAGCATCAATAAACGCAATCAGATCATTTAAGCCAACCGACACATACTCAGATTCATATCAGTTTTAAGCTGTTCTGCAAGTAGTCTTTTCTGAGCTAATAATGTTAAATTACTCTATTTGGAATATCTAATCTCTTTGGTGACAGGGAGAAACATGAGAAAAATAAGAGAGCAGTAAGTGTTTTTGAGGGTCTCGAAAATAAAAAGTGGGAAACTGATGGAGCTAATCGAATGAGAGTTGAGGTGATAAGCCGGCTAATAGCTTTGACATTTATGGCAACAAAGCTGTTGTTCCTGTGCTAACAACGCTTATCGCTTCAGGGTCTAAAAGTTCTGGCCTACTGTGTTTACACCACCCCTTGCTTCCCCGGACTCACTTAACGTTCACTTGCAAGGTTGGATTTGAGAGCAGGACTGCTTCTCCATCGCACCTGTAATTATATAAGAAATTAGCAGCTGGTTCACCAATTCAGCACAGTTAATCTTCTAGTGTTAACCGGTTTTAATTACATTGATTAACCTCAACTACCACTGTCCATACAATGTCTGATCTTCCAATAAACCTGTGCAGATTCCCATGATGCCAGACCACAACTGAAGTAATTTCATGACAGGTCTGTTGCAAATGAACAGGAGATATCTGTGCATTGTCCTCTATTATTCCAATCATTATCCATTCTTCACTATTTATACTCTTGCTTTCCCCCAAGATAACAGCTACAGGGTCCTAGATTGGGCTAAGTCCTTTGCCAACTTTGTCTCATTTTGAATCTCCTTCCAATCTATCAAAGGCCTCTGCAGATGAGATCCATCTCCACCATGATCTATTGCCCTGTCCTCTCTTTCTTAAGTGTGCTTAAAGCTATAAACTTACATTTTATTGGTGTAATCTATGCTGAGAAACATCCCAATACTTCTCCCAAAACTATAACAACCTAAAAATATTCCACAAAGAAGGCATCCATCGATCTTCTATGAAGGACCTTTAATAATTGACTGACAAAACTCCTAAATTTAGAGAACAACTAGACATGAGGCTATCATGTCTCATGAAAAAGCTCTCTGATCTGATATCTGATAATATACTGTAGTACTACATAAAGACAGAGCAATTATTTTTCTATTACTTTTGTATTTTATTAATAGATCTAATCAAAACTGAGCCATGATCTTTATTAATTTTGTACTGAGCCTTATTGCTTTCATTTAGTTTGTTTTCATTTAGTAAACGACCGAGTCGTGGCACTTTGTTTTCCCATTTTTTCAGTCATAAGGGAAAGCTGTACCAAAATGTCACCTCCACTGTTATTGGATTATTACGGTTTATAGATGAGCCATCAAAAAATGCTTTCAAAAGTTCAGTAAGGTGACTGAAATTTTCCAGTATGCTGACACTTTGATGTGCATTGCTTGCAGGAACTGCCAACCACAATGAAATGTGACGTAGGTCCCCTCTGGTCTGCTTTTACCTTCTTTCATTGTTCTGCAGTGAAGCATTAAAAGGGTTTTCACCTCTCTAGAAACCCTTCGTCTTTCATTAAGATTATGTAACAAAAAAGTAGCCCAATTTAAACATTAGTGAAAATAAGAAGATTCATCCATCTGTTCTCCATGCTTTATGCTGTTTGAGGTCAAAGGGAGACTTAAGCTTCTCTCAGATGGTACTATGTAAACTCTCAAAAACAAAAAGAACTAAACAGAAGAAACACACAATCACTCAACAGAAAAATTACTACCAAAAACTATAAATGAACCAAATAAACAGTGACACAAAACTCCAAGGAGGCATCTGCCTACTAAACATTAATCACTTCATACATACCTGCCATAGGGCTACTTTCAACCTGTTTTGAAAACCGGTAGTCTAAAGTAACTCACAGTAATATACTAATAGTCTGCTGTAAAGAAATGTGGACATGATACCAATAAATGCAATCTACCAGCAGAAGGTCTCTATGAATATCTTGGTTGGATCAGGGCCACAATATCTCATATTTCAGAGGTGTCAATTGGCCCAAATGGGGACGTGACCAAAGGCAAAATATGAAATATTCAGAGAAAATATAAATTATATGTGAAATGTTACCATTTATGAAATTACTTCACAACCAAGAGAAAAAAGTATGCTCAATAGTGAAGCACTGATTATAAGATGTTTTGTATAAATGAGAAATGGAAATAGGTCAGGATGAAAAGGTAACATGTAAGTGCAAATAGTAATATTAATGATAATAACAATAACAGCCGCAGCAGCAGTAATAATAATTATTATTACTATTATAACTAGAACTGAAAGCCATTATAAACCAGTTTCAAGCCCAAATTCGCCAATCTGCCCCAGGCCCTGTCCCTCCAGCTCTCCTTTCCTTTATCTAATAATATTAATAATATAGTAGTAACATTTTGCATGGTGTCCTACACATATTCCGTTAGTTGCTTTGTGTGCGTTTGCCTTGCTTTTGATGTTTGAAGTTTATTTCATATCAGTGATTAAAATCTAGTTCAGCTTTCATCTATATTCTTGATTAGAATGTGCATTTTTACAATCAGTTATATATATATATATATATATATATATATATATATATATATATATATATATATATATATATATATATATATATATATAATTTTTTTTGCAAACTTAATACTGTTCCATGAAAAAGGTTAGCACTTCAGCTATGTAGGATTATTCCATTGTAAGAATGTTTTTGTCTTTTTATTATTTTAACAGTTGCCGTAAGGATCATCACTTTGAGTGGTGGAACCCTGAATCTCTAATGAGATCGTCTTCATTATATTCCCTTTGTTCTTGGTGTGTTTCATCTTGTTTTGGTCCTTTGACCTGCCCTTTTATCCCTCGAAACAGATGTGGACATCTTCACGTAACAGGTCACCAGATGAACACTCAAATGCAGTGGAACCTATGAAAACAAATTAAATTCATTCAAACAGGTAATTTATATCTTGATAATATGTATGCAAAATAAATGCTCCCCACTGAAATTAGAAACCTGGAATAATTAGTTCTATTACAATGTCATGAAATGTGCCATAATCTTATTGAACAGGGTTACGGTGTGAGGCGTCAGCTTTGTTTGGGTGATTGTGCACGCAGAAGCTCTGCACTTTTATCCACATTGCACACATCTCCAGCATTGACTTCATTGCTGACATTGTGGCAAGCATAGATGGAGTTGGGCGAAATACAACACATGAGCTTGGAGCCTACTGGACCATACATATCTGGGGTATTGAGAGCCATGCACCAGTCTGGCTTGTGGGGCAGCCACAGGCATTTAAAGGAGAAGTCCGGTCAAAATCAGAATTCAAACTGCTGAAAGTACTTTAAATATAAAACTACTACATACTGTGCAAAAAATTATAAGTTTTTTTAATTAATAATAATTCTCATTTAATCATGTTTATGTGGAGGAATCCATCTTGGTCAAGAATAGTACTGTCACCTCCCATTTTTTGACGTCACTCGGCGGACCTGCTGTTGAGCAAGTTTCAACACTCTGTTTGTCACGGCGCACTATTTTCCAAGATCAAACTCAGTCGGGTCCTACAGTATATATCTATACACGCGTGTGTGTGTGTGTGTGTGTGCGCGCGCACACACACACACACACACACACAGTGGAGGAGAGATCGCTGAAGTGACTTAAGTTAGCTGATTATTATAGTATAAGTATTACAATATAAGAGCATTCCAGCACATGCTGGGCTGAGCACGGCTTTGCACCGGTGCTGCAGCTGAGCACGTGCACACACACACACACACACACACAGACACACACACACACACACACACACACACAGCGGAGGAGAGATCGCTGAAGTGACTGTGTTGAAATAAGCAATGTTTTTTCCTCTTTTACCAGTTGTGTTGGAACATCCGATGGCCATGCACGTGGGCATTGTTGCTTCAGCAATAGCTCTTGGGAATGTCAGCGGTGAAGTCCTCTGGAAATCCGAAATAATTATTGATGATCGCAGCTGTGTAGAACGGCTCCTATTGACTTTGCATGGAAAGCGGAGAGAAATACTGTCGCCGCTTCCGCTCTTCCACGTCGCAGGATGTGATGTCAAACGCCCCTTACTGCCCATATTTGGGCAGTCATGTCAGCCCCCATACACAGTGATTCAGACGACAATTTATGTTTTTATTTTCTTATTGATTAAAGATAAGTTCATTAAATAACCACAAATGTATTAGTTTTAGTTATAGCTAATGATACCCTGATTTTTCCTTGTTGACCGGACTTCCCCTTTAAAGCATTGTTGTGTCATTCTAATTTGGAAAGATCTGTTTTCAGAAAGGTTCATGTTCAGAGGTTCCACAGCAGACAAGTATTCATTTTAGATGCAAACACATATACATTGATTTTGCTTCAAAAGCATTTGAAGATTTTAGATTTACTTGTATTTAAAAGGTGGCTGCTCTGGTTATTGTTTGTTCGTGCACCAGTGTTATCAGCCTCTGCGTTGGTATCAGATGGGAGATGGGATTTACCTTCAGAAATGTCGTCAGAACAGAGGGATATTTACAGATTGTTTTTAAACAGACATAGACAAATATTTACTTTAAATTAAAGACAGAGCTTTGTTTTTTTCATTGTGACAAACATTGCTGTTTATAAGGATTAAAAACTCTTAACAGTATTGTCAGATGAGACAAAAAAATAGAGAACAGAACTCGAACAATGGGTAGCCGGTATTCTAATCTGAAGCTTTGGAAAAGCATCAAAGCTTTTTTTTTTTTAAACAGGCCTTTTGTAATTGTACAATATTTGTCTCTCAATACGTGCTGGAGATAGGCTCCATAAATAGCTTTGAACCAGTTGACTTTATAAGCTGAATTTGACTGCATTGTAATATTACTAGGAGGAATTGAATTAAAACATGGTTGTTTGGTAAAGTGCCTTTAGAAGGCATTTGTTGAGAAATGTCTCTGTTCAAATAAACTAAATGTATCTTTTAATAGTAACAGCCAATAGAAATCCCATTTTAAGCCAATTTTAATGTATGTCTAACAGTATTGTGCTCGGCATGTTAGTCAAGCCCTCTTTAGCAGTCCCAGTTCCTTATGCGGCTCTTTGTAAATTGCCCACTTGTGTCTTAGAATGAAGTCGATTGTTGGTCTTGCAGTTTCATGTTTTGCTATCTAAATATTAAGAAATATTTGTTCTCTTGAGAGCTTTCTACCACCCCAGGCATCCTCAATGTGTAGTTTCAATCAGGGATGAAAAGCAAGTTTATAATAGTTATTCTTTGACATTTGAGGGATTTAAATGTGATTTATGAGTTTATTTGATCCCAAAATCAAATGAACTGTTTTATTAAATTAGAATTTTACTCAGTTTGTCTCTTTACATGGTTGAAAACCAGGAGAAGCTTATTGTCATCTTGCATTGAATTTTAAAAAAAAATGGTTTGGGTCACAGATGTATGAGTGGGGGAGTCTTTATAATCTGGGTTCATACAATGATCCTCTTTCATGACAATTAGTTTTAACATGTATTGGTCAGCCAGTAAATTTAATTTTTAAGGCTTTTTTTGAATTGGAATGGCAAAGATGTAAGCCAAGATAGATATGCATAATAAATAAGCCAAGCTCCTTCCTAGAGATTCTTCTATATAACTTTTGCTGGTGCTTTTTTGTTAGTTAGTTCAGGTAACATACATTCATGGTTTTGTTATTGTGCACAACTATTTGAATTGAAAATCTTATTTCATTGATTACAATTTTTCAAAGGGAAGCTTTGCTCAGTTAAACTTCTCCCAATTCATAGGCAGCTGTTCAAACCAGCCTCCTCATACTATATCAACACAGAGCTAAATACTGCAGACTGTACTTTGATCCCTTCAGAACATGATAAAAGAGGAGGTACATAAAGCAATCTCTTGAAAACAGATGAAACCTTCCATTGTTTTGTAAGTTTTGATCCAGACAAAATTGTAATTGTTAAATTAATGTTTTTTTTTTCCCAATTGGAAAACGTGCATCACTGAGGGAAAGAGTTGAATATTTCGATTTTCAACGCAAATTAAGCAGTTTGCAACATGTGTGAATGACAATGGTTGACTAACCTTGGATAATTGTACCAGCCCTTGCCAGCCTTAATAGAAAAAGCGAGCCTTGGGGGATTAGGGGAAGAAACAAGATAGGCGAATTAACACAGAAAAGGATCTCCTATTGAGAGAGGGATGAGAGTAAACTGCAGACAACCAGGATGTGAAAAGTGGGAAGAAAGGAGTGAGTAAGAATCAGGAGGTAACAAATTAGTGAATTTTCTTCTTTTTTTCTTTCACAGAGACCCACGGATCACATCCTTCTCCACCTACGTTACACCAGCAGCACTTTGCACACTGAAACTCACCTAAGACTTTGTCACATCTGGGACGGCAGGGAACAAACATGCAGCACTGCCTATCTTTATCTCCCCACTGTTCCACTTGGCATGATGGCGAAAGTTGACACAGCTACTGTAAAAGTGAGTAGACCGTCCTGCAATGCCTCACATTAAAAGATGGCTCACCGTGGTCGAAGACCAACCCAATCCCACTTGATCTTGGACTTTTCCTCTTTCTTTTCGCACCTCGGCTCGGAGTCGATGACTCACTCGCCTCCATTGCTTCTCCTTGTTTACTCATTGCCTGCATGCGCAATATTGTACCTCTGGTCACGTGGTCTTGTTATGGCAAATATACACAAAAAGCACTTTGTTTACTAACAAATAGACCAAAAACAAATTGTAAAACACAGAAATAAAATATAACAAACCAACAAGGTGCGATAATTTAATCAGAAAAGCTTTGTATGCGACCAGTGTGAGCTACTGGTGTAGATATGAATAAAGTCGTAGTACACGACTAGTGCCCTTTAAGGGGAAAAAAACATCATGTATAAAAATACTTTCTTGGTGTCCCCTATGTCTTTAAAATGCTGTTTAGTGCATAAATAAATAAAAGTTAAACAGCTTCATTATTGAGAAATATAAAATGATCTGTATAGTGTGTGGTGCAAGAAAATTTATGTTTTTGTCTATGCGGTTAACATTTTGTTTTTCACCATGCAGGAGCCTGTTCCAGATAGGTAGTGTCTAGCTGCGGGGTTGAGGAAAGAAACAACAGCTAGATGCCCTCTGTAACGTTAGATTTTAATATAGGTAAGAATAGGTGAAATAACATCAAAGAAGTTGTGTTCATTTTATGTGAGTGAGGATTTTTGTCAGCTGACATGAAAAGAATAAATAAAAAAATCTGGATTTTATCAATCAGCTCCATCAACTGTATATTGCTTTTAAGGTAGTTTTAATGGGTCCCTTTTTAGAGTCCTTTCACATTCTCACAAGTTCAGCAGGAAAATATATAAATCACAACAGTTTTACTGAGAATTTGGTCAGATTACCTATTAGCTTGTGTAAGCAAGGAAAAGATTAAACAGACGTAAATTTACTGACAGAAGCCTGCTTCAAAATTAAATGATGATAGTTCATGACATTATGACCCACATTTTCTGAAGACTTCATCTCATAAAAAATAAATGAACATAAACTAGTTCATGATGAGAGTGTGAATTTAGTTCATAATGTATAAGTAGTGAACTATGAACATGAATTAATACAGTTTTAATGTTTTTTAGGTGTATTACGTACATAATGTTTTTACCCCCATGTGTTTTTACCTATTTTGTTACAGTCCAACTTGCAATTTACATTTTTTGGCCAGAGCAGAATCTACCTGCTGGGGAGGATGAGGTGTTTTGGAGTGAGAGGAGCACTCCTGAAGACCTTTTTGACTCAGAGGTAGCGTTGGCCATTTTCTATGGCAGGGGTCTTCAGCTCAAGTCCTCAAGGTTCTGTGCCCTGCAACTTTTATATCTGTCTGTTTTAACACGCCTAAGTTAAATAATCAGGTCATAAGCAGGAGTCTGGAGAGCATGACTGCATACTGAGGAGGTGATTCGGGTGAGTTATAAAAACTTCCAGGACACCAGACCTCAAGACTGGAACTGAAAACCCCTGCTCCATGGTGTTGTTTGTTGGAGCAACAGCTCATCTGTAGCTGAGAGGAAGATGCTGGATAATCTCAATAGGAGGGCCAGCTCTGTCCCAGGATGCCCCTTGGTCGCAGTGAGGGGGGGGGGGGGGGGGGGGGGGGGTAGGAGACAGACGAACTGTAAGAAAATACAGTGGACAATGTCTCCCACTCCATGCGTGGTACTGTTGCAGAGCTAGAGAGCTCCTTCAGCGACAGACTACTGCAACCTAGATGCTCAAAGGAGCGCCTCTGAATGTCCTTCCTCCCAGCAACTGTAAAAGTTTATTATCTCTGCTGCTCTCAACAAACTCAGTGAGCCTTCTGAGGCCATAACCAAAACCAAGGCAGAATCTTTAGAATTATGCTGCGTTCAGACCAAACGCTTTTTGAGCAGCAAAAAGCCATCCAACGCCTCAACTTGGACACTTGTGGACATAAAGGTCCAACAGAGTGTTGAGGCTCTGGCACAGTAACTCCCATTGGGAGAAAGTACCCTGTTCTTTTCCTCTGCCAGACTCTTTGTAAAAATTGCAATCGAGAGAGTGGCTTGGCTTTATTTAATGAATAAAGCTGGAGAACCTCATTGTTGGACGCCTCTGTGCCGTGTCTGGATTCAACAGATAATTCAGAGACGTTTTGAGTTTTATGAGTTTCACCACCTACTGCAGGAGCTGCACGTAGACGAGGGTCGCTTTCAGGGCTATTTACATCTCACCTGAGCCCAGTTTGACAACCTGATGCATCGGTGCCTGCGTCTCACACCAGGACAACTACAGGCGCCCAATTTCAGCTGAAGAGCGTCTATCCATCTGTCTCAGGTTAGTGGGCATCATTCATTAGAATTTATCAGTGATAAGAAGTAAAAATATTTTTTCCTGTCAGAAAATCTGCCAATACGTCACATAGTGGAGTCTCTCTGATTTTAACATTGTCCTTCAGTCTGTGACTTTGAATTAAATTATGCTACCTACCCATAAAATGGTTACTTCATAGAAACCCACTAACGTAGTCCCATTTCTTGTGTTACATACACCTTTGACTTACTTGTATAGTGTACATACATTCATGTTCTGTCTATGATTGCCAAAACGAATGCACACATCAAAACTGCATTTTCTTTTTCAGTCTGTTGCCCTACTGCCCCTGTTGCTGCTCTGCTCCTTTAGGAGCACTGCTGGGGATCCTGCATGAGCAGTTTCATTAGCTCCCACACCCAACCAAGTTTCCCTTTGGGCGAGATATTATTTCCCTTGCACGGTCTCTGGGTCAATGTGTATGGTTATACGAATGAAAAGGTCATTGACTTACACAGAGACTACAAATTTTAAAAAAAGCTTTTTAAAATAGGTTTATTGTGTGTGACTCATTAGATTATTATTTATACTACATATAATCATAGTTCAGTCTTACATATAACATTTCAAATCAGCTTTCAGAGGTTATACTTCACTGTAAGTTTGCTCTTCTGCAAATAGTCTCAACACTTTAACAATGCTGAAACAGAAGAGACACACGAAAGATGAACCCCAATAGGGATAAGCGTGTGGGAAGATGGATGGATGGATGGACACGAAAGATGAAGCCAATTAGTGGCTACCTTTATACTGGGACGAAGTAGGACAATAATGGGTTTATTGGCCTGTGATGGAAGAGAAGAAGTGTGAAGACTAATTACAAAGACTAGAGTTGTGTGATCCCTCTGGGCTTGGCGTGATCCCCACAACTTGATATATTTAATGGATTATGTAAGCATCTAACCCCAGGGGAAACTGGGCTGAAGGGTCCTTTCATCCAATATACAACCCTGCAATTTGTCCTGTTTCACTGTGCAGCCATGTCTTCATCCTTTGAGGTGAGTTAATCTGAAAACCACACTCAAACATATCAACAGTGATTCCACACCCACGCCATCACCTTCACTGCATGTCTATAAGAAAAACAAGAAAGAATTTAAAGTTGCGAAAACAAGTTGGATTTTTGTCACCACATGGATTTGTTGACATCTCCATACGGTTGAAGGGTATAAGACTGAGTGTTTTATCATTTGTTCTGTGCGCCTCTTGCTTTGACTTTTAAAATCTCACACTCACTGTGCCGCTTTGTTTGATAGCTTTCCATCTGCTCCCTCGGGCTCTCTATTTAAAAGAGTCTGGAAATGCATGTTTTATCTCAAAGTAAATAACTTTGTCATAACAAAATAGACAATTTGAAAAGGATACCAGGCTTAAAATAAAAAAAACAAAGATGCAGATTGCAGTGGGGGAGGTTGTGTGCTGTTCCTCCAATCGAAAAACATAAAGCAATCAGTGGGTGAAAATATTTCAGCTTTCTCTGAGAAAATCTTTGAAAGAACAGTGTTGGGCAAACTAGGCATGTCTGTGCCTCACCACGCCCCTCTCTGGCAGGGAGGTGTGCTAGACAGGGTCGTCTGATTATCTTGTGACAAATCAGCCTCCTTTCCACCTTGTTTTTCTTTCAAATAATGCAGCCCTCCTCCTCTGTGTGATAAAAGCACCAACTAGGATTGCTTTTTACACAGGCAGATTAAATGTGATTACCTTGCCAACATGCTCTGAGAGATGGTCACCATCAAAAGGCAAAAAAAAATAATGATGATCATATGTGGGATAATGGCCCATACTGAATGGCCACAAAATCTGTTCATAAATCACCGCTCATTTCCAATCCCGAAGGACACGGTTTTACCCTTTGGCAGGATTTAATCAGATTTTTTTAAATCCCCAACAAAACCTAGATTAGATTATTGCGCTACCAATTGGAAACATAAAAAAGCCACTTGAATTTGTGTCACCTAGTGTTAAAATGTTTTTATTTTACTTATTTTTCTGTGATAGTATTTTCCTTTCCTACCTACACCTTCATAGTCGGGTAAATGTATGCAAACTGCAGTGTGCACAGCAAGGTTGAGACTTCATGAATATTACAATCAGGCTAAAATCCCAGGGCAAATATTGGCTCGCCTTTCAACAACAATACCCAGTATATGACTGCAGCTGTGCTGGCAGCAGAAACACTGTACATTTCCTTTATGTCTCCCCTAAAAGTTCATCAAGCACTGCAAGAAAAATGTATATAGTGGAATTTAATGTACGAGAAGGGGTTCATGTATTACCATAGCTCTGATAAGACATTTCCAGAAACTAATCACAGGCATGAATATTTTATTAATTTTGGTCTTTGAATCACTGAAGTGTTGACCATGGAGATTATTAGGTTGGGACACCCAGTTTCAAACCGTTAACTTTCAAACTGAGTTGATGTCGAAGTAACTGGAGGTTCCTCCTCCTTTTTCATTTCAGCTATCTTGTTCAAAGCATGATACTGCCATCACCAAGCTTGATGGTTGGAACACTGTTCTTAAGTTTGAAAACTTCACCATAACACCTCCAAACATACTTCGTGACAGTGAGGGAAAATGACATAATCCTTATCTGACTATATAGGTTGTCTTTTTTTCCCCAGAATGTATTCAGCACGTCCATTTAAGCAGAAGCAGGAAGGTGTCTATTTTGGATCATTAGGCTCTTAATGTCAACCTCTTCAATCAAGTGGATATAGAATTCAGTCCATAGTGGTCTTACAACAGGCTTATGCTAGGTTTGAGTCTTGGTGGCAACAGACATAGTTGAAACTTGGATGCTAGGAAGTGCCAAACAAACATCAAAACGGTATTGGAATGAAAATGGCAGGCTAACATTAAGCTTCTGGAACAGCCCTAACTTTGACCTTGTTGAAAATATATGGATTATGTTCAGAGGTGGGTAGTAACTAGCTACATTTACTCAATTACATTTACTTGAGTAACTTTTAGAAAATAAATTACTTTTAGCAGTAGTTGTACTTCACTGTACTTTGTAATTACTGGAGTAAATTTCTTGTGAGAGTATCGCTAGTCTTGAATTCAATTTTTGGTTCCTCCACCCACCATGAGTAACCTGAGCTTTTTGGAGAGCAAGTGAAAATAAGGAAAACAGTATAGAATACAATATTGTTGCTGGACGTTCTTTATCCATTCCTGACATTATATGCATTACATAATATAAATATTGCTTTGATAAGTTGATGATGAAAAAAATTGATGTCTTCTGCCCACATTTGTTATTTTGAAATCCTGATATTTATTTACATTTTTTATTTTATATTAGAGCTTGAAATACTAGAATTTGCACATAATCTTCTGTTGATAAAATCATTTTAAACATTAAATCAGATGTAATGAGCCATTGACTACTCAGTACTTGAGTTGCCATTTTACCAAGTACCTTTCTACTCTTGAGTAATTTCTTAGATGACTACCTTCTACTTTTAGTTTAGTAAAAAAAATTAAAGTGGTGCTACTCTTACTTGAGTACATTTTTTGGGTACCCTACCCACTTCTAATTATGCTTAGAATCTGTGTTTGTGTCAGGAAACTGAACAACCTCTTTGTAATCCAGATGTCTGAGGAAAATGTTTCCTTTTTCAGTAATAGTAATAATAGTAATATCATCTTTATTGTCATTGAAACATACATTGAAACATACATTACAACAAAATTTGTTCTCTGCTTTTAACTCATAACCTTTCGGGAGCAGTGGGTTGCCATGTGCGGCGCCCGGGGAGCAATCTGGGGTTAAGGGTCTTGCTCAGGGACCCAGAGTGCAGCACTGGGGATCAAACCGGGTACTTGCATCCTTCTCTGAGTGAAAGCGCGCTGCTCTAACCACTCGGCCACGACCCCCCCAATATTCTTTATAAACGTTGTAGAACACTTCCAGGACTACAGTCAAAGTAGGGGAGAAAAATAAATAATAAAAAAGCACAGAATTGTGGAACAAATACAGACGGCAGACCCGAATTTGATGCAATAAGAGGTTTTATTCTGCAACCTGCAGATGATGGGTAACAACCAAAGAGTTCCCCCATAAATAAATGGATTTTCAGACACAATTTCCTTATGTTTTAAAGACCTCTTGGAACACTAAATAATTAAATATTGTTTTTCAGCTCCTGCAATAGAGGTGGGCTAAGCAAAGGCCTCACCAGCATTTGAACATCAAATGTACAAAGTATGGGCTGTTTGGTTTGACATGATGTAACAGGACTTCCCAACTCAAGCTGCCTCTACCACAGCAGTGGCTTTGCAGCAAGTTTGTAACAAGACTTGTTGGTTTGGACAGCATTTGTCAGTTAATGAAGAAAATGTTGTACTTACCCTGAGTTTTGAATAGCACAGACAAGTCTATAAAAGCCCTAAATTAACAACATTCATTCCTATGATGATTGTCCGTACACTACTCGCCAACTCTGTACGCAAAGCATCAATTTGTAGGTTTATTCAATGTGTAATGTCACTTGTCATTTTAAAATAACACTACCATTTTATCTTCCCTAATGGGAAGCTTTTTATAGAAACCAGACATATTCACAACAAACAATGTCCCAAAAATTAGGAGCAGTTACTGTAGAAACTGAAAGGGAACAGAAATAACATATTTAAATTAATTAGCAACAGCATATTTTGTGATGATCTAATTCTGTTGGAGCATAGCCTTTGCGTAAAGCTGCTAACTGGTTTAAGCATTCCAAACTGTCAGGGAAATAAACCATAAAATGAATTTGTGTGAGAAAGACGGGGCATGATGGAAATAAATACAGAAACAGCAAATTATTAGAATGAAAACAAAAACTGATAGAGCTCAAGGAAGAGACAGAAAAATAAAATAAGACAAAAAAAACAAACCTACATCCTAAATTGTATTCCTTGATGAATTGGGGAAAAGACAAAAACCTGCAAAATCAACACGAATACACGAGCTGCATGGAAGCTGCGGTTTGCTTTGTTCTTGGCAGAGCCATCCATGTTCAACAACAGCGACAGAGAACTGCAAATTGAAGGTTGGAGCCTCGGCAGGTTGCTATGGCTAATTTTGTGCTCTGAATGTGAAAAGCAGAGGAGCTGCCAGACAACTAATCCACTCTCCTGTTGATGAGGAGTAAAAGTCATACTCCCCCTTTTTGTGATGAAAAGGTCAAACTCATCAAGTTATATCTTGTCCTTTGCAATAAAGCTTGCGAGGTAGAAATATTACTCGACTGTTTGCATCAGAGCAGCAAAATCCAATTCACTTACATGTGTTTTTTAGTAGAGGCTCTCTTACTTTAGGTGAATTTTTAATAAATTATCACACGTTTGTTTTGTTTTTTTATCTCAGGTGTCATTGCCCAAATGTCTCAATATTCTTTGGTTATATTTAAAGCAATAAGGCTGTTTTGTGTCTGGCCGGGGCACTCGTTATCCTGATGAAGCTAAGCTTTTGCCTGTACTTTGAGCAATGCAGGTGCGTTGGGCAATGTGACAAAACTCCAATCCGCAAGATAAAACTGCTACTGCAAAGCGTGCCATTTAGAAAGCATCACCTGAAATTATGAGTTCAACAAGACTGAAATACAAACATATTTTTCACACTTCACATTATTGCCAGTAGTAAAACAGATACTCCTCTATTTACTTTTTCTGTGGGTGTGAAAAGCACACATGCCTTCCCGAAGACATTAAACAGCACTCAAAGCATTATTCGTTTTCTTTCTGAACAGCTGAAACTTTCTTATCTGTGTTGAAAGTGTAATAAAAGTGCAACTGAACACAAAAGATCAGAACTCATTGAAGGCATGGTCCAGGCTGGGTTGTTTTTTTTAGCATGTCTTTCAGTCAGCCTATTTAAAGTTTGCACCAACAAGCAATTGTAAAAATTTATGTTTTGGTAAGAATCAAGAGCTTTCAGAAGTTTAAAAGAAGCAGCATAAAAGAGATACATGTGGTAAGTACACAAGGGCTTTTTCGGTGACTTTATTATTTGTGTTTGGCAAAGAACCTGTTGTGTCTGATAAGGTTAAGCTTGCAGCATATATTTAAGACAACGGCATACGCTGAGAGTGACCAAAAAAGGCAATATATAAATTCCTAACTGTACTTACAGTTGGAGCTCTATGCTTAGAGACTCTGTGTGTGTGTGTATGTGTGTGTTGTTTGGACGCATATAAGGAGAGGCTGTGTTCATAGTTCTTTGGGCATTTTTTTTTTACATTCGGCTTGAGATTTTCCCAGAGTTATGCACATATCTGTAATTTTTGATGTGGGTAATAAAATCTGCCTTTGTTTAACTAAGTCTGTCAACAGAGTGTCTTCCCTGGAGCCTTCTCACATGGTCATTTTGAAGGTGACAACAAACCAAAGGTAAAAATTAAACATATATAATCTATAGCTAAGTATTCCTAAATTAAATTTAAAATTTTGTTTAATTTGAATATTCTACCAGTGTACATGAATGAGGGTGAATGGCATTTTTCTCAGCTTAGGTGTTTTCATATTATATATCATATTTGTGTTTTGCATTTGTGATTGAGCTTCATAAGTCCCACAACATTCAGTATCCATTGTAGGATCTAACACGTCGTAACATTTAAGCTGAACTGAACAGAATCACAATATAGTGCAACGGCACACAGATACTAAATCCACTTATTGCATTCAAAACTTTGATGCGGCAATTAATGTAATGTCACAATTAGCATTAATGACACTGTGCGATCCAGATGTGATGTGTACTTTATTCATTAAGTCATGGTCACTCATGACTATAATCTCATCTGGAAATGCCCTGCATGTGATAAAGGAGCTTGAAAGAATATTTGAATAATTTTGAGCCCAAACTCTGGACTCCTGCAATTTCTGCTGAGTGGCTAAAAAGACTTATCTTCCTTTGATCATTATATTTAAAGAGTGAAGTCATTAAGATGGTTAATCCTCTTTGGGAACCAAAGAACAGAATTGTCACCTCAGGACCCTTGGTATAATCCTTTAGTTGACACATTTCTGATCTGATAAACTGATGGGATGTGTACTCTGTGACCCTGTGATGACTTCAGCAATGAGGCCTCAACTGACAACATCCACAGCATCTCAATGAAAGCAAAGCAACACAAGCATCTCCCACAGGAGGCCCTGCAAAGTTAGACCTCTCCACATTGAACTCGTGAGTTCAATGTGGAGAGGTCTAACTTTACAGATTCACTTCTACATAGAAAACCCCTTTCATTAGCTTTGGCTGTCACTTTATACATCTCATATTAATTGATGGTATCAAGGCATTGGTTGCTTGTACCTGTAATACCTTATCTGTTGGTTTTGCTGTTCTTTTTATATCTCTTTGCAGGTGTAGAAGCAGAGTTCAAGGATGTTATCTTGCTTTCTCCTTTTCCTCTCCTCTATTTTTTTTTCACCTTTTCTCCCTTTTAGCATGTTGTCTCATCTTTTTTTTCTTCTACCTTCCCGTTTTTGTGTCCATTGAATATGAAATAGTCCCAGCATAAAATCTAATAAAGCTTCATAAGTCACATAAATCAAGTGGAGCACTATGGCGAAGCAGTAAGGCTCCACTTGTGAAAGTAAAATCTGATGGGCTCTCTTTGGCATTAAGACAACAATTATTAGTGCTACACTACCAGACAGGACACCTAAAAAAAATGGTCTTTGGTTTCAGAAAGAGATTTAGAGTAATCAGGGTTTTTCTCTTGACAATAATATAAATTATATTAGTTGGGTGTGTTTTCCCAGTGTCTTTGTGGGATTAAATACTTGCATAATTAAGGTGTAGAAGAGGGTTTCTCAAAGCAAGCACATAAGGTTTTCACGGGTCAGTTTGACCGATCACTCACCAGTTGAAAGATCGCTCAACTGACCCCAAAGCCTTTTCTGTCTGCTACTTTCTTATTTATAGATAGTAAATGAAATATGTGTATTTTTCCTAAAGCTTATATCTTATCTAACCCAACACTGAATAAACAGAAACAAGAGACCTACTCGGCATACAAGAGACATACCAGCCTTAGGTCAAAGTCAGGTCCAAACTGTTTTTCTATGTTTGGGTCTAAAATCATTCATGTCTCAATGCAACTTAAGTTTATCGGCAAAAATCAGATTTTTGCTGTAAACAGATTACAAAAGAACAAGGATTACAAGGATTTGGTCCAAATCATCACTAAAGCATAATGTTAAATATTACAGGAGTCTTAGATGTATTCTTGCGACAGGAGTTAGAAGCCCAGGAGTTAGGGAGTTGCTGGTTCGATCCTCGCCTCCGACCAGTCGTTGAGTCCTTGGGAATGACACTTCATCTGAATTGCCTGCTAGCGGTGATCAGAAGGCCCGGTGGCAATGTATGGCAGCCTCGCCTCTGTCAGTCTGCCCCAGGGCAGCTGTGGCTACAAGCAAAGCTCACCATCACCAGGATATGAATGTGCGTGTGTTAATGGGTCAATAACTGATCGTGGTGTCAAGCGCTTTGGGGTCATCGAACTAGTTAAAGCGCTATTTAACAACATTGCATTGCGCAAACATCAAAATGGGTACAACAACACAGCAAAAGCTCTGGGGCTGATACTTGTCCACAGACCTTCAAACAGGACAATGATTCTAAGTATATCTAAAAGTCTAACCCGGGCTTGGTTTCAGAAGAAATCCTGGAAGACAGTAGGCTGCCCATTATAATTTCCTGACTTGAAATTTACTGAAAATCTCTGATGTGATTTAAAAAAGGCAGCTGCAGGACACACAACTCAGGGATGAGATTCTTCAGAAATGCTGCCAGAAGCTGGAGTCTGGCTGTGTATCATGTTTGAGGAAGTAAAAACAGCATTATAGCACTTTGCTTAGTACTTAAAATGCTTTTTCCTAGGGATGCTGTTGTAGATTTTAAGGGTGGTTCTGTTTATGTATTTGAATTGCGTGTGTTTAATTTCTTTGTTTAGAGAGCTGCTATTATGTATATGTTTTAGCTTTTTTGTCTATGTAAATGAGGAAACTAGAAATGCGCATCTAGGACAACAAAACGACTACAGGAATTAGTAGATTAGAGCTATTAAAGCATACAATTTTAATGTACCTTGTGTGTGTGTATATATATATATATATATATATATATATATATATATATATATATATATATATATATATATATATATATATTAAAGCCATATCAAAATGCCACAAAAGAGGTATTTTATTTGTCTCCCACGGTACAAGAAAAACACGTCAGAAATAGTTTGGGGAGCAGGAAAGAGGTCCCTATGAGCCAAAGCTGCTTGGGAGAGCTTAATTTACTTGTTTCAATTTCTTTTTGCTTCAATTCACAGACAAAGTTGTGACATCACACTAAAGTATGAAGGAAACCGATCAAATTCAAATTCAATTACATCCCGTTCAAATCTACTGTAATTCATTCCAGAGCAATCTAATTACAACTGAATGCAAGAATCAGATTCAGATTTAATTGTATAACACTCAAAACAATCTATCTAAATGAAATCTAGTGCAACCAGTTCATTATAATATAAGAAGATTTGAGTAAAAAGTTGTCTGGCACTGTATTGGGCAGTCTTTTTTATACTGTTGCCGGCTGATAAGAAAACAGCGGAAAGGCTATAGTACTTGTCAGTAGTGATAGGTACATCAATCTACTAACAGAGAAAAGGCAAAATGTTTATATTTATATACTTTACCTAATCCACCTTCTTCAAAAATAGCTTTAGTGGATTAGAGCTCATCAGACTCTTCACTGCTTCAGTGTTGCGAGCAACGGCTTCAGTAGAAAATTAAACTGGGATAACTTAGTGTTAATACCATCATTAAAAATAAAAAAATATATATAAAATGATTGATGATGATCATTACATGAGTCCACTAAACCTCAATTACTGCTACCAAAAGTAATTATGACACGCAAAGCAAAAATTGCTCTTTGAACAAAATTATTGAGCAGTTTTAGCAGTGGCGCAACATTATGAATTTCAGGGTTTAATATTTAAAATCGACGATAAAACCAAGGTCTACAGTTAAGTAATGATCAATCCCAGACTAATAACGAGAGCAGCCTCTTCAGGGTCCGATAATGTCAAGGGAAATTCAAACACCTTAGTACTGACATCTTATTGCTGTTATTCAGCATTGCATTAGACCAGGTGCAACCCATTTCATCAGCAGCAAACAAAAACACCTTTAAAATGACAGATAAAAAAGTCCCAAAATGGTGTGACATACACACAGAGCCGAGATAGGCTCAGTGGGATTAGAAAGGATAAAAAAAGACGTGATTCACTGGGATGGTTAAAACCTGGGTTGGCATCAATCAACAGCTCTGAAATTTAGGGCCGATAGGCATTACTGGGCTGTCGAGAATTATTGATGACACGTTCCAAGAACCTTTCCTGTTTGACGGAGGAGCACTTAATCTGAGATTTACAGCATTTAAGGCAAAATCCTGAAAGCTACAATCCTCTCCCTCATTGGAGGGGATGATACTGAGCCTCTGTGGCACAGGACATGCACACGCTGCACAAGGAAAATGTACCAATAAATGCAAAAAGTGAGTCAATCCTGCATACAGAATCTTGTGTTCATCTTTCATAAGGTGGACATCACTAAACGAATGAAAGAAGAAAAACGCACCCTAGTTGTAAACAACCCTGTACTGGGCTACAGTGTTCACTATTCTACATTGAAAATGTTGAATATGTTTTCATTGAGGAAAATTTGAGAAACATTAAAGAGCATATATAATAATTTCTACTCGTATTGCTCCTCAGTTGTGTTCAGACATTAGTCTCACAGTAATTAGATTCAAGTCCATGACCTAGAAAAGGGACTACGTTTAAAAAAACAGCATGAAAGAAAAAAGAAAGCAAGAGGCAGCCAAGAACCAGAAGAGTGACAATGTTATGTTTTGTAATGTGTGCCTTGAGCACCAGTGTATAACACAAGCTCCACAAATTGACAGCAAAGTCTTAAGATTGAGTTTGAGTTCATAAAGTAAATATTTACATAGCTATTTATCCAGTGAGTAGAAGCAGGCCTGGAAAAATGTTATCTAGGAGGTGTAGTTTGAAGAGCTAGCAAATCTGTGAGGGGATATAAAGACCTCGGTGTGAGCCCGGTCCCCCACCACAGTGGCAAATGGCTGCTTGTAACAAAGTTATTCAAAGCAGTAACATTTTTCAGCATTCAGATGCACTTTGTTATCTCTGGTCGAGCATTGTTCCTGTGTTGTGACCAGGCACAACTATGCCACAACTATGCCCCAGAATAGTAAACTGTATATTAGAAACAGCTAGTAGGCTACAGTAAGTATGTCTGCAGTTAGATGGATGTTTGCTCAAAAATGTCGGTTCATTCAGGTTTTTTTTGTTTTTGCTTTCAAAAAGCGCTCGTAAAATTACTTATCTTCTGTGAAAAACATCATAAGGGAAAATTGTTATTTGTCAATGCCTTATACTTTCAATATTTAGAAGGTTTTATGGCTCTAAGATATATTTGCCTTTTAACATTGTATCAGGCTTGTTTCCTCAAGTTAATATTGAGTAAGACATATTTAAAGAAATGTGCACTATTAAGAAAAAAAAAGCAAATGGTGCTTAATCCTACCCGGAACCATAAAACT
Source organism: Fundulus diaphanus (assembly GCA_037039145.1). Lineage (NCBI taxonomy): Eukaryota > Metazoa > Chordata > Actinopteri > Cyprinodontiformes > Fundulidae > Fundulus > Fundulus diaphanus. The sequence continues at coordinate 25,044,837 of CM073121.1, read as the reverse complement.
GACTCAGCCTTAGGACATATTAGGCTGTTGAAAACTAATGAGGAGCAAAACCAACAGGCACTGAATTGTTTTGAGATAGAAAGACGGCGCATGAAACCACTCTGGAATGACTCCACCCGCATTCGTCTCAAAAGAGGCAATGGAAGCAAAGAAAATCCCAGCGGCCTAGACACCCGACAGAGTCGACTTCCATGGGGATGTATTTCTGCTGTGATGTTGAGAGTTGGACAAAATAAGTCGGTGGTCATTAGCACTCAATGTTTTTCTTTTGTCTGTTGTGGTATGGATTTAAACAGAGTATTCTGATCCCTAATCCCTAATACAACCTCTGTTTTATACACGCCATGGAATCACATTAGGCTACTTTGAGCTTTTTTTTTTTTTTTTTTTTTTAAAGAGATTAGCTAAGCTGGAGAAGCCCTGCTCAGTTCAGAGACATCTTTTACAAACAGGATAGAAAACCCCCACAAGCGAGCACCAGCATTCAAAACGCCGCTCCCGACATCTCTCTCAAGAGAATGGTTTTATCATGTAGGGGCTGAGTTATTGAGATGGAGAAAATTATTGCTCCTGTGACAAATGCTTTAAATGCCACCCTTGTTTTCCTACTTGCAACTTTATTTTCACGCCGGCAGCACTCCTGCTCTTATGCGTCCAATCTGTTTTTCTCATGTCAACAGGTGGACGGGGAAATAGTGTTTTCCTCCAGTACAAAGCCGTTGCCATATCAACCGATAGATGGGACGGGGGGCACTAGATTGCACGGCCCAAGTTCAAACCGAAACACAATACAGGAACAAGATGGAAGCTTGACGCATCGGCGAATCTTGACATCTTGTTATAGGTTTCACAAGGGATTGTCAAACATCCCTATGCAAGAAAAAAAAATAAAAAAAGGCAAGCCAGTGTGTTACGCATTCACACGCAAACCCAATATGAATCCTTGCCAAGCAAATACAGGCCTGTGACAAAACGCGCACACGCTGCTGGTGCCGGAACAAACATGAGCGCGCGGTTAAAAAGGGGGCTTTGTGACTTAACGGAGTGATCATGCAGAGACACAGCAAGGGACAGCTATTCTGTCGGGAGGTGCCTCGTATCCTCAGACTCTTTTCTTGGTTGCAGGCACTGCTGGGTTGTTGCTAAGAGGAAGCTAACTCTGCCAGAAGAGATGGCATTGCTTTGACAAGCATCCTCCTGGTGTCCAACTGAAAAAAAGGGGGAAAAGATAAAGACATGATCTGAATTATTGCCACCTCCGCCTCCATAACTTTTCGTCTCCTCTCCCTCAGGGCCAGTCCCTCTTTTTCATGATCTTCCGGCTTATAGGGTCTTCAACACGTTTTTTTTTTGTTTGTTTGTTTGTTTTTTGATGAGCAGCATCTATCATTAGTGAAATTGTTAGTCATCTTCCACTGGTTTGATCCGTTTAAAAAATGCAACTTTTAAACTTTTTATTGAAAAATCATTTGCTTCTGTGCTACTTTAAAAACAAAGCAAGTGATAGAGATCCACTGGCTTTCTTTGCCAGCAGGATAATTTGTGTGAGCGTGTGTAAAATTAACACCAGAATAAACATTCAAACACCCTTTTCATATGAATACACCGTTTCATGCCTGACACATTGTCATTCAAAAGTTAGTGGGTGGGTGTTGCACCTGGCAGTGTGAAAATGTTTTTACGCTCTTTTTTTATGTGCTTGAAAACATATCCGTATCTAAACATACGCAAATAAAAAACAGGCTATTGCTCTGACGAAGTAAAACACTTTTTTTTTTCATCTCATTTTTTGAGATATCGCACCTTCAGTTTTATTTTAACAAAACAGAAAGACCAGTAAGCATTAAGCTTGGAATAGTGATAATCTTCAGGCACAGAAAAGAGAATTTGGATACTGAGGTTAACTGTCTATATATATGGAGTTCATTAAAAAGATTGGACTATCGATAATGCAAGTACTTTATATGGGAGGCAAGGAAAATGCTTGAAATATTTAAAGCCATTTGCCATGTGATTCACATCTTAAAATTGAGTAATAGGTCAGAGTCAGGGTTGAAAGCTTCATGAGACCTGGTCACGCACATGTTTTTATATGTATTATGCAACTTCCCTTTGACATGGTTCTTCAAAACTTTTCACAAATATAAATCTACAAGTCAATCAATCCTCTGTAAAACCACCTCTCATCTCAATTAAAACCACTGGTGCTTTGGAGGTATATATCTCTAGCTACTTTGTTTAATCAGACACTAAATCTGAGACGTTCTAACTTGTGCCCCTATATAAACCTGATATAAAATGCTCCACAACTTTATCCATGAAACACCTTTTTGTGTATATATATATATATATATATATACACACACTTTAATTATATATATATAGTCCCTCAAAAACTTAAGCACAGGTGTCAGTTAAGTATGAGGACTTGGGAATTGCTTCTTTCAGAGGAAATTAAGGTTGATCTGTTCTTAATTAATTTGTCTGTGCCATGTGTATCTATGGCTTTGTGGATTGCCAGCCTGTGTGTTTGTCTTGCATCCTCAAACGCACGTTGTACCACTCCATCAATCAGGATGTGGAACTCTTGCATTACCTTCAGTCAGTCCTGCAGTTTCTGATGCACACGCTCACAGTTACACAAAATGCCAAAAACACAACCGTTTTTGATTATTATTCTCCACAATAAATGCATGTATCTCAGTCTGGACACACATTTGCATTTCCGGAGCTCCTGTATGTCACTTCCATTGCTAAAATAAAGCTGCTACTTATTGGTGCCACAACCATAAATTGAAAGTAAACCTATACACTTCCTCAGACTTATGTGCACTGTAAGTCCACGGTATTATTGCCTCTTTCCATCCTGACTTCTATTTCAACAGACAGCTAAGCTGAAAGCATGACACCCTCATAGCCGATGCACTGGGGTCAGACACTATTAAAATATAAAAAAAAAGAATGTCAAGATTCAAAATGCTGGATGTCAATCCTGCATGATAGGCGTACAACATTCACCCTTGTGTACACCAATAAATGCTTTATCATTTACACTGTAATTATGTACACAATACTGCTGTCTTCTCTCATCCAGGCGCAGACTGAAGTAATATGTGACTTTGGGGGGAAAAAACAGTCTTCGTAGCTCGCTTTATTAACAAAATGACAGTGACATAACATGAGATCATGAAGCATCTCTGTCACAGTCAAGTTAAAAGTATGAATCATTCTTTGCCTTGGGTTTGAAAAAGCTTTTTGTGATGCAAACAGCATAATAACGCTGCTCCATTCACCACCTTTTTCAGTGAGTAATGCGATCTTTCCGATCCTGTTAAATCATCACAAAGGCAAGGGTCATTCAGAAAGAGTAAAACCACTGCTTGCATACTGTAACTACTTATTAAAACAATGAAATCCAATCAATGCTTGGGATGCTACTTCAGAGATAAGGACCACCATAAAAATCCAGGTGGGGTAATTTAATTATTTACTAAAGAAAATGCAAAAATTCATACGTTTAAAGAAAACAAAAGCAGAGAGACACAACATTGATCCAGAAATATATTGCAGATGAATGAAAAGCAGTATTCAATGTACTTGGTGTACTGATGATCAATCCAGAGCTAATGAGACGAAATCAATAATAAATCCAAAAGCAAAATAAATATTGGAAACAAAACTAAGCAAGATGGAACACAGAACCATGCATTTTCTAAACCTTTTCAGTCATTGCAGGCAGGCGGGGGCTTCGACTACACAGCCATGCATATATACCCCTATGTGTGACTTAGAGTGACCGATTAACCAAACAAGCTGGAGTACCTTGAGAGAACCCGTACATGGACAGAGACAGCATTGAGACTGAACACAGAAAAACCCTGCTTGGGATTCATACCCGAGAACTTTTTGCCACGAGGAAACATCACCAACAAATGCTTCAACATAATGCTTCAGCACAAAAACAGTACTACAAAATAAAATCATGAAGTAGAACTGAAACTAGGAAACCACAAATGTCTTGAGATTCAAAATCTCCCGCAAGAGTTTCCTTACCAAGAAAGGGAACAGTGCAGGCTAGCCAAGACAGAATGACAATGGCCTATAGACAGTATGTAAAGAAAAATAAACATTAATAAAAAGTTAAATGTCTCAGAAAAATAACTGTTTCAGCTTCATGAGCAACAGCGAACACTGAGGTTTTGGGTTTTAACATGTCAAAATGTGAAAAACATTAAGAGTTTTATATACGCTTACAAGGCATTGTACATACGACATTACAGGTTGGTTTCTGATGTGAACTTTCCAGAAGAAGTTTACTGAGAAAACAACATACAAGACATTACCCTTTCAATTGCTGACCCTGTGGTAGAAGCTACAAGCCATTTCTTTCAATACCTTTACTGATTCACATGCTTAACAACAATAAAGAGCTTAAGACAGCTAACAAAAAGGCTGGAAAAAAACAAGATTGCATCTACAGTATCTAGTGCTTAAGTGATGTCTCCCAAAAGCTTCTGAATGATTGTTCCATGAAAAACGGTGGCATACAGAGCCAGTTCAAGCTCAACAATCACTTTTCAGCATTTTTTTATGTACAGAAGATTGTTCTATTGTTATCGTCAATCATCTGAGCCTTTCATGCCAGTTGGAGGTAAAGTGAATATACAGTAAATGGTATAAATTGTCCCATTAAGTACATTATATTGTTGTACCCTGCACATTACCAACTGTAGCTATTTCTTTCAAAAGCTTCTTTTGTTGTGAACAAAATTAGATTTAGAAAGGTGTACTGTATGTCTTCTGCCTAAAATGGCTGTTTATTTTTCATAGAGTTACATATCAAATAGTAATATTAATAATAGAACAGACCTATATATTTTCCTATCTGGTTATATAATTTTCACTCTATACATTTGATCAATGTTATGAATAAAAAGTTACTCAGGGCTTAGGGTGACTTTTTATTACCAGATTCTTTTTGTACTCCTACTTAAGTACAATAGCTTAAAAAAAATATTGAAGTAGTGCTGCTCTTTCCTGAGAACAATTTTTGACTACTCTACCCACCTCTGTTAAAATGTTTGTTCACCAAGAGCAAAGTTGAACCAAAGTCAAATTCATTCTTTGTGTGCACGAACTTGGCCAAATAAACAAAGTCTGATTCTGAAAGAATTCAATGGAAAATACATCAGTATGAATGAAACATGCTAAATCAAATACATGTGAGCTGTTACAGTAACTAAACTCACCTAAAGTGAGCTGCTGTTTGCAGACTTTAGTTGCAGTGACATGGGATGCCTCTGCAAAATGAGGCCAACTTATTAAACAACAATGAGATTATAAAAGGTTAAAACGTGGATCCATTAAATTCTCTCACTGGACTCTGCAGACTTGTTCCAGCAGTGATTAAAGCCCAATAATTACAACTTGCTTTACAAAGAGTTGATGAAGTCTGACTGTGTATCCATCAGAGCCATTTGCTAAGAATACTCCTAAAGTCATTTTTTTCTGCCTGTAAAAGCAAACTGGACATAGATCACACATCATACCACTAAATATTCTGCTCATTTCTGAAGCAAATCCAACAAATCTAGAGCATCTGCTATTTTCTGACATTTTCCACCACTGTAAGTCTTTTCGTGTGCTCTTTTTGTCATTATATGCCAATTAGCAAGAGAAGTTAATTTCTCTATTTACAATCAACAGCATTTTAGCAGTGAAAGCTTTCCCTCAACTGAATTGACAGCGGGAAAAAAAAGTAAATTAAAGAAAAAAGAGCAAGTCAGAAATAAATTGGTGTATTAGCAGTATATCTGATAAAGGTAACAGATGCAGGTAAAAATCTTAGATGTGCATATATTTGGATGCACATTTGACCCAGTTTTGACTGATGCCTGCATATTCACCCCGCACATTCAAGTGATCCCGAGAGGGGTTAAAGCTGGGTTTAGATTTCACTAAGAGAGAGCTTACATAATAGCTTAGCCTCGTCTTTGGATGGTAACCCTTTTCCCTAGGCAGGGTGGAAGGCCTGCAGCAATGTGAGAGAGACAGAAAGTCCGAGTGGAAGACCAGTAAAGGATTCTTGTGACAGATGGTCCCAACTTGGCGTTCGGGTCTGTGGCTGTAATACAAACAATGGCTCCTGTATACTGTTAGCTTCGCTTTGTCAATGAGGCAAGCAAGCCGACTCTGCAGTTTTAAATGACTTTGCTCATCTTGAGCTCTATGACAATTTAACAGGCCCAACATTTTTTATCAGCCTTTAGCCATTTCTATCAACCTCACTGTCAGGTTCACCCTTCTTCCCCGCATCTACTCTCACCAAGGCCCCAATCTTAATCCCTCAAATTCCTAAACCCCCGAACTTTCCGTCCCTCCTCCTCTGCCTCATCCTCCTTCTCCTCCATGTGTCTGCAAAAGAATGCACCATTGCATAAAGCTGCACTCCTGTTTAGTCTCTAATGGGATTTGCCCAGACTGATTTTCTGCTCTTTGTCCTGCGTCCTGGAATGAAGTCTTCTTGCAGCCAATAGTACAGGTGGTGGGTAGTAAATTATGCACACTTCCCCCTGAGCGAGTCAGCAGTGAGTGAAAGAAGGAGTTACAAGCTCTCTGTTACCAAAGTGGTTTAGTACCTCTCATCAGAACCACAAAACCAATTTTCAAACAAACCCACAAACTGCATCTATGAAAGCACCAGAGGCGCTCACTTATTACAGCATGCAAACACGCACCATATTCATAGCACGATGCACAAACAAACAAATCCTCTCCGTGCATTTATACACCCACTCCACCTCCCTCTCCACGCCATCTATGTCATTTCAGCACACTTTAGGAAGCTCAATAACAGAACAGCATAATAGTACGTACAAAGAGAAAGCGATGCTCACATCATGGGGGACTGTGGATCATCACATCGGACAGAGGCCACGGGCCTCATCAGCATCAATCTGATCGTACAGGACACATCCCACAGGCCACCAACTCCACCCTCTCTCTCTCTTCATGCGTAACTATCTGTCAGTCTCTCCTGCCCTAACAGGTGGAGTGGTATTGATGGCCAGTCCCCAGTGGTGGTTGGGGCTGTCTAGGGTCATAGCGAAGCGCTAACATCTGTCACAGCATCCTCTGCTGCTCGTTATAAATCTGTCACACAAAAGATGGCGGGAACATGAATAAGACATGGGGCGGAGAGACCTTCATGAGGGGAAAACACAGGTCTTGTGTTGACGCGCACGTGTAACAAGCGGCCTGCTGAGTTATGAGTGGCGTGTAAACAGGTGTTCTGACAAACATCAGTTGTTTTTTGTTTTTTACTCTTCTGGCTGTCACACACTGGATGCTGATGTCATAGTAAAGAAATCAATGCAGGTGCTAAATATCTTTCAAACGACAATTATAGGACGCAGGCCGGATACATTTGGCCTGTTTGTTTGGAAGTCAGCGGCTGACAGTGTAAAATGACCCCATTACGATCCTTCGATGCCAGATTCTGTAATCCTGCACACAAGATGGATGGTGAACGAGCAAACAGTCACACATCTGGGAGCATTTTGATGCACTAGGCTCATTCAAAATGTAACATTTTTTATTATTATATTGTTTTTTTAAGAGACAGACAGACACCCCTTACAGAGACCATCAGTCATCCCCTCACACAATGACCCTCCTCAGAGGATCCTCAATCAAAGGTGGCAGCATGAAAAGCAGGGAAAATACTTTGAAGTCAGCTTTTAGCAGCCTGCCGGTGAGGCAACATGGGGAGTGTAATGAATACATAAACTAACAAAGGCACAACATGACTGCCAGTGTTTCTAATTAGAACAATAAAGTAATTCTGATTGCATCAGAGAAGAGGGACAAAATAACTGCAATGCAGTGCCCTCATGCTGCCTTTGAGGACTCTTTGAAGCCTTTTGATGGGCTGGTAACATGTAGTGCAATGGATGGATGGATGGATGGAAACCCACATTATACTATGTATTAATATTTAAGAGTGTGCATACCTCTAGTGAACTCACAGTGCATTAGGCAACTGATCAAAGCTCTTTGAAATACATTAATATTTGTCTTGTTTTTAGTTTTATTTCATTTTTTATCATCTTCATTTTTATTCCTATTTCTAATCAAAGTCATCCTGAAAAAGTGTAATTGCATGTCTGGAGCAAAGCGTTCGAGCAGTGAAGCACACTGTAGGCATTACTGAACAATTTGGCAACAACAGAACACATGGAAGCAGTTTGTGAAGAAGGAAACAGGAATGGACAAACTTTGACCTCAATTATTTTTCAATTAAGGCCATCAAATGCTGCTCCAGAATGAGCTACAATTTAAGGAACTTTTTTCTTTGAGTGAATTTACATAAATAAATGCTTAGCATTTTAAAGAAAGTGTAATGTTTGTGGCCGTGAACCAGAAATCCAGCCAAGACAGAGTATGTTTTAAAAGGTAGGAGACGAGACAATCTGGCAGTGAGTGAGTGAGGCAGGCATATGAAGGCTGAGGAACAGGTGAGCAGAGTAGGGACTGATTGGTGGCAGCAGGTGGAGCTGGTCTGGGCTGATGACTGGTGACTGAGGAGTGGACTGAGATAATTGGACGGTTTCTGTGGCTGAGGGGTAACAGAGCTGACTCTAAACAAGTCCAGAAAAGTCCAAAACAAGCAAACACAAACCTAAATCATGACACAAAGATCTGGATCCAAATGTTTTGATTGATGAATTATTTGACTACACTGTTGAATATAATATTGGACTATTTTTTCTTTTTATTTAGATTTTTGGAATCACTGATGTTTCACAGTCTGAAAAAATTCTGTGTGTAATGTCTTTTAATGCTGTTTTTGTCAAGGTCTCCCTTGTAAATGTGTCTTTCCTGGTTAAACAAAGTAAAACTTAATCAGCCACATTGTTTAATAACCACAAAATCTGGTCAGAACATTTCATTAAAATGAGTTTGAAGTAACAGGGATTCTTTTTGCTCAGATGCAGCAGCTGATAAGATTGACCACCAGACTTATAATGACTCCTACCAGTGACCCCTGTCATGTACAAGCATTCAATTCAGACTATACCACCTGTGCATGTTTTTTTTTTTTAGCCCATAGCCTTTTAGATCCCCTGGACCAGCTAAAATGACATTTTAAAATTGTCATGCATGATGGGTAAAATCCGCCCAGAAGTCTAAATATACAGTTGTTATTGTTTTGAAGTACCAACTTTTATTTTGAAGATTACATTTTTGTTTCCTGAAAGAGGACTACACAAGACATCCTCTGTCTGTGCACCACTGTAAGCAGGCTCTGTGTTGGTAAACAGAGACAGTGGGAGTTAGCCCATAAAATTGCTGCTCATGCTAAAAAAACGAAAGATTGATAGAGACTCCTTAGTTTTTAAAGAGATGTGGACCTCAGTATTGTTTACATTCGATAAAGTGGTGTTTGCACATTGTGGAAAACAGTGTTAGACTTGTTGTCGGCTATTACTACTTCCATAATCAGAACAAGTATAGAGTGAAAGAGACCTTGCTTTTTTTGGCAATTGTTTTTGTAAAACATACCTTTTCATACAAATTAAAATTAGTTCCCAGTTCAAGCCTATAACAAAGCTATCATTCCAGACAACACCCGAGGGTAGAAGAAATAAATAAAATACTTAAAGGCAGAATGCATGCAGTGCCACAACACTGGGAAATCACGCAACTATTCAAGATAATACAAGAATACAGCATATACGTATTTTACAAGTGGCAAACACGAACAGAAACCAATATGAAGGACATTTTCAAGAGTTTTAGCAAACTGATACCAGCTGAAGTTCTGAAAACGTTGATTGCCACTGTTTGTTTCAACTTCTCCATCAACAGCTGATACTATCATGGCTTGGGATCTTGGAATCAAAACTCCATCTGAAGCGCATTATTTTGAACACGTTTTAATTCAAATGCCACTCGAGTCTTTATTAACACAAAACGGAAACACACCACTGAATAGTATCTCCTAACTAACTGTTAAACCACAGCATGCAGTGACATTTAGCATCCGGCACATAATTTATTTAGTGATGAAAATCGGAAGTGGCATTTGAATTAAATTATGCATTTGTAGAAAATAACAAATTATCGGACTCTAAAGTTAATGTTTGTTTGAAAGGCTTTCACTCTTGTTAACACATACACACACACACACACACACACACACACATATATATATATATATATATCATATATATCATCTGTTGGAGTTGCTGAGACTATGTGACACAGAACTGCCTCTCCATTGGACAGAAGTACCGACAGCGGATCCTGTACAGCTCAAAGCAGAAAAGCTGAACCCCTAAGAAACGGATCCAGCCTTCAAGCCCTGACCTTTATGTTTCACTTGTCTTCCTTATTCTGCTCTCTCGCTCTCTGTGTCAGCTGCTCAGACTTCACTGACTCCAGCTAATCTAAGTAAAAGACAGTCGGAATGTAAATTTTGTAGCGATTACAAAAGCCTGCAGGTGATAAAGATCCCCCCCTGAGTCATCTACAGTATGTTGTATGGTGTGAACATAACCAGTATAACGGTGCACTTTCTGTGGAACTGTTCCGCCTAGTGTTATGGGAGTAAAATGTTGCCTGTGCAACAAAAGCATTTTCTTTATAGTAAAGTGGAAGGTATATAAAGAATAAAGAACAAAAAATGTCAATATCAATAATAAACGGTGAGAAATGAGCAGGGAACCAATATATCACAGCAATAAATGCATTGCCCCATAACGCACAAAACAGAGTTCTCACACAAACATATTAAATGAAACAATATGCCATCCAAGCTCCTTAAATCATATATTCTTTATTGCTGTGCAGCTCAATAAATGGAATGAAAACAAAAATCCACCCAAAGCCGATGGGAATGTTGGCATATGTGACTCTAATCAGAGGCTCAGATCCTCCAGGATGACTCAATATAATGCTAAATATATCAGCCCGAAGAGGAGAAGCATTGATACTAAGCTTGTGTTCGCATATCACTCAATTCAAGATGACCTTTTTTACAACAAAGAAAAAGGCCAAACTATTTAGAGCCACAAGTTCTTTTGGAGGTGCAGAAATATGAAAACTAAAATACAAGCTAAGCATTAACTCTAAGAATATAGTGCAGAATATATTGTAATGTAATCACCTCTAAAACCTGTTCTGCACCTTCACAACAAAAATGTAAGTTGGCACGTTAAAAAGATTGAAAACTACCACAATACATGAACACAAAATAAAAGAAAATAACACTGTCTTTTATATCTTACCATAAATATGAAAAGTGAACATAATCTTATTTCTTTAGGCCTATGTAAGATATTAGTCTGAAATATCAAAATACCCACATTTGATTTAAGACAACTATACTTCGTCGTTACTGTTGCTGTCAATTTCATGATTTTTTTAAGATCAATTGACCGCTGCTTGAATTTTCACAATTTTGTTACTTTTGTTGGAAACTACTTTGAAACATTTCCCCTTGCTCCCAAAGACAGGAAAATGTTAAATTAAACAAAAATATCTAATTTGGATCTAGGTCAGGCTTTGACTGAATTTATTCTAAGGAATAAATACGCTTTGATCTAAACCTTCCCTTTGTAGCCCTGGCTGCAAGTTTAGGGCTCGTTGTCGTGCTGAAAGGTGAACCTCTGCTCCTCTCTCGAGTCTTTTGCAGCCTCTAAAAGGTTTTCTTCCATGATTGCCCATCACTTTTGACCAGCTTCTCTGTCCCTGTTGAAAGAAAAGAAACTTGCACGCCATGATCCTGCCACTGCCACGTTCCACTGTGTGAGGACTGTGTTTCCCCCATGGAGTCCAATGTTACTTTTCCTCCACCACAGCATTTTTTATGCATGTCAAAAATTTCAACATTGATCTCACCTGACCAGAGCATCTTTTCTTTCAGATCTTTGCTGCGTCTTTGGGCAAAAAATACTTCTTACAATGACTATCTTCCTTATAGCCCAGATTTATGAATTGTACAGCCAATAGTTGCCTTATTGACAAATTCCCGAGTTATCCGAGGCTCTGGCAACTTCTCCGATCATGCTTTTCTTGCCCGGCATGTCAGTTTAGATGCTCTGTTGGAGGTTTAAAGCTTCAAAGCTTAGAATATTGTTTCAAAACCTAACCCTGCTTCAAACTTCTTCACAACTTTACCCCTGACCTGTATGGTGGGTTCCTCACTCTTCATGATGGTGTTAGTTCACTAATGTTCTCCAAGCAATCCCTGAGACCTTTCCAGAACAGCTGGATTTATACTTAGATTAAATTGCACAACAATTTGCTCGCAGTGGGTTGTACACTATTCATTTCACTCAGTTCAATTATTTTAAAGGGACGTCGGTTGGAGAGGAATTTAAATAGAAGTATGAGAGTAAAGAGTGATGACAACATATTGAGTACAAAAGAATTCTGGTAGTTTTGTCGGTTTCAAAATGTTGAAAGACATTTATCACTTTTATTTCACTTAATAATTGTTTGCTTTGTTGGTATATCCAACACCCCCCCAACTCCGCAATGAAAACCTGCAGGGGCTTCTGACCCATGGTTGCATTGTGGTTGTAGGGTAAGAAAGTGTGAAAACATTAACTTGGGTTTGAATACTTTTGCAAGGCTCTGAGCAGCGGTAAACTACATTTCTAATCCATGTCTTCTGCACTACCTCTATGGATCTTTAAAATAAAACTAAAGTTTGCCTCTACATCATTCTGTGCAAACGACCCCAGCACTGCGAACGGATTAAATGGAAGGAATACTTCTGCTGCAACATCACTAAGCAGATTAAGGTACCATGTAGCCTTTATGCAGTTCAATGAAGAGCTTATGACGTATTAAAACTACAGCTGGGTAATTAACAGGGCCTGGTAAATGACCTGATCATCCTCCCTGTGTGTAGAGCCAGTAGAAAGACATAAAAAGACAAACAAATCCATTAATGAGATTTGCACAGCATTTTTTTTTTTCGCCAGGACAATAATAGTGAGGGGGCAGCATTATATCAGATACGGAGCTCAGCCAGTAATGAGTTGTCCTAAAAAGAAGATCAGATGGAGGAGATAATATTATGCATGTCAAAACCTTCAAAGGAACCATTATTTCAGCATTTCTTTCCATTACAAATTGATTCAAAAGGAGGGTAGGAGAAAAAAGAAAAAAAGAGGACTGCACTCCAAGCTCCTCAAAGACTATTGGCTTTCAGGGGTCTAAAGGGCAGAAAAATTAAATCCTCCTTGACATTACCTTGGCAAGGGTCAGAAGAAATTGTCCGTCACCGGTGGCATGGCTTTAGAAGTGGACTCAGTGGGACGGAGCACTCAACAATTCACTGCATGCTGTAGGTGCAGGAAGCCAACTGGGGCCAGATGGAAATGTTTTCCCACCTACTTTACTGCTTTGTTTTAGATGCAATGAAAACCTGCAGGGGCTTCTGAAAATAATGTGGGCAAAAATAGATTTCAAAATCCCTGCTGCAAAGGCAGTTTTCAGTAGCTTGAAGGCCATTTGCACAGACACTTAAAGCCCCTGTGTAATGTATGTCAAGCAATTTGATTGGTTTCATTGCGCTCCCACTCTCTGTTGCTATTTCTAGCATCACTAGCTGTTCATATGAGGGCCTAACTGTATGACTTTGGTGCTGGGTGAAAATTTACAGATATTTAAGGATCAGAAAGGAGGGAGCCTACACGTTTTGCTTTAGCATGTAAGGAATAGTTCTTGCTGATCACTTGGTTAGAGGTAGTGAGTATTTGGGCAGTACGTGCATTTAGCTCATGAGACCAGATTTTTACATGCAAATAAGAATCCCCAATATTTGGTGCTGTTACACCAAAAAATTTTCTACACACAACTGTAAAGCTCTAACGAGTCACATGCTGTGTTTTAAAGAAGGAGTAATCAGTGTAAAATTATTTTGTTGTTTTTATGTTTGTCTCAAACCACAGTGGTCCTAATGCCGAAAAAGCATTTAAAAGTCAGATTGTTGTTTTCACAAAAATAGTCAAAATTCTAACAATCTCAAACTTAGTTTGAAAGAATCTTTGCGAAGCATAGTGTTATTCAGTTGAGGTTTAACCAAAGGTGTTTTAAATTTTGAGCTAGAAATGGCCAAATACATTCCAGATTTATTTAAAAGAAAAAGTGGTCCAGCCCTATAGTAGCCCTGAAATGTAAACTAATTTCTAATGCTAATTTCTGTGATACCAGCTGCTGTGTAGATTATTTTCTGACTCTCATATTTGTGACACTACCACGGTTCACCTTTGTGTTCAGGGCTACTTCATAATACTTATGTAGCTAAGTGTTTTGAGCCAGCACCAGGAGCGGTTCTTGCAGGTATCTATGTAAACAGGTCAACTGAAGATCTTCTTCTAATACATCAAAATGAGATTCTCAAACTTAGATACAACAGTTTGAAAGCCTTAGTTTTCGGTAAAAAAAAAAAAAGCTTACACCTATTTTACCAGATAACAGTAACTGGATAAAGAAATATTAGGGCTGGGCAAGTTAACGCGTTAATTTTGCGTTAATTCATTAGACTATTAACGGCGATATTTACTTTAACGCGCATTAATGCATGTTGCTCACATGCTTTTATTTTGTGAAGGTCTGTTGCTGCGGTGTAGGGGTTTGAATCAGAACAGTAGGTGGCGATAATGCGCCAATAACCTCGCTGTCAGCCAAGCCTCGAATTCAAAGAGGAAGAAAGGTGCTGGCCGGAAAAAAACAGCCGACATGGGGAAGGCGGTGTTTCCCGCAGGAATTTGCTTAGGCGAGGCGGTGAGTTGGCGGCCGGAACAAGTTTTGTGCGGAGCGGAGCGGGGTCTGCATCGACGCCGTCGGTGAAGTCGCTTCTCGTTTCAAAGTATCCATGTGTTTTTGCCTGTTTTTCCCCTGCCATTCACTATATGCACGCGAGAAAGCAACAACAAAACAACGCTTGTTAACGTCAAATAAACATGCAAGCATATGGAGTTAGCAAGCATTTGAGTTTAAAGTTCTTCCAGCAACGAATATGACAGAAACAAGTTAGTTGTAACCACTGCCAAGTTAAACTTTGGTATTGAACATAAAACGGTAATGCTGCTCCTTGCGGTTACCTCAGAAATTGCCTGTTTTTGGTAGATTTTTTCCCCATAAAGAGAATTCTCTGTCAGTGGCAATAAGCTTTAATTTATTATTATTGCTATTTTTTGTTTTACATGTTTAAGTTGAGCTTTACACTAAATATGTGTTACTGATAAGTGCTACAAATGTTACAACACTTTTGTTCATATGGCAGCAGAACATTAAAATAAAAGTGCGCTTTATACTACTTTTGAATTCATTCTTGGAGTTTGTAAATACAATGCGATTAATCATGATTAATCAGGCAAATTATGCGATTAATCGCGATTAAATATTTTAATCGTTGCCCAGCCCTAAGAAATATACATCATGTTTTATTGTTGCAAAATCTTGTTACATCCCTACCGGTATTCTTTATGGCCTTCTATGCTCAAACTCTCAGCCTCAAACCAACAAGGCTAAATGGAAATCTACCTGATGCAGAAAACTTCTCAAATTTAGGTTTAAGTTCATTTGTGATTCGATAAGGTGACAACTTTAATAGGAATCACCTTGTTGGCACTAAAATACAGGTCTAATGGTTGTTTGTTATTTCCAATGACTACACAAAGGAAATATGTGGATTTATGACAGAATGCTGATGCTTAAAGATCTGACTTTAAATAGATTTATTTATTTATTTTTTGCTAACTTATATTTTTGTAAAAACACAAGACTTGGTAACAAACTAAAAAACCTTTTCTGGAAAAGGACTGGTGCTGGAGTGAAACTGACTGATAAAGCAGCCAACATCCAAAGAAGCTTGAAAAGGA
Source organism: Fundulus diaphanus (assembly GCA_037039145.1). Lineage (NCBI taxonomy): Eukaryota > Metazoa > Chordata > Actinopteri > Cyprinodontiformes > Fundulidae > Fundulus > Fundulus diaphanus. The sequence continues at coordinate 25,028,935 of CM073121.1, read as the reverse complement.
TCCCAGAGAGCCTAAAGTCCTATAGTTAAAAAATAATAAAATAAAAAACTGCATTGTCGAATCCTTCACTGTTTCAGGATCTAATAATCTGAGCTAAAACTATATGTTGTAGCAAAAAACATTGAAGAAGATGTCTCTTTCACACAACAACATTGCTCTGGATTCTTTTTTCTTTTTTTTTTACAAAAACATTTATATTTGACACGCATGTTTTGTCTGGAACAGTGTCCATCAGGTTTCATTAGTTATCTGAATTCCATGTCACTTTTTCGGGATATTCTACAAAACCACATTAGCTCACTTCTACTTGTCTCTCAGAGAATATTATATCATTACATATAATCTAAAAGCAATGTGTTCTGCCCACTTTATCATTTCCACTGCTGCTTTACATTTAGTGATTTCTTTTTTTCCTCGTGACAGCATCGATAGCTGATGAGAAAACCTCAAAGCATGTGACAGCATCAATACTCATAAGGGCCACATTTCTCAGAGTTTTTGCTGGTGATGTTGAAATTGGCATCTTTGTTGTTACCAGATGGAAAGAATGCTTCATAAATAGGACCATATATGCTAGTATGTGTGGTCAGACAGTATATTTTTCCAGCCTTGAGCTGTCACCTGAAAAAGATAAGAAACGTGGGCGGACTGAAAAGGTTAGTGTTTTTTGTGTGCATAGCGTCTGTATGACATGCTCATTAATACATGTTCCACTATCACAAGGACAAAGTGAGCTGAGTAAGGGCAAGGATGACACTGCAATGACTCCTGGCAAATTTTCCTTACCACCTCACTACTATTCCTTCTTTCATTCACCCGTATTCATGATCTTTTTCTTCTTTTTTTTTTTGGTTTGTTTTTTTCTTGTACTTTGGTTTATGGTAGGGTGGAACAGTTCGTTAAAAAAATAAAAAAATCCAAACTGTTCAGTGAGCTTGAATCGGTTTGTGGCATGTGTGCACTACTCGGTTCAGTGCATTAGCAAAAATAGCCTTGCACCAGTGGAGAGCAGAGTGTTGCAGCCAGGTTGAGAATGGTGAGAGGTGCATTTTGTGCTCCCTATGGTGAAGAAGGTAAAAGAGTGGTGGATAGAAATCATTTAAGTAAATCATAAAACTCTAGTCCCGTTCGAGCCATAGTTTGCGGTGTAAATAAATTGGTGTCATGGCGGCTCAATGAGCCCATATGCCGTTGTACTGTTGTCCTTGCTGCATGCCACATTCCACGTTAACATAAGCAAGCAATGCAGGCTCAGGCAGGCAGACAAAAATCCAGAGAAGGGTTAGGCTAGCTCAAAAAACAGGGCAAAGACAGGTCGGGCTTCAGACAGGCAGACAGGTATTCAGAATAATGGCTGGAAATTCTCACCGTGTTGGTTCGAGACGTTCTGGCACTGGAGGCTGAGAAGGACGGAGCCTTTATGCAGGTGGGGTGGAGTCAGAACAGGTGTGCTGATTGCAATTAGCAGCTCCAGTGCCAGGATCGTTACAATTATATTTTATTTGAGTGTTTTAGACTTTGTTTTTGCTTTGTTTTTTAGTAAACAAAGAGCTTTTGGGTATATTTACCACAACAAGACCATATGATAGAAGTACGATATTAAGCATGCATGAGTAAACAAGAAGCGATGGAGCTGACCAAGTCAAGGAGAAAAGAAAGAGGAAAAGTCTAAGATCAAATGTGAAAAAGCGGAAAAAAAATATTTGATGCCCAGAGGGATGAGGCACGAGTAGCGCCGAGCTGCCACTTTACTGCGAAGCAATGCAGGACAGTCACTGAAGTATCTTTAAGCTTCAATGTCTGGAATTTACAGAGCTGGAGATGATCATTGATGCTTTTTTTCCCTTTATGGCTGGATTATTATAACAGAGGTTTTACCCATCTAATTAATAGGGGACTTGACCAAATCCATTCAGTCTAGAATGCGCCTGTAAGGCTTTTAAAGAGCACAAGACAGAGACATCAGATAAATCCCAATTTAGAGAAGGGACACATGCAAAAAAATAAATAAATGCAAAACCATCTTGAACACTACAGCTGGAAACCTCTGATCTAAACTCTTCAATCAGAGACCTGCCTGTGTTTTTGGGTCATGTACTTCTGGAAGATCAACCAATATCCTCCTTTTAAGTCTTTATTTATGTCTAACGTGTTTTCATTTGGTATTGTGCTTAATTTCAATTGATCCATCTCCTCATTTTTTTATTTGAATATGTAACAACATATACAGAATATTAAAAAAAAGATGTGGAAGAAGAAATAAGCAACAAGATAATAATAAAAAGTTTACCAAAATATTGGTGTATATGTTCAAGGGTTGGGAGGATAAAGGAACTTATAATGACCCACCCCTATTATTATTATTATTATCATTATTACTATTATTATTGTTATTATTATTATTATTATTATTTTAACATTTAGTCCAAAAAGTTATAAGTTTCTCCTGCATTGTTTACATTTCATTTGTTTTACTGTTAAATCACTGCTGCACCTTATCCTGTAATTTACTGTAACTTACTGTAATTTTCAAGCTGTATGCAAACGAAATTTCGTTCTGTACGCACTCTGTGCATACAAAATGACAAATAAAGTTGTCTAAGTCTAAGTCTCTATATCCTGACCAGAGCACCTTATTCCATCAGTGTGCTGGGTCCCTTATATGGCTTGTGGCAAACCTAACACAGGACATCTCATGTCTTTCTTTGAACACTGTTCTTTTATTGCCACTAATAAATGAAGAAAAGGTGTGTAGACACATATCAACTATCCTGTGAACAGATTCTCCCACCTGAGTTGAGGATCTCTGCAGCTCCTGTAGTTACCCTGGGCCTCTTGGCTGTTCCTCTGATTAATGCTCCTCATTCAGTTTTGGTTGGTCGGCCCGATATCACATACGATAGATTTAAGTGCTCTGGAAGGTGTTCAAAGCTTGAGATGTTTTATAATATAACCATGTATGCAGCTGTATGCAGCTATAAATAATTTAAAACTTCAACATGTGATTAAATTTGCAGTGAAAATCTTCTTGCTTCCAGATGGTACTAAAGCAACAGGCTAATTTCTGAACATTATGAAGAGAGATGAGAACTTCTTAAAGAGTTGTCATATCAAATCAGCAATGCTTCTCTGTTCACTGTACAAAAAAAAAAAATCACTTCACGCTAATACTGTCACTGTCATCACTGCCACACAGTGTTGAGCCTAATACCAAACTGCCTCACCCTTTTTTACACGACTACATTTTAAATTCCATGAGAATAGCTGACATTTTAAAAAGGGTAAATGGTGGATTATCTATTGCTGATGAATGGTACTAATGGAATGTTGACAAAAAAAATTTATAAAAAAGGGAACAAAATAGAAGGCTGTAACCATGAAACCATGAACCGAACCGAACTGTGGATTGTGTGAACCATTCCTAATTCATCTCTATTATTTGTCTCCTTGCTCCTCCACGCCTTAATCTAATTTCCTCCTTTTTCCTTTCTGCATCTTCTACTTCTGCCATCTCATCCTCATTCCGCTCACCCTCCTACCCCTCCCCAGTGTGCCCATGTCCATCCTCTTCTTCTTCCTTCCTTCTCCAGTCTATGGCAAGGTCCTGACTGCTACTCACAGAGGGATGGCACTGAACAAAAGAGCATAGCAAAAAGGTTAACTTATCCCCATTGTCACTCAACACTCTCCAGTCTGCTTTGCCTCTGGTGCAAGAATTTGAGGACGCCCATCGATCCTCACATCATCGGCTGCACATTATTCCGCCTCTTCTCTTAAAGCCGAAGCCCACCGTCACACAGACACACACACATACTCCTTCACTCCAAATCATTTGCTTCTGTGAATGTTTGATTATCGGGGGCATAGCTGTAAACAGTAATTAAGCCCATTAAATGATATCCAATCAAGACTGACAAAGGGAAGTTCAATCAGAAAATGCAGAGTCATTTTCAAAAGCAACAAACAAAAATGACAAAAAGCACCATCGGGAACTTCTGAAGACTTTGCAAGCTGTCCGTTGTCAAAGCAAATGTCAGTAGAAACCCTTGCTACGATGATCAGAATGAGCTATATGGATTCTTCAGCATGTGTAGAAGTCCCTCGTTCACCACTGCTGAGTTAATTCATTTAAAGAACAAATGACAAACAATCTGCTGGCCACTAAGTTTAATTGTCATGAGTTCGCGTGTCAGATAAATTAAGCCTTGGCTTCAAGGAAAGGAACAATCCAACTCTGTGGGACTGGGACAACAACTGTTAAACATGGCCTTAGCACAGCCAGCTAGCCGTGCATCAAGGGGACGGCAGGTGTAGTGTTGGAACGTGAAGTCTTTTAAGTAAGACAAGTACCAATTTTGCCCTTTTTTTTGGTTGTTTTTTATGTGTTCTGTTTCAGCCCAAACCACCCGCTGATGTTTACAGATCGTGCTATTACAATGAGTGAATAAGTGGCCTCTCCAAGCGAAACTTCTGCGTGTTTGCCTGCCAGGATTAGTTGCAGCAGCGATTTATTTATTTTCTCACTGTCTGAGTGTGAGAATATTGTTGTGAGAGCTGTGAACTGACTTACAGACAGTGGTTTTAAAACAACATTTTGACAACTACCAGGGGCGTTACAGTAATCTCAGAAGTGAGGGGGACAAATATTTCAAAGGTCTACTGAGTGATTTATAATACTCTCACACCTCTCCTAAGTGGCTAAAGAACCACATAATGACTAAAAGCCGAAGTACAGCATCGGGGGAATGACTTTAGTTCTTTAAACTATATACAAGTGAATAATGGATTAAACTGTTGTAACGGCTGAACAAAGTGCAGGGGACAGATGGCACAGATGCGGGAAGTGCGGGAGACATGTCCCATGCGTACACCGTGTCTCTTACACCCATGGCCACTACATTGCTGTAGTGCAGCTAAACCTTCGTGACTAAAACAAGGTCTGATACTGTGTGTAAAGTGAGACTGTCGTCCCATGCCTCATCAATAAAAGCAAGGTTATTGTCGTTGGCAAAATTTGCTGGCACACACCGATGTGCATGAGGGGAACAATGTTTTGTCACTGTGGTAAATTCCAGACAGACTGGGAGATTGTAACAGGGGTTTTAAATCACTAGCTAGGGTGCTAGTTCATTAGATCTCCAAGCTACTGCTCTCAGGCAGCATTTCTCTAAACTTCCTCCATTTCGTTGGACAAATTAGCTCATTAATCCTCACCTTATGAGCTTGAGGTTTCCCTATCTCCGCTCTCTCGTTTGACAGCCATTGGGTAATGTATCAGTGACCGACTTTGAAGTGCTTTACGAGAAGTTATCACTCTTTGGTAACTTTTGGCTGCCTGCTTGGCTGCCTCATGCCCACCTTTTTTTCTTTTTTTTGCTGCACACTTTTTTATAGATTTCTCAACGGGAAACAGACGTAACTATAATCAACTACAAGCCAAGACATAATTGAAAAGAGAAAGTTTTGAAACGGATGCATGCTGCTTAAACAAATCAAATGTGAGTCTGCTACACATTACGAACACAATGTGAATACGACCACTATATTTCGTATTGTGTTTAACACCAGAGCTAAATGACAGTGGAATAATTATAACAAAAGCCAAGACATATTATCAGTTTTTCTGCTTGTCAGGAGTACTGTGAATAGCAATGACTCATCAAGGCCTTTGTGCAACAGGGGACAAAAGTACAGACTCTGTGAGGAAATGTAGGGGACATAAACAGCTTTTGAAGGTCCCCGGGAATCTATTAAAGTCTTAATGATTCATTTTAGTGGAAGATTTTTAATTAATTTTTTGCAGTCAACAGGATCATCTTTTAATGTCTGAGAAAGATGACCTTGGCAGAACCTGATAAAAAAAGAATATATATATATTTGTTGTGTGTGTGAGAGAGATATGTGTGGGTGTACACCAGCCAGCAATATGTGGAAGCCAAATGAGACAGAAAAAAAAAAATCTCAAGCAAAAATGTAAAAAGGAAAAGCAGAGTGATTGTGGAAGTGAACAAGACAGCGACACTCATTATTCAAAGAGGCAGAGCAAGCCAGCAATACTTCCCTCCTTTTCAGTAGCATAGTGCTGAAGCAACATTTGATCATCTTCAAATGTTGTTTTTTTGTTCATAACCTTATCTTGCTGCAACTGTGCTCTAACTCAATGCTTCCACCTAGCTTTTCAAGCACAGAAGACACCTTGCTTCGGCAAAGCTACACGCAAACATTCCTCTAACGCTCAGAGAACCTTTAATCATCTTCTTCTTCTGTTTTCTGAGGGATATATCAGATATGATACTTTCATCAACAAAATAACAGATACAATGCTTGATTCCCACAAGACCCATTCAAGCAAAAAAAAAAAAAAAAATCACTTTCCTAAGATGCCCCAGGCAATCAAAGAAGTCACCAAAATCATTTAGAAACAATGTTGCTGGGAGGTTGGGATGGTTTCTTACCTTCCTGCACGGCCTGGAATGGGTTGTTGGGTTCAATAAGTTTCACAGAGTGGGTGATTTTCTCACTCTGCAGAATGTCATCGTTTAGACTCAGGTCTGAGATGGCGAGTTGGAAAATCTCATCATCTTTGACAGCGTTTTCCTCAAATATGGCACCTGTTGATGGGGAAACAAGAAATTTGTGTGAGACATTTAAAAGAAATTTCATGGTGGAACCGGAGTGTGCAAGAAGTAGATTTACACTTCTCACACAAAGCGCTATGACCACCAATAAGTAAAAGTGAAAAACGCTGATTATCTCTTCCTCACTGCACCTGTTAGTGGGTAATATATCAGGCAGCAATCAAGCATTGCTTCCTTGAAGTTGACGTGTTCCATGCATCAAAAAAAGAGAAAGCATAGGGAAATAAGTGAGTCTGACAGGTGTGACATTGCGCTTGCTAAACAACTTGGTTAGAGCATCTTTATCAGCTCTGTAGGAACATTCCTAGTCTACAGTGGTCAGTATCTATTAAGCAAGGTAGATGAAAGCAATAGTGGTGAACCTACAACAGGGTCAGGGCTAAGACTCATTGATGCACTCGAGGTCCCAACAGATGAGCCACTGTAGCTCAGACTGCTGAAGAGGTTCATGCTGAGTCTGATAAAAAAAGGTTTCAGAATACACAATACATCACAGTTGTTCCGTATGGGGCTGCAGACAGGCCAGGGTGCCCAGATCTGAAGGATCTGTTGCTTATCTAGACACCAAATACCGCAGCACACCTTCAGCGCTCTAGTGGGATCCATGCCTTACAGGTCAGAGCTACAAGATGTAATGCCGTTTCATTCAAAGACCTGTTGATACTATTTATCAATGTGCTTGGAATACATTCATCTCACAAAACTGGCAAATCTCTAGTACAATCCGGCTTGATTTCAGTCATCTTCACACTAAGACTGCAATGTTTGATGCACTGAGTTTATTATCCACAGCAGCCAATATTCATTAGATCAATTGCACACAACCAAATGAGCATCATAGGCCTCCATGCAAGAGACACACTGCTGGCTAAAGTACCTCTGCACCTTCTCTGTTTATCAAAATGTTATCAGCCGTGATTTAAACTGCACAGATATGGCTGTAGGGGTAAGGGGGGGTGTTCAGGAACTATATTTGGGGTACCCTACAATGTTATGCGAAGCATCAGCCAGTTTCATCTGGATGGAGTCCCGCTGCTGTATTAAGCCAGTGACTGAGCACCTGCTGCTTGCCAGACTGTTGCGGTAAACTGTGAGCAAGCAGCGGCAGCAGCGACGGAACAGAAATCTGATCATAGTGACATTGACATTTTTATCTAAGATTACAAGGCCGGTTGCTGTGATTTGATCTGGGAAAGAGGGAAATGCAAATATTTAATGCTAATTATTTGTTTGGATAAAAATGAAGCCTGATGCGATGTTTGAAGAGAATCTGTTTGAAGGTCCTCTGATAAAGGATGCCTCCATCTCTGCATACCCCTGGTTTGAAGTTTGAGTACAAAGAGGCTTTATGCCCTTTTGCATCTCTAAAACTCCCCCGACGCCCCCTCCTCTCTCTCTCCATCTCTCTCTCCCTCCCTCCCTCCCTCTCTCTATTATTTGACAATGCAGTCACGTTTCGGTGAAAGTTGAAGCTTGTCGGCTGCACAAGATGTAGTCGACTCTAAAAATAAAATCCGAAGACGAAGAAGAAGCGCCTGAGCATGTGCGTGTTTTGGACATCAATCGCCTCAAAGCTTTAATTAAAACCAGCCTCTCTGCTCAATGTAATCCGTGTTTTGAATGCAGACGGAGCGCAATGTATGGGGCCGAATGTGCTTATGGCTTTTGATCAGAAGCCAGGGCGAATGCAGCGACGAGACCAGAAATACCTTCTGAAAAAAATAGACCACCTAATACGAAATAGTGGGCAGCAGAAAGAAAATATCTGTGATTAGACGTGAGAGACACTGGCATTCAGAGAAAGCAACTTTTTAACTGGTTTGATAGTCTTAAAGACGGGAGACATTCTGAATAGACTATTTATCCCGCCCTCTTACTAAAATCGGATGTGTTGGCTGAGCTTTTGTTCCCTTTACAAGTGCCTCGAACCACATTCCGTTTCATCGGACGCTTACCGATATGAATGATTGAGTCCGCATTGGCTGGATTGCGGTGCAATATCCAAAAGGAAAAGCAGATCAGCAGCAACTCCATCTCGGTGTTTCAGCGAGGCGGCTCATCCAAGCTTGACTCCAACTGTCCTGCACTGTCCAAAACGGAGCGCCCGAAGAAGAAAATACAGTCAGTAAATGTCAAATCCACGATCTTCTTTTCTTTCAAACCAGACAGGAGTAAAATCTTTTTTTATGATTCCCTTAGTTTTTTTTTCTTCTTTTTTGTCTTTCTCTCTCTCTAAACCAAAACAATCAAGCCAACCGCATGAACGTGAGCTGAAAAAGGAAACGGAGGAACCGATGGGGACCCGAGGTATAGGACTGAGGAGACAGGTACAGCCCCGCGAGAGAGAGACCCGGCGCACCTCTCTCTCACTCCCGCTTCTCTCTCCCAGCGCTCCAGCGTCTAAAGCATGGCAAGCAGCTGAAAAAAAAACACGGAGGAGGGACACCCCTGCAACTACACACGGAGAGAGGTCCACACACGCACACACACCAAGGAGAGGAGGGGAAATAAAAAAAATAAAAAACACGATGTTCAGTACTGTCTCAATCACGTGATTGCAGAGACTTGACGACTCTGCTGCCGTCCCGACGAGCCGGGGAGAAATGATTTGGACTCGCCGGAGAAAGAGCTGATAGTCAAAACACGAGCCGGAGGATGTGGCGGGCAAAGAGCGAAGAAGCAGACGAGAGTTCTCACTGGAGTGGCGAAAGCCGACGCACAGATGAGACCAAAGAGGCGAAAAGTGGAAACAGTTCACTTTGAGAGAAGTTTGCTTTTTTTTCGGGCGAGGCGTGAGGAAAGCGAAGCGGAGCGCAGCTGATGTGGCACGGAAAGGGAGGATTTTCTTTCTCCATGCCGCGATCCCTCCTTCTCATCGATAGCTGATGGAGGAGAAGCAGACGTGACACAAGCCAAAACGCCGGAGTGCACCGAGGAACAACTAGTCGGAGTTACCGGGGTACCATTAGGCAATAGGGAACACCACAGATGTTTGGTTAAAGCTGCTCGTTTCATGGATTTCTCAAAATTCACCTCTCACTCGTGGTTGTGCATCACCTGTCTGCAAATGCGTATCAGGGCACCACTTATCCCCACTACGCCAGAACTGCTCAGAAGAGGAAGAAGTCGAGATTTCTCGATGGGCATAATCTTACAATTAAAGGATATTTCTCGTGGATGTCATAAAAAACGGAAATATCTCTTAATTGTTTGGTTAAGTCCGTCGTAGGCGCAGAGCAGAAACTTTCAGCACCACCGGCGAGTTGGACAGCGCCTTAAATGCAACAGTGAAATGAAAGATCCAGCAGATATATTTATGGAAGTCCAAACATGCCACAATTCAATAAATGAATACATAATCATTCTACGTCATTATTAAAATACATTGAAAATAAAATTTTTAATAAGTACATGTATCTGTGGTTATTTAAACCTGCTATTCATTTAATAAATATATAATTTTATGTCAAAATTTTATGACCTACAAATACACAATTAATTACGTTGTTTTAATAGTTCAGGCTTTTAAGAGTATGGGGGACACTGCTCCCTAGTTTTTAGGCAAAATTTAGAAACATGAGATAGGAAATGGGTTGATCAGTGGTTCCCATAAAGGACTGACAATGCGGTACCGCGCGAGCTATTTTTAGAAACACAACGTCACGATGACGTCACATCACGTGGTACGCAGTAGGGCAAACTCCCAAACCGCCGCTGTTTTGCTGTGGAAGAGACGTGCGTTAGCCTAGGTTTTACTCGGTAAACGACTGCTTTTTCCAACATCTAAGACCATGGTTTATAGACATTGTTGCTATGGGACGTGCAACAGCGACTCGAGGTACGCTGATCGGCCGCATATGAAGGATGTTTTCTTCACTAATTTCCCGAAACTCAAGAGTGCCAAGGAGAAGTGTGTGCGTTGGGTACACTTGTGCGGGCGGCCTACACAACATTTCAACCCGGAAAAAGTTACCAAATTCACCTACATATGTAGCAAGCATTTTGTCGGTGGAAAGGGTGATGATAGCATATAGGCTAGCATGTTAGCAGGCGCTAACATGGTACCCTGCTACCGGGATAGCTTACTCAAAAACAAACGCCCTGAATCTCTTAAGCGAAAGATTCTGAGATGTGAACAATCGTTTTGTAGCTACCTATTGGCAAGATATACAGATTCCTGGACGTTGATTGCAAACAAACAAAAAAGGCCGACGTGAACGGAGCACGGTGGAAATCATAACAAAGGCATGAACGCCGAGCAGGGAAAAAAACAAAGCTTACCGTTGAATCAACTCGCCCCGTCTTCCGTTTTTTTTGAGCCCTCGACACTCAAGCCACCGTTTCAGCTGAAGGTTGGTGTGCTCTTCCACAGTGCGACCAGTAAACCGTGCGCCTGGGACATCGTCTTGGGTAAGTTTAATGGCTGCAAAGTCGGTCATATCGCTGGTTCTGTTGCGCTTGTAATGGCTGGTTTGTATGTGCGTTCTACGACTGTTTGCCCTACCGGTGCGGCAAAATGGGCGTTACTCTTAAGGCCGTGACGTCACGTGCGCGGTACCGCATTACCCAACTGTTCCTTGTTAACTCTCTGTATAGATTTAATCCAGGATAGCTATGGGAATAAAGTGGGGCTCATGATAAAATCCTCAACATGTTGTTCAAATTCAATAGGTTGCCTTTACACCCATTTTAGACACAACTAAGAGTCATATTGTATGCCCAACTCTTTTGCCAGTATGGGTTAAATTTACTCAACTCAAAAGTCCTACACAGGAAGCCTATTGGTAACCCAGATCCACTTAGTCTCCATCTACCCTAAGTAAAATTCATTTGAAATCATACCTGCACATGTTGTCTGTTGGTCGAGCCACCGTAATTAACTTGAAGTCGATGTGCTGGTTAGGTTAACCAAACAGGTGTTGGGGTCTATTTTACATGCTACAGTTTGAATCATTTCATTGTGCCCTGACAAAACAGCCAGGGTCTAGTAAATAAATATATCCTGAAAAAATACCTATACATATCATAATTAAATGTAGTGCCATCACACCATGGCTGAATTGTGTTCATTTTAACATGTATGATGGGAATCAAAATGCATTTTAAGCAAAGAACTTCCACACAGCCACAAAGGAGAGAGACTAAGCTGGGACAGCCCTTCTCTCAGCAGGGGTTCCCTGTGGCTATAAAAGTTTTCCCCCCACAGACAAAAGGCCCCTCTTCACTTCAGACTCCAAGCTGCTCAGACCACATCTCCCTGGAGCAGACCAGGACAAAGCGACTTCGTCCTCACCTTCTTCCTGCTGAGACAAAAGAAGAGGCCTGAACAATGAGGTCCTGAGATGGGCCCAAAAGACACACCATCCAGGACCTGGGAGAGATTCCTCTTCGCCCGGGGGACATGTCCGGGCAACTCAAAGTGAAGTCTGCTGTCTTAACCTCAGCGTGAGGAGCAGGAGGAAGGGATCCTGCCTGCCAAAAACAGCTTTGTTTTATTTCTCCTCAACCGTCACAGGAAGCGAAACCCAGACGGAGCTGGAAAGCCGACAAAGGGCCCGCTTTCGAATGTGAGGTGAGTCTGCTTAAATAGGACTGCATCCAGGTCAGAGAACGTGGCAGAGACCAGACCTCCGATCCCGACCACATGCTGCTGCAGAGCTAAGCGCTAGCCCGCCAAGAACAAACCAACAACTTTCCTGCTTTTACTGCCTTCCTTGGATGACCAAAGTGGACCGACTCACATGAGGCGCCGACAGGTTTGGCAGACAGACCCCAAAGGGAAAGTTTAAATAGTTCATTTGGGAAATGTTTGTAAACCGTTTGCACACGGTGTCTTTGAACAAAGGTGCTAACGGAGGTAGCTCGTTGCTAGCAGTCAGTACCATGTCACTGTCGAGTGTCTTTTTATGGTTATAACAAAGGTTATCTCCACAAGGGTTTCATACATTGCTGGGACATTAATGTTTACGTTATCCGGCCCACTCACTATGACTAAAAATAAAGCTAAAGTCTTTAAAGTTAATGCCGAAAACCCGCTAGCCAAAATACTATTAGCTTCTGTTAACATCCGGTACCGGAGCTTGTTTTAAAGCATAACGCTTGTCTTTTCTGCTCTGTCGTTAGATAGAGCTATGAGCCTTATTCCCACATTAAAATGGAATATTAATGCCGGTTTAAAGGCAATTTTGATAACTTTAGACTTTAACCGATTTAGCAACTGATCGCTATAGCGACCCCTAGCGCCCGGAGGGAGAATCGCATTAATAAGATTGGCCATAAGGTAATCATTTTACTGAGCAAATCATTCCTCAAAATATTATTCCCTTAAATAATGTTTTGTGTAACTCAGGATTTGCATTGTGAATGGGTTGAAACCACTGAGCTATATAATACACTGGAGTGCTGATTTTGCTGAAAAACTGAAGTCACTGGCCGCCATCTTGCTACTCCCTACTCTCACAGAACCCCATAGGATTTGGTGTCAACAACAAGCAGTTTTCTGGCTCTGTGAAAACGTTTCACAGGTAATTCTACAGTCAGTGGATGTACTAACACTATCAACTACTAGGAAATTATGTGCTTAAATGTTTTACATGTTATTCATATTAAATATATATATATGTATATATAAGTATGTGTATATGTATATATATGTATACATATATGTAAATATATGTTTTTGTATATTGTTATTTATATATTTATAAATGTTATATATATATATATATATATATATATATATATTTATTTAAATGAATAAAATGCAAAATATTTCAGCACATGACTTTCTCAGTACTTGATAGTTTTAGAACATAACATAAAAGTATATGGCATTTGACATTTTAAAAGTTTTAAGCCCCCCTGAACATGAGAAAATCCTCGTTATTTGATGCTGTAGCGCACATATTCCCTATTTACTGGGGGAAAATAGGGAGTACCAATATGGCGGCTGGTGGCTTCAAAGCGACTTGTTCTAACAGCGGGCTATAAGCACTCCAGTATATAATATAGCTCAGTGGTTGAAACACATGTCAAATGTTGTTCTGAATTAGTTAAGCTAATTTAACCACAATTCACATTCTTTAAGGTGAACTTTGGTTCTTTAACTTAAACAAATTATTATTTCATCAAATAATGTTTTGTTTAACTCAGGATTTGCATTGTGAATGGATTGAAACACATGCCAAATGTTTTTTTAATCAATTCCATGCTTTTTGGAATCAGATCTGCAGTGAACAAGGATTCACTGAATTATTCTGATTATGATCAACCACTTTTGTTTTGTCTTGTTTGTTTCCATAATTGATTAATATATAATTAAATGTGAAATTAATTGAGGTAATTTCAACTATTTCATCAATAATTAATATTAATAATTAATATTATTTCAAGGTTCATGTACAAGTACAGCATATAATAATACAAAATTTCAAGGAGACCCATCAAACAAACTGCAACAGCTGATCGATTATTCTGCACAGAAAGCCCAGAAAGAAAGTGGGGTGTAAGTCCACTTCAGAATACTTACACTGAGATGATCACAGTTAGCACTAGCCAATGACTTAATAAATCCAACAGATAAAATAAATTCAAGATGTGATAGAATGCTGATAGAATAAATATTAAAATTACTATGTATACGTTTTGTGTACAAAATAAATAATTTTTGGTACATTTTTAATACATACTTTAAAACAAATGATTGTTTATTTGCTTCGAACTTCAATTCAATTTTCATAAACCTTCCGTTATTTTTTCTTCTTGCTTTCTTGAGCTATGTTTTTCTTGACTACCTCGTCTCTGAATTTTTTGTTTATTTACAGAACACACCATGATGTAGGGAATAGGTCATAAAATTGCTTCATTATTTTCACTGTCATGATTATCATATAAAAGATAATAGAAACACATATTTTAATAAATCAATATCACAATGACAGCCAATTATCCTAAAATATTGAAAACGAGAATATATGATTCATGATATGAAGAAATGTATGATATGATGGTAAAATATGATTCATACTAACCACACATGGACTAATCAAGGTCAAAGGTGTATGATTAAAAACAAAGAGAGCATTTTAATCGCTATTACCATTTTCTTAAAACAATAGAATTAACCTTGAGGTTCAGTTTTTCGGCCGACGGGCATCCAAAAGAGCATAAAATTAAACAAATATCCCAAAGGAGGACATAAAAATCCCTTAATTTCATTCATCTATAAAGCAACATCATGAAAACATTTCTATACTGAATTATTCATCTTAGAAAGTGGTCTAGCTTCACACAGTTCCCAAAATAATGAATATTATTTGACACTTCTTTGTTTTCAATGCAAATTTGCCTTTTCCCCCCTTCTTACCTTGTTAAACAGCTTCTATACGATCTTGTTTCTCCTATTCAGTAGCAATACAGTGTCTTTTTATATACATATTGTCTACATGAGATATTGAATCTTTAAGAAGATTTATATTTTTCATTAGAAGTGCTCAAAAAACAATCTTGTAAAAATGGCAGTAGAATCAAAAGTATAATTGAAATAACTTTTTGCTTTCAGTTAGCTTCCACATGGTGAGGACTAAGTCAAATCTGTATCATGTTAACCATTACCATATGCAGCAGGTATGTTAAAAGCAATGCAGGTTCTCTATTATTTATAATCTGCATATAGACAGATATTTAAATGAATAGTGCAACATGTTTTATGTCTTGTGGAGGTGAGCTTCATGCATTACTAAGTAGGGGTGTATTCCAAATGACAGCAGGAATATATTTTTGTGGATTTCTGTGAAATATTCTCGATTTTTTGGGTTCATTATGCTGTTCATTTCAACCTATGCAGCTCCCAGTGTCCATGTTTTAATATTCAACAGCTTTGTGTGTATAATTCCTTATGCACATCTATGGCCATCAGCATATCATAGACTCATATGTGCCCAGACAGAGACACAGAGACAATGGCAGTTAGGTCACGAATCTCACACAAACCTGGGTCATATATGTTTATAGCTATGAGCAATGGAAAAGAAAAACATTTAGCAGGGACAGGAGAGTGAATTTAGATTACATCAGGCTGTCTTTTCTGATGCTTGAAAGAGAAAAAGGAAAGTGTTAGTGACCATTAAAAAATGACCGTTTTCCCACAAGATGCATCTGTAGTGCCTTCTAAGTCTTGCTTGATGTGTTTGCAGTCTTGGTGCTCCATCTTATAAGTCTCTTCTCTCAGTTTAATATCATGCTACAATCATTTACTGTGCTGTAAAAAGTATTTGCACCCTTAAAAGCTTCTACTGTTCTTGACATTTGGTGACAATTTAATGTTTCAGATCTTAAAATATATTTTTTTTCATTCTAGACAAAATAAACTCTAGTAAATACATTTATTTGCATAATTGTTTTAATTCAGCCACACTGGAAGGTTCTTTCACCATGAATGGCCTGTTTAAGGTCATGCCACAGTATATCAATTTGTCAAGTCAAGACTTTGACGAGACTACTCCAAAACCATTTTGTTTCATTGTTTTTTCTTCTATTAAGGTTGTCTTGAGTCCACACATCTGGTGGTAATCGACCCTTGGTGTGGCTTGTCAAATTCAACTCAACTATCCAAAAAACGTGGTTAATAGCAGTCATTTCCCAATTTAATACGGGGAGGGGGAGCATTTCTTTTTTCATATGGGCTCAGTTGGTTTGGATAGCTTTTTTTCCCTATAGCAATGAAATCCATCCATCCATTTTCTAACACGTCTATCCCTTGTGGGGTTGTTTTTTTATTTGTTCTGGATATCTTTGTGTGATGTTAATTTTTCATGATCTAAAACCTTTAGGATGAACAAAACATTCAAAAACAAGAAACGTGATCATGTAACCTATTTTACACAGCACTATACATGACCAGGGCAAGCAGCACACTGCTGCTTTAAAAAATTGTAAACATTGGCTGTTTACAGTATAATACATATACTTTGTCTCTGTATGGCTGCCCTATGTCTTCTGTCTTTGTTAATACAACATAACTGAGTTGTACGTTTGACCCAGCATACCGATTAAAGTTTCCAACCCATATAAAGGGTTAAGGTGAACAATATCGAAAGTCAAGGCAAAGAGTGAGTTAAAAAGGATAACCTTTTGCCTTAAAGACTAAACAAGTAAGTGTTTTGGTTAAAAAATATATATATTATTTTTACTTGAACTTTATTCCTACATTAAAAAGAATAAGATTCATAAGAAAGACAACAACCTCTTGGTGTCCATTGAGACTTCAGTTGAATTTTCCATAACTAAATTCACATTCAGGAGATAATGCTGTGTAAAATATTGCCTGTTACTACTGGCTTTATGACCAATTTTTTGGTTAACATGCAAATGCTGAACAAAAGTAGCCCCTTCTTGCTCTAGCTACTTTGTTAATATGAAGGTTAATGTCATCTTAAATGAAAATGTTCTATTCTGGTGACCAAAGTCATTAACACAGCCCTCTGACATGAATGATATCATAAAACATCATCTTACCATCTTACCATTTATTCTAGTATCCTTTGGAAGAGCATCACTGCGGTCTTGAGCTCAGAATGGCAGCCTTATAAGAATGATGAGGCTCCTCTTGAGACCTTTGTCAACAAAATGCATAAAAAATTTTGACCCAAAGGTCAGTTAAGTTGTTCAGCATCTGTCAAAATATCATAAGCCCAGAATTTGGTTTAAAGAAATAACCTTGCTTTTTTTCTCCTGTATAGCAGTTATGTTTCTCCCTTAAGTTTGCACATGGAATCATGATCGAATATGTACTGTGGGGAAAAACGCCACAGTAAAATCATTTAATTAGACTTTATCTTTGGTCTAATAAAAGAACTGGACGGAGCCTGCAGCACACAATCAAATGCACTTATATACTCAACATAATTAGACCATTTGCTGCAGCAATAGGCATACATGAATTCTATAATAACTGTGGTGTTACCAAGAAGAAATACCCTGAGACCAGGGGAAGTGCTCTGCAGATGCAACAGATGAATGTTAATTTATAGCTTAATTAAGCTGCACACTTGCAATAGACCATCTCAATCTGCCATTTTGAGCAGACTGAAGGGTGTGTCCATCCCTTTGTGACCCTGGATCTTGGTTTATATGAATCCCCCAGACCAAATTAGGGATGGGTTAAACCTCAGACAAGTTGAAAATCCATTCATGTCAAGCAAAGATGTGCAAGGAATTGCAATAAGTGTCTTCAGCACAAGAGGTGAAGTAAGGCTTGCACTTCCAAACACACAGCCTGAGGTAACATTATAGATTAATCATGTTATGGCAAAAATAAAGGACAATCTCCATCAGACTCAGAATTACTATGAGGGAAAAGTGGACTATCTGTAACATTATATATTACACCTTTACAGTTCGCAAAAGCTGAATAAAATATAGATTTGATTTTATATAAACTGTGGTATGGAAGAAGTGTACACCTCTGCACAGAGGCTGTGAAGATGGCAGGAAATGAAATCGGATTTGTGTCATGCCAGAGTTGGAAAATCTGACAGCTGCCAAAGCAGAGGTTTTGTGAGTTTTCCAACTCATAAAATAACTCTGTATTCCGTCAAAGGCATCACGGCAGCTTTTCAACACGGAGTTAGGGCTTCTTATAATATGGTGCCGGCTGTGTGATGTGGGAGATCCAAGCAAGGTCAAGGCCTGTTTGTCAGCACCACACCTGCATGTAAGGATCCTTTTCAGTGCCTTTTTTTCTTTAAATGTTTATATTTCATATTTAGATTTAATTTACTTTCACAAAAATAAACCACTAAATATAAGTGTATTCTGTGTGACATAAGCAGTGCCTTGCAAAAATATTTATACCCCTGTTTTCATAGTTGGTTGTGTTACAGCCACAAGCTCAGATTTTATTGGGATTTTATGTGATAGACCAATACCAGGGAGCCATGTATTTGTAAGTGGAGGCAAATCTACACATTGCTTTAATTTGATCAAAAAATGCTACATTTGTGTCATTCCTTTTTTAGCAAAAGAGCTCATGCTCTGCCTGCTTGGATGAACAACTTTGAACAGCAACTGTCCTGTTTTGCCACAGATTCTCAGTTGTATTGTGTCCAAACTTCGACTGGGCCACTTTAACACATTAAAGTGTGTTTTACGTGAAAATCCACTCCAGTCTCAAGTCTTTTTCATCCAACTTTCCATCGACTCTAACCTCCTTACCTGTTCCCGATGAGGAAAATCATCCCCATAGCAATGCTGCTACTGCAATGTTCGATTGTGCTTGTAGTTTGTTCAAGGTGAGGTGCAGTGTTAGTTTTCAGGTGCACTGCATTTTTCCAGATCTATTTCCTCCAAATGTTCTAGGTGTCTCCTGTATAGCTTGTAGCAAAATCTTAAAGGGAATGCCATGCCATGTCATGTTATCTGATTTTGATTTTTAACAATGGATCTAGGAGTGCTCCACGGGGTGTCAAAAGCTTGGGATATAGTTTGTTATTCTACTGCTCACTATTGTTCCCCAGCAAACAGCTTAGATTAATTTACATGTAGATGGACTCAGTTTAGTAGTTATGTGGAAGGGGTATCACAGTAAAGAGGTCTGAATACAAAACCTCGTCACACCATTTAGATTTACATTTACATTTTAGGTTACAATGCAACACCATGTGAAAAAGTCCAAGGGGTATGAATACTTTTGCGGGGCTTGCATTGAAAAAAAAAACTTTAGTTTGAGGATTGCAGACAGTTTGTCGCTCGTATTGTTTTTGCTGAATTTATTTTTGTCAAGCAAGCTGCTCTTCGCTTGCAAAGAAAATGTTCAGCTGTTCTGTTTTCTTGTTTTTTTCCCTGTTCCCTTACCACAATCCAGAGCATTAAAACAGTAAATGATTGAGAGGGGATTGTGGTTGACTTCATGAAAAATAAAAGAAGTACATGCAGATGTGGTAAAGGTTTTCTGCCTTTTGCTTTTTCCACAAGTGAATGGGTTTTCTTGTCTGTAAATTGAGAGTAAATACAGCCTCTGTCTGTAATAAGTATCATACCCTCATAAAGTTTACAATGAGCCTAATTTCTCAACAAAATGAAAGGGAAAAATAGGAACCCTTTTAAAATTGTTAAGATAATTGCACTAATTTGGAAAATATGCATGTTAATTCATAATAGACTACAATTTTGTTAATGTAACACAAACTCCTTATTATCCAACTGCAGAGCATTAATTTTGCCCGCAGAGATATTTACAAATCATATGCCTGTTCGCCACTGTACAGCCATTTGTTA
This sequence comes from Fundulus diaphanus, assembly GCA_037039145.1. Classification (NCBI taxonomy): domain Eukaryota; kingdom Metazoa; phylum Chordata; class Actinopteri; order Cyprinodontiformes; family Fundulidae; genus Fundulus; species Fundulus diaphanus. Next base: position 25,009,022 of record CM073121.1, on the reverse strand, counting down.
TTGGTGCTGTTGAACCCTTTCTCTGTGTCAGTCACATTTCACTCCAGCTGTGCCTGGAAGACACTCATTAGTGGATAGGCTTGTTTGAAAGGGGAGATAATTTGCACAAACAAACTCAGAAATCTACCTGCTACAGAGGTACAGCACTCTTTGCCAATGAGAGCAACAAAATAATTTAGCATGTCTTAGTCATTAAGAGCAGGTCAGCTTGGTATGATGTTAAATTCAGCATTAAAGGAAAAAAAGGCTGAAGGTAATCAGAGGAACGTGGAGGAGCTTATTGAAGTCTGAAAAGATCAGAAAAAAGAACATCTGTCCCCGTTTAATAGGTAAGGATCACAGGAAGATCTCTAAAGGTATTTAAAAGAGGTGTATCCACAGTGCCTTCCTAACACAGCCCACACAGCAAGATTCCAGTAGCTCCTCAGGTGAGATGCTCTGCTTATAGTCATTATCTTTGTGTAGGGAAATAAACTTTGACACCAATATTACAGCATAATGGGAGACAAAAGTCAAACTGACAGCACAGCATCCAACAAGAAAAAGCCTTACCACGGTCAAACATAAATTTCAGTTCTCTGGAAAGCTGCTCCCGCTGAACTAAAAACAAGTGTCTGCCTGTTTTTCCAGCATTTCTACCTCTTTTAAACTTTCTATCATGCCGTTCCCACATCCCTCCTCCAGGCTTGCTCTCCCACTGCATCCTCCAGAGATGTACTTGAAAGATCTTTCACTTGGTCTTATATTAGGTGTGAGGGGTAGAGATGACAAGATTCTTAGTATTCCGCTCAGTTCACGGTTTTCTTTTAACTCAATGTGATTCCTCCCTTCCCGTCGGCCTTCCAGACTACTTTTCAGAAGTTAAAAGTCGTAGCCCTCATGACAAAATTTAAAACAGCGAGAGAAGACAGCATGAAATTTAAATGGATATCCTCGCTGAGGGTCCAAATGTATGTGTCCCACTTGACTACTTTTGGAAACTCATTCTGATAGTCACCAGAGTTTTCGACGCAGATCTTTGCTCTCACAACCGGTTAAGACTCAGTAATGATTTATTAGCACCCTTGTGAATCTGTCAAAGCACTGGAACCTGCTGAAGATGTATTTCCTTATTTTAAATATATTATTTAAAAAGAAAATCTCTTCAGTTATATTTTTCCTGCACTTGGGTACATATCCTTCAACTTTGTGGTAAATTACAAAAGTTCCTAGGAGGCAGATTGGAAAGGGATTTCACAGAAATAAACACTGATAGATTGACTGTTTGACTTGCAGATCATGCCTTCTGGCTACACAGAGCTGTTATGTTAAATGTTTCATACATTGCAATTCATGACAAGGGACCAAGTGATCCACTTAAACATGATTTAAATGGTATATTGTTTTACCTATTGTAGACCTTAAATGTTTATATATATATATATATATATATATATATATATATATATATATATATATATATATACTGTCAAGGCTCAATATTATTTCGACAGTCATGAGTTGTCTAATAAATGTCTAATAATTTCAGTTATCATTTAAGAAGAAATGTAGTTAGGTAAGAAAATGTAAAGATTTGGAGACCAAGCACGTTTTCAAAGGCCCTCCCATAAAGCCTCCAACCAAAAAATGTCATAAGCTATAGTCAAAATAGATATTTGCATATATTGTATAAAAAGAGTCATTACTCTTTTTTTCTCACTTTCTTACTTTACAGAATATAATTTATTACCATGGATTTTGTAGCCATGACAGGTTATTTCCCTTATTTTTAATTATATTTTTATATTTTTGTTAAAGGACGCATCTCTGCCTGTATTTTAAGGCAACATCTCAAACACACTGCATCCACTTGTAACTTAATGGAAAAAAAAACAATAAGAAATCAGCCACGATATCACGAAGGGATCTATGGATCTACATAAGTCCGGTTAATGCTTGGGCACAATTTGCAATTGCCGTAAAGGAAACATATCATGCTTTACCTTTCTTCCTTTTCACATTGAAATCATTCTGTTGTGGTTTTTACAAAGTGGAACTGCAACGCTTTAGTCTGAATTCTTCATTAATTCACCCCACTTTCTCCCTTTTTACCCCTGTTCTGAGGTGCGTCCGAAATCAACTCGTTTTGGTGTGGTCTCTTTAAATCTAAAGGAGGCCCTTAGTGAAATGCATTTGGAAATGTTGCATTTCACTAAACAGATGGGATTACCCATAGAAAAACACCAAATGGAAATAATCTCAAGACATCTGGCAGGACGTTCAAACCTAGGTGCAGATGTATCATTAACCCTTCCACCAAGTCAGTCACAGTGTGGGCTGATGGCAACAAACTCAGTCTTTTTTAACTATCCCAAAGCCATGTTCTCAGTCTCATAGGCATGTTTGTTGGCAGAGCTGAAAAGGTGCGTGTGAGCAAGAGGATTTACAATCCTGACTCAGGTACACCAGTTGTGTCAGGATGAACGGGCCAGAATTCCCACTGACTTTTGGGGAAAGCTTGAGGAAGGATACCAAAAATATCTGACTCAAGTCATGTGGTTTAACAGACAATTCTATAAAATACTAGAGGAATGAATGTGAAATTCTGAATTTAAGAAAAGGAAAAAAACTCACTTTTCTGGAATTCATTAAATAGATATAATTTTGATAATTCTGACCTAAAACAGGAAAACTTGTATCTGTCAGGACGACTTAGTGCGCGTTGAGGAGCCCGATACCTTTGAGGGTCTAGTCGCCTTAGCTATTCGGCTGGACGCCCGGTTACGTAGCTGAAGCCGGGGGGCGGTCTGTGAGACCTATGCAGCCGTCTTTACCACCTGTACAAGGGGTTAATTCCCCACGGCCAGCTATAACACCGCCGCCACCTCCCGAACCTATGCAGATTGGCCGCGTACACCTCACCCGCGAAGAACGTCAACAGCGTTTCTCAGAAATTCAGTGTCTTTACTGCGGGACCGCAGGACACTTTGTTAACTCCTGTCCAGTTCGACCAAAAGACCGGGTCCGTCGCCTGTAGTGGGGAAGACGGCGGACCGCTGTAGAATTTCGTCCCCCAAGTCTCCTGATGATCTGGCTACATGTCGTTTTTGTCACCCGGTTACCTTAGTCTTAGACCAGGACAATCTTAACGTTTCTGCTTTAGTTGACTCCGGCTCCGATTTTAACTTGATTGACCAAGGATTGGTCACCCGGTCTCGGATAGAGACGGTTCCTTTGTCCGCGCCTCTCCAGGTCTCCGCCTTGGATGGGGAATGTTTAACTTTGATCACCCATCAGACTAAACCCCTGGAGGTCATTGTGTCTGGTAATCACAGAGAGTTGCTCTCTTTTTTCGTGTTCCCCGTTAAACACTCCCCGGTTGTTTTAGGATTAGCCTGGCTAACAATTCATAATCCGCATCTTAATTGGGCAGAGTCCCCCTGGCTGCCATTCTCGCTGTCTGCTATCTGCTCAGCCAGTCTCCCATCCCTCTAATTCATCATTACCAAGCTTGACCTGCGCAACGCTTATCATCTGGTCCAAGTCCGCCAGAGGGATGAGTGGAAGACGGCTTTCAAAACCCCACTTGGTCACTTCGAGTATCTGGTCATGCCTTTTGGTCTGTGTAACGCTCTGTCCGTATTTCAGGCTTTAGTGAACGACATCCTGCGGGACTTTTTGAACGTATTCGTTCTTGTCTTTCTAGATGATATCTTGATTTATTCTAGTGATCCTGTCCAGCATCAACAACATGTCCGCCTAGTCCTCCAACACCTGCTAAAAAACCGTCTGTTTGTCAAGGCTGAAAAATGTGAATTTCACAAGGACTCAGTCTCTTTCCTCGGTCTAATTCTTGAAGGAGGACAGGTCAGATCAGATCCAGACAAGATCAAAGCCGTAGTGGAGTGGCCGACTCCTGACTCCAGAAAACAGCTTCAGAATTTCTTAGGGTTCGCCAACTTTTACAGACGATTCATAAAGAACTATAGTCAGATTGCGTCCCCTCTGTATGCCCTGACCTCCCCTAAAGTTCCCTTTATTTGGAGCTCTGAGGCTGAAGCCTCGTTTTCTGAGCTTAAGACAAGGTTCTCGCAAGTCCCCATTCTGATACATCCCGACCCAGCCAAGTAGTTTACCCTAGAAATAGACGCATCCGATACAGGGGTAGGGGCTGTGTTGTCCCAACAGTCAGACTCAGATCACAAACTACATCCATGTGCCTTTTTCTCACGTCGGCTGTCTCCAGCCGAACGTAATTATGACGTGGGAGACCGTGAGCTACTAGCCATTAAATTAGCATTAGAGGAGTGGCGACACTGGCTGGAGGGGTCAGAGCAGCCCATTGTTATCTGGACCGACCACAAGAACCTCGCTTATCTGCAGTCTGCCCGAGGTCTTAACCCCCGTCAAGCCAGCTGGTCGCTCTTCTTCTCTAGATTCAACCTCTCCATAACCCGGCTCCAGAAACGTCAAGCCTGACGCCCTTTCCTGGCAGTTTGCACCTCAAGAACATGAGAGCGAACCAGTGCCCATTCTGCCACCTACATGTACCTTTGGAGCCCTCCGGTGGAACCTGGAGGATTGTATCAGCCAAGCGTTACTGTTAGATCCGGATCCAGGCACTGGCCGCCCTGGACTTAAGCATGTCCCGAAGTCTGTCCGTCCTGAAGTTCTGCGTTGGTGTCATGACTCTAAGTTTTCCGCTCACCCTGGAATATACAGAACCCAGTCCCAGGTGTCCCGTCGTTTCTGGTGGCCGTCCTGGACCAAAGACGTACGCAAATATGTTTGTGCCTGTCCCGTCTGTGCTCAGAATAAGCCATCCAATCAGCCTCCCTCCGGTTTGCTTAACCCACTTCCTATTCCAAAACGCCCCTGGTCCCACATCGCGCTGGATTTCTTCACTGGACCCCCGTCATCACAGGGGATGACCAGCATATCGACTGTTGTAGACCGGTTCTCTAAATCCTGCCATCTCATCCCTATCCGTAAACTGCCCAACGCTCTCCAAACCGCCCAACTTCTCATTAAGCATGTATTCAAACTCCATGGTATCCCAGTTGACATCCTGTCTGACAAGGGCCCCCAGTTTATCTCCCAGGTTTGGCGGCACTTTTGTTCTGCTCTCGGTGCCCGCTACACCCTCACCTCCGGCTACCATCCCCAATCTAACGGCCAGACAGAACAGATGAATCAACAACTGGAAACCACTCTCCGTTGCCTCATTTCTTCGTCACCCTCCGATTGGAACAGGTTTTTGCCCTGGGTTGAGTACGCCCTCAATTCTCACGTTTCATCAGCCACCGCACACTCCCCTTTTGAAATAGCACTTGGATACCAACCATTAAGCTTTGATCTTAATGGTTTAGATCAAAGCTTATTTATGTGGTAGATGAGCCCAGTCCTAAACACCACTGAGAATATTTGGCATTACTTCAAATGTGATGTTCATAAGAGAGCTCCATCCGATCTGACTCAGCTCGAGTCATTTTGCAAAGAAGTCTGTAGATGAACAAATTTATTTGTGACATTCCCCAAAAGATTAGGAGGTTTAATCACAGTGAAATATTAAAAATATTATGTATTGGACTTTAGGAGGCAGAATACATATGCATGCCATACCTTTGCGGATTTGCATTTGAAAAACAAATTGAAAATGCTGCATTGTTGTCCTTATGCATTACAATTATGCATGACATTGTGTTCAAGCAAATCCCAGGAAAGTAAATTAAAGTTTGTAGTTTTTGCAAGGACAAAAACAGTTGGAAGAGACCCAACTTTCAGCTGGCACACAGCAGTAAAACAAAAACAAAAAAAGGTGACCTGTTGTAAGCTGTAATGTTCTGTTCTGGTTCTTGTTGATATTTTGGTTAAGTTAGCTTTCCTGCTTTAAGGGTTAGTTCTCTTTCTAGTTTTTTATTGTGTTGGAATCATGTTTAGCTTGTTTACTGTTTTAGTTATCTGGTCTTCTCTATTAGTTTTTATTAAAGCTTGTGTTTCTCTCAGTCACTTCCCCTTATTTGATCACTGTCACCTGTCCTAGTTAATTAGAGCCACTTGGTTTCACCTGTCCTGCTGCCTATTTAAACCCTCCTCAGTTTTCTGTTGGTTGCCGGAACTTCAAACATGCATCATTGCTCATGCCTCCTGTTTCCCTGCGGTAAGATCCATCCAGAATTCTGTGTTTTGCCTGATCCTATTCTGTTTTTTGAGTCTGCCTGCACCCTGTTTACATTTTTGGTTTTTTGCTTGGATTACCGCTTTGACCTTGGCTCTGGACTAGTTTTCTGTACACCTGCCTGATCCATCCTCATCGTATCTTAAATAAATCATGTCAAGCATTACTTTAAGTGTCTGCTTGAATACCGGGTTCATCTCCACTCCAGTTCATGACAGTAAGCTATTGCAAAACTTGTTATGAACACCACATAGACCAACCAAATTCAAAGAAAACTCTAATATTAATCTTTTTAAAAGACTAATTTGACTGATTCTTAGAGCAGTAGGTGCAGATAATGTTTCATAGATGATTTTTTTCCCCAACTTTCTCTTATATAGCCATGCAGGCTTGTCAGCTCCGCACCATCATTACTGGCAGTCTAAGCCAGCATAGCAGCAGTTGCCTGCTCCTGTAAATTTCTTCTGCGCTACATTACATAACCCTGCTACCCACTTAGTGTTGAGCTCAAGTTCAGCTCCAGTTAAAGAAGTACTGGGTAAGGTGCAATGACAAAAAAAAAACATTTCTAACTCTATAAGCTATTTTAACAGGGAAATTACTACGCACACTCTCTTAGGAATTTATGTTCACATATTTCAGTAAAAACTAATTATTTTTCACCCTGGAGCGTTAGGACTAACATCTCTGGAACCTGAAATTGCTTGCTTGGAATTCAAATACAGGAGGGAAAAATCTAAAAAGTAGCTGCACATTTTATCAGACCTTCAAAAACACTAAATAGGAATCAAGCATTTCTGATTAGGTGCCACAGATTAGAACGCTCTTTCAGAGAGACAGGAGAAGCCTGCCTTGATCGTCTGACATCCAGTGTGCTGTTCACTTTGTTATTGAAATGTGTAGTGTCATCATGCCGAGATCTAAAAAGCTCTTTGAGGCCTTTAAGAAAAGACCGTGGAAGCCTCTGAGTCAGTCTCACACTTTGAAAGAATCACCAAAATATTTGAAATGAGTCACTGCTGGGAAAGTATAATTAACTGGTGGGGGAGAACCTGCACCTGTATGAAAAATATCTTGAAAATAGAAAATAAGTGGTTTTAAATTGCAATGTTTTCAGTAAAGCAGTGCAAAAGCCTCACATAATTCATGTTGTTTTATGGAAAATTGTAGTTGGAGGTGATGTGAAAGAATCACAAGATGAAAAGTAACACAAAGGGTTAAAAAAGAAATTCTAGACCCAATTTAAGAAAATGCAAATGTCTTCGTTCTCATAATGCCTATGCAGATTCTCAGTCATTCGCTTCCTGGAAGCTACATCAGGATTACATCAAAGAAAAACGGACTTTTGATCAGTTTTGTGAATACATTTTAACACTTATCCAGGAGTCTTTATCAGTTTTGGATTCTGACAGTGGAACAACCTGTAATTTGGGAACTCCTCATAATCTACATAGAAATATAATTATGGTTCAAATAAATGTGATCAGTCAGCAAATTGTTGTAAACAAGATATTTTAGCTTAATCAGGGGTTAACATCTCTCACATCTCATAACAGTCAGGCAAGTATTAAAACCACAGTTAAAGGAAATATGCCCTATTAATGACATAAAGCTGCACTAGAATAGTAGTATACAGGCTTGTGTTAATAAAAAATCTCTCCATTTTTGTCGGACACTGGGACTGAATTGTGGCTGAACACGGTTCTTTGCATGAAAAAGCATGAGACTGTGTGTAACTGTGTAAGGTTTGTAGTTGCTCATCGAAAGTAAAACAGCAAAATACCTTGCATGATGCCTACCGTATAAGTTATGTAAAGTTCTAACATTACTGAAAGTGATATTCATTTTTGTCTTTATTCTGGGATTTAACAAACAAAAATATGTTTGTAATCTTAATTAAACAAAATCAGAAAACATTTAGTCCAATTTATCCATGCAGGATCGTAAGTGGGCTGGTGCCTCTCTCCAGTGGTCCAGAGTTGCCGGGGAATCTCAGACAGCGAGAAGAAAAATATTATAGCGTTTTTAACAGTGTATATGAATGGCTGTGTCATTTTATTTATTCTTCTGTGTCACTAGCAGGACACAGAAGAAGAACCAGCAGTTGTTTATTTAAATGGGTTTTAAACAGATGTTTCTGAGACTGGGCTTCAGGAGGTCCTTGGTCCTCTCCATGCTGGAGAGGCGGATCCTGAGGTCGAAGAGATTGAAGGTGGAGTTGAGCTGGTACGTCCAGAAAGTGGTGGAGAGCAGGCAAGCAGGAGAAGACCAGGGCGAGGAGGCAACAGACAATCAGCAGGGGGACCAGAGGAAGATCTCTCAATGAGGAAATCAGCAAGTGGAATCATTAGGGGTGTCCAGAGAAAGCGACCTGGAGAGACCAACGAGGAAGGTTAGCTGAGCTGAGAAAGGAGCTTCAATAACTAGAGACATAGAAGTCTTTTCTTGAGCCTTTTGCTGGATCTGTGATTTTTGTTTTAGTAAGACAATAGAGAGTCACAACTGTCCTGCCTCACAATAAGTTAGACTTCACAATTGCTGCCTTGTTAATGTACTTGGCACATTGAAAAATGTAATATAAAAAATGAAAAGGAAAATTGTTTAAATTTTCAATTACCACAGAATTTGGAAAATGTAAAAAAAATGTTGATATTAAAAGTGAAAAAAAAGTTTAACCTTTATCCAGGAGTCACCACAGCAAACCTGGAAGGTTTATGCCAGATGCCCCTCCTGACACAACCAGGAATTGAACCTGTTCCCCTTTTTCAAAGAAAGGGACTTATCCCACTACACAACAGAGGGACAAATGTTCAGTCCACCTGCAGTGTTAAATTACAGGTGAATCTCTTAAAAAAAAAATTACATTATCATGAAAAAGTTTCATTGTTTTCTTTTGTCACTCATTTCAGAAAATGAAACTCACATATTATAAACAGAAGATTCATCGCACATGGAGTAAAATATTTCAAGCCTTAATTTCTTGTTACTTTGATGATCATGACGTAAAGATGATGAAACTAAAATTAACTGTCAAAGAAAATTAGAATATCGTGAAAAGGTTTGTCGTGGGAAAATTATCCAGATTATCCGAGCACTGCTATGAAGAAGATGACTCACTCATTGAGATTTACCAAAGATTTTACAAGATGAGCGCACCGTATCCATCAGTCAGAATGTTGCTCTGACTCACAGAGACGGCACGGTCCTTTTATGTTCTCAAGGACAACAGGGCGTGAGAGAAATACGTACCACACAATTGGTGGGAAAATACCTTCAGTGAGTTATCTGGTGAGAACTTTACAAACCACTGCAATATCAGCCCAAGCATGACCTTCAGAGGAGAAAAGCCTGCCTCACCCACAGTCCATAAGCATAATGATATAAAGACTAAGTAAAGTTTTCCATCACAAGTTAAATATTGAAAACTCACATTGTTACACCCCAATCCCCTCCTCTACTTAACTCTGTAATGGAAATTCAGTTCTTTGGATTATGTGCTTGGTGCATACAGCTGTGGTAAATTGTTCAAATAAACTTGGTAATTTGTTTTTTTGTTTTTTAGGATCTGGGAAACATTTCGCCCACTGTGCATGTTTGTTAATGAAACCCAGTGACAGAATGCCCATTACTGGGTGCTAAACCCCTTTGCTATGGAGAATAATAACTTGTTATCACAACTCCTGCCGGCAGGAAACCTATGAAGATAGGTAGACAACTCTCAGTCAGAGTCGACCCACTGATGCACATTCTGTGATCAGAGTTTGTTCTTATGCAAAAGTTGCCATGTTTGGAGGTTGCTGGTGAGGACCCACACAACAATGGACATAGACAGGTGCATAATGGAGATAGCATTTAATGATGAAACTGAGGGACATAAAGAAAACATGAGGGAAAACACACAGGATTGATAATTTTTTTCATCATGGTGAAATGGCAACCATGGAGAAAAAGCCAAAGAGCTTTGCAGAGATGTGTTTATTACATTTGTAAATCAGACGTAAAAGCACAGATGTTACACACATTAAAAGAACCCGTCAAAAACTAAACCTGATCGCTGTTTTAAACGTCGGATGACAGCCGTGCTCCATGTTGAAATTCCTTTGAGGCTGTGTGTTCGGATCAACATTGAGAGGAGGGAGGGAGACCAGGAGGAATGAGGAGATTCCCCTGCAATGAGAATTGTTGTATTTATTTGAAGTCCTTTATGTCCGCTATGTGTCACCAGCATGAATAACACAGGGGGTTTTGAATGCTTATAATGAAGTCGATCTATGATCAAAGTCTGATATGGAGTGAAACCGAACGTCTGAGAGGAACCATGATGCAGTCTGGCTGCAATTCAGCACTTCACCAATTTCCCATGTCTCCAAAATGAGCGTAGACATGGGTCAGCGTTGCGTGAGGACCGCACATTTTACCATCAACTTTTTCTTTTTATATCCTACCTTTTGCATAGGAAGTAACGTACTCAAGTTTCAGGCCCCATTTAGTGTGTACACAAGATTTAGAAATAAGACCCCTGGACTGTAGTCCAGGGGTCTTATTTTTACTTTCAGATGAAAGTAAAATCTGACTTGCATTTGCAAGACAAGATACCAAAGTCTGAATCTGAAGGCCGTTATCAAAGCAACCTGGGCTCCTATTACATCTCATGAGAACCACAGACTGATAGTCTGCCACTGATGCAGTAAGTCATATAAAAGGAGGCCTGACCAAGTATTGAGTGTATAGAAATGAACATACTTTTCATAAGGCTGACATTTCTGTTTAAAATATCCTTTTTTGTTGATCTTATTTACTATCCTTATTTACTGAAACGCTGAATGTTTTCATTGCTGTTAAGTCATAGTCATCAAAATTAGAACAAATAAAGCCCTGAGATATTTAATTATGTGTAATGACTATTTTTAAGAGTTTCAAAAATATTGACAAAGATACAGTATATTGAACTTTTTCACAATATTCCATTTTTTAGATGTATCTGTAAATATCATTTGATAGTTATTTCTATTCATTTGAATAATTGGCAAGTTATTCAGTTGTTTGATGGAAAAGGGTCAACAGATTTCAAATGATCAAATTTACTGGCAAGGCCACTTATTAACCAATAGACAATGAAAGAAGCCTTATCATGCAAAATGCATTTCTTGAAAACTACAAAAATATAATTGCTGCAGGTAGCTCTCGCAGCTGCTGACTGCTAACAGTCAGAAAGAGGTTGGACCAACTGGCACTGCATGGGACGCTTGCCAGGAAAAAAACCTTCTGCTGTCCAAAAGGAACATTAAACGAAAACTACTTTCTGGTAATGAACATAATGGCAAAGCCTTAGGGCCCCGTTATAAAAGAAGCTTCTGATCAATTTCCACATTAAAAATGACCTAATCATTAAGCCCCAGGTATGTATTTATATGTCAAACCGTGTTTGGGAAGATCATTTACATTCCCTTTAAAGAACTAAAAATAAATGTTCCTCGTTCATGTATATTTTGCTTACATGAAAGGAGTGTTTTCCCTGTGGTGTGAGTTAGCATTTTGTCAATAATCCACCTGCCGGAACACCTGCCACTCGGCTTTTTATTCCTCCTGCGGTTCAGTGATATACCTGAATACCTTAGTTTTAGCAGCGTTACATAAAAATAAATCAGCGGAGGCTTTCATTAACTAAAGTTACGGTGAAATGAACAGAGGTCTGAAAGGTTAAAGTTATATTTAAGGATAGCAACTTCCTGAAGTATTTCTACTTTCAACCTTCGATGAACAGAACATGGTTGCATCATCACAAGTAACTATATAACAGTTTTTCTATAAACAAACTGGTAACATTTTCATTACATAGGTCCCTACCCTTCTCAAACAATGTTACAGATGAACAGAAAAGACAGTTCAGCAAAGTAGATAAATATATATGGTATGGACAAATCCCCACCTAGGATGAGCAATGTATGGTTTATCCCCTTGTTTTAAAGCCTTGTTGTTTTTATTCATTCTAAGCAGATTCTAAACAAATTCTTTATTGTTTCACCCTAACCAAGTGGTTGCTGAGGATACCAAATTAACCCAATGCCATACAGCGCTTTGTGAAAGTATTCACAGTCTGTGGATTTTTTTAATTTTTGTCTCAATGCAATCAGTGAGACAAATTTGTGTAATTTATTGAGATTTATGTGATAGACCAACACAGAGTAGTGCTTGTAAGGTTAAGGGGGGATATATGTTTTTTTTTAAATACTTTTACTGATATCTGAACATGTATTTGGTGAATATTGTACATTTAGGGCTGTTGTCTTGTCAAATTGTGAACTTCCACCCAAGCCTACAACTACATTTTCTTCACAGATTGTCCTGCTTCTATATATTTGCATGATGGTGCAGCCACTATGTTCTATGTGGGAATGACATGGGCCATTTCTCAATTCACGAGAACGCGAGTACGGACTCGCGTTCTCGTCAAGTCCGGTCTTGGCGAGAACACAGGAAGATCGGACTTGACAAGAACGCGAGCACGCAGCACGTATGGTGTATTGGAACAGAAGCGTACTTGTGACGTCATGAGACGCACAGTTCTTTAGCATTTCTTTAACATTCAAAACTATTTATATACTACACCACAATAAATCTTATTGAAAAAATTTTTAAAACAACATTTTTAATTTCTAAAAAGCCTAAAAATTATCTTGCCGCGGTGCATTCTGGGAAAGCGGTCAGTCTTAAGAACGCACAAGTCTGCTCTGATGCATGCTCGATAAAGAGGGCGGGGCGAGAACAACAACTGGGCATGTGGCACGTTCTCGCTCGGGCGTTCTCGGCAATCGGAACAGTGCTCGGGCTGAGGCTGATGACGTGTCACGAGCACACGAGACCGCTCAAGAACGCATATTGAGAAACGGCCATGGTTTAGGTGATGTGCAGTGTTCCATCACAACATCTAATCAACGTTGTCTACTTCTCCATGTCTCCTGTCTCCTACATGACTTGTGGGACACTTTTTATTGGACTCTTACAGCGTTCCAGTCGCAGTCAGAACTCGGAAATTCTGAATTCCGATAGGAAGATTCAACTGGAACAGCTCTGAAAGTCGGACTTCCAAGTTGGAAAATCTGAGAGGTTTTTTTTAAGGCCGATTGCCGGAACCAATATTGCAGCTCCTCGCATCAACAACAGTAAGCTGTGATGAAAACATTTTTATTTTACAAGACACAGTTGTAAGAGTGCGTCTAGAATCAGCGCTACATGTAGCAGCTGCAACTCTGAACCGAACAAATTAAAAGTGCTGTTTGTATGTGGAAAGTACAGCTTTAAACAAAATTCATAAGAGGTACTATGAACAAAACAACAGCTTTCTTGGCCATAGCCATGTAGGAATCCCAACCATTTGTTTTTGTTTTTTGGAATCCCAACTTCTCCGCCTTTGCAAACTAGAACGCTGTTAACTCAGGTGTTACACCATTCCCAGCTCCTAGGTTCGACTTCAGAGGGAAACGGAACGCAGTATCTCTATGGGTTTCTTTCAACAACAGCTTTGTTGTACCATGGTTACACCAAATTGAGACTTAAGGGGTAAGTCGCCACCAAATACTTTTTTTTGCTAATAAATTGTATGCATGGATATCTTATATTGTTGTCTACAGACATTGTTTTGAGAATTTACAGCACATTTGTTGAACTCTTGCTTTTGTTTCTAAATCCATCTGTGTGGCGCCCTCCTCATGTTCAATGAGTATACTGCATTTGAATTTTGAATCAGTATTGGTCTTGGCTCAAAAGATATTGTGACGTCGCCCAGAAAAACTGACCTCAGTAGCTTTGCCACTGCAGTGTATAAAAGCGGCTCCGTCTTGTACATGCTGCCATAGTGAGTTGGAGTTGGAATAGTGAGCTTTGCAATCTTTCTATCGATTTTCAGGTTAGCAATCCATTAGCTTAGCATTCAGTTTGTTTATTTTGCATTTATTTACCTTGTTCTAGTAGCCCAGACCCCAGTAACACTCTGGGAACTATGCTGAAACCAGACAATGAACATGCAAGCATTATTCCACAGGTTTTTATCAGAGGTTATGCACAAAACCATCACACAAACATTACTCCAACGAGCATCGTACGCGTGGCACTAAAACAGCAACATTGCACCGCGCACCTGCGAATCAGGTCCTCAACCACACAAATATGCCACATATATGCGATGGGCATGGCCCACAGAAACAGCACATCTGACCCAAACAATGGCCCAACACACAGGATGCAACGCACACTCTTGCACAAAACATGCCTACATAGCCTATTTCTTTCAAATTACAATAATGAGAGAGAGAAGAAAAGCCAATACCTACCCCTACACACAAAGGCTAACCTCCAACCCTGATCCGTGTGATGATAAGTCTGCGTAATGCTGGTGAGGAGGAGGGCTGAGAATCCCAGGCTCAGTTGCTGTCTGTGACCTCCAGAGGAGGAGGTGTATGGAAAGCCGATTGAACATTTATTCTGATATCTTGATATCAGGCATAATTGTCATGTACATGCAAGCCATTTCTGCCCACTAGTTAACTAGTGAGCCATGTTTCTGTGAACTAGTTAACTAGTGAGGGCCAAAATATGCACACTAGTTCACTAGTGGGAGCCAAAAGGCTCACTAGTTAACTAGTGAACACATTTTAGCTTCACTAGTTAACTAGTGAGAGCCAGATATGTCCACTAGTTAACTAGTAAAGGCCAAAATGCATACCAGTCAGCTAGTTGAAAGCTTTTGGGTCGCACTAGTTAACTAGTGACAGCCAAAAATGTGCACATGTTTACTAGTGAAGGCAGAACACCTCACTAGTTAACTAGTTGCAGTAGGTCAATGTAACTAGTAAACTAGTGAACCATAAATGGCTTACTAGCTAGCTAGGTGATGGCAGTAGGCTCACTAGTTAACTAGTTGATGCATCATTTGTCCAAACTAGTTAACTAGTGAGGTCATAAATGTATACTAGTAAACTAGTTCAAGACAAAATTCACACTAGTCAACTAGTGGCGCAGAATTCAAATTAGGAGGCGCAGAATTCTGGAAATTGAGGCTTTCTATTGGCTCCCTATGTCCAAATAGAACATGACAACCAATCACAGTGCAGAATTTGACGAAATCCCACCCACAACATTTGCATGTGGCACACAAGTTAACATGCTGGCCAAAGGTACTCTAGCTAGTAAACTAGTGGCTTCAGTGTGACACTTACATGTAAACTAGTGAAGGCAGAACTGCTCACTAGTTAACTAGTGAAGACACAAATGCCTACTAGTTAACTAGTGAGGTCTAAAAAGTGTCACTAGTTTACTAGTGTGCACCAAAACACCCACTAGTGAACTAGTCATGGCAAATTCCATTCGACTAGTTAACTAGTGAGGTGCAAAAAGTGTCACTAGTTTACTAGTGTGCCCCAAAATGCCCACTAGTTAACTAGTGAAAGCCATTGCAGCCCCACTAGTTAACTAGTGAGCTGCCAAAACGCTCACTTGTTAACATGTAAAGGCCAAAATGCCCACTAGTTTACTAGTGAGGGTGTTGTGGGCCTTACTAGTTAACTAGTTGCATGCATATTTTGTTCACTAGTTAACTAGTTACACCTAAAAACACAAACAAGCTGACCGTTTTTGTCCACTAGTTAACTAGTTGAACAATTTAAGTCTCACTAGTTTGCATGTGTGGCAGTAAAGCAGCTCACTAGTTAACTAGTGCGCACAACACACACACTAGTGGCTGTTTTTGGAGCTATCTAGTTTACTAGTAATGCAAAAGGTACTCTTACTGGTTAACTAGTGACACATTGGCCTTCACTAGTTAACTAGTTGACATGTTTGGCCTAACTAGTTTACTAGTAATGGAACAGGACATGCTCACTAGTTAACTAGTGAGCATATCTGCATTATTAATGTCTTTCACTAGCTTATAGAGGGCATTTTGAGCCTTACATGTTAGCTAGGGAGGACAAAACATTGTCCATAATGAACTAGCAGGAGAAAAATGCCATTCACACTAGTAAACTAGTTGAATTTGAATAAATACACAAACGGCTGGCATTTTGTGCAACTAGTTAACTAGTGGGACGTAACATTGTCCCACTAGTTAACTAGTGTGCAATGTCGCACTTGCATGCAAATGAAGAAGGCGGAACAAAGATTTTGATTGGTCCATTTAGGAATCAGAAACCTAGAAAAAATGGATGACTTCGTCCAGGCTGTTCTAAGAGCAAACTTTTATAAACCAGAGCTCTCAACTCTCACGCATTGACCGTGTGACACACGCATTTGACTGACTTCACACGCAACACATGGCATTTCACATGCAAACATGGAATTTCTCACGCATAAAAATCACAAAGCCCATCTGAGCTGCGGACGAGAAAACTCCGCCTTCTGCTGAGCTGTTTCGGCTTCTTTCACAGCTTGTGGCCATCCGTAATTCCTGCTGCAGTTCGTGTTAACAGAGCAGCAGGAAGAGTGATCAGAGTTATGAATAATTTTAGTCTTAACAGTGGTGAAAGCGAGCTGGTACGGTCCTGTACTGCGTACACATGAGGGGAGGGGAGGGGGTGGAGCTGCTTGCTTGCTGCACGCAGGATCATAAAATCAGTTCTGCTATCCAGATGCAGTTTAAAACGCCACTTGGTCTGTTTCTAAGTTTCATTTTTATTAATTCTGCATTTTTTAACTACATGCACCGTATTTCTGTGCCTCCGCGCTTGCTCACCCCCCCTCCTTTTCCCTCGGAGCAGGTGCTTTTATCACCGTTCACTATTCAAAACGTGAATCACTACGTTTAATTCCCTCACATCGGTAGCAATGTGTGCCAGTTAAAGTCAATAGGAGAGTTGCTCTTGTATTTTTAACAACATAGAATAAGTGGCGCTTCGGTGGGCGTGCTGCCTTGCGCTTTAATTCAGGTGCGCACTTTTAAGGGTCATTTTAAAGAACTTGTAACATCAGGGGCTTCATCTCAGATCTGTCAGTACCCCGTTTCCTTTATAGGAGCCCTTTACAGCCTTTAGTTATGTATTTTTCCCACTGTTTATCCGTCGCACGCAGCGCACCAACGGGGGTAAAATCCGCCCACCTCACCAGAGCGCACTGACAAGAGCAATAGAGATTTGTCTGTTCAGCGCGGCGACTGACTGAGAAACCTGTCGCTGTGAAAGGTGATGATAATGGTTATAAACTGTAACAGTCTAGAAGCACATTGAGCTGAAAAGAGGGAGACATCAGCAGCTGGATCGTGCGTAATGATGCAGCGGGAACCTCTGTGAGCTTCAGTGTTGCTGCTGAGGGGAAACTGTTGACCATAAAGGCTTGATGAAATCACCAATCAAGTTATAGATCTACAATGATAAACAAACCCATAGATGAATGTGTAACAGTGTAATAATTTGGTCAATAACTTAAAACTACTTAATTTTATTTAGTATTATTTGAACAATTGTGTATTTTTTCATGTTTTAATCCATTAACAGAACAATAAAGTATTAATACGTCTCTTTCTCTTTTTAACAAAAGTAATACATGTCTACTTCATTGTCTGGTGGGATAAAAATGAGATGGAGTTGACTCCACCGCTCTTCCAGGGTCTGGTTAGCCCCGCCCCCAAACAAGCCCCCCCCCCCCCCCCAAATTAGCATAATCTCACTCTTAACTTTTGATAAAAGTTGAGAGGTCTGTATAAACTCAAAGATCGTTTGAGCATAAAAATATGTTTTGATAACATGTCTAGTGACAAAGTTATGGTGTATTGCTGTAATCTTCGTTCAGTTAATGTGTAAAATCTTTAGTTTTTCAGTTATTAGTCTGAAAATCGCGATAAAACTGGAGGCATTTGTATGCAACAAAACGTTTCAGTAACATGAACATTGATGATAGCTTTGCCCATGTGGCAAGACTAGCTCAAGTGGTTAAGCAGCGGGAGATCATTTGGGAGACCAGGGTTCAATTCCTTAGAAGTGCATGATGTTTTTTTCCTGATCTTTGAGCTTTTAATTACTTTTGAAACCATGTGCAGTTAATGTGTACAATCTTTTGTTTTTCGGTTATTAATCAGAAAAGTGCTACTGAAATGGATGCATTTATGTCTGTGGTTGCCTAGCAGCAATAAACAAAAGAACAATATAACGTTGATCCCTGTGTGGATCAAGAGCTCACTTGGTAAAGCATGGGGTTTCCCTGTTATTATTAAAAAACATTTCGACAGAATATGAGATACTTTTGTGATACTTTTTTTAATCACCCTTTTATCAAGGGTTCTGATTTGTCGGTGTTCAAATCACGCACAGGAAGTGCACAGTTCTACCGCCATTTAGTGCTACAGTTACACATGTAAGACCAGCGTTAGCGGTCCGTGTATCTTCAGGCAATTCGTTTTTTTTCCGGAAAACCAAAACGAAAAACGGATACTACTTCCGTTTTTCTGTTTTTCCATTTACAAATCAAAACGTCCTAGTCAAGTGCGGACGACACAAATTTGTTCAAATTAGGCCTACCGCTTATCTACTACTGAACTTATGAGCCAAACAGAGGAGGAAGCTTCCGAGAGGGGTTTTGTCAATGTCATAAACCGAGTTTGGAATGCACTTGAGGTTGCAAGGCGGGAGTTATCATCATCACAGGAGGACAACATGTTGAGAAATACAAGAAGCATTTTTCGGAGAAGAAGACGTCTAGGTCCAACAGGTATGAATACTTTTTATATTTGTCGTCTACAAAATGTAGCATTTTATAATGACTACACTGGCGGAATATTTTAACATAATGAAATTGGTTGGCTCATTTGAATACAAGGTGGCTAATGGGTTCTTTGCAGTTGGTTTTATCTGAAGTGAAATAACATACTGTAGGCTAATGACTTTATTTCCTGCATGTTCAGTGTGTTTTAATGAATATACTGTACGTTATTGTTATGTTAACATTCAAAAGCGCCTTTTTCCCCCGCGTTTCAGGCCCATTGCAGAATAAATAATGGCTTTGGAGTTAGGCTAGCAATGCTGTGCTAATTTTATGCTAAATTTCTCAATGTACATGAATTGCCAATGTGTAGTTCAGGACTTTACTATAACTACGTTTTGACCGCAAGCGATACAGGCAATTCTGTCATCACTGCTTAAAAATAATATTAGCCTGGCTAATTTAAGATGTTTTTGCAGTTGCAGATTATTGACAATCTTGTCTGACCATGCAGTCTAAGTGCACTGGAGCTGCATAAATAAATAAATAGCCAGCCAGCCATCCAACCAACACCAGTTATCTGCAAAGGCTAGTTTGTACTTTTATTTTCTGGCAAGGAAGGTTAATCCTATGTGATAGTGGCCCTGGCAGGGGTGTGTCTCCTCCATCACCATCCCACCTTGCTTGTAATAATTTGAAAATAGGCTAGTTTAGACCACTGAGCTCTATTATACACCGGAGTGCTAATAGCCCGCTGTTAGAACGAGTCGCTTTGAAGCCACCAGCCGCCATATTGGTACTCCCTATTTTCCCCCAGTAACCAGGGCATATGTGCGCTACAGCATCGAATAACGAGGGTTTCTCATGTTCAGGGGGGGCTTAAAACATTTAAAATGTCAAATGCCATATACTTTTATGTTATGTTCTAAAACTATCAAGTACTGAGAAAGTCATGTGCTGAAATATTTTGCATTTTATATATTTAATATATATATATATATATATATATATATATATATATATATATATATATATATATATAACATTTATAAATATATAAATAACAATATACAAAAACATATATGTACATATATATATATATATATATATATATATTTAATATGAATAACATGTTAAATATTATCTTCTAATACGTCTTAACACGGCATTCGCCATACTGCAGGCTATGCTTTCTGTATCAGCCTACTTTAACCGTTGCAGAGCAGTTTGTCACTTTAGCCACTAGGGGCACCCATCAGGACCTGATCGCGAGGCTATGAACAGTCAATTTACATATCTGGGTGGGATTCTTACATGATACCCAATAGGAGTCTTCTACCCACCCTCTCATTAGAATATGCATAATGATCGTTTCAGGCACTAGTTAACTAGTGAGCTGCTTTACTGCCACACATGCAAACTAGTGAGACTTAAATTGTTCAACTAGTTAACTAGTGGACAAAAACGGTCAGCTTGTTTGTGTTTTTAGGTGTAACTAGTTAACTAGTGAACAAAATATGCATGCAACTAGTTAACTAGTAAGGCCCACAACACCCTCACTAGTAAACTAGTGGGCATTTTGGCCTTTACATGTTAACAAGTGAGCGTTTTGGCATCTCACTAGTTAACTAGTTGGGCTGCAATGGCCTTCATTAGTTAACTAGTGGGCATTTTGGGGCACACTAGTAAACTAGTGACACTTTTTGCACCTCACTAGTTAACTAGTCGAATGGAATTTGCCATGACTAGTTCACTAGTGGGTGTTTTGGTGCACACTAGTAAACTAGTGACACTTTAGACCTCACTAGTTAACTAGTGGGCATTTGTGTCTTCACTAGTTAACTAGTGAAGTTCTGCCTTCACTAGTTTACATGTAAGTGTCACACTGAAGCCACTAGTTTACTAGCTAGAGTACCTTTGGCCAGCATGTTAACTTGTGTGCCACATGCAAATGTTGTGGGTGGGATTTCATGAAATTCTGCACTGTGATTGGTTGTCATGTTCATAGGGAGCCGATAGAAAGCATCAATTTCCAGAATTCTCCGCCTCCTAATTTGAATTCTGCGCCACTAGTTGACTAGTGTGAATTTTGTCTTGAACTAGTTTACTAGTATACATTTATGACCTCACTAGTTAACTAGTTTGGACAAAGGATGAATCAACTAGTTAACTAGTGAGACTACTGCCATCACCTAGCTAGCTAGAAAGCCATTTATGGTTCACTAGTTAACTAGTGACATTGACCTACTGCAACTAGTGAGGTGTTTTGCCTTCACTAGTAAACATGTGCACATTTTTGGCAGTCACTAGTTAACTAGTGAGACCCAAAAGCCTTCAACTAGCTGACTGGTATGCATTTTGGCCTTTACTAGTTAACTAGTGGACATTTCTGGCTCTCACTAGTTAACTAGTGAAGCTAAAATGTGTTCACTAGTTAACTAGTGGGCATTTATGCTGTCACTAGTTAACTAGTGTGCACAAACATGGCTCACTAGTTGACAAAAATGGATGTTGGCCTGATATCAAGATATCAGAATAAATGCTCAAGCGGCTGGCCAAATTACATAGAAGTTAACAAGCTGGAATTTGACATTCAGTAGTCAGCTAGTAAACATTTTTGTACCTTACTAGTTGACTAGTAATATATAGAAGTCTTTAAACTAGTTAACTAGTGCACATTGCAATGTCCACTAGTTAACTAGTGAACATGCAGAGCATTACTAGTTAACTAGTAAGGTATGAAACATATGAACTAGTTAACTAGAGAGAATTTGGGCCTTACTAGTTAACTAGTGGATATTTTGGCTGTCACTAGTTAACTAGTTCACACAGAAATGGCTCACTAGTTAACTAGTGGGCAGAAATGGCTTGCATGTACATGACAATTATGCCTGATATCAAGATATCAGAATAAATGCTCAATCGGCTTTCCATAGAGGTGAAGCTACAACATTTGCTTCATTTCTACTCTTTTTGTCAAACATTTCAACCAGGTTTAAAACTGCTTAAAAGTCATGTTCTCGTTTTTCAGTGTGCTTCACCGCAGAGTCACAGAAAAATTAAGGAAAAAGGGCCAGCTGCCAGATAAATTAAATTTAAATTAAATTTTAGTAAGGTCATATGTAGGCTTTGCCACGGAAGACCATTTCTAATTTTAGTTTCTTCACAGTTTTTGGTAATAATTAGTGTTGCACCGATACCGATACCAGTTTCGGACGGGCCCCCGATCCAGCACTAAAATGGTGGTATCGGTATCGGCTAGTACCAACAAATAGGGCACCGATACCATTTTTATGTTTGTATGTCACTTGAGAGCTGAGCCAAAAGGCGAAGCTCTCGATTTACCGGTCGATCTACGTTCCTACCCTCATCTATGGTCACGAGCTTTGGGTCGTGACTGAAAGAACGAGATCCCGGATACAAGCGGCTGAAATGAGTTTTCTCCGTAGTGTGTCTGGGCTCTCCCTTAGAGATGGGGTGAGGAGCTCAGTCATCCGGGGAGGACTCAGAGTAGAGCCGCTGCTCCTCCACGTCGAGAGGAGCCAGTTGAGGTGGCTCGGGCATCTGGTTAGGATGCCTCCTGGACGCCTCCCTGGTGAGGTGTTCCGAGCACGTCCCACCGGGAAGAGGCCCAGGGGAAGACCCAGGACACGCTGGAGGGACTATGTCTCTCGGCTGGCCTGGGAACGCCTTGGGATTCCTCCGGAGGAGCTGGCCCAAGTGGCCGGGGAGAGGGACGTCTGGGCCTCCCTACTGAAGCTGCTGCCCCCGCGACCCGACCCCGGATAAGTGGAAGAAGACGGACGGACGGACGGTATGTCACTTGAACGCAGCCTTCTCTCTCCAGACTAGTATTATACATGTTATATAAGTTCATGAATGTTGCACTATTTTGGCCTTTGAGAGCCAAAAGTTTATTCAACTATTGTCACCCATTCCAGGTAGGCAATAAAAAGTTCTACCCTAAGTAGTATGCAGTTCTTCATATATACACACACACATCAATTTCAAACAGATGGTATCGGTATGGTATCGGTATCGGCCAATACTGCACAGCCAGGTATCGGGTATCAGTATCGGGGCCAAAAAATGGCATCGGTGCAACACTAGTAATAATAAAGGGAAAAGAATCAATTAAAAGTCAAAATAAAGTATAACACGTAGTTAGTACAGCCATATAGCTGCAGGCAGCACTGCATTTACACTCAAGCTGCTAAAACCGATGTGCTAGGTGGCTAATTTGCAGGCACTGGCACAGAGCCGACACAGCTTCAGGTACAGAGGCTCCAAACTTTAATTTGCAGCGGTTAATAAGGATATTCAAATCAACAGGTCATACAGTAGTTCTGCTTACATGTCATTCACCCACACATTGCTTTGATTAGCTTTACACACAAAGACTTAAATGGTGGCGTCAGTAAACAATAACTGAGCAGTATAAATGGTGACTTTGGGGCCTTTTCTACACTATTAGAAGCAAAATAACAATGACAACCAAGGGTGGACTGGCCACCAGATGTACCGGGCCAGTATGTCAGTGGGCCGGCGTGGCCGAAGGGAAAAAAACAAAATCATGTAGTTCGCCTCCATACCAATTAGTGGTGGTAATTCACCAGACTTTTTTTTTTTGCCAGCCACCAATAAACAGAAGAAGACAACAACTCAAAAGCCCTAAAATGGAGAAGAAACGTAACGGTGGAGCACAAAAATTAAGAGACAAGTAAAGGCATGCTCTACAAACAGATGCGCCCAAATGTCAAAAACTGACACATATTTTCTTCTGGTGCAACATCATCATCTTCAGCAACACCTGCAGCAAGTTTCAGGTTGAGATCTGGAGGACTACGTGACTATGTCTCCCACATATGTGAATGTATTTGTTCCAACAGCAGCATCCGCCTCCATAATCCACCACCATCATCGGCCACCCCGGCCCCTGGGCGGACCAGTCAGGTACCAAATTCCCGGGCCACTTTTTTGCCCCAGTCCGCCCCTGATGACAACCCAATTCTTCTTCTGGTGAAAACAGTACTCTTGACACTAAATAAATAATCCATCCATTCATCCATCGATCTTTCTGGGTCTGCACAGAAAAACTTTGTCAAGCAGAGGAGCAGAGGCTTTATTCTAAGATTGCCCTAGTCAAGCCACCCTATAAAGGAAGCTCATTTCAGCTATTTCCACCAGAAATCTTCTTTCAGTCATGTTCAGTATCTCATGACCTTAGCTGAGAGTGGTAAATCGAGGGCTTCACTCTTTGACACAGATCTACCTTCACAAGGCAGAGCTTGCTTTACTGTAGATGAGGCACCAGCACAGCTTTCCTTCTCCTGCTCCATCCTGCCATTACTTGCGAACAAGACACCAACCCAGTAAATTAAATAAAGTAATTTTTTTTGTACTTCTGGCTAATTATCAGTTAAGTGTTGTCTTTTCAAATGATTTTTTATTTTTTAATGATTAAAATAAAGATTATAATCCCCACAAAAAACTGTG
Organism: Fundulus diaphanus; assembly: GCA_037039145.1. Lineage (NCBI taxonomy): Eukaryota > Metazoa > Chordata > Actinopteri > Cyprinodontiformes > Fundulidae > Fundulus > Fundulus diaphanus. The sequence goes on along the minus strand of CM073121.1, from coordinate 24,984,685 downwards.
AAAACAAGCAGGATCACATGATCTCGTGTATGTGACATAGATGTTAAAATTGACATCCACTTGATGATTCTGCTGAGTAAGTTAGAAAGCGGATGTATGTGTGTCACTGTGACAGTTATTGATGTTAATAAACCCGATTTCAGCTTTGTGTAAAACCATGGGTCTCGTGGGTTTTCAGCCTGCCCCAGGCTTTCTGTACAGGCATAATATTTTGTCTCTATTCTTGCCTTTGCTGCAGGCTGCTTCTCTCTTTGGTGACAGATGATAAAATTTACTGAGAATGACTTTGACAGGGGCTTTGTGTGTCTGTGGTCAGGGAAATTATTTGTTCAATTGGCCAAAGGAGTAATTAAATTAGAAAAAAAAAAATGTTTTGTGCAGGTCATTGAGAGTCTGATTTCACTGGAGTGCTGTGACATCTGTTTCATCACCACTGTGAGCTCATTCTTTAATGAGATCTGAGCCTTGAGTTCAAGCTACGGTGACAGAGAATCAGTGACACAAAGGAGCTTTCAGTAGGTATTCAAATATCCAAGGCCAAATCTAGCACTTACTAATAAATAGTTTAATAGTGATACAGGCCAATTTATTGGGCGCACCTTGCAAGTACCAGTTTGCTGCAGATTTTGTCTGCTGGACATTCATGATGTACAACAAAAACCAAGTTCCCACCACATTGTAAATGTGTATCAATCTGACGATAGTGGAGACCATTGTAGTTCACTGAAGTTGTTATTGTGGCCAAAAAAAGACGTTTTAGATGATAGTCAGCAACAATACGCAGGTAGACTGTGGAGTTTTACCGATGATCTCTTAGTTTGTTCAAAAGAATGATCCCCCACACAATTACACCACCACCAGCAGTCTGAAGTACTGATGCGAGGTTGATCCATCCTTTCATCTTTTTTACACCAAATTTTGACCCTTTTATCCAAACGTCGCTGCTGAAATTAAGACTCATTGGACATATCGTCTCATATTGGTGAGCCTGTGTGAAATATCATCTCAGATTCCTGTTCTTGTCTGCCAGGAGATGCCCTTTACGTGTTCTCTGCTGCTTTAGCCCATTTGAGATGGTATTCCTTGGTTGCAGGCAGGGTCCAAAATTAACACTCGCCACTCGCCAAATGCGAGTAAATTTCCCGTTTGGCGAGTGAATTTCAGAGGGCTAGCTGCCACATGGCAAGTAAATCTTTGTACCAAATAAATTAAATTAGAATTGTTACAGTAAAAGTGGTTTAAGTTAAACACAGCAGTCTGTAACTGGTTCAAACAGAATTACGTCTAATGAAATGTGTGTGTTTCATACGGTAACATGGTTTTCATAAATGTGAAAACACATACAAGTGTTTCATTTTGCACAGGATCTGAAGTATTCTGCATATTGTGTGTGTGTGTGGTTGTGCTAACACTGCGTAGCGTTTTGAAATTTTGAGCCCTGTTTTCAAAACCGTGCTTAAGCAATCGTAAAAAAAAACTAACAAGCAATAAAGTGGCTGGTAAGTATAGTGTTAAATTCTGGAAGAAGAAAGCATAAATAAAGAAATAGTTCATATTTTAAAGTGTATAAGATTAAGGAAAGCACTCCACGATTCCCAACGAGTCAGAAAAATGAAACTTTTTGTTCAAAGCTGTGTGGGAGCTTCTAACTGCATGTGTAGAGGGATGAAAGTCTGTGTGTGGATTTAGAAGATGAGAAGCTAGCATCTTTTTTAACTTGATCACTACTGACCTGCTACTCCACAGTCACAACACCTTTGAATCTATCCCTAAGAACTGATAAACTGTGTGCGTGTGTGTGTGTGTGTGTGTGTGTGTGTGTGTGTGTGTGTGTGTGTGTGTGTGTGTGTGTGTGTGTGTGTGTATGTGTGCGTGTGCGTGTGCGTGTGTGTGTGTGTGTGTGTGTGTGTGTGTGTGTGTACATGTGATGGTGTACTCTCTGTTTTTGAGGGGAACATCAAGCATAGAGAACTGTTTCAAACCTGCGGTGAGATAAAGATTAGGCAAGTTAAAGAGCGGTCTGGTCAAAATCATTAATCATTGTTTATTTGAGAGGCTAACACACCACACAAATACAAACACAGTCTTCAGACACTTGCTTATCATGCATTTATTCTGCCTAAACGTGCTGTGAGGGTTTCAACATGCACACCTTGTTCTGTAATTGGTGCGCTGAGGGATCAAGGTGGAGCCACATGTAAACAAGTCTCTGATTACTTTTGTATATAAAACTCCCCTTGACTTCGTGCAGATTCAGTTATTTTTATACATTGCGCTTGAAAGATTATACGTTTTGCTTCTGCTGTTGTGGAAAGTCTTACAAACATGCACACAAAATAAATCTAAACAGAAGTGTTTGAAATAGCACTAAAAAGACCCCATTATGAATGTGAAGGTACAACATCCAAAATGTTGCCTTCCCTCTGAAAACGTACTATTAATATTCAAGGATACAAGCATCTATTTCTTATATAAAGAGCAAAGTCCTTTAATTCCTCTGGTTTTTCTGAACACACACAAAAACTAACAAAGGAAACATTTTCTCTGAACATTTCTCTGTAGCCTGAAACACTTTGATCCATCTCCCTCTCAATGTCTGTTGAAAAATTTGGTACTGGCACTGCTGCTCTCACCTATTTAGCACTAAAAGCTGTTAAATATTCTGGGTTTTTCCTTAACCTCTGTCAACACCATTATGATGGGCACATAGTGTTGGTGGACTCCCTCATGACCACATGCTCAGTGAGTCTCTGATCATGGAGCGTGTCGTGGCCTTGACTCGCAACATGAATCCAAACACGCGGTTTTAAATGTAAAGATGCTGACCCAATGCACCCTTTTCTTGCCACATAGGTTGGAATAGCTAAAAACACATCTGTCTAAACCTGAAGAACTGAAGCAAATTTTGTAAAACCTAAAGTTCTATTATCTACATCAAATGTGTCTCGCTTTTGAGCCTTCATTTTAAACATCTGACCCGCTTAATCCCTCATGGGGTCGCGGGGGTTGCTGGTGCCCATCTCCAGCATTCACTGGGCGAGAGGCTCATTTTAAACAGTGCATGTTTATTGGGATGAAGGATCTAAAATTGAGCTTTCTACTACATCAGGGCAAGTTATGTCCATTCTACAGCCACACTACACACTGCCCCAGGTTGAGATACGTTACTTTGCTGTGCTTCTAGCATCTTGTTGGATGTTAACTTTGTCCAATGATTATGTATACGTCTTGGGCTAAATGCTCGATGTCCCACAAACAGTCTATGAGTGTCCCAAAGAGGTCAAATAATTATTAGCTCCCTTAATCAGGAAGTAGGTGTGTCAGTTGGAGCCACTCCAAAGCATTGGATATGTTATGGTGTCAGATATGCAAAAACAAAAAAGTGCTCATGGAGCATAACTGGCCTAATTATCCTCCAGAGGTCTCAAACCGGTGGCTCAGTGGTCAGAAGTTCATGTTAATTCATCTTATGTATGCTCTCATGCCATAACCACACACACAAACAGTATGTTTATGATACTTTGTCATTTGAGTACTGGGAGGCTATGTAGTTAGCAGCTTTCGCACACAGATGTAATAATACAGTGACCTGTCATATGGCACCTGTCAAAGCAGCATACAAGGATGTCAAAGTATTCTCCTGAAAACTAATCAGCTCTCTCAGAGAAAACCTTTCTAAGCCCTTTCCCAGCATGCAAGGCTCTTGCGGACAGTTTGCGACCCCTGACCCAAACAAACAACAAACCAGATATGCAGCAATGGGAAAAAAACACATTGCACTGCAGGAAACCAACTAAGAAAAGGCTGTCAACTCAAACTAACAGGGTGGGCAAAGAGCCTGATTTAACACAGCGCCTTTGTAATCAGGCTGACCACTCAAAGCACTTTACACCCAGTCACACTCGCAGATGCACATATTGAAACACTGATATGCAGATCAGCAGGCAACAAGGGGTTAAGTGCCTTGCCAAATCAACTTGTTAGAGAAAGCCGGAGAAGAACCCAAAATGTTACGATTGCAAGATGACCACTCTAGCCACTGAGCCACAGTTGGCTAAAAGGTACAGTTGTTATATTGGAGCTGCAGAGATCCACAGCTAATCTGTTGACAGGATGACTAGTAGTTGTACAGTCCACACATCTGGCCTATATATAGAAATATAGCAAGAAAAAAGAAAGGCATTGGAAAAAGGAAGTCATGTTTAACCTTTTCCTCAAGTAATATATGGGTGAAAAAAGGTGCTCTTCTTAGATAATTTAACTTTTTGGCCTACATGCAACATATATGCATGGTGGAAAAATAGCTACACATGACCCTGACCATGATATTCCCAAGGTGAAACATGGTGGTGGCGTCATACTGTAGGGACATTGTTCTTGTGCAGAGCTAGGGAGGCAGATCAGAGCTGAAGGGAAGATGGATGGAGACAAATAAGCGTCAATCCTGGGAAAAAAACCTGCTATAGGCTGCCAAAGCCGACAGACTGGGGCAGAGGGTTTCTAAACATACAGCCAGAGCAACAGTGGTATGGTTTGGATCAAATCATATTGCTGTTTTAGAATCACCCGGTCAGATATTTCAGACTAAATCAAATCAAGACTTTTCAATTGCTGCTCATTTGTGCCGCTCATTTTGATTGAAAATAATCTGTCACAGTATCAAGACTATTAAAGTATCAATTACAATGAAATTTTGTCAAGTAAAAATTATCAAAAACTCTGCACATTGTCTTAAATTAAAAAAATCAATGAACCAAAAGCCATGAAACTCAATTAGGGTAAACAGGAAAAAAGGCTTTACCTTAAGTATTTGAAGTCAGTTCATAGTCAGGACTGTTCTCCAGCTGCTTGTGAGTAAATCTAGTCATCTAATTAACTTACAGTTTGGAAGACCAAAATAAACAAGTAATTATGCTACAGTACAGACTAAACCTCAATCAACAGCAACAAAGAGGACTCAGCTGTCTCACAGTTATTGGCAGTTGCTGGTTTTGAATATGGGGGCTCAAAGATAAAATGATTTGTAAGGGATGGAGGTGTGGCTTGGGTTGGGTTGTGCGCTTCTATGTGAGGGTGAGAGCGTTCGTTCTCATCCCGTGCTCTTTTACAAAATGTTGTGCCTCATTTGTTTTCCTTCTCCCTCGAGTTAAAATGCAAATGAGGCAACCGTTTAAAAAAACATCATGTTCCGTGTCAGACAGTTAACAGCCTCCCCGCTGAGCTATTCGGGCAAGACTTGCTCACCAAGCGAACGGCATTAAAGCATTTAGCATGTCCACTCATGTCACTGTGTATTTTAACTTGCAAGAGTGTCATGGCTAATTAAAACAGGAGATTAGTGCAACATATCTAGCTTTAAGCAGCTGGGAAGAATTACCATCAAACATGCCTCGCACGTGTTGTAGGATTAATGAGACACTTGCACATGATTTCCTTCAAAACTAACATTCGAAACACTGTCATTGTGCATACCCAGCTTTTACATGGATGATGCAGTCAGGCAGACTGTTAGGATGAGGGCAAATAGAAAGGTAACAAAGAGGAGTTCTTATGTAGTTTTCAGGCTTGTGAGAGGACAAGATTGACTGTGCAGGTTTTTGACAAACTAGCAGTGAAATTACTCTCTTCCACACTCCACTCTGTCTCATCTTGAACAGCAGAACTACCATCACCACCTCCAGACCTGCCAACTGAGGGGAAAACGGCTGATTGGTCATGGAGCAGTTATGTTACTGTCTGGGTAAAAGTGTTGCACATCTGTGTGCTTGTCTGCGGGACAGTTTATATTATGCAGCAGCAGATCCTATAGGCTGCATCTCAGCATCAGCCTCCCGTGAGTGGATCCCTTGTAGGACACCGAACCCAGTCATTCTGAACCGCACACCATTTTCAAGATCAACACTCCATTAGCTAAGACAATATATATATATACAATGTAGGGTAGAGGGGGAAAACGCCTAAGTGACAAACTAGACAAAGCTTATTGATTTTCCCTTAGAAGTGATCTTTCAGAGTGGCAAACACAGCCGTTTTATGAAGCAGAGATTTTGAGGTCATGTGCCCAATGTTGCAATCCTTAACTTAAAGGTAAAAACCATTTGAGGCTGTGTTCAAGCAAGACAACTTTCTTGCAATTTGGTTTAATTACAAGCAACATCAACATGAAGATGCTAAGCTGCAGCACATTACCATGATAAATGCTTTCTTTATACCGCCCTCGTTCTTTCCCAAACCCATTTACAAGCTGCTTTGGCATTTTATGATCTCTATTTATTTTGAAACATCAAATCGATACACGCAATATTCCATACTTCATAAACCTTAAGAAATTACAGTGTTCAGGGGCAATTTCTGCTGCTTGAGACATTAACCCAGGGATAATTGTAATTTGAAATTTGCCAATAACATGAGTCGGCACAGGGAGTGGCTCACTAACTTGATAATATCAACCTATTAGGTCTCACAGTCATTAAGATTTTTGAGTTTTGTCTTTTATCAGAGATGTGTCAAATTATCACGGGCTGTTTTACTCCACATGAGTCCATATGCCAAGGGTAATTTGCAAGAGTGAGTATTTAATCTGCATAACAGATTATAAAAATACAAATGTGTTCAGCATAAGGTCCTGTCAGAACCATATGATTTATGCTGCATCCGTTTCAAATCTTACTCTTCTTGCCAAGGCCATCCTGGCTTTGACTGATGAAGTGCCTGGTGTGAGTTGTTGAAAGCAGACAGGACATGTACAAGATAAGCAAAGCTGTGCCCTCTTGCCCAAGGACATGGAGGATTATTAAAGAACTCTTACATATTCTTCTTACAGAGCACCCCATCCTGTAAGCAGGTAGTTATGGCATTCTAACTTGCTGTAAAAGACTGCAGGCCTTAACTGATGCTCATACCTAATCTGAGAAGCAGTCATAAAACTGTATTTGATGGCTGTAAGCGGTTTAAGTAGTGGTTTAGTAACTGTTGTGGGTAAAATGGGTGAGAACACAAACAACACTAGAGACTGACTGCAGCCTTGCCCTGTATAAGTGTCTATCCCCCTTCAGACAATTTCACGATTAGAACTACACATTTCTGTGTCTTATTGATATGTTATGTGACAAACCAACATAGAGTAGTGCATGATTGTGAAGTGTATGGAATATGATAGATGTTTTTCAAACTTTTTTGCGTATAAAATGTGAAAAGTGCATGCATTTCTTATTCAGTCCCCTTGTCAGCTTCTGTCTGAACACAAATCTGGAACAAACTTCCAGAAAACTGCAAAACAGCCAAAACACTGAGTTCCTTAAATCAAGACTGAAAACCCACCTGTTTAGAGCTGCTTTTGACTCATAGTAAGAGAAACATTGACCAACATTTTATGTGTATTGATGTTTTCACTTGATAAAATTTAATGTTTGTTACTGTTCTCACAATCGGTGATCGTTTCGATGTGTTTATGTTTTCATGATGTAAAGCACATTGAACCGCCTTGTGGTTGAAATGTGCTCTACAAATAAATTTGACTTGACTTGTAGAACCACTTTTTGCTATATTTACAGCAACAGCTTTTTTGAGTCCGTCATTACCAACTTTCCACATCCAGTGGTGGAATTCTTTTTTCTTCTTTGCAAAACAACTCAAGCTCAATTAGATTGGATGAAGAGCATCTGTAATCTGAGCCACTGTAACACGCGTATGTAGGGTGACCACCCGTCCCGCGTAGCACGTGCGCACACAGCGTTTGAAGCCCAATTCATGCGTCCCGCAAATTGAGACCGTGTCACGCATAATCAATGCTTTCTCAAAAAAAAGTTGGTCGCTCTATCCACCTTATTTTCGAACGACGAAGTAACTATGGCCACAGCTTCAAACTATTCATGACTGAGAAGATGACATGAAGAAGTGGCCTCATAACGTACGAGGACATTTTAACCTGTTTTGTGTCGTCACTTGGTGCGGACGGCTCTGCTGTGCGACTTTACCGAAGCGAACCTCCGCAGTGAAAAAGTTGGATCGGTGTTAATAAGTATCAACAAGGATAACCTGGTATTCATGGAGGCTGATGGCCGTTCAAGCCAAAACTAGTCCGACGTTCACGCTGCTGGATCCTGACTGCATCAACCGGCTCTACCGAGACGGCCGAAGCGCTCTGGTGCTGCGGCTCCAGGGGAAGCCTTCAGACATGCAGCGGCGACCTTATGGAAGGTAGGCTGATGAATCATCTGATTCAGAAACATACTGGCTGTTGGCTCGTTGTGATTAGATTGCTGGTCAGTTAATTTTGTAATGTTTTGGATTAAACTGATGTTATAAGTGGACATCTAAACATTCTGCCCACTTCATGTTTTGGCTTGAAAAGGTTTGAGTCCTAAAGGTGACCCCAAAGTCCTAAAGGTGACCCCAGAACACTGAACAGTTTTTTTTTCCTGCGCCTGCCTTTACCAACATCCAAGTTCACCATCCTTCCTCCCCCTTCTCGTTCTGTGAACCTCTGGAGTCGTGAGTTAAGACTTTTTTACAGTTCCTGTGGTGTAGAGCAACTACAATTGCTGTTAATCCTTTAATTTTAAATTATAATTTATTTAAAGTGAATAAATTGTAATGAAAAATAAATAAAATTAAATAGCTAAAGTAAATCGGAATTGGAAGTGCATCTGTTCATTGAATGTTCAACGTATTATGAATCTTTATTTAGAAAGAAATACACATTGGTTGGCCTATTCATGAGCATACATCAGCAATTACACATGTTTATGGGAATAGGGCATTATTAATATACCATGTAAGGTGGTATGTGCTAGAAATGTGTAAACCACTATCAGTGAGTCTGCCCGTGAGGTGGGGGCACCGCCGCGCCAAGCAGTGTCCCACTTTGTCCCTCAGAAACATACCCCTTGTCCCCCCTTGGGCTTATTAGCAGGTGGTCACCCTACGCGTATGCTTTGATCTAAACCAAGCATGTCCAGCTCCAGTCCCTGAGGGCCACTTTCCTGCATGTTTAAATCTGTCCTTGCTCCAACACATCTGATTCAAATGAATGATTAACCTTTTTGGTCTGTCATCAACGTCTGCAGAGGCCTGCTAATTAAACACTCATTAGGTTCAGCTGTGTTGAACCTAAAATACGCAGGACACAGACCCTTGAGGACTGACTTTGGACACCATTGATCTAAACCATCCTGTTGTACCTCTGGCCGTACATTTAGTGCTAGAGGGTGAACCTCAGACACAATATAAAATATTTTGTCACCTTCTTCTCCTCTTTTTAGGTTCCCTTCTTCGCTTCTTTTTAGGAACCTTCATCTGTCTGTCCTGACCTGCTTCTCAGTCCCTGATGAAAAAAAACATTGATAAAGTATGATGCTGTCACCACTATGTTTTACAACAGGGATGTGTTTTCAGGATGATATTTACTCCTAGTTTTCCATCACACAACGTTTTGCATGTATACCTAAATGGCTTTCTTTCAGTAATAGCATTCTTCTCTCCACCCCTCCATAAGGTTGATTTGTAGAGTGTGCAGTTAATAATTACTTACAACAAACTCCCCCTCCCGAGCTGTGGATTTTATAACCTAGCTGTGCTTTAAACCTCTCCACATCTTTAACCTCTCTTTGTTCACTAATGTCCTCCAACACACCTCCGAATGATTTATCGAACATGTATCCATTCATTCTTAACTTATACACAGATGGACGCTTTTTACCGATTGGGAGACTTCAGAAGGTAATTTGTTGTACCGATTGTTATTTACGGATATCAAATTAAAGGCTGCTGAATATAAATGCATGAACCACTTTTCAAAAAAGATTTGAAAGCCATGTTTCCTTTTTCTTCTGCATCACAGTTTTAAAGAACTTTGTACTTGTCTAACGCTCCTGTGGCAGATGGATGCACTCGCCACACACAGCCAAACACAGTGCAGACACATGAATGATTCCATTCCAGATCACACAAACACAAATAACTAATTAAAAAGAAAAACCGAGCAAAAGAAAAACGCCACCGTCATAAAAAAAAAATGGAAACAAGCTAAATGAAAAGTGCCGCAAGTGCCAAAAACAGCTAGTTAAAAAAACTGCAAACGTGCTCTAAAAAAAAAAAAATATGGAAGTGTACCAGACCCCTAGGGGGAGTCGACCAGCAACTGAGGTGGGACCGGATCCTCAGTAAAGACAACATGATCCAGAAGAAAGTTGGAGGGAAGAAAAAAAAGGTACGTTTTTGTTCAAGTCTTTTTTTAAACGTGGTCATAATCTTTTAGAATATTATAGAACATCAGGATATTTATGTAATATTTTTTAACATGTTATTGTTTTACTTTCAGCATTTCCCAGTTATTGTTTATTTTTTGATTGTGTGTTTTGTAGTTGCCATTGTTCATGTGTCGGCAACTCATTCGCCCATTTGCACCCCCGTATAATACATATAATCCTAATAAAAAATATTGATGTTCATGATTTTAATGTTACGAGATGAGAAAACGTCCTCGGTCTATGAATGCTTTTCAAAGGTATTGTAAGTATTTCCATGTACTTCTGCAAACACATTATATACACACACAAGAAAGGAAACACTAGTACATTTCCTGAATATTAAAGGAGCAATAAGTAATCATGACACCTAGTGTTTCAAATTGGAACAACACACAAAACACAAGAAAATGTCTAAAACCAGAGGTGGGTAGTAACCAGTTACATTTACTTGAGTAACTGTCATATTTAAAGCAGCAAGACTCCAAAGGAGAGCAACCACGGAGACAAACTGGTAAAAGAGTCTATTGTAACAGATGCGGTTTGAATAGAGGCGGTGTTGGCGGGTTGGGTTGTCCGGGTTTTGCTGGGGAAGACAAGGGGACTGGTGAACAAGGGAAGGTGCAGACGAGAATACTGGAGGTGGAGGCTAGCTTTAGTTCTGGGAGGGTGGTGTTCAGGGGGCTGTAGGTGCAGGTCCGGTGAGTTCTCGCCAGTTATGGTGGTGTTGGAGGGTGGACAGGCAGGTGAGCTCAGGCAGGAGGACTGACCAGATAGATGACCCGAGGGGCTTTCTCTGATTCATGGAGGTCTGGCTTGGAGTCTCTTGGGTTGGAGTCCGGGTTTCTAGGAGGGAAAACAGATACACGGGTTAGGTCCAGGCTAGAAGGTTTAACAGGATCAAGAGAGTAGGTTGGTCAAGTACCACACAGAAGCACAAACAAACTGACGCCCTCCTCCTGGTTCCAGCTCCTTAAGAAGGGCTGCAATCAACGATGATGTGTTGCACCTGCCCGTCACGCCCTGCAGAGGAAAGAGAGGAAGAAAACCAGACCTGCACCCAGATCTGAGTGTATGACAGTAACTTTTTGAACAAACTATATTTCTGTGAGTAATTTTACGGCACCTTACTTCTTACTTTCACTTGAGTAAATATTATGAAGATGTATCGCTACTCTTATTTGAGTAAATCTTCTGGCTACTCTACCCACTGTGAGTAACTTTACTGAATAAAAAACAAACTTGTTGCAACCAAAAATGCACCAGAGAAACAAACATTTACAGTTTACATTAAGGTGAGACTTCTTGTTTGTATACAAATTTTGTTGTTTGAATGGTATTTTCTATCTGCTAACCTCATCAAGGCATTTACAAGTCAAGTAACCACAGTAAATAGTACATATTGTTATTGGAAGTACTTTGCACTGTCCTAACTTACTGTATATACATTAACTGTTTGGTTTCATATGTTTTATGTTGAAAAACATTGTTTAGAAAAGTATTTATTCTGCCTAAATGTGTTACTTTGTAATTGTTATTGTATGTAAATGTTTTATGTTAGTTGTTAAAATGCCAGAATATGTACATCATTTCATATTTTTGCCTGTTCAGTTACATAATTTTTAAATATTAAACAGTGGTTGTTATAAATATTTACTCAGTGCTTGAATACCCTTCTTACCAAATAAGTTTTTTACTCTTACTTGAGTAATTTCTTGGTTGGGTACTTTTTACTTTGACTTGAGTAAAAGTAGCGCTACCCTTACTTGACTAAAATTTCTTGCTACTCAACCCACCTCTGTCTAAAACTGTTTTCCTCTTTCAGTACGCATTTGAGTCTTTTGATAAAAGAAAAAAAGAACATAAAATACTAGAAATCTATGTATTGTCGAATCAACCTGCTGTATGTGACCCTATTTGACCCAAGGCTAGTCCTTGAGATCAAATGTAATCAGTGTGGTCGATGGTTAACCAGATAAAGATGAAAGGTCCCAGAAAAATTGACACCCACTTATCCTACTCTAGCAATTTTACATACGCTAGCTGATAATAAATGTTCCAGTCACGCTTACTAGAGTGGGTGGGATTTAAAAGAAAAAAAAAGAAAACAAATAAAACTATCAAAAATGAATTAAAATATAAAACCTTAACAGCTGTTCTAAATATAAAACCCTTGGAAAAAAATTGTAATGAGAGAAGGGGATGGGGGAACCAGCTGAGAACAGAGCCAGAATCACTATAACTCCAGCAAGAGTTGCTTCTGTGTCTTTTTCTTTTTGGGAAGAGCAGTTTTTCCCGCAGTTTCTGAATCGTCTCCCTTTAAGTTCTGTATTTCTTTAAAGAAGACACCCTCTTTGTCCCCTGTGGGGACCTACAATGTGACTCTGGGAGGGAGCTAAAACTAATTCAACTGAAAACCTCAGCACATGCCTTTATTTTACTACCCAGTCAAAAACCAAAAACTTTAATAAAAGATGGAATGACACTTACCAAAAGATGGTTTTTGCACTGAGACCTGGGGGGCCCACCCCATAGTGGCCCCCAAAAACCCACAAAGCTCTGAAAAATTGGCAAATAGCTCAAAATGGTCCAAAAAATTAAAAAAGCTGTCTTCTAACAGTGCTCTAAGCATATATATGTGAATAACAACATGATTAACATATATGGAGGGATTTAATACACAAATCATGCTGTGAAGAAAAGAAGAGTTTCTAAGGCGAGGAGCGAGTGGTTGGTGCCTTGTTACACTGCAGGCCTTCCACCATCTTCATGGATACAGCGGGTTGGAGAAAGTTCCAGTTCACCCTGGATTGAGCCACCACTCCCCCACATGGATGGCCTCTCATGTCCGTGGACTCCCTTTCTCTCTCCTCGAGTGGTATCAGGTGGAATTGAAGAATCTGGACCTGGGAAGCCTCTGCACAGCAGACAGAGAGCTGACCTCTGACCCCATGCTTTCTTTCCTCAGCAGCGTCCTGTGCATTTCTTGTCAATCTATCGTTTCAGCATTGAACCATCCAGCAAAAAGCTGATATGAGATACGTCTTTTAAATTTCCACATGTTGGAATTCATAATCATTATGTAGAGTGTTTTCAAACTTGTCTTTTCATTTCACTTATTGATTCAAAGGAGACAGCTGATCTCCTTCGGGCATCCGATCATCATGCCTGCTGGTCACCCCTGCTGGAATCTCAGTCACGTACCTCTGGGAGGTGACTCCACGCAAGACAGAATTTGCAGGAGGGATTATATACTGCATATTCTCAATGGTCAGGCAAAGCATTTAGATCTCAAACTGAGCTCAGGATTGTCACTGGAGAGAGGGATATGCAGGCTTATCTTTTAGAAATCCTGCCTTGACAACCTCACTTTGGATAGGCAGTAAAAATTAATGTATGGGAAAATAAATGGATGAAGGTTTTGGAGCTTTCTTTTCTTACCTGTAGTCTATTTAGTTTCTAATTATGTTGTTCTTCACGGGTTTGTTTTATATTTGTAATTAATGTGCTGTCAAACAAAATGGCTTTTCCTCTGATGTGATTGTGTTATAACAGATGCTATTTTTAGTTGTTAATTTTTGTTTGTAACAATTGATATTTGCTTGTCTTTGATTCAGTTAAAGTAATCACCTGTATCTGGCAATTTAGCTATGTGTCTGTGAATGCCTTGTCCTCTAACGACATTTCTTTATGGTTTTGGAAAATTGCAATATAATAAAACTAGGTTTGAGGTTAATTATGCAGGATGATGCTTTTATTGTAGAAGGAAGCCTATAAGCTAAGAAGTTATTTTCTTTGTTTCCTTTTGTCTTTGGACCTTTTGGTTCAGAAAGGAACTGGCAACACTGGCAGCCATGTTAAATCTAGGGTCTGTTGTGGAAAATGTTATTGATGTATGTAACTCTGATCATATCATGTCTGGATGCACCAGCATAACTTTCCCATGTGAAAGAAGCTCACATGCTTACAGATTTACTATTGTGTTTCCACATCCAAGCACACAGAGAGGAGTTGAGTTAGATAGGAACTGGATCGTACCAGTGGCTGCACTCCTCTGAAGATTACTCCCACTTTCTATGTTAACCCAGAATTTATAAAAGTTTAGTGTGCCCTTTTCCTCGCACTCTGTTTCCTGACTGCGTTGGGGGACAGAGACGTTTAAACGCTCATGTCTTTGAATTAGACTTACAAACACAAAGATGCATCTTTGGTTTTCATGAGTTGTGTGCTCACTTAATTGATAATTATTAATATCCACTACAGGTCTGTGATTTTTCCGGAGGTTTCCTCAAGTCCCTTTTTGAATAATTGTGCATTCACAAGACCGTCTTACCTTGCTCTTCCGCTCCTCAGGGGAATCGAATGAAAAAAATCTCCCAAATCCATTCTGGTCTTATTTCTTTCTACTCAGGCCTTCCTCTTCTCCTCATAAACACGTGGTTTGCTTCTGGTGACTCTCAGCTATGTTCAAAGTATTCGGTGAGAGCAGCGAGGCTACAATGAACGGCTAACACCGAAGCTAAGCGCTAAGTGCTTACCGCTAAACTAACTGGACACATAAACACTAGAAGTGCGCGAGCAAGCGGAAACTAGGAAAGAACGTACACTGGTGTTACCTGAGCGCGTCAGGATAATCGGCATGTGGGACGACCAATAGTGTGATACCCCGTGAACTGGAGGTACAGAGGGGAGTGAGACTAGGAACAAAACTCTGACAAATGCCTGCTCCTAGGCGCGAAGAGCAGTGATTGGTTAGAGTTTTTACAGCCCGCCAGCTCCCACAGAGATGGATATTTTAACCTCCTTTTTATGAATACATAATGTACTTTCAGGATGGAAGATATACAGATGGAAGTACAACAAAAAGTGTTTCAGAACAGGATTGCCAACTAAAGCTTTTAATTATAAACATCATGACTGCCGCAATGTAACCTCTTTGTAAGGCTGGTTTCAGTAAAGCATATTTTAAGCATGTTTTCAAATGATTTTTTGGAAGGTTTTGGCACAAGAACAACATTTCTAGGATGTTTAAAAAAAACATAAATAGTGGACTCTTTTACTAAACAACCACCTGTTGTTTCTTGATCTTTGGGTCAGCAGGGAACGGTTCTCAGAATGTACTGAAAATGACTCCACCCCAGCCGTTTTGACCGCCTGCCACAGCCCTCTTGTAACATGATTTTCTCAGAGAAATCCAATATTTATGTAGTTAACCTTTTCATCCAAAGTGAGGAAAAAAGCTTAAATAAGCAGGTTGCTCTTGTTGTTTCAATAACCGCTCCCTAATGACCTGAGCAATGGAGCAGCTATGAGATTGTTCATCCAACTGCAATCACTTCTAATGAAAGCAGAACAATCAATACGCATAAAATTGTTTTGTGTTATTGTGCAGCTTTAGACAAAGCTTTAGAGGCAATGTTACTACATGTATATGAGGTTTTTAGCTGACCTTAACTAATAAACCTAAACAATGTCTGTGATATACTGTATAGGGTATTTATTATCACGAATACACTGTAAGAAAACTACTGAAATTATTGTGACGGAAGATGTTCACGCTTCAAATGAAACATATTTAATATGCAACACTGGCAATTGGCTCCAGGAACAATGTTCGTCTTTTGCCTCTTCAGGCATTTACTTTCCATCCTGAAGCAAGAGAGCAATGTGTTCTATTTTTACCATCAGTAAATATATCTATATTTGAGGAAAAAGCTCTTTGATATATGAGGAAGACGCACATAATTATAGTTAAGTCGGCAATTCAAGATTTTTTTTATCCCTAGGTGCCCCTTTTGATCTGTGATACATATAAGTTAGTTTATACAGTATAGTGCAAAAGTTTTAAATCATACTTACTTTGCTTCCAGGCTTTTTTAATGATCTCCATCAATGGTTCTCCTGGCTTTGTGGAGGTTTTTCAAGTTTTTCATTAGAATTTGCTTAGATATTGGGAAAATAAAGAAAAGGTGATAAAAAGCTGGAAAAAAAACTCCTGTAGGTGTCCAAGACCGTCTAAAATTTAGTTATAGACAGGGGCGATTCTAGGATCTGACCTTTAGGGGTGCTTAACCCCCAGTGTTGACTGTGATACCTGGCATGAACAACAGGCTTTCCATGTTAAGTCCAGATGTAAGATTCTTAGAGTTGACACACGTTTGAGCTAAAGCGCGTCAAACAAGCTATAATATAGGCCCATCCAAAAGCAGTGACAAACAAATTGAAATGTTTTCACTTGATAGAACCTTGTGTATTTGTAAAACCTGCATGATGGCAATAGATAGACTAGCTATATTGATAAAAGTGAGGAATAATTTCCCTAAAGACACAAAACTAGGGTTAGGGCACTGCTGCAGAGTGTTTGTCAGCTGGCTGAAAAAAGGGCTGCTATTACTACACTTTCCTTATTGTCGTATTGCTTTGCTTACAAGAGAGACAAATTTTGCAGTTTGGATATATACCCAGTTGTGGAGAAGCATTTATTTATTTATATATATATATATATATATATATATATATATATATATATATATATATATATATAATTTTATATATATATATATATATATAATTATATATATATATATATATACCATTATATATATATATATATATATAGACCATTATATATACCATTATATATATATATACCATTATATATGCAGTTTCATATAAGACATAAGCCTGCCATATATTATGGCGGTCTCATGAACCAGTCCATGTCTTCTGTCTAGCAAATTGCTAATAAGGTAATACATCCCTACACACATCCTTTATGAATTTACATACTGAACTTTGTTTTTTTTAAACTCAGATTAAGAGAAACAGTTTCCTTATTAGGAAAAAAAACATACAGTTCAGATTTAACTTTTCAGACAGGCATTCTGAATCCACAACTGCCTCTACTGAGCTCATGTTTAATAAACAATTCATTAGAACAGCTGAAGCGGACACAGATGCCACATGTGCAGAAAAGAATATAGCTGCACAAAAGAATATAGCTGAAATTAATTTTGCGACCACGTCAACAGATTAAATAATTGCTTACTTTTTTGGTGTACCAAATTACCCTTGTAATGATGTAATATTTTATGGGCTAAGTCCCTGATAATGAGAACATCTAGCTCCGCCCCTGGTTTGTACTAATTTACTAATGGACAGTGCGGAAATCTATGTACAATAAAACCAATGCAAATAGTGTTCTTCTGTTTTATTTGTCTTTATCCTAATTCTAGAAGCAGAAATAGTCAAATAAATAGCACTATTATTTTGTGGAACCCTAATCATACTATTATAACTAAGCCAAAGTCTAAACAAAAAATATTTGTTTAGGCGGCATCTACTGTTCTTATATTGCATATTATGTAAAATAAATTACACCTGCTATTTATGCCTGAACTGCCTCAAATGGTCGACAATAAATGGAAGCAATAATGGCAACGAAATATTGGTAAAAGTGACACTCACCTTTTCTGTGGCTGTGGCTAAGAATCTGACTTTTTAATAGTCTACAGTCTTTGTTTTTCCATCTTTCCAGCAGTCTTCAGAACTTCTGCCTGGCACAGAATATTTAGTTTTATAAAAGAGATTAGGTTTTTGTTGATAAAACGTATTATACTTCAGAATTAAAAGCTATTTTGAGATGCTAAAGTTGGTTACTTACATTTCTCAAGTTCCACAAATCAAAACTCTCCTGCTTCTTTACAGAACTGCACTCAGCGGCTTTCACCTATTTTAGTGCAGATACTATTTAGTTTCTTAACTGGGACCAGTTTCGTAGCCTAGTATTAATTGTAGTAACCGCAGTATCCCAGTATGAATGAACACTTAAATCTCGCGCTCCAAGCACGCACGCACAGGCACGCACAGGCACGCACACACGCAATAGAAAACAGCCAATCAGGAAGAGGGAAGGCGGGAGTTAAGGCAGCACAATCAATGAGAGTGGAGTTAAGGGGGGGGGGGGTCTACCTTGTCAATCAAAGGCCAGACGCGTTAGTGATTGGCTGCGTGGAGCGTGAGGCTCCACGCACAGCAGCATTGAAATGACACCGCCAAGCGCTTCACACGGAGGCGCTCTGGGCGAACCTGTGCATGTACGCACGTCTGGCAGAGCCGAACCGACACGCAGGAATACTCTGAATCAATCATTTTTTTAGGGGTGCTGAGCTAAGATTTAGGGGTGCTTGAGCACCCCTAAAAATGGCCTAAATACGCCACTGGTTATAGATAAAATAGAACAAGGAAAAAAGATCTGACGCAGCACCTGAGAGATAAATAATCTTTACCTTTTGCTTATCAGCTACTGCATGCAAATATTTAAGCCCACATCTCTTTGAGAATCGCCTCAATACTAAGAAATTATTATTATTGACTTCACTGAATTCAATTCCATGCATGTTTGAAAACTCATAAGCTTAAACATGTAGTAAAAATAAACCAGGACACAGTCATTTGTGTTTTTTTGATCATGTCCAATTTAAAGCAGCACTATGTAAGTTTTGGCAGTGTTAGTTTAATTTGAGATATCCATCCATCCATTTTCCATCACGCTTGTCCCTTGAGGGTTGTGAGGGGGTGCTGGTGCCTATCTCCAGCTGTCAATGGGCGAGAGGCGGGGTACACCCTGGACTGTCTGTCGCAGTAATTTGAGATATATTAAATGATTTATCAGATCAATATAGAGCACTTGGACTTGCCTCTCGTCCTGCAGTTGCACCAACTGACCTCTTCCCTGACAAAGGTCAACACCAACAAGGCC
Organism: Fundulus diaphanus; assembly: GCA_037039145.1. NCBI lineage: Eukaryota > Metazoa > Chordata > Actinopteri > Cyprinodontiformes > Fundulidae > Fundulus > Fundulus diaphanus. The sequence goes on along the minus strand of CM073121.1, from coordinate 24,965,677 downwards.
GCAGGTCCAGAGGTGGTGTCAGCCCGGACACTTAAATTGTGTGCTGACCAGCTAGCAGGTGTCTTTCTGGACATCTTTATCATGCCTGTCCCCAAGAAACCAACCATCACCTGCCTCAATGATTATTGTCCCATCGCTCTGACTCCCGTTATTATGAAGTGCTTCGAGGGGATCCTCCTAAAGTACATCAAGGACGCCATCCCTGCTGGTCTGGACAACCTGCAGTTTGCCTACAGGTAGAATCTCTCCACAGAGGATGCTGTCTCGTTAGCACTGCACTCAGCTCTGACTCATCTGCAGCATCCCAACAACTTTCTTAGGATGCTATAGGGTAGTTCACGCGTGACGTCAGCGCTACATCCGGGTCATGGTGGTTGGCAAAAACAGTACTGTTCTCGTCTACTACATGACAAAACGGGTGATTTAGAGCGTACTTTTAGTTCGTTTATTTTTGGAATCTAAACAATTCCTATGACTTGTTGTGCTCCCGATTGGACACAGAGGCATTCCAAATCGTTGGATGTACGTTTCTGTCGTTTACCGAAGGAGGAAGGACGAAGAAAGAAATGCATATTTTCAATGAAAAGAGCGCAGGCAGACACTCCCAATGGACTGGGGGAGCCATCATACCACGACAGAATGTGCAGTCTACATTTCATCTCCGGTAAATACAACTTAATTTTGCACTGGTCATTGTTCTACTTAAATAGCGGCGGAGGGGAGGTGGCGTTCGCTACACGGGGCCGGGAGAAGCAGAGTCGATGCGCTGCAGCAGCATCACGCTGCATCATTTTAGTTTTCTTTGTGCAATCAGTGTGCAATAATGTGCTCCAGACAGCGGCTGCATTAAGTGTAGTTCTGAGTCCCCTGTTTATGCTGCAACGTCGCCGACACCCCCACCAATTTTAATAAGACAAAAACACCAAAATAATCCGTAGTGAATAATGTTTTTTTAACCTACCGGGCGGGTCTTCCTCTCTGCTGAGGCGCTGTGTGTCAGACTCCGCTTTATGTTACACAAACATGTCTGAACATCCATCCATCCATTTTCTGACCCGCTTAATCCCTCATGGGGTCGTGGGGGCTGCTGTCTATGTCCCGATATGAAATAATTGTAGCCGTCCAGTGGTTTCATGCTTCCATGCTCTCTCGTCTGTACTGGCCTGCGTGTTTATAAGGCAGCTGTATACGGAACACTTGGCCAGCATTTCACAGACTCGCTCCGTCCCTTCAGGCTTTTGCTGTGTGGATCTGGCAAACTGATACCATCAACCATCAACTTACTCTTAAAACAATCTTGTGATACGTTATCTAAAGAAGAAAAATACGTGGAGAACTCGTCAGTTTCTCTGTTTGCGTCCGCCATTGTGTTCGTCTTTTGCCAACCAGTCTGGCGCGCATGCGCGAAAAACACGGATCAAAACAATAACAATGAACTGGTCTATTCGTGGACTTCAGCTCAGCATTCAACACCGTGCTACCTGACATGCTTGGCTCTGAAGCTCCACAACCTGGGATTATCCACACCGCTCTGCTCCTGGATCAGTGACTTCCTCACCAACAGGCCCCAGGTGGTGAGGATAGGGAAACACACATCTGCCCCACTGATCCTCAACACAGGAACTCCGCAGGTTTGTGTCCTCAGCCCCGCTCTCTTCACCCTTTTCACCCAAGAATGTACTGCTATCCACCCGACAAACACAGTGGTGAAGTTTGCGGACGACACCACTGTAGTGGGTCTCATGTCCAACAATGATGAGTCCCACTACAGGGATGAGGTCAGCAATCTCCTTTTTTTTACTTTGTAATTTATGTTTATGTCCACTTTTATGTCACACTTTTGTCCAGCAATTCCGAGTGCCCCCTATTGACAAGGCACTACTGGTTGAATCTCAGTTCTGACTACCAAGAGTTTAGACAGCAATGGAATTCATTGCCATTACTTTACACAATGAAAAATTGTTTAGCATCTATCATTTGGCAGTATAAATATAACACAAGCACACAAACACCCACACACCCACACACACACACACACACACATATATATATATATATATATATATATATATATATATTGCTAAGACTACGGGTTAGTTCCTACTCCATTTTACCACGGCCCGTCTCACCCATCTGGTTCGATGATTTGGCAGCAAGGAAAGGAACAATGATCAGAGAGCAAACACTTAAAACAAACATGTATTTATTACAAATCGTAATTCCAAAATTGGGAGACAACACTTACAAACTTTTCAGCGACGCGCATAACCTATTTTATCCCGACGTGCCTTCCACGAAATTGCAAGTTGTTGTCTCATCGTATAAACCCAAAACATGTCTTTTTAACCCCTGGTGGACTTCTGAGGGGGTTGGGCTAACCCCCAACTGGAGACATCCAATCTCCAGCAGATATGCTGCTTCCTGACACTTCGGCCATTAGCTATAAATGATGGCCTTACCCTGTTCCTGGGAGTTCACTAAGATAACATTAAAAACCCATGGGAAAGTTTTAAAAACCGTTAGCTATTCTACACTCCCTCATATATAATCTCTGCCTGAATGTGTAACGTTCCTGGCACTGGGGCTGTTAATTGCTGACACCTGTTCCGGCTCCACCTCACCTGTATAAAGGTCCCGTGCCTTTCAGCCTCCAGTGCCAGAACGTCTCGAGCCATCCCGGTGAGAACTTCCAGCATTCTGATTAACCTGTCTGTCCGTCTGAAGCCCGACCTGTTTTTGCCCTGTTTTTTGAGCCAGCTCTGCCCTTTTCGGATCCTGTCTGCCCGCCCTGAGTTCTGCCTGTCAGTCTCTGGATTTGGATTGCTCACCCGTGTACCGACCTTATCAGCCTGTGAGTACCTGAGATTGCCTGTCCCCTAAACTGCCTGCTCTTTTGGATTTTGACTCGGACCTGGACCTGGAACCTCCTTTCGGATTACCCTCGGAAACCACTGCCTTATCTATCGACCTCACGCTATCGGACCCGGACTGGACTAGGACAAACGGCCTTGGATTATCCTGCACGGACTCTGCCGCTCTCTGGAGCCTGAAGAAACCCCGACAAGCCCACTCTCCACCAGGTTAGTGATCTAGCGTCTAGTCCACAGTTCTATCTGGCTCAGCTGATCACTAACCTGTCGTCTCGCCTCCAGGAGCTGCCAGCCGCTGAGCGTGAGCCGCACGAAGCAAGGGCCGTGCAACCCTTTCTTTTAAATAAAATATCAAAGCGTCACTGACCTGTTTTCGGGTTGTCTTTTGGGTCCATCCAAATCCATAACAGTACGTTCTGGCCAAAAGTAAAATGGATCCTTCACCCGAGGCTCAGTGGCGCGCGGGAGTTGAAAAATCTATTTCAGAGTTAGAATCCGGTGTTTCGGAGATCCTCTATCATCTCCGCAACCCGTCCCCTCCACTTCCGCAAACAGCTCCTCCGAGCGGCCCGTCAATTCCGGTTACGTCGTCCATACCTGAGCCGCGTCTCACCCCGCCAGGCTCTTTTAGTGGCGATCCGGAGCATTGCCGGGCTTTTTTGACACAATGTGAAATTCACTTCGAGCTGCAACCGTCCTCCTTCCCCTCTGAACGGTCTAAGGTGGCCTATGTAATCTCCCTGTTGGCCGGCAAAGCCAGATTATGGGGCACCTCCGAGTGGCAAAATGATGCACGTATTTGCCACTCGTATCATGACTTCTCTAGAGAACTGACTCGAGTTTTCAGTCCCGTGCTGCCCTGCAGGGAGTCCTCTAGGGGGCTCTTATCCTTGAGACAGGGGGACAGGTCTGTCTCAGACTACATTATCGATTTTCATTTACTGGCAGCAGAGAGTTTGTGGAATGAGATTGCTCTCATGGATGTTTTTATTCATGGTTTAAACGACAAAATAAAGGATGAGCTCGCCACCCGGGAGTATCCCAAATCGCTGAAACAGCTCGAGGAGCTTGTTACGCGAGTTGATCTCCGCCTCTTGGAGCGACGGAGGGAGTGTCGTTCAACCTCCACAAATCACCCTCGTTTTTCTGCTGCTTCCTCTGTTTCATCCTCAGCTCCTCCTAAGTCGCCACAACCGGAACCTATGCAACGTGGAAAGGCGGAGTTACCTAAGGAGGAGTACCAGCGCAGGCTGCAGCTGGGTCTCTGCCTCTACTGTGGAGGAACGGGTCACCGAGCCCGGTTTTGTCCGGTAAAAGGAACAAGCTCATCAGGGGGTAAGGGGTCCCTACTGAGCTACACCAGACTCGCTGTCCCTTCCGACAGGTTACTTCCGGCCACCCTAACCACGTCTTCTAAGTCCTACAGTGTTTCTGTCTTTATCGATTCTGGTGCCGACACAGAATTCATGGATGAGGCTTTGGCCAGAAAATTGAACATTCCTCTTCATCATGGTTCCTCCCCGCGCAGTGTGCTCGCCCTGGACGGCCACGAACTGAACCACTCTCGCCTAATCTCGGAACCTGTGGAATTAACTATGGGAGGTAATCATAGAGAGAAACTGGTTTTTATGATTATTGACTCCCCGCAGGTCCCAGTTATTTTGGGTGCGACCTGGCTCAGAAGACACAACCCCCAGATAGACTGGCGGCGGGTGGAACTGACGGGCTGGGCGAGTTCCTGTTCTGAATCGTGTCTGTTCTCTGCTCAGCCGCCTAGTTCTTCAGAGGGTAAGGCTGATGATTATTACCCCGATTTGTCCAAGGTTCCTTCCTGTTACCATGATCTTAAGGAGGTGTTTAATAAGGCAAAGGCCACGAGCCTTCCTCCTCATCGCCCTTTTGACTGCACAATCGATTTATTACCCGGAGCCACCCCACCCAGAGGTCGTCTCTATTCCTTATCACCGCCTGAGTCCCAAGCAATGCAAGATTACATTAATGAGGCCCTAAGAGCGGGCATCATTCGCCCCTCTTCCTCTCCTGCGGGGGCTGGGTTTTTCTTTGTTGGGAAGAAGGACGGCTCCCTCCGTCCTTGTATTGATTATAGGGGGCTCAATGGCATCTCGGTGAAGAACCGATACCCTATCCCTTTAATGAATACCGCTTTCGACCAAGTCCAAGCGGCGAAAGTTTTCACTAAGTTGGATCTGCGCAACGTCTATCATTTGGTCCGCATTAAGGAGGGCGATGAATGGTAAACCGCTTTCAACACACCAACCGGCCATTATGAGTATTTGGTAATGCCCTTTGGCCTAACCAATGCCCCAGCGGTTTTCCAGAATTTGGTAAACGAGGTTCTCAGGGATATGATTGGCCACTTTGTTTTCGTTTATCTGGATGATATCCTCATTTATTCTGAGAACCTCACCCTTCATAAACAGCATGTTCGCTCAGTCCTTCTCCGTCTCCTTCAGAACCAGCTTTATGTAAAGGCTGAGAAATGTGAGTTTCACACAACATCAACCTCCTTCCTCGGTTTTGTTCTGTCCCCGGGTCAGATTTCCATGGACCCAGCCAAGGTCCGTGCCTTCACTGAATGGCCCACCCCTGTAGACCGTAAGCAGCTCCAGAGGTTCCTGGGGTTCGCTAATTTCTACAGAAGGTTCATTCGTAACTACAGCCAGGTTGCCTCTCCACTACATGCACTCACGTCAAGCAAGACAAGGTTTGCTTGGAACGAGCAGTCAGACCAAGCCTTTAAGCGCTTAAAGAGACTGTTCACCTCTGCTCCGATTCTCATTTCTCCTGACCGAGAGAGGCAGTTTATAGTGGAGGTGGATGCTTCTAGCTCTGGGGTTGGAGCAATCCTCAGCCAAGAGTCCACTGACGGCCGCATTCATCCCTGTGCCTTTTTTTCCAGAAAGCTGTCTAAGGCTGAGCAGAATTATGACGTGGGCAATCGTGAACTCTTGGCCGTTAAGCTAGCCCTCGAAGAGTGGAGGCACTGGCTCGAGGGTTCCAAGCTCCCGTTTTTGGTCTGGACTGATCACCGCAATCTGGAGTACTTGAAGACGGCCAAGAGGCTCAACCCTAGACAGGCCAGGTGGGCTTTGTTTTTCGGCCGTTTTAATTTCACCCTCTCCTACAGACCCGGATCCAAGAATGTCAAGCCCGATGCACTGTCCAGGGTCTTCGAAACCACTGAAAAGGACCCCGACCAAGAACGGGGGTTCATTTTGCCCGACACAGTAAGATGTGCCGTTTCCCGTCTCGGGCTTGAGAGAGAGGTAAGGGAGTCCCTAGGGTCTGCTCAGATTCCTGAGGCCTGCCCCAAGGACAGACTCTTTGTCCCTCACCACCTCAGACCTAAAGTCATCGACTTCTGCCACAGTTCCCGTCTATATGGGCATCCCGGCATCAATAAGACCCTGAAGCTCGTTCGCTCCCAGTTTTGGTGGCCCTCCTTAACCACAGATGTCAGTCAGTTTGTCTCTGCCTGCCCCCCCTGCAACCAGGCTAAGGCTTCCCGTCGCCCCCCTGCAGGTTTGCTCCGTCCTCTACCAGTCCCTTCCCGGCCTTGGTCCAGCCTGTCAATGGACTTTGTTACTGGTCTTCCGCCCTCAGAAGGCTACTCTGTTATCCTCACTATTGTGGACCGCTTTTCTAAAATGGTCCATTTGGTCCCTTTACCTAAGCTTCCTTCAGCCAAGGAGATGGGGTTGATCTTAGCCAAGGAGGTGTTCAGACTGCATGGCCTACCCTCTGATATAGTTTCAGATAGGGGTCCACAATTTGTGGCCCGTTATTGGCAGGAGTTCTGCGCCATGCTTGGTATCTCAGTCAACCTCTCCTCCGGTTTCCACCCTCAAACAGATGGCCAATCAGAGAGGATGAATCAGGAGGTTGAGACTAAGATTCGGCTTTTCTGCCAATCTGATCCCTCTAAGTGGGCTCAACATTTACCCTGGGTGGAGCACGCTATTAATGCCACACCCTCCAGTTCCACAGGTCTCTCCCCGTTCTACGTGGTTTATGGGTTCCAGCCGCCAGTGTTCACCACTGAGGAGGTGAAGTCAAGAGTCCCGTCTGCCCGCCTCTCAGCCTTAAGGTGCCAACGCGCCTGGAGGAAGGCCAAAAGGGCCATTCTCGCTGCCTCCCATAATCAGGCCCGCACAGCCAACCGTCGGCGGGTTCCTGCCCCACAATACCAGGTTGGAGACAGAGTTTGGCTGTCCACCAGAGACCTTCCCCTGAAGGTCGACAGTAAGAAGTTGGCGCCCCGGTATATCGGGCCTTTCACCATATCCAAAGTGGTGAATCCGGTGGCGGTCCGTCTCCGTCTGCCTCCTACTATGAAAGTCCATCCCACGTTTCATGTTTCACGGGTCAAGCCTGTCAAGACCTCCAGTCTGGTTCCCACCGCCACGCCCCCACCTCCCACCCGTCTGGTTGATCGCTCCCCTGCATACACCGTTAAGAAGATCCTGAAGTCCCGTATATGGGGTCGGGGTACCCAGTACCTCATCGACTGGGAGGGTTACGGGCCTGAAGAACGCCAGTGGGTTCCCTCCCGCCACATTTTAGATAAATCTCTAATTAGCGACTTCCACAGGGCACATCCGGACCAGCCCAGGATGCCTGGAATTCGCCCTTGAGGGGGGGGCTCTGTAACGTTCCTGGCACTGGGGCTGTTAATTGCTGACACCTGTTCCGGCTCCACCTCACCTGTATAAAGGTCCCGTGCCTTTCAGCCTCCAGTGCCAGAACGTCTCGAGCCATCCCGGTGAGAACTTCCAGCATTCTGATTAACCTGTCTGTCCGTCTGAAGCCCGACCTGTTTTTGCCCTGTTTTTTGAGCCAGCTCTGCCCTTTTCGGATCCTGTCTGCCCGCCCTGAGTTCTGCCTGTCAGTCTCTGGATTTGGATTGCTCACCCGTGTACCGACCTTATCAGCCTGTGAGTACCTGAGATTGCCTGTCCCCTAAACTGCCTGCTCTTTTGGATTTTGACTCGGACCTGGACCTGGAACCTCCTTTCGGATTACCCTTGGAAACCACTGCCTTATCTATCGACCTCACGCTATCGGACCCGGACTGGACTAGGACAAACGGCCTTGGATTATCCTGCACGGACTCTGCCGCTCTCTGGAGCCTGAAGAAACCCCGACAAGCCCACTCTCCACCAGGTTAGTGATCTAGCGTCTAGTCCACAGTTCTATCTGGCTCAGCTGATCACTAACCTGTCGTCTCGCCTCCAGGAGCTGCCAGCCGCTGAGCGTGAGCCGCACGAAGCAAGGGCTGTGCAACCCTTTCTTTTAAATAAAATATCAAAGCGTCACTGACCTGTTTTCGGGTTGTCTTTTGGGTCCATCCAAATCCATAACAGAATGCAGTCCTTGTTCTGCAAAGAACTCCCCATCCCAGGTTACTGTGTTAAAGGTTAAATCTGTATAACTTTAAAATACACTATTATCATTTAAATGATTATATATTTTCATAACAACGCCCCCTTTTGATCTCTCAAAAAGAGAGATCAATAAAATCTGTCGCAAAACCAATACTAAACATAATCACACCGCTAAGAAGGTGGGATAAACAAATACACTAAACATATTGAGGCAAATCATCATAAAACAAAACATGCAGCACTCAACATTAACAAGTAATACAAATTAAACCCATCATAGTGAAATAAATCAGAAAAAATTAAATGAGTAACTTATTATTATCATTATGAATAGAGAATCTCTACTAAACCGTACTGCATTAGCTAATAGGGCAGTATCTCAAATCCAAACACACGTGAAACAGTATTAAAAATCATCTCACCCCATGATATTGTACCAACTCCAATCTTGTATCCTCCTGAGGATGCATTTCTCCCATCTGTAACATCTGAGTATTGTGAGGTGAAGAGGTAAGCGTGCCCTTCTCAATAGTAGCTACAATGAGTCGAACAGCAAGTGAACGAATACAGGGAACGCAACAACACCCATATGTAACCATAATTGGGGGTTTTCAGGTGACGTCACGCTCACGTGACTACTCTGCGCGTCCGCCATATTGGGTGTCAGTCGTTTCGCACCGTTGACCTGCATTGTATGACGCCTTAGGCAGTATTGGAAGTGAACAATGGGGAAAACGTGTTTAATGGTTGGTTGCACGGCCCATGGAGGTGGAGATCAACGCTCTTTCTATCGCCTACCAGCCGTAATAGTGAATCAGTGTGAAAAAACAAAACAGCTCTCTGAACAACGCCGTCACCTATGGCTGACACGGATATCCAGGTCCGATTTGGACGGTGTTAAGCTGGAATACGCCAGAGTCTGCGGTGCTCACTTTGTCACAGGTAATTAACTGTTAAGTATTTAAAACATGTAAACCGTTGCTGTATCGTGGGCTGTAACAGCGCAACACATGATCGCCATGGGAAAAACATAGAAACGGGTTAATTTTCCACCGCTTTCCTGCCTGGAGGCGCAACCACGGAAAACAACTGTTAGAGATAACAAAGAGTCGTCGGCTCGCTTGGATCGCGGCTGTAAGACGACCGAACATAACTTTCCACAGTATCCCGATGTCAATGAGAGTGTGTTCTAAACGTTTGAAACACATAGCAGCTAGTTAAAAGTACATTGCATGCGTGAGTGGTTGTTAGCACTAACAGTTAGCATGTGCCAGAGCCCGTCTGAGCACAGCTTACCTTTGAACGAGTTGCTGTGTTCCCACTGTTTGCTGGCTTAATGATCTGCAGCTCCTGAACCTATCCATTCGTAAACTGCACATGAGACTCCAAGGACTTGTAGCTTCAGAACTGTTCTGAAGTATAGGCGCTCACACCACAAACAAGGTAGCCGAAGACGTCCGATATGGAAAGTGACGTCCGCGCTACTTCCGGGTTACGCCGGTAGGCTTTTGCCAGCGTAAATACGGTAAATACAACTTAATTTTACACTGGTCATTGTTCTGCTTAAATAATTAAAGGCGCAAGCGGCGTCGATCAGCCCTGCAGCCAAGCGCCTTCGCGCACCGCCGGCCGTCAGCCACCGCAGAAGCATGCGACGCATTTGCGTCGGATTGTTTACATTTTTACCATCTTATTAAAACTCACCCGTCCACGTATGATGGCGATTTCCTTGATGTACATAACTTCGACATCTCGTACCCAACCAGATGTGAACTGGTTGTGAGCCTCTAGACCCTTGTAAGCTCTCATTTCCTCAAGAGTGTGCAGAGGGTTTTCACTGAACACCAGGTAATGCACTATGTCGCCGTGCTCTACATTTGGCCAATCATCTGGATTACGGCTAAACAAGGCACCGTGGAGGGCATAGGGGTCCATATGGTCGATCACGGAACATTTCCTCAGATATATGTCCTTATCTGGTCGCTCTAGCGTGCTGGCGTACTTATCCATTCGCGATACGAAAATACGTGTACGACAACTAGAGATAAGGAAGTGTGACACCCAATATGGCGGACCGGAAGTTGGCCAGTGACGTCAGTGAAAACCCCCAATTGCCAAAAATACTGATAAAGGAATCATCATAGAAATAATCAAATTCTTCCATTTACCCAGAGCCTGTGTCAGCCATTTATCTAAAAGATTATCTATACCTGATTGTTCATGCATGGTTTCACTCAGTGTCCGTAATCCTTGTAAAGATTTAGTCACCAACCCGTCTGGTGCTGTATTATTAGGAATAAATGTACAACACATATCTCCAAACATAGCACAAACGCCCCCTTTTTCCGCCAAAAGCATATCCAGTGCCATCCTATTCTGAACAGCCATAAGAGAGGTGGGAGCAAATTGTTCGGCCAGACCTTCTACTGCATCTCTAGTCAGATTAGACAAACGCAACACATTATAATGTATGTAATTAATTCTATCAACATTCTTATTAGGGGTAATCCAAAGGAATATGGATTCAAATCCGGCTGCCACCTGATCAACTAATTTGTACTTATCCGGGACTCCCCTCGGGACCCCTACAGTGAGTCCAAGAAGCATTTGATCCCTTGCTGATTTTCTTCGTTTGCGCACTAATAAAGATGTGATCATTCTGCATGTTTAATGGTAGATGTATTCTAACATGGAGAGACAGAATATCACAAAGAAAATCCTGAAAATAAATCTAAGGAATATATATTAATTAATTTTTATTTCATTGAGGGAAATAAGTATTTGATCCCTCTAGCCAAACAAAGTCGATACTTAGTGGCAAAGCCTTTGTTAGCAAGTACAGCCGTGAGACGTTTGTTGTAGTTAACCACAAGTGTAGCACACACACCAGGGGGAATTTTGGCCCACTCGTCTTTGCAGATCCTCTCTAAATCAGGAAGGTTGGTGGGCTGCCGCTTGGCAACTCTGACCTTCAGCTCCCTCCATAGATTCTCAATCGGATTGAGGTCCGGAGACTGGCTGGGCCACTCCATGACCTTCATGTGATGTTTCTTGAGCCAATCCTTTGTTGCCTTTGCTGTGCTACACTTGTGGTTAACTACAACAAACGTCTCACGGCTGTACTTGCTAACAAAGGCTTTGCCACTAAGTATCGACTGTGTTTGGCTAGAGGGATCAAATACTTATTTCCCTCAATGAAATAAAAATTAATTAATATATATTCCTTAGATTTTTTTTCAGGATTTTCTTTGTGATATTCTGTCTCTCCATGTTAGAATACATCTACCATTAAACGTGCAGAATGATCACATCTTTATTAGTGGGCAAACGAAGAAAATCAGCAAGGGATCAAATACTTCTTGGACTCACTGTATAGCATCAATATATGTAGGAGAATTGCGCGTTAAATCAAACTCAGAACTACACTTAATTCTATGTGAGAAATTTCCCTGCTTCATCCCTGGTCCTATGAGCAACAGTGGTGCCACCTATCTTACCATTGCACACACTCCAATAGAGCCGAATGGAATCCGCACCAGCAACCGTTGACCACCACAATAATAATACAATCCAGCTCTCGCCCATGTACCTATTCCTACAACAGGAAACACCCATTTACACCACTCGGGTGGAATTACTCCTACCCATGATGAATCCTCTATCCCTCGCTCTGTGAAGTTAAAACACACATACTGCTCGCATTGATTTACAGGAATAAAGGGCCCAGGTTTAGTATTATTATTTATGGGAGGGAAAAGATCATTATAGTACTTGCACCTCCCAGAGCGGCCTTTTGTCAATTCCAAGATGCAATTATATCCTCTAGGTGTCATGTTTGGTAGGAGTCTGACCCACATGCAGAACACAGATAGAAGGCAGATAGTTTTAGTGATATTTATTTGCACAGCTTGACAGATCATATAAAACGTGGGCGTTTATTTATTTACACAGCTCGAGGAGGCCTCGGACGGACCCGAACGGGATCGGATCTGCGAGAGGGAGAAGAAGAGATTTTAACTGAGAAACAGAGCAGGAAAGTGAAAGGGGAAACTGATGCTTACCACCAGGTTCGCAAAACCTATCCGGGGGGAGCGGAGCGTGAAGAGGAACCCAGCGGTGGGGTCACACTACCGGCAGATGACTGAGCGACAGGAGGGCAGCTGATGGCAGAGAGGAGCCAGAGCAGCCACCGAGGGAGGGAACGAGGAACGTCGTCTGCCAGAAGTCTCAGGTAACGTGTTCAGGGTAGTGGTAGTGGCCTGAACGAGGAAACGCTCTGAGTGGAATCAGAAGATGGCACCTGGAGCATAAAAAGGAACAGTTAGCAGCAAAAAATGAGAAGCTGTCATCTGACAGTGGCCACAGAAGCATACCACGGGAAGTACGTTAACACACTGGCGACTTCTGGCTCTCAGATCGCTCCCTTTAACTCACAGCCCTCAGCGCTGCAACGAGCTGCAGGTGTGAGGCACGCCCACCTGTCAGCTGCAAGTCCTCTGTGGAAGGAGGAGAGGGAAAACACAACAAAAAAATAGGGAGGGCAGATCTGCTTACCGCACCGCTAAGCCCTGACACTAGGATCCTCAAAAGGAAATAAAGGTGCTGGTTCCGTTGTTAAAATTGGCCTAGCTGCAGCACAAGTCACACAATTATCAACAGTATACTCTCTAGCAGTCTGAGCCATCCAAGAAACCCACAAGTTCTGTTTCATATCCCCTGTAGAACTCCCAATAATGTTTCCAGGGGTCAGTATATTATAACCTACATGAAGTCCTCCTGAAGAGAATAACCTTTTCCCTACATGTGATGAAAGAACCTGTTCACCAGAAGTAGTCGCATTATGTAGAGAGATTTTAATCAAACCAACGGGACCTTCACCCGCTGTACCTACTCCAAGGACGAGATAAAACCCTGTTGACCTGACGGAGATGAGGTTGACCTGACGGAGATGAGCGGCTGAGATCTCGCGAGAGCTGTGCGTAAGTATAATGGAGGCGTTCATGTAATTCAAATCAAACAAGCTAAGGTAAGAACGAACCAATAACTGAAAATAATACAAAGTAAAAGCCCAAAAATTTACAACTGTCTTATTTTTTACGAGGGAACAAACTGGACGAAGAGACCGTGACGAGCCTGGAGTGCTACCTGGACGAGTGTTTTGATAGCATCGTGATGGGGAAGGCCCAGAAGCCTACGGCTGCTAACACACCGTCACTTAAGCGCACTCGTTCTAATTCTACCAGCGCGTCATCTTCATCTTCTACTTTGTCTCCCGACAGGAACTTCAGTGACATCTTGGAATCCATCGCCTTGGTAGAAGTTCTACATAAGGAGTTTCAGTCTCTGAGGGAATCGGTGGAGTATAGCCAAGCCCAGCTAACAGCTATGGCCGCAGAGAATGACGCGCTGAGGGGGAAGGTTACAGAGTTGACCGAAGGGATTATCCAGCTTTCCGGCGAAAATAAGAAAATAAAGGAATACATTCTGGACATACAGTCGCGAAGTATGAGAGATAACCCCGTCTTTGCAGGCATCCAGGAGCAGCAGGGAGAGATAGCCGAGGAAACAGTCCGTGGCTTACTCCAGCAGAAGCTAAAAATCCCGGCGGATCAGGTAAAAAACATCACTTTTCATCGAGTCCACCGGCTCGGAGGTAAGAAACCCGACAAAACCCGTCCTCGCTCGATCATAGCTAAATTTGAGCATTATAAACAAAAAGAATTTGTTAGAAGTTGCGGCAGGGAACTGAGAGGGACAGACTTTAGTGTTAATGATCACTTTCCTAAGGAAATCCTAGATCGCAGGCGAGTACTGTTCCCAATCAGGAAAAAATATATGATGGACGGCGTTAAAGCCACCATATCGGTTGACAGACTTTATATTAATGGACAGTTGTTCAGGGATCAGAAGATCATCCCTTGGCTTTATTAGTTACACCACAGGTGGACTTAAAGCATGTTTCAATTACTTAAAAATAAATAAATAAAATAAATAAATAAAAAAGGCACACAGATCGGTACACGGTGATAAATGAAATACACGCACAGCTCAAGAGCACCTTGGTATGGTTGTTGTTCACGGTTGGGTACACAAGGCACGGGCTATGGTTTATCCCTTTTCACACTCTCTTACTCTTTGCACTTTTTTATTTCTTTGTGTATTTCTATCTTATTTGTCTGCTTCTTTCCTGATCATCAGTCAATCACAAGCACATCATATGATGCTACCTGGGTCAATGTATGACTATTTTCTCAAGGGCATGCACCTTCTAACTTCTCACTCACATCTATGGCGAATGTAAAATTTGTGACATGGAATGTGCATGGGGCTGGCACCAGAGATAAAAAATTGAAGATCTTTAACCAGCTTACTAGATTAAAGGCAGATGTTGTCTTATTGCAAGAAACCCACAAATAAGCTACAAATGCAAGTGAGCTTAATTCACCTGAGTTCCCTGATGTGTTTGCGGCCGGCTATAACTCTAGACAGAGAGGTGTAGCAATCTTAATCCACAAAAACGTTAGTTTTAAAATATTAGATAAAACTGTAGATCCTGAAGGTAGATACATAATAATTAAAATAGCTATCCATAACCAGAAGCTATGTATTGTCAGTATATATGGTCCAAATGTTGATGACCCCTCTTTTTTCCACCAATTCTTCCTTGCACTTTCAAGACACGGGGATTGTTCATTAATTATAGGAGGTGACTTCAACTTTGGTTTAAATAACGATATAGACAGGTTGAATAAAACAGGGTCTCAGCGTAGTTGGCAGTCAGTAAGTGTAGTCAAACAATACATGAGTGATTTTGGTCTTTGCGATGCATGGCGTTCTCTTCATCCTAATAGTAAAGAATACACTTTTTTCTCAAATGTTCACCATTCGTACTCTCGTCTGGACTACTTTCTAATAAGTAGCTCACTGCTGTCGGTTGTTTCAGAGACGGTAATTCATCCTATTGCTATCAGTGATCACGCTCCTGTTACTCTCACCTTAATTAATAAAAAAATAACCCCACAAAACAAAAGCTGGAGATTTAATACATCACTGCTTAAAGATGAAGAATTTATAAAATTCATCAAAGAACAGTGGGCTTCATACTTGGAATACAATGATCAACCAGGTACATCGGCATCGATATTGTGGGAAGCTGGAAAAGCAGTGATGAGAGGTAAAATAATTTCTTTCTCATCTCATAAAAAGAAAAAAGAAAACAAAAAGATTCAGGAATTAGAGGAAAAACTTAAGTTACTAGAATCCTCTCAAGAAGAAGGAAAGTTAGGTAAAATCCGTGAAGTAAAATTAGAACTAAACCACTATATTGAAAAGCAAAATAGATTTCTAATACAAAGACTTCGAATCGAAAATTATGAACATGGCAATAAGTCAGGAAGCTTCCTAGCTAATCAGCTTAAAATAAATAAGGAGAAAACTACTATATTTGCAGTTACAGATTCAACTGGTAATACAGTAAGTGAATCGGAGTGTATAAATAATACCTTCCGCGATTTCTACAAATCTTTATACACACCACAGATAAATCCATCAGAGAAGGATATTAAGCAATTTCTGGATAAAATTACACTTTACACTTCCTAAATTATCAGATAACCAAAGAATGACACTGGATTCCCCGCTGACAACAGCTGAAACCCAGGAAGCTCTTAAAAGCATGCCTAATAAAAAGGAGTTTTATAAAGAGTTCTGGAATATTCTAGCTCCAACGTTCCACAGAATGTTGCAGGAAATACAGGAAAAAGGTAGATTTCCAGCTAATATGAATTCTGCCACCATCAGCCTTCTGCTCAAGCCAGACAAAGATCCTGTGTTGCCTACTAGTTATCGTCCCATATCCTTAATTAATGTGGATATTAAGATAATCTGTAAAGCTTTTGCAAAAAGATTAGACAAAGTAACTCCTCTCATAATACATCCAGATCAAACTGGTTTCATCAGAGGAAGGCAGTCATCCACAAATACACGCCGATTACTTAATTTAATTGATTATTCCTACAGTAAAAACATTAAAACCAATATATTGTCTTTAGACGCAGAAAAAGCATTTGATAGAGTAAATTGGAAATTTTTATTCGCTACTCTTCATAAATTCGGTTTTGGCGATTTATTCATAAATTGGTTAAAAATTTTATACAATTCTCCAACAGCCTGTGTCAGGACAAATAATCAAATATCTTCCAGTTTTTGTCTACAGAGGGGCACCAGGCAAGGATGCCCTCTTTCTCCATCACTTTTTGCCATCTTTATAGAACCTCTAGCAGCAACAATCAGACAAACAAAAGCTGTAAAAGGTATAAAATGCATGAAAATAGAGCATAAGATTAGTCTGTACGCGGATGATGTATTACTTTATCTCCAGCATTCAAATAATTCTCTTTTACAAGTAATTAGAATACTAGAATCTTTCTCTAAAGTATCAGATTACTCTTTAAACTGGTCTAAATCTACGGTACTGTCAATTAATTGCTCTCTCGAAAACTCCCTAGATTTACAAATGCAATCAGGAAATATTAAATATTTAGGTTTTACTGTGTCGTCTAAATTAACGGATTTACTTAAACTTAACCACGCCCCACTTTTAAACAGGATAGAAGAGGACCTTGAAAGATGGAAATCGCTTCCAATCACACTTGTGGGTAGGGTAGCTTCAATAAAAATGATGGTCTTACCTAGAATTAATTATTTATTTTCAATGATCCCCAATAAACCATCATCTGACTGGTTTAAATCTCTAGACTCTGCCATTTCTAAATTTCTTTGGAAAGATAAACCCCCACGTATTAGCTTAAAGACAATACAGAAGACTAAAGACAAGGGAGGATTAGATTTGCCTAACTTCCACAACTATTACTTAGCAAATAGGCTACAATACATCTCTAAATGGATACAAAACAGTCTTTTAGATGAGCCTTGGTTAGATATAGATATTTTTTCTTCAGGTATGGGTGTGGTCCGCTCCCTCTCCCAAGAACATCTCAAGTCTCCGATAGGTGCGGAGCCCATCCCCCCACGTCCTGCCCTCCTCCGCTGCGTTCGCAGGCGCCTTGGCCCTCTGGCGCATTGGTGGGCTTCGGGTTTGGGGCGGGTTCCCGGGCGTGCGCCGGCCCACTACCGGCGGCTTCTTCACGGGGCCTGGCCCCCCGGGGGGCGGCCGGGGCCCCCGTCGTGGGGGCGGGGCGCCCCTGGGGCCTCTGGCCCCCAGGGCCCATGGCCAGGACCACTTCAGCGGGGCTAGCTGCCGGCGGAGCCCATGGGCTCGTCCCCGCGGCTCTTGGGGGCGTCGACATTGCGGTGGCTGGGGGATTTCCTCGGGGTCGTCTCTACTCTTTCCTTGGGGGGGGGGGGTTGCAGATATCCTGTGTCGGCCCCTCCTGGGCGCCCTGCTTTAGGGGCCCCTTTGGGATTCCGGGATTATGGGTCCCCTGACTCCTGCCTCTGTGCTCGGGGAAGGCGGGCCTTTGGTTCTCCACAACCACTATCAAGCTATTTCCTTCTGTATAATTTTCACCTAAACTAGTGCACTCTCACAAACTCCCACAGGTGCTGGGTCCCTGGTATTAAATGTTCACTTATATACAGTAATCTTATAATTTATTTATTTATTTATGTTCTTTCACTTTCTTTTTTCAAGTATCACATTACACATGTCAGCTTACATAATAATATATATGATCTAGCAATGGAATCTAGGTGTTATTCAATTGTATCTGTTGCTTTATGTCTGTTGGTTGTGCTGTTCTTTTTGCATCTCTCTTTCCAGGTGACGGAGCAGACGGAGAAGGTTTTATCATTCTCTCCCTCTTATCTCTCCTTTCTTTCACCTCTACTCTTTTTCTTTTCTTTCTCTTTCACTTCTTGTTCTTCCTTTACTCTCC
This sequence comes from Fundulus diaphanus, assembly GCA_037039145.1. Classification (NCBI taxonomy): domain Eukaryota; kingdom Metazoa; phylum Chordata; class Actinopteri; order Cyprinodontiformes; family Fundulidae; genus Fundulus; species Fundulus diaphanus. The sequence goes on along the minus strand of CM073121.1, from coordinate 24,947,506 downwards.
CATTGTAATGTCCATATAATTTGAAATTCTCCCTGCAGGAATCACAATAAAGCTATTTACAAGCATAAATCAAGTAGAGCACTATGGTGAAAGCTGTTCGCTCCACTTGTAAAAGCAAAATCTGTCAAGCTCTATCTGGCATTGAGACATCAATTCCTATTGCCACATTGCTAGACAGGACACTGGAAAAAAAAAAAAAAAAAAAAAACCCTGACGGACTAATACTACAAGGGTTAGGCATAGTTACCCCACTACTATACTCAGAATAAACCCCAGTTGTTGCCCCAAAATAAGGATTAATATTACATTTCGAAATGGTCAAAATAACTCCTTGTTCTACCTGATGTTGACCTCTAGTAAGGGTTAATGCTTCTTGTAGTAATCTATCAAAACCTCCATGACGAACCGGAATAGCCTCATTCCCTGTGTGCCATCTCATATAAATCTAGTTTCGACACCAATGAGAAGGGGGAGTTGGAATGCCCTTCGGCAACACACAAGCATACATATCAGATTCCTTCCAGACTGATGGGTCCTTTCCACAATGTATTACTGAACATAAATCAAATTCAAATATAACCCTTGTTCCTAATGTGTAATGCAATTCAATACCACGATGTTGAGTCAGACAATCATCTTCATCCTGAATGGCCCGCTTCTGATGCCTGATAGGACCAGCAGTACCTGCTCCCTGAATAACAATGCTCAATACAAACATCTAGGGGTGGGCGATATAGAAAGAAAATCTAATATCACAATATCTTTGGGCTATATCACGATACACGATATATATGACGATATGTTCAAATAACCTTGAATAACAAATGTTTTTTAGCCACATAATGCCTAAAGTTGCATTGGTATATCTCATATTAACGTGGCAATTTTTTTTGTTTGAAAAATTGATTGCAAAATAAAAATGAATTTAAAATGTTTTATTTTAGCCATTTTTTTAACCACAGCTGCACATAGAAGCTTTTCACAAATTACAATATTGTCACATTAGAGCTCTTTCATGGTCAACACTGGACCTTAAAAACAGAACATCCCAGCGACCAAAAGGAACACCAAGGAAAAATCTGACAAAATAAACCAGAATTAAAAGGTGCTCTTTTGTGCTTAAGACATAAAAAATTGTCTAATAAAAATGTGACAATCCCAAAAACAAAAGCTTGTATTGTGACTATAAAATCAACTGACCAGTCGCAGCTACATATTCAGAGAATCTCAAAAATATTTCCGTTGCTCTTTAGGTGCTGGGAAATTTTAAACAAACGTTTTTTTACTGTCATATGGGATTTAGCAAAAGAAGACGCCAGTTTAAACAGTTTTACGTCTGGTTTAATTAAAGTTTCCTTCGGTGTGTGTGTGTGTGGGGGGGGCGACACGTGGAGTTTACAAGAGTCTTCATTTTGTACTGAATGACGTTTTAGGTGGAACTAATTTGTGCTACTGCTACCTTTTGTGGCAATGGTGTTACAGCATGTTTTGCAAATTACCGCATTTTGTTCTACCTCCTTCTTGTGAAATCCAAACCACTGCCTGGAACGCCCGCTGTCGCCATAGTTCTCGCTGTCTCGTCAACGCAGGTAAGCGTACGTGCTCGTTGTTGTGTGTGCGCGCCAGAGCGCATACTGGTTTGGAGGAGGAGCGAGTGATGCGTTCACAGCATGTGGGAAAAACTAAATTCACAGTGAATTAAATACAGCGGCTCAATCTTGCCATGAAAATGTACACGCGATGGTCGCGATAAAGTCATTTTAACTATCGCGCGGAGGGAAACTTGAGATACATCGAGTATACTCGATATATCGCCCACCCCTACAAACATCCCCAACATAAGAATCAGAATCCACAAACCCAAAATCAGCCTCCACTGTATTGACCAATTACCAAATTTCCGCTCCATTTTCAACTTCCTTCATTAACCGGAATACTCTGTATCGAGAGAATCGTATCTTTCGATCGGGGTTCACTTACTTCTTCACCTTAAAGATTTTTCTTTTAAAGTATGGTGTAGAATATAACTCTCATTTCAGCTTACACAAATCAAATGTCTATTACCAATTTACCACGGAGGTCCTTCACCGGTAAATGTAACCTGTTAACAGTGGTCTAGTCAAAACAAGCCAAATTATCACACAAATACAAGACCAAAAATATTATAAAAACTAAATCAATACCCCAACATTTCTTACAGTCAAATTCTGAAGGATAAAAAACATCAAACCACTTAAATGTTTAAAAAAGTTTTTTTTTTGTTTTTTTTACAACAATGTCGTCTTCTTTCTTCCAGACATTCTTAGAAAGACAGTGGCTTCCCACAGCCACTCAATATGAACAAGATAAATCTTCGGCCTGTAGTGTCAAGAACCAGAGGGCGTTATTGTGTCCCTGCACCTGGTTCTGTTTACAGCTGACTGAGCTTAATCAGCTGATCTGCTCCTTTAGGCCTCCTGAACCTCCTTCAACGACCTCGTTCTGCCGCTGGCGCACACTGTCTCCAATGAAACCACATATTACCTTTTCCTCTCAATCTCACCGCATGTGAGGTTCTTTCAACCACCTGGAAGGGTCCCGTGAACCTCGGCTCCGACCACTTTCTTTTAATGACCTTGAGCCAAACCCAGTCGACGTCTGGGGGTGGTGCCCCTCCTTCTCCTTCCTTGGGATTTCCTTGTATTCTGGTGTACGCCTCCACAACAGTCTGTAACTGAGAGAAATAATCCTTATGCGTCAGATTCTGCAAGTCACCTGTAGCTCCCGGTGGTCGACGTTGGGGCCCAGGAAAACTTCTTCCGGTCTCCAACTCGTAAGGAGTGTATCCTGTGGTGGAATTAACTGAAGACCTGATTGACATCAGAGCGAGAGGCAAGGCATCAACCCATGATAATTTAGTCTGTGCACAGATTTTAGCCAATTTGTTTTTCAGGTTTTGATTCATCCTCTCGACTTTTCCTTGTGACTGAGGGTGATATACTGTACCAAACCTGTGTGTGAGTCCTAAACTGGACTCCACTCGTTGCAGGTCCTGGTTCTTGAAGTGGGTTCCATTATCAGTCCTTATCTTTTCAGGGAACCCGTGCCTGGGAATGTAATGGTTAATAAGGCATTTTATCACAGTTTTGCTGTCCTCTCTTTTAGCAGGCCAGGCCTCTGGCCACCCTGTAAAAGCGTCCACACACACCAACAAATACTTGAAGCCTCCAACAGAGGTCACCATGTCTGTGTAATCAAGAATAACTTCCTTCCCAGGGATTGTGATCAAAGGAAATTTTCTCTCCAATGGTGTTATAGTCTTCTTTGGGTTATATTGACCACACACTGTACAATCTTTTACAAAATATTTCACCATATCCAACATGAATGGGTGCCACCAATCCTTCAAGTTTTCCATCATCTGTCTTACACCCACATGTCCCACTCTGTGTGCATCAGAAAAAAGCTCCTGTTTCAGTCCTGGAGGAAACACCAGTCTTCCATCTGGCCCTCTCCAACATCTTTCCTGCTCTGACGCTCCTCTGAGCCTCCACATATTTTTCTCCTCTGGGGCTGCTCTGCTCTGCAACTGTTTGATCCTTGCCATGCTCAATTCTTCTTTCAGCTCCTCTTCCACAGTCACGATCATCTTCTAAGGCGCATATCCAGCAGCTGCTTTGGCAGCCTGGTCTGCAGCCTGATTCCCTAATGCAATGTCTGAATTACTGTTATCATGTCCTCTACATTTTATCACAGCAATTCTAGCCGGCAAAAACAAGACTTCTGCAAGTTCTCTCATCTCCATCTCGTGTTTTATCGGTTTTCCTCCCGCTGTCAAAAGTCCTGCTCTCAACCATTGAGATAATTCCACATGAACTGCTCCTGCCGCATATATACATATATACATTCACTTCTTGTCGTTCTGCCAACTTCAATGCCTCAACCACTGCTATTACTTCTGCTCTCTGTGCTGACTGAGGTCCTTGTAACCTTTCTGCCTTCCTTGTTACAAATCCTGTGTCTGTTTGTTCCACTACAGCATATGCCGGTTTCAGTCCTTCACTTTCATGTCTGAAACAACACCCGTCTGTGAACAACTGTCTCACCTGTGGGCCTTCAATAGGACCAGCTTCCAAATCTGGTCTCACCTTTTCCATCTTGGACACCAGTTCCTCACATTGATGGGGTTCGCCATCCGTCATGCCATCTCCCATGTTTATGCCTTCGTGTGTAATTGTGATGTTGGGTGCTTCCAAGATTTTGGACAGCCTGTGTTGTCTGAGTGCAGTCATTGTGAAGCTTTGTGAATTTACATAAGCCACAACACTATGAGTTGTCAAAATATTTAAAGTATGCCCCATGACTAAATGTGCAGTCATTTGAATCATTCTGGCTATTCCTGCTTTATATGGTGTGCATTGGGTGTGCCGTTTTTCCATGTTGTCCAACATTACTGATATGTACATTAGCACTTTCCTCACTCCCCCTTTTTTTCTGGAACAAAAGCATTAAGTGCTAGTTTTGTTGCAGAAACATCAAGAAAAAATGGTATAGAGTAGTCAGGGAGAGTCAATTCAGCAGCAGATGCAAGTCTTTGTTTAAGCAAAACAAATGCTTCTTCCGCTTCCTGAGTCCAAATCAAAACATTATTCAGTTTTCTCATACCTTGCGTCTTCACGAGGTCCCTCAAAGGTTGCGTCAGATCAGTGTACCCGGGAATGTAGTTACGACTGTAACCAGTTAATCCCAGAAAAGATAGCATGTACTTCACGCGCAGCGGTTTAGGATGTGTTAAAATGCTCTGCTTATGACTGGAAGACATACTGGTTGTTCCTGCGGAGATAACACGGCCCAGAAAAGAAACCTGTTTCCTGGCAATTTGCAATTTATCCTTACTGACCTTAAAACCATGTTGATGAAGGTGTTTCAAAACAAGCTCCGTGGCCTGAAGACAGATCTCGGCAATAGGGGAAGCCAGAAGCAGGTCATCCACGTACTGAATAAGAGTGGTGTTTCTTGGCAGAGGACATGTCTGTAAAACATCTTTCAAAACCTGATTAAAGATACCTGGTGATAGGGCAAATCCCTGTGGCAGTCTGGTGTAACGTAGCTGGCGACCTCTATAAGTGAATGAAAAAATATCTCTGCATTCTTCGGCCAAAGGAAGACAGAAAGATGCGCTTGCCAAGTCGATACATGTGTACCACTGATGGGAGGGCTCCAAACTGGAAATGGCCACATATGGGTTAGGCACAGAGATTGTAGGTGTTTTTAAAACAGAATTTATCGCTCTAAGATCATGTGCCATGCGATATTTACCAGTTTTTTTCCTTTCCACTGGAAGAATGGGTGTGTTCTAAAGTCACCCAGGGCCAGTTTTGTGCCTTTGGTCAAATTATCTAATTCAGCCAGCCACAGTCTGCCACCAGCTGCAATACTGGGCAATTTATCCACCAGAGCTTGTAAATCACCAAATGAATACGGAACATACTTCTCTGTCCCCAAATTATTTTGTAATAAAGGCATCTGCACTCTAGTAGGACCTTGAGAACGTGCTGTCATTGGATGCATGCTGTGGAATCTCTCCTTTAAATTTCTCCTCATACCTTCTTTTCTTGCTGCTCTCTGCCGCCCTGCAAATGCAGCTTCTGCAGTAGAATGATATAACCCATTATCATCTATCATAAATTCTTCAGCATCGGTTGCTCCATCTAAGGAGAACTCCAAAACTGGCATATCTATCGAATCTGCAGAATCGTCCTCTTGCCAAACACCTTTAAGCGCTATTTTAACTTTAATCTCTGGTTCTGATGACTGATGGTTCTTAAACCTGATATCAGTCGAAGCTGCTGGTGTTCTAATTCCTGTTTTCTTGTGATCAACCTGATTTAAGTCTGCTACTTGCTGTGTTTCATCTGAACATACAGAAGAATTGCCCCTAGGGGGCGATCTTTCTCTGAGTTCCTGAGTCCTCAACATGTGTTACTCAGCACCCGCTTTCGTCATCTGAAAAATGGGGTGGGCACCATAGCCATAATATAAGAGTAGACCCCGCATTGACTGTCGCTGCGCAGGAATTACGGTCGCCATCTTGGGGCGGTCGACCTGCTACCCAATCCTGCTGATTCAAGCTGAATCAGCACTATGCGGCTCATTTTTGTTTAAATCGAGGGACTATCTACGTCAGGGCTCGAGGGATAACTTTTCACAAGTAAGATGAAAAGATATTGTTTATATTTTTGATTAGAATGTGAGTTTTCTAATATTAGGTAGAGAGATACAGGTCTACACGTCCAAGTCTTTGTGACTTGGACGTGTCTCTCCAAAAATTGCATCTGTTCTGTGAAGGCATCAGAGCTTTGTTAGACATTAGTGAATAAATAGCATATATATATATATATATATATATATATATATATATATATATATATATATATATATATATATATATAAAATAATAAAATACTTTTATTACTATATATAGTAATAAAAAACTTGTATGAGTGGCTGTGTTTTGAAACATACATACATCCTGTAATATTCTATTACTTTTAACCCCACTAAGATTATTTAAACACACTGGACCATTTGTTATAATAGCTATAGTTTTAAAGTTTTAAGCAAAAAAACCAACGTGAAAATTAGTTCAATATTCAACGAGTTATAGTTGATTAAAATTGATTCTGCGCCTGGTCAACACATTACACTGAGCTGAGCTGTCGACCGCCCCAAGATGGCGCCCCCAAATCCCGTCAGTGCACATAGGCGAAAGCGGTCAATGCGGGGTCTACTTATGTCTATGGTGGGCACTAAGCGGGGAGGGAAGCCCATTAACGGACTGAGACCAGTTCTCGCGAGCTGCTCGAGCGAGAAATGGTTCACATGACTTCAAAGGGGTGGGGGATATGGGTGGAGTATTAAGTGATGTATGTGGTTGTTGAGTGTTGTCTAAAAATGTGTTATTCCTGGGGGTGTAACCAGAAACTGATTCTACCATTAACTCTCCACCCAACACGTCCAGGACTGCATAGGACAGAAGTAGTGTTTAAATTATATGGGTGTGGAGATCTGCCCTGCGGTGCGGGAAACTGTTCTGTTTTTTCTTTTGTCTCAAACAAATGTTTAATCCCCTGCCAAGTTACCAAGAATTTTTCCCAACATTTAAGCTCTCTGTCTGCCTTATCTTTTTCCTGGTTGTGTTTCCCAAAGTGCAACAAACCAACTTTCTGTTGTTTCTGCGTACATTCCTTCATATGTTTCTTACTTTTAACATACTGTTTTACCAAATACTTGCTAAGTGGCTCACCAATTTCCAGCCGTTTTTCTTCGGCTGTAACTGCTTCCATGACTTTCTGTCTCCACTCAAACCGTGTCTTTTTGTCCAACTTTTCATGCGTTTCAACAAAACCCATCAGCGCCTCGATCTGCTCTCCTAACGATTTCCAGGGAGCAGACCCCCACTGATTACTGTATCCTGAATATCAAATGCTCCCTCCATGATCACCGCCTTCTTACTTGTTTCTCCAAATTACACTCAACTCGACACAGTAGTTTTCCACCATAAATACCACATGTGCGAACGTGATTCACAGCCAGACATACGCATACGTAACCACTCGCGCACACACACACAAACCTCGTGTCTACACACACACAGACCCACTTAGGAGCCGCGGACTCCGCTTTTGTTTCTCACACAATGGATCCCATTTTAACCGAGACAAATGTTGGACAAAACATGACAAACACAACATATAAAGACAGACAACTTGCGCGTCACAGAGAGACCTTCACGCCCCTTCCGTATTCGGCAGAATCTTCTCTAATTGTATTAGACTCTTTGTGCCTAAACTTCCAGATTTTAGGAAAAACATCCAACCGCCTAAAACAAGAGGGAGTGCAAGACACGAGGGACGCCACCAAAACAATGCAAAGTCTATTTCTCAACAGCGCGCACAACGACTGAGCTATGCCCTACTTTTGTTTTGCGCTGGATTATTGTTGCTCCCGACTGCGCACATGTATGTCAAAGTTAAGACAGTACGAAATGAGTCGTTTGAAGGATTCCAGGCTAGGCCTACCTCCAGCCAAAACAAGTTTGGGTATGGACATTTTATCATTTTTACAACAATCCTGAACTATGGTGAAGCAAGATTGGAACGCAATACAAAGCCGGACACTCCATACACCCAGAGGAAGAAAACAACTGAATGGATAAAAATAATTAAACTGTTTTCCTTGCTAATACTGTTAGCAGGGGATATTCACCTCAACCCCGGCCCGGCTGTAATTGGCGACATCTTGCAGCTGATGGGATCAGGTCCGGATGCATTGCAACTCGGGGAGGGTCACGTCCTGTTGCCCAGGAGGGAGGCTGCGGAGAGCGCTGGAGGTGCGGCCGCACCGGTGAGTAAGACAGGGTAAGCCGCCGCGGGCTGTTGGACTACGCAGGTGTCATCCGGAGGCGAGTCACCGGGAGAGCGGCGGGCCACACCAATAGTGTGCAAGGAGAGGGAAATCATATCGCAAGAGGACAACGTGCGAATATTTTTTTCCCCCTCAAGGAGCCGGGATAGACCTTCATCACTAATAACAACTAAAGCGGTTTCTAACCCTATAGACCAGAACGCAGCTGGACTGAAACCTACAACAGGAGAAGTAGTGAGTAAGCACTCATCCCAACGGATTTTTTCAACAGTTAACCACGCTAATGTTATATCGGACAAAAACAGTAAACCGAAGGGTATATTTGGGGCACATTTGAACATCAGGAGTTTGTTGCCAGAGCATGATGAAATTAAGACATTATTGATACAGTCAAATTTGCACTTTGATAAGATCGGGTTTTACCGGCTTGCTGTTACATGTCTATTAAAAACCCATCTTTCCCAGTTCCAGATTTGGCTATAAATGAGGAAGCATTGATCAGAGGTAGAACAGTTTAAATGCATATTTAATTCATAGAAATTAAATATGGAGACAGAGTTACATTACCAATCTAGATGTTTTCATTGCGCGGTCCAGAAGTCTGTCTGTCTGTCTGAAGTAAGTTTTACCAAGACATTCCTTTTATCAACTTTAAACTCCTCCTGCATGGCTCAGAGGGAGGATGACTGATCTCCTCTCCTTCTGACCACCCCCCTCAGGGCAATAAAACTCTATGTTTATCTTACGCTGGAGCAGGGGGAGACAGACCCCACTCTGCTTTCCTCAGTAACCCCAACTAAGATATATTTTTTAATTCTTAACAACTTCTTAGCCTTAAGTGAGACATGGCTCAATAGTAAGATTCACTCTAATCTAATTGATATTCCAGGATATAGTATTTATAGAAATGATAGGAAAACAGTCAAAGGAGGAGGAGTGGCAATTTATTTAAGAGACTCTTTTAAGTGTACTAAAGTCACTTTTGAACATGATGTAAACATTGAGCATATTTGTGTTGAAGTATCATTGTCATCAAGCATGAACTTTCTAATTGTGGTTTTATATAATCCCCCTCTTGCAAAGAAATGTTTTATGGTGAGCTAGACAAATTGTTGAAAATGGTACTTGATTCACAATTGAAATTTGACAGCCATGTAAAAAAAGTGGCCAGAATAACAAAAGCAAACTTGTACACATTCAAACTGATTAGAGATTACCTACCGTTTCACGCTGCTCACAGTTTTGTGCATTCCATGATTTTTTCACATCTAAGTTACTGCATTAGTTCTTGGTCACAGGCCACAAGCACCATTATCAAGCCTCTTCAGATGATATACAATAGAGCTATAAAAATCTTAGATAAAAAACCAATCAGGTCCCATCATTGTGTTAGTCTGAATAATTTAAAAATGTTAAACTTTGAGAACTTTGTCAAATTTGCTCAGTTAAAACTGGTTTACAAATTCTTGCATGACCAGGCCCCTGAGGTTTTGAGTGACTGTGTAGCTCCTCTTAGAGCTGTGGGCTCAGTCACAAGAGGAGCTCAAAGTGGAAACTGTCAAGTACCGAGACGCAAAACTTCCTTTGGACAATCAGCTTTCACTGTACAAGGTGCCAAAACATGGAATACATTACCTGCAGAACTGAAGGGAGAGTCAAACTGGGTCCTTTTTAAATATAAACTTAAAGACTTTTTATTTAAAGGTCAGATATGTGAACATTAATAATTTAACTGACCTGATCTTTTATCTGTGATGTTTTAGTGTGTAATTTGTTCTGTTGTGCCTTGTGTACAGTCACTGTGTTTTGTGTAAAATCCCAACTGGGGACAGGCATTGAGAATTAGCCTTAGCTAAAATGTTGTAGTGTGTGACATGATTCATGAAACATACTTGTCCCTATCAAATAAACGAATAAATAAAATAAATAAAATAAAATATTAAACAAATCTCCTGATCTAACTGCCGTGCTTTCAAACCCCGTTTGGAGGCTAAGAGATATTTAACTTATCTCTCTGGGATCCCTTTTATTCAATCTCTATTCTTCTATTCTATTCTCTTACAGCTTCACCAAATAAGAATCTTAGCTGTCTTAGTCTCAACTTTTAAAGATGTTAACGTCTCTTGACCATTTCTATCGCTGCGCTTCTTTTGAATGTCCCATTCTACAGAGATAGCGGCCTTAAAAATCACCAGTACTCGTCAGCCTGGAGTTAAGATGGCCAATCCTTAGAACTATTTTTATCTTTGTATTTTATCTTTTTTATTTTCTTTTATTTATATTTTTATCGTTTCTATCTTATTTTACGTTTTTGACGTAGACTTAAACATAAATCCCATTCAATCCTTTCTCAGTTTCAACATAAATTCCATTCTCATCCTATTTTTAGAAGAGAGTGTGACAAAAATCACATGTGGGGTTCCCCAATGGTCCATCCTGGGTCCCCTCCTTTTCCATACAATATCTACATGCTCCCTCTAGCTCAGATAATAAAAAACAACAACATCAGCTACCATAGCAATGCAGACGACACACAGCTCTACATCACCATGTCACCAGGTGACTATGAACCAGTTCAGGCACTGAGTAAATGCCTAGAAGAAATCAATACGTGGATGTGCCAAAATTTTCTTCAGTTGAATAAAAACAAAACAGAAGTAATCATTTTTGGACCAATAGAGGAGAGGTCAAAAGTTAGCACACAGCTTCAGTCGCTTCAGCTAAAAAACACTAATCAGGCCCAAAATCTGGGAGTAGTAATGGACTCAGACCTGAACCTCCAAAAGCATCTAAAGACAGTTACAAGGTCGGCTTTCTATCACCTGAAGAACATTTCTAGGATTAAAGGACTAATGTCTCAGCAGGATCTGGAAAAACTAATCCATGCGTTTATTTTTAGTCGAATAGATTACTGCAATGGTGTTTTTACAGGTCTGCCTAAAAAGTGGATCAGACAGCTGCAGCTGATCCAGAACGCTGCTGCCCGCGTCCTCACTAAGACTAAGAAAGTAGAGCACATCACCTCAGTTCTAAAGTCCTTACACTGGCTCCCTGTATCTCAGAGAATGGACTTTAAAATACTTCTGTTAGTCTATAAATCCCTAAATGGCTTAGCACCTAAATACATCACAGACTTGTTATCAGTGTATCAACCATCCAGACCACTCAGGTCTTCTGGCCCCAGCCTACTCTGCGTACCTAGAACCAGAACTAAACAAGGAGAAGCAGCATTTAGTTCCTATGCTCCACTTGTCTGGAACAAACTTCCAGAAAATTGTAAAGGTGCGGAAAGCCTGAGTTCCTTTAAATCAACATTAAAAACACATTTGTTTAAGATTGCCTTCAACTGTTCTAGTTAACTGAATCACCACCCATCCATCCATCCATTTTCCAAACCGCTTAATCCCTCATGGGGTCACGGGGGGTGCTGGTGCCTATCTCCAGCGTTCACTGGGCGAGAGGCGGGGTACACCCTGGACAGGTCGCCAGTCTGTCGCAGGGAATCACCACTTTTTTGTTATTTTTTCTATCTACATTTTATTCCTACTTGCTTTTATTCTGTTTTATTTTGCTATATTTTAATCATGTAAAGCACTTTGCATTGACTTTGTACTGAATTGTGCTATATAAATAAATTTGCCTTGCCTTGCCTTACCCACAGCACCACTGAAATTTAGCCTAAACGTCTAATATTATGCCGATGGAGAATCAAAAATCTCCTTACCTTTTTTTCGGGTCGACCCGTGGTGCTGTAGACAATTCCTCCTGCCCAAATTCAAAAGGTTCCTCTACTCACAGCCAAATCCGGGTCACTGCAACCAAGTGCTAAGACGGGTCCGTTCCTACTCCATTTTACCACGGCCCGTCTCACCCATCCGGTTCGATGATTTGACTGCAAGGAAAGGAACAATGATCAAAGACCAAACACTTAAAACATACATGTATTTATTACAATTCGGAATTCCAAAATTGGGAGACAACACTTACAGACTTGTCAGCGACGCGCATAGCCTATTTTATCCCGACGTGCCTTCCACAAAATTGCAAGTTGTTGTCTCATCGTATAAACCCAAAACATGTCTTTTTAACCCCTGGTGGACTTCTGAGGTTGGGCTAACCCCCCTCTGGAGACATCCAATCTCCAGCAGACATGCTGCTTCCTGACAGTTCGGCCGTTAGCTGTAAATGATGGCCTTACCCTGTTCCTGGGAGTTCACTAAGATAACATTAAAAACCCATGGGAAAGTTTTAAAAACCGTTAGCTATTCTACACTCCCTCATATATAATCTCCCGAGATGTTCTGCGCCTGGCACCATTTACTGAAGCCTGAATGCAGTCCTTGTTCTGCAAAGAACTCCCCATCCCAGGTTACTGTGTTAAAGGTTAAATCTGTATAACTTTAAAATACACTGTTATCATATAAATGATTATATATTTTCATAACAATATATATATAAAATACTACATTCTATCCATAGGATGTCTTCAATTGATAGAGGTGTCTGGAATAAAACGTGTTTTAAGTCTGTTGGATTTTGTTTTTAAAGTCCAGAACCTTTTACTTGATGGGAGTGGAGAAAAACAAATGTGACTGGGGTAAGTATAGCCTGTTGCAATGGGGTTGGCTTTCTTTTGCAATGTGCAGGTGTAAATGTCTATCAGAGAGGGCAGTTGTGATCCAATAACACTTTCTGCTAAACTCACCATCTGCTGCAGGTTTCTCCTGTTCTCCTGAGAGCAGCTGGATAACCACACAGTACAGCAATAGTCCAAGAGGCTCTCTATCACTGACCTATAGAAGGTAATGAGCAGCTGGTGAGGGAGGAGAATGCACTTCAACTTCCTCAAGAAAAAGTCTTTGTTGGGCTTTTCCCACCTGGTGTGAGATGTGTGTGTTCCAGGTGAAGTCGGCAGAGATGTGGAAACCCAGCTGCTTGTACTTCTCAGCCCTCTAAATCTCCTTGCTGTGTGTTGACAGGGGAGTGTGCGCTTAGAAGTCCATCATTACTTCTTTCATCTTTGAGAAGCTGAGGTCCAGGTTATTTTTACAACACCGTAGTGTCAGGTGCTGGACGGAATCAGACCTACAGCAAAGGTGTCGCCAACAAACTTGACTATGGTGTTGGTGGAGGGAATAGGGGAGCAGTCATGAGTGAATACTGAATAGAGAATGAGGCTGAGGGCAGACTCTTGGCATGTCCCTATGTCAGGATGAGGATGAGGGTTTGTGATGCGTGCTTACCCATCTGAACGGTCTGTGATTCACCTAAACAGCTAACTAAATTAGGGAACAGTTGAATATGGTGGTGAATACAGCTGTGCAGTTTCCGAAGAAATTCTGACTGAAGAGGCGACCAAGGGGGTCAGCTACTCTATGTCTAAGCAATCGTTCTCTACCAGAAAAAGGACGACTGCAGCCTCCAGGTTTGGGCCCAGTCTTTTTCCCCGAGCAGAGAAGTTGAGATATCTTAGCCTCTTGTTCACAAGTGATAGCAGGATTGAGCTGGAGATGGATAGATGAGTTTGGGTCTCATCTGCAGTAAGCTGCAACTGTGAGACATTAAGCAGATTTTCTGGCCACATCCTGCTGGGAAGACACCAAGTTTGCTTTGGAGGGACTATATAAACATTGTGTGAATGAATGAGCAGGATGAATATCTGAGTTCCTTCATAGAGCTGTGGTCCAGCGACCTGATCTTAGATAAGTCTTGACTTCATAAGTCAAACGGATAAATGTCAGACCTATCAACACCATTGTAAAAGATTTTTAAATGGGATTGATATTGGGAAATAAAATCTAGTAACTTTATCTTTAAAACCTTATTTTTATGCTTAATCAATAAAAGATCAATCTAGATATACTATTAACGCAAAATTAAAGACAAATTAATGACAAATTACTGTATTTTATATGAAGAAATTTTCATAGACCTACTACAGAATAATGCCACAAATAGCGGTTTGGTTTATGTAAAAGTCTTTGTGATTCAAATCCAAATGAGGAGAGAAAAAGGAAAAGAGAACTGTTGAGCTTTAAACGTGTTCCCAAAATACAGCTCGAACATCACCCTTAATGAGCATCAGTATCTGTGCATGAGCCTGTGTTCTCTTGTGTAATGAACCACAGAGGCCTTTAAAATAAACATGAGTCTGTGGAAAAGAAATCGATGATTTAACTGTGGTGAGGTCAAAGTAGCGTGACTCACTGGGATGAGAGCAGAGGAAGCTGGGCACTCACCTTTGAGTCCACTGCCATGGATCAATCGCTCATTCACATTTCAACCAAGAGCTCAACCTCCAGAGGGCATGGCAAACCAAGGGGGGAAAAAAAGGAGATCAGTGAACTACAAAAAAGCAGTGAGAAGAATCCACGGCAGAGTCAAAAATGACAGAGTCAGGGATGGCGATAGGTTGAGTGGAAACATCTTCTTAGATGTTCCAGAAGTTGGTATTCTGAAATATTCATGTCTGCAGTCCTAAATGACACAAAACAACTTTTCATGGTGGAAATACATACTTCACACTGGGAATTCAAAAGCATAATGTGTTGCAGAGACACGAAGGCTATTCCCTTCAGAGATAATGTGTTTTTGTGCAGAACTGAGATTCAGCTGACCCTGAGCAGTTCACAATATGCTTCCTCCTATCTCAGAGAAATTGTGTGGCAGATGGCTAAAATTTGTGGTACTTTATGTTTTTTTTCTATCACTCTTTGGCTTGATATGGAACTCGGGAATAGATATTAAAGACTTGAACTAAATGCATTGATATACTTGCCACTGATACGTGGAGGCTTAAAAAGATAGGTTATTTTTCAGTGGGGACCACTAACACGTCCAAGTTAAGCTATATTTCACTCTCTTTTCCTCTGAGCACCCTACAAATAGGTTGAAGTCTAACACTGAACATCCAGCTAGCACAAAAATGGATCCCTGCTGGATACTAAAGCGGCTCAGTTGGCAGCATGTGAATACATGTGCTCTGCAAGTTAGCACAATCCAGACGGCAAAGCTCAGGCTTTGGGTTGGTAAATAACCACAATCTGAGCTCGGCACAACCAAGTAAATACAACCTCACCTGTTGTTTTTGTCAGCTCATTCAAACACTGCAATCAGAAATTTTAGACACCGGGACCAACTTTTTTTGTATTAATTTTTATTTTTTATGTGTGGTGGCTTCAGCCACATCAAACCATGTTTTGTTGGAGCCACTCGAGTTTGTTGACTGGACAAAGTGTCTGCAGTGCGAATGTCGTGCCGCTGTCACCCATTCACCAGCAGTTCTCCATGCAAGTTGGGACCTTGGACTATGGGTGTTCCATCCATGGGGAGGAGCAGTGATTTATGAACCCCAGACTTTTGAATAGACACCACTCTACATACTTTACTGTATATATGAGATTGCTTGCTGTGTGTTTTTCTATATTATAATTTAAAGGTATTGCTATTGTCTGTAGCAGTACCTCTTCTAATGTGTGGATACGTCCAGACTGTAAGACTTTTTGTGAAAATGTTTTATTCTTGCACATTTCAAGCCGAATTTGTTTTTCAAACTAAACCTGTGGTTATCCCATTGTGCTCACCCTCCCCTGAGTTCCAGCCACTGGTGTGACCAGTTTTTGGACTCTAGCTTCACTGGGGAACCGGGTTGGGATGGTGCCCCATGTCTCTACCTGTGCTTCTTTAACTGTGCAAGGGTGCTGCTGCTTCAGCAATTTGCTGCAGCCTACCTCTGTGTTTGGCCATGACTATGCTGTGCGGTGACCTGGCGTTTGTCTGCTTGGGGGTTCCTTGGTCTTCAGGCCTATCTGACCTGCTCTTAAGTGCTAAGTGGTTTATACCCTTCTCACCGACTTCTCCTTATCAAATCATTGATAAATATATATCAATCATGCTATTGAAAAGTCTTTAAACAGTCACAATATGCATAAGGAAATTGTTTTTAGGAGAAATGTCTGAGAGCAGTAGTTGTGGCAGTAGAGTAGCAACAGAAACCTAACAAACTGGCAACTTACCCAGGGACTTAAAAGCACCCTTTGGAGAGCTCGATCTGCCTGTAATTCTCTGCAGTGTAGAATGATCACTTGTGACCGTAATTTAAAAACCATAACAAAAAAACTGAGCATTCAGAAGCAATTTCTGCTACAATTCTGACATTAGTATTCTGATGTTTCCAGGTGTGCACCAGTACTCCCAGTCTCCCAAAGACTTTCTCACTTGAACGCTTAACATTAGCAAGGTTTGCATTTGAGGTGTGAAAGATTATTCCAGCGAATGCAAGAGGTCCAAGACTCACCTTTCTATTCATAGTCAGTTTGACTGATACATGCATAACTATACTGCAGTGATGAGGCTCTCTTTGAAGCCATTAATATCACACATGTGGTAGATGGAAGGGAATTTAAAAAACTGATATACAGCCTGCCCTTCATTTGGACTCAGAGAAACCTCAGACACAGAGAAAAAAAAAGTTGAGGCAGCAGTCAATTACTGTGTGTAAACATGCAAAGATAATGGTTTCATATTGTGGTTATTGATTTATTCAATAAAGCAATCTATGGATGATAGCAGACATACAGATAGCAAAGGATTCATTATATGTCAAAACAACACATTTTGTTATCTGAGAAACTATATGTCTATAAACAACACCTGCAGAACGTCGGTCTGGCTGCTGACTTACTGCAAGAACTAATTGTCATTGTGTTTTTTTATTTCCCTTATCCCTCAGCTTTAAGTTTATCCCTCCCTTGAAGCTATATATCCAATTGTTTCACAATTTTGAGGCAAAACGCCTTCAAAACAGAGATAGTGTTTTACGTGGGGCAGGAGAAATCTATCTAATTTTGTATTTACTTTCATGAATCTCACCTACTTTTCCTGCATATAGGGTATATGGGGAAAGTAAGAGTGCATACTCGACACACGTCCGTCCCATATATTATGATTAGAACATTATTTTAAACAAGAAAACTTCTCAGAGACGGGTAGCAGTGTTCAATGCTTTTCAGAGGCAAGTAGCAGGTCTAACCTTAAACGAGAAACAGAAGAGGCAAGGTTTCAAAGGCACACATGGAGACTGGCATGGAGAGAGTGAAGAATGATGACGGACCAGCGAGGAAATGAGAACGGAGGGAGGCTTAAATAGGGGAACTGACAGGTGAAAAGACACACCTTTATATTGTTTTCTTGAATTTCCTAAAACTCTAATTGAACATAGCTTTCGTTGGACCACTATGTTCACAGGGAGACGTGTTGATCCTGAAAGGTGGAAATAAAGACATTTTCGTATCATGGTCTCTTCCCACTGAGCCCAAGAAAGATGGTCCAAGGCTCAACAAAGCTCGTTAAGACATTAATCTCAGTAAATGGCACACTCCTGTGCTGTCCCCAAGCCAAGCTGTAAATTCCCGTACCCCACTGTTGCTCTATATAATGTAACCCTGACCTGTCAGAAGAGAAAAAGCAAAATGATGTCCCTACACTGATCAATAACACATTACTTACAGAGTATATAGACTAGAGTATTTAATCATCCTTCAGGAGGTGCAGGGTCTCAGTGGCTCTATTAGGTTGTATCATACACATCTGTTTGTTGGGTGGCATGCTTTTTGAACCAGTAGATGAGTTTATGTGTGGATGGTGCTGCATTGTGGTTTATATTAATCAAAAACAGGAAATGTGACTCAGGTACCGTAATTAATTGATGTACACGTCCAGTTTTTTTTCATCGCCTTTTCGACAGACAGCTCAATTTACTATAATATTCACAAAGAAAACTTTATTATTTCAGACTGAAACCAAAACCTGAAACTTTTTGCAGCCAATTCATACTTCAAAAGTAATGGCTGTATTGCCTGGATGTATTCATTAAATTTTGCTATAATGGTAAAATGTAAGGAAATTAGCAGACTTATCAATGGATATTTGCTTTCGATATTGGGAAACACAAGAGAGACTTTACTATGTAACAGTCAGTGTTCTTCAATAGAGGAAAGACACACTTCTACCAAATATTCCAAAAGTTGAATACAATGTATGTTGAAAAATCCAGCTACGGTCAAGTTTCACCTCTCCATATTCTTTATAATAGTGTTTTCTGTAGTATTAGCATCCTTTAACATGTCTTTGTAATTCCAAAAAAGTATCTTGACTGGGACTGTTCAAAGCCCTTCAAATGGGGTGTAACAGATACCCCATAAATTAAGCAAAAATGTCTTATTCATGTTGTATATTTGGATGTGTCCAACTGTAATAGAAACATATGTTAAATGAATTCAGAGTAACAGAGGTTTTCTTAAGTCCTCCTTCCCTCCATTCTTCTTTATCGCCAGAGAAGTTCAGACACAAGCAAAGCTGAGGTCATTCACGACGTGGGATTGAAATGTATGCAGTCATGTGGCTGTGGATGTGTTTGTTTGGGCTGTGCTATCTCTGCTGCGCAGCTCTGCACCTTCGGCTTCGGACGAGTTGACAGACTTGCACTACCACCCGCCTGGAAGCCACCAAAAGAAAAAAGAAAAACTATTTTTTGCTGTCGAAGGGTCTATGTGCGAATAGTGTATGACTGTATAAATAGTAAATATGACTGAGCAAGCAGGAATGCTTCGAAAAAGATATGTGAACAATTTTGATATATATATATATATATATATATATATATATATATATATATATATATATATATATATATATTCATTTCAACAAGGAACTGCATGAAGTGATCCGTGACGAGCTACTGAGCAGGTTTTTCACAATACAGAGCAAACTGTTAATCTCACATGAGCATGAATTGACTTGTAGAAAAAAAAAACGTTGGATTTTGGCTCAGTGGACACTTTCTACACATATCTGGTGCTGCTTTAGTGTGTGTGTATTTGCAATATACATCTTCAGTGAATTGAGGACATATCTTAGCATAAATCTGATTTGGATGAGACAATTGTTCCTGATTTTTAATAGGATACACATTAAAGAAACTTCCCTCAAATTTAATTCCAGTTTACAATTATTCAGCAGATTATTCATCTGAAACTAAACATGCCAACTCAAATAATCAGTTCATGAGAAAGTAATAAATACTTATTTTGCTGTGTGAAAATAGAAGCATTAGTCTCAGCCTCCTAGTGACCTGCCCAGAGCTAAAGAGTTCATTATAGAGGTCTTGCAACGCTATTATCAAGAGACCTAACCAATCAGAATTTATTTTAATTGCACACAAATATTTGATATTTGAGTCATTTTATAAATTTTACAACACTTTTCCCGCCGAGTTCTTTTTCTGCACGTTTTATGTCATTCAAGAAATAAAAGCCACTTTTATAAAGAAGTCAAGTTTACAGCTTTGGCTTTAGGTTCTGATTTGTGTTGTGCTTAATGGAATGAGTAGCTGTTCACTTGGTCTACAGAGCTCCTTTCAGCGTGACATATTGTATGATTCAAATCGCACTTTTTTTAAATAATGGCTCAACAACAGGAATTTTGAACCACACCTGTTGAAAGTGAGGTATTGTAACTGTCTACAATACAAGGGCGGATACCAGGGAAAACCTTTTGAAAGAGAGTGACAAGGAGAATGTCATTTGGACAGGTAGAAATTTTCATTTCATCGAGTAAAACTGAGATGTCATCTAGAGTCACTGGGCCAAAAACATTCAGAGACTGAGAAAATGGAGGGCCAGAAACAAAGTTATGACATATTGATGGACAAATGCTTCCTCTGACATCATTGACTTTCATCACAAAGAAATTGAGAAAGTCATCACTGTCACCTTTAGAGGACGCATCTGGCAACCATGCATCATACAGCATAATTACTCACAGAGGTTTTCACAGCACACATTTACCACCTTTCATAGAAGGAGCAAACACATATGATGCGTTGCAAAATGATCATGATGGTTGTAAGAATATCACTTTCTCAGCATGTGGAGCGCCGTGAAGCTGAAACTGAAGCATTTTAAGGGGTTGAATTCTTTTCAGTATCTCCCGCTATCTCCTTCTGCTGGGGCAGGTAAAATATGTTTTCTGAGAAAGCGGACTGTAGTGAAGGAAAGATAAAACAGCACATGATAATCAGATGATGCAAGCCTGACTTCATGGCTCAGAGGCGAGTTCAGTTTTCTGTGCCAGTAAGAGATGTAAGAATCTCGCTTTTTTTTTCAGGGTAAAAAAGGAAAATCTAAATCATTGCGTGTACTCACATTTGCATAGGCCTTTCGTACACCAAGAGATGTCTGTATCCGCAGATTTTACACTTGACTACATACTAAAATACAAATCTTCAGTGCCTTGCAAACGTATAAACCCCATGTGATTTTTTTGTTACATTTTGTCCAATAGTGCATAATTATGGAGGTAATTTGAAATAATATAAGGTTCTCAAATGGGTTTTAAACAGGGCAATGACCAATCTTACATTCAACATTGGAAGGGCTTAGATCACAGCATATTCATGTGTCTGAATGGCCCAGTCAAAATTAGACCTTAAAGCTATTTAGAATCTGTGGCAAGAATTGAAAACTCATGTTTGGAGATCCTATCCATTCAATCTGACTAACCTGGTGCAATTTTGAAATCAGGAATGGGCTAAAGTGTCAGCCCCCTGGTACAGAAATACCTTCAAACTCTGTTATGGCTTGAGGAAGCTTTTCTTACCCAAATGCAAAAAAAAAAAAAAAAAAAAATATATATATATATATATATATATATATATATATAAAGATAAAAACGCAAAATGACATTTATTTACAGAGGATAGTGAATAATAAATAAGCATAATCTTGACCTTAGTTTTAATCCTTTTTCACAGGAGGTATCCAGGATTTGGATAGATAAATGCAAGATTTTCCCGCTGAAGGTATGTATTTCAGATTAATATTTGGTACGGAATCTTTCTGGGCTTGGGGACAAGAGATTTCTGGAGTATTGCTAGTCTGTGTGCATCTGAAGTATACCCTGTAGGTGGATTATTTATCTGATATGACTCAAGCTGCTCCAGAGTTGAGAACACGATTGCAGGCAGGTAGACAGATTGGAACTGCCAGGTTAACATAGGCATGTAATCCAGCAGTGGTGGGTACAGTCGCGCTAATCTGCAAACAGATAATTGCAGGGCTAACTTTTCATTCATCGCATTCTTGGTAACGCTAAGTTTAGAAACTGTTTGCAGACTGGTTAGTTTCCTCTTTATTGGGTTTTGATATAACAACATTCACACAAGATATTCATCAGCCGGTTAGGTCACTGTCCTGGCTCTCACTACACATCCTCACAGACTTCTCCACAACAGAAGCAGTCATGACTTCATAAAAAATTGTTAATAGCTGTACTGTTTTCTTCTTACCTTTTGCTTTGGTCTTACTATTTCTGTCTCCCATTGCTCAAAAATAGAGACAATGGTATCTGCCTCGTTTCCTTTCTCTAAACAGTCCGCTGCTGTGTGACTCTTACCCTTTAATTAGGGGTGTAACAAAACTTTCTGGGTCCGTTACCAGCACCACATGAGGTAGAAGAAGATTGGACTTGGAGATAGGAGCCTTATTTTTCCAACACTTCAGTACAAAACATCAGTCAGCACTTACTGCCTGCCTAACCTATGGCAATCCTCAAGGGACATTTAACCAGCATATGTAAGATAGGAAAAACTCTCTACGCAGCAATGATGAAAACAATTTTTATTCATGCTTTTCAATTCAGAAATAGTGCACATTAAATATAACCATATTGATATTATTGATGTTACAATAATATCTCATGATTTATTGCAGGTTTGTAAGTCTGACAACAGAGGGAAAATGAACCTCCAGAAACATACAGTTCTGCACTCTGTTCCAGGCTTCCAGCAGTGTTGCCACATCTGCTTATTACAAGCAACTTTGGATTTATTAATTTACACTGTTTACAAGCAGCTTCTGTAGTACTCTGTTCAGTGTGGTGGTTTGCCTGTTGTGTGATGAATGGTGTGAAACAGAACCCGATCTTTAACCAAAACACTGTGATTTCTTTAACTGAGTTTATTGAAGGGGCAGATGAACAAAAACAGGATCCAAAAACAAGGGTAAGGCAACCTTCCAGACACACTTGACGGAACAGGCGAACAGACTGGGCAAAGACAAACAGAACAGGTTATCCAAAAACAGAAACAAGGTGCTGGGAGCTCTTACCAAAAACAGAGATTGCAAAGATGGAGGCACAGGAGCATAAGCATGAGAGTGTGACGTACCGACAGATAACTGAGGAGGGAGTGAGACTTAAATAAGCAGACAAACAGGTGAGCGGAGGGAACTAATTAACCACAGGCAGGTGGAAACAATAACGACTGCAATCATTGCAGGCAGTTTTTCAGTCAGTACAGTGTTTTAATATCTATGGTAGATTAATTTGTTAAGGTCAAGTCACACCAAATCCAGTAGATTGATAGTCTCACAATATACAACTTTTATAGGCCTAATGGGCTCGACACACGGGGAACAACAAACGAAAGCAAAAGGTGGCAGTCATCACCATCGGGGTGAAACGCAACACACCGGACACAATAGTGACTGCAACATTGTGAATCGCACACCCAGGTCGCTCGTTTACCATAAATTTGATTGTTTATGAAATTGGAGGGATTTTGACATTTTTAAAGGTGTCCGTAATAGACAAGAATGACGACTCAAAACATTTTTGCTGGTATTGACTGAAATCTTGCTTTTAAGCCTGCTCTTCTCAGCTAAAATTATCTTTCCATCTATTGAAAGAATGCATGGACTTTGCCAGTTGTTTGGCTACAGGACGGCAAGCGAGTGTAGCCTCATTGCACAAATTCCATAGGAGATGAAGAAACGTCCCCTCCCATGTGTCAAGCCCATAACTCAGATCGTCACAACCAGAGGTGATATATTATGCCATTAAATTTGTTCTATTAAATCATATCCTCAGCTGTGTTTTGGAGTAGAAACACCGTTTTCTTCACCATGTTTTATTATCTTTAGTTCTATATTCAATAAATTAGAATATTATTGAAAAGTTAATTTATTTTTGTAATGATTGGTTAAACTGAACCCAGAATTCAGCCAGACGCAGAGCTAATGCTTGAAAAGGGGTTTATTTACAAGTGGAGGCAGGTAAACAGACAACCAGAATTTGCAGGGAAAAAACAGGCAGGGTTGGCTGCGATGAGCAGAGAAAACCGAGGGAAGTCCAGATGGGTCAAAGCACAGTTCCAGCAGTGGGTCAGAACAGCGGGTCCAGTCTCGGTCCTGACAATCGACAGCTTCCCCAGAGCCTCACGGGAGAGTCCCAATACAGTTATTCTCGGACAGGCAGGATCTGATCCACAAAACCCAACCAGAAGGTTTTGGACAGGCAGACAGGAACAGGACGGAAACAGGCAGAACTTGGACAAAGAGCAGAATAACTGATCGGGCAACAGGAAGGCAAGTAAGCTGGTTTGAATAAACAACTGCTGGAAGGCTCTTACCGTAGATATTAGTTGAGACGCTCTGGCACTGGAGGCTTCTTCTTCTTCTTTTTGTTTACTGGCAGATTGCAACCTTAGCTTTTAGGTGCATACCGCCACCTACTGTACCGGAGTATGTAGCATGGGCCCTATCAATGTGATAATGACTTTATTAATAGTGATGTTACGTGATGTGCCGAGGCTTCGAGGCGTGTGTCGAGTAATGGAGGGGGCGTTTCCGTGAAGCGCGTATCGAGGCTTGCTTCATTTAGGGGAGGAGCCGAAAACGATGACGTCCGAAGCCTCGCTGCCCGGCTGTACCACGTGACTGCTTCGGGAAGTGGTTCAGATTTTGGTGCGGGGTTTGACAGTTTTAGAAACCCCACAGGCTCCATTCAAAATGTGGGTTGTTGTAGGCGAGTTGCGGTCAGTTGAGAGAGTGGATAGAGTTTTGATAGTTTGGATAGCAGAGTTTGGATAGTGGTTATTTAGTTTGAGACAGTTAGTTTGGTGTTTGGAGAGTTTAGGAGAGAGATAGATAGATAGGAGATCAGTGCTCTCAACTATCACGCATTGACCGTCACTGACTTCACACGGTCACACGCAAACATGGCATTTTCCACGCATAAAAATCCCGACGCCCATCTGGGCAGCGGACGATAAAAACTCCGCCTTCTGCTGAGATGTTTCAGCTTCTTTCACAGCTTGTGGCCATCAGTAATTCCTGCTGCAGTTCATGTTAACAGAGCAGCAGGAAGAGCGATCAGAGTTATGAATAATTTTAGTCTTAACCAGTGGTGAAAGTGAGCCGGTAAGGTCCTGTACTAGTACGCAGGAGGGGAGGGGGCGGGGGAAGAAAGTTGGTGACAGATATTGCCTTCATTCAGAACCAGTGATGGCTGCACTCTGGATCATAAAACAGTTCTGCTCACCAGATGCAGTTTAAAACGCTACGTCTGTTTATAAGTTGTTTTTATTAATTCTGCATTTTTTAACTACATGCACCGTATTTCTGTGCCTAAACACTTCAGGCTGTGTTTCATGATCTTTTGTTTTAAACAAAACAGAACCGTGGCGCTTCGGTGCGCTGCTGCCTTGCGCTTTAATTCAGGTGCGCAAAATTACGTTACTTGTAATTTGGGTGCGCACTTTTAAGAGTCATTTTAAAGAACTTGTAACATCAGGAGGTTGATCTCAGACCGGTCAGCTCCTATGATCACTGTATAGGAGCCATTTACAGTTTTTATTTATGCATTTCCCCCTGTTTATCCCTCGCACGCAGCGCACCATCGGGTAAAATCCTCCCACCTCACCGCCCAGAGCGCACTGAGGAGAGCAATAGAGATTTGTCTGGTCGACTGAGATGAGAAACCTGTTGCTGTGAAAGGTGATATAGGTTATAAACTGTTACTGTCTAGAATTGCATTGAGCTGAAAAGAGAGGAGACATCAGCAGCTGGATCGTGCGTAAAGACGCAGCGGGAACATCTGTGTGCTTCAGTGTTGCTGCTGAGGGGAAACTGTGGGACCGTATAGTACTGGGCTAATCATTGGTCACAGTACCCCAATCTGTACATACTTGCACTTATTTATTTATGCACCCCGGCATCATCTGTGCCATGTGAGCGTGTCTTTTCAAAGGTTGGAGAAGTAGTATCAAAAAAGAGAAATCATTTGAAACCAAAAACTGTGGAGAAATTGTTGTTTCTTAATAAAAATCGAAATCATCCAAGTTACACAAGCATCAGCCTAGTCACTACCCCCTGCCTAGTTCCACAAGCACTTTCATTGTCCTCTGCCTGATTAAGCCCATGCCATTTTTCTAGAGTCACAGAAAAACATTATTACACAACATGCCATATCATGTCACTACTATTTTGGGAATAATTACACACAGACAATACATTCAAACAATGTTTTATTATACACACGTGTATACAAAATTTATGTAGACAAATGATTTCGTCCTACACCTTTTGTGAAGTCATTCCCAAGAGTCATAATAGACAAAAATTCAATGCATCACACGTGTTAAGATACAGCTGGCTGTGATTATACACCTGGCCAGTAGGTGGTGTCGTGAGCACATGAAGCATCAAGAAATGAACCCTTTCTCGAACCAATTGGCTCAAGTGGTTCAATGCCTCATGAGGCTTCATCTCACCATCACTACCATATACCCATATATATCTATCTATATATACACACATACACACACACACACACACACACACACATATATATATATATATATATACACATGGCACTGGAGGCTGATCCAAGCGGGGTTTATATGGAGAAGAAGACAGGTGGAACCAGTAGACGCTGATTGCATGCAGTGTGGAGAGTGACCAGGTGTGTGGAGTAATAATCAGATCAGCTCCAGTGCCAGGAACGTTACAATTTTAGCATAGCTATTCATTCATTAAAACACATTACATAGATTAATTATGCACAGACTGATGTATGAAGTCTTTATTTCTGTTAATTATGATGATTTTCTGCTTAAAGCTAATGAAAACACATTTAAGATTAGAATATAACATCAGACCAATAAAAAAATTGCATTGGGAAATGTGGGATTCTTGAAATGTATGCTTAATACCTGTTATGTTCAAAAGATACTTTTAATCTGAAAAGTGAGCCTCATCAGAATGCATATTCTATGTAATTTGACTGTATAGCAGGGCTTGTTTTAAAAATTATACACAGAATGAATCAGCCTCAGACTCAATACAACCTCAGACTAGACATTGTTGATTACAGAAGTTACATTACTAACATCATGACAGGGGAATTAAGTTTTATTGACTTTGGAGGGACTTCCAACCTTAAAATAAGCATAAAAAACTACTACTACAAACTGAACATATCTAAATTACAATTAAGAAAACTGTTAGTTTAAAGAGGTGATCAGCTGGTTCTTTTCTACTCATTCAGGAAGTAAATCTCTTACAGTGTAGTCGATACCGCTCGGGGCTAACTACTTTTGCTTTTGTCTGTAGCACATTTTTCAAACCACCCCCACCCCAGCTCCTCATTTTCAAACTGTCTGTATTAATCAGTGTCTGTTGTCATCGATGCTGCATTCTGAGGTCTTTGCTGCCGCTCTCGTTCCCTCTGGCGCTCCACGTTTGCACACGGAAGGGCAGGGAGGTCCCACAGCAGAGCTATACTGCCAGACATAAATTACAGTAAATTGAACCATAATTGTAGATGGTTAAAATTATCCTATTTCACTAAAATGGTTCTGACTAAAATTATTTTATCGTCACTAAGATCTCATAACTAGCTGCTAATTTTGAGGGGGTTTTATTTGACCGTGCCATTTTTTAAAATAAGAGTTGATCCATGTTTTTTTAAAAACAGCTGCCTCTTTTAGTTATTTTAGTTGTGATGGCTTTAAAACTATACACTACCATGAATAATTCTTGTGTCACCCAGTACACTGGTGTAAATTCCCAGTCATCCAGAACATGACAATCTGAAGTGTTTAAGTAGAAGCTAACTGGACTCACTCTTTGACGTTTTACATCTCCTTTTGTTTGAGAGGTGAAACTTATTTGACAAACAAGAGAAGCTCAGTTGCTTTCTGCTGAAGCACAGATGTATCATAAAATGCTCTTTTTACATTTTGCTGTCAAGAAGTAAGACTTTTGCTTAATCCTTTAAAGCATTATTTAAACAATATTTCTTCAGGCCTTTTAGAGTTCTCCAATGGTTTTATTTGGCTTTTGAAAGGTACTTTTTTTAGGCCTTCAGTGTCATTTATGGGATTTATATCATCGACCAGCACAAGATCGTACAAAATTGTGGAGGGAAAACTGTCATGGTTTTTAGGTGTTTGGCCCACATGCAGACACGGTCGGGAAACAAGGAGCAGTTTAAGATGTTTATTAAAAGACTGCAAACGGGTAATTGCTCACAAAGTGAGCCACAGACTAGTTTGGCAACACACGAATAATTGCTCACGAAGTGAGCCACAAACGAGGAACAGAACGTCAGTGTTGCAGCACTGCAGAGAGAGAAGAGACAGGTTAGCGTGAGTCGAATCGGGGAAAATAATCTGTGCTGCTATCGCTCGCTTACCGCCAGGGAAGATGAACCTATCCGGGGAGGATGAGTGGAAGGTTGGAACCTGCAGCACTCTTTTTGAAGTATCGGCAAATACAGCGGATGTCGGAGCCATTTGGCCTTGATCAGGCTGCCGGCTGCATGACGCGCTCACTCTGGCTGTGAACGGACAAACCTGGCAGGTGAATGGAGCGAAGCCGGAAAGCTGCCTGTGTTGGATTGCAGACTGGCTTTGGTGGTTGAACTCAAGGGGAGATGGGATAAAATCTGGGAGTGAAGCGCGAAAAAGCCCAATAATTTGGAAAATTGGATTTATGTGAAGCCAGCAAACGACTTAAAAGCTGACAGGAAAGGCAGTGCAGCTTGTCTCATAACAAATAACATATTTGGATTCCCTCCCTATCTACTCCTGGATTGTTATGGCGGAGTGCTCAGAAAAGCCCCCCCGGCTACCCCCCTCCCCCGCTGACACCTGAGGATGCTTCTCTGAACTGTGGGCCGGCTGATAACATCAAGGACAATGGCCTCTGGAGAGTGTTCACGGAGAAAAACTCTTTCGCCCATACTCACACGCATAACTGATGCTCATAAAACTGATGAATTACGCACACGCGACAGGTCTCAAATGTTTACCTTCTGCATACATGTTGTCCTGTGTTTATTTGTGCTTTTCGTGCTACGAGGGGTTTTTTGTGTCGGTTGTTTGTCTCTTTATAGGTGAGAGCATAAATAGGCAAACATCTGTCTCTTTTTTTTTTTCCCCTCATGTTGTTGCTCTTCCTTCGAGAGTTCCAAGGCAGCGCCTGTAAACTCCGTTTAGGCGGGGTCCGGGCAGTTTGGAGGAATGTGGCCTTGACGGCTGCGCTTTTTAGCAGCGGCTGGCTGGCTGCGTTCCTTGGCAACGCAAGGCCTCAATCAATCGTTCCCCCCAAAATGTTTGTTTGTTAAGTGTATGTGATGGACGGTTGTACTGGAACTGACTTTTCGATTGCAATGCAAATTGTAATTGACAAATAAAATTTGATTGATTGATTGATTGATTGATTGATTGATTGATTGATTGATTGATTGATTGATTGATTGATTGATTGACTCTGCTTCTCCGATGGTTACAGTGACTGAACGACAGGTGGGCCGGCAGATGGAACGACGGCGGGGAGCCTGAGCAGCACCACAGCGGAGACGGGTTAAGAGCAGCTGAAGGAACCACAGCGAATCCAGGGAACGGGGTCTCTTGTCCGGCCTGGTAATACCAAGAGGGATCGAGAGGAAACGCCAGAGCAGAATCTGAGCAGCAGGGATTCAGGAACCAGTCCTCAGCGCACAAATTCACAACGGGTGAGTAATCCAAGACGAAGCGAACTAGGAGAAGCAGGAGACAAAATTAGAACGAGGTTTCTGAAACGTTAAACTCTCAGGGACGAGGAACTGTCGTAGGACAGTGGCCACTATGCATACCATCACGGTTTAACACTCTGGCGTCCTTCAGCTGTCTGAGTACTCCCTTTAAGCTCCAGCCTGGACTGCCACAACGAGCAGCCGGTGCGGGCCACGGCCACTAGTCAACTCAAGTCACCTGTGGAAGAAAACAGCAGAGCATGGCCGTGCAAAACAGCACGGCCTGCAGAATCCTGACAAAAACAATATATGATTTTCCATTTGAACCATAATTTAAAATAACAATTTTAAAAATAAAATTATTTAGCTCAGCTAACTTTACTCAGACACACCAATCCAAATAAAATCCAATGCAAGAAATGGTCTTTAGAAGTAATTTCCAGTATCTGATTAGTAAGTAGAGTCAACATGTGTGCAATTCAACCTCGATATAATTACAGTTGTTTTCTGAGGATTTTTGGAGAAATGTTAAGCATGGAGAGTTTATGAAGGAATATGTTAAATGTTGAACATCTCAAGGAGCGCTGTTCCATCCATGGTCCAAAAATGGAAAGAGTATGGCACAGTTGCAAACCTACCAAGGCATAGTTGTCCACCTACTCACCAGAGAGCATTAGCAGCCAAGACAACCATGGTATACCTCTGATGGAGCTCAGATCGACAGGGCAGCTGTTAGTGCTGCACTAAGCAAGTCTTGCCTTTATGAAGAGTGGCAAAAAGAAAACCACTAGAAATCCCTCTCGCAGTTTGCTTTGAGAAATGTAAAAGACATAGCAGATATGTGAAAGACGGTGGTCTGGTCAGATGAGACAAAATATTGAATATTTTGGCATACATCCAAGCTACTTTCCGTGGTGAATTATTAACCCTGCACATCACCCTACCCAAACCAAAATATTAGTTATGGCAGCATCCTTCTGTGGGGATGTTTTTTTGTTTTGGGCTTTTTTCAAGCAGGGAGAGCAAAGCTGGCGACAAGACAGGAATATGGTTTGAGCTAAACACTCTAAAGAACAACTGTAAATACACAGCCAGACTATTAATTGTTTAGGTGAAAATGTGATAGATTGGCCCAGTTAAATTCTATTGGGAATCTGTATCAAGATTTGCAAGTTTTAAAACGTTGATGTTCACAGATATTCTCTGTCCAGTTTGACTAGGTTTAGAACGTTATGTCAATGTTAATGGCAGCGATTTTCCTTTAAATCTAAAAGAGTTTTAACAACTAAAAATAGTATCAGTATCGACAAGGAGCTTTCGGTTGAAAACATTCAGTAAATGATAAATGAAAGGATGATGCATCCCCCAGGTCCTCTGCCAGAACTGTTATTCATTTGGATATACCTCTTTTAGCCAGACCTTTATAATTTTATGCTCATTTCTGTTCGTTGTCATTTTCTAATCACGCACATCTGATGATACTGTCAGGGTCCGAATGAAAAACTTATGAAAAACCTTCAGCGTCTGGAGAACTATTGATCAACATTACTTTAAAAAAATAACAAGGCTAGGTCCTTGGAAGTAAAAGGTTTACAAGCATTTTACAAAACCAGAAAATATGGGTGTTTAGAGGGTGAGCTTTTGAACCCACCCTTTAGCTCTCTGATAATAAGTTTTAAGAGAAAAATTACTTAATGTAACCTTATTCTCTTTCTTTAACACTGACAACATGATGTATAGCATTCGGTATATTTAACGTTCTAACAAACACACTGCTGGTTCTGTAAATAATGACTGCAGATCAGCACCAATGATGCTCATATGTTTAAGCTACTATCCAGCCAAAGAAAAATCCATGATCTTCATTTCTCAATATAAATGCAAGTAACCATGGTGGAAATATTAAGGCTCTTTTGCTTGTTGACTTGTTATGGTTTCTTTCATTCTGCATTAAAGGTGGAGCTAACATATGTTGTTTCATCCCAGTTTCAAAATCTTATCAAAAAGTGGCTACATTAAACTTTGAACCTTTGAAGAAAGGTCCTTCAGGGGATAAGAAGAATATATACACATTCACTAGGCTGGGAGGCAGATATGGCAAGAAAAAGAGTGAAAGTACAGTTCTTCTTTAAAGTGTCACCCAGGGCCGTTAATGCCGCACAGTCTTTGCTCAGATCAGATATCAGGAGCTGGGGCATCATCAGTTGAAAAAGGTCGACTGTTCTAGAGTTAAAGACCAATATTGTTTTGCTTTCATCATTTCATATGCAGATGATTTAAATGAACAAATTCCATAAAAACTGAAAAAAGAATATATCAATCCTTTTATCCATCCATTTTCTGACCCACTTAATCCCTCATGGGGTCGCGGGGGTTGCTGGTGCCTATCTCCAGCGTTCACTGGGCGAGAGGCAGAATACACCCTGGACAGGTCGCCAGTCCACACAGAGACAAACAACCATTCACGCACACACTCACACCTAAGGACAATTTCGAGAAGCCCTTTTTTTAAAATACCACCCAAGATGGGGACTTTGAAGTAAGTGTTTGAGGGTTGTTTTTCCGCTAGCTTTTGCAAAATGTTTTCTAGCTTTGTTGTTAGAGTTACATGCCGGCTTTGTGCCTAATGCATTCAAAGGATTCAAACCAACAGCAGCATCCACAAAGGCCTTTTTTATATAACAGTGCTTGCATGAAAAAATAGATGTGGGCTTAGGATATATATTTTCCAAAGACACTAAACAGGTAAGTGCATCAAAACAAAGGGGGAAGAAGAAGACCTACTTTCCATGCAAGCAAGCAGGTACATGAACAGAAAGCCCACTATTAGTGCTCAAGCACCTGCCCTTTTACCCTGCATGAGGAAAGTGCCCTTGTAATGGAGCCAAACTTTTCTCATTCACCAATTAAAAATCACCCTCTCTGTCATCAATACATCCCAAAAGTGTTTTTATATCTGACCCGCGTTTGAATTATGCTCAGACCTGATCCAGAGAACACAAAAGCACCTCCCTCCTCCTCTTGTTCCTCCTGCAGGGCTGAGCACCAGGCCAAACTGCTCTGACTCGCAGCATCAGACAGACGGGTAATGACAGTGTTTGTGTAATCCTTCATCACTGCTCAAACTATTCCCTGGCTACATGCTCAACGTTTCCTTGATAAAAAGAAAAAAAGGGAGCCCTGGAGTTGAGGTGGGGGGGGGGGGGTTGGGGGGGGGGGGGGGGGTTAGGGGTGCAGGAGTGCAGGAGTCTTCCATCCAAAATGCATCTGCAATTTTTTCAAAAAACAATTTTATGTATTTATTTTTTGAACAATGACGAATAAATGGTAAAATGTTTAGCTGTCTATTTTATCAGCATACTAATAGGCTCATTGTTAACTTGAACTACCCAGAGTGGGTCTCTGATTTGAAGTAAAATGTAGGTTTTAAGTTGAGCAACATGTCTGGCGAGGTATATTAATATTGATAATAATATGTTATTAGTGTAATGCTACCTGAAAAATCCTGCTTCCTTGACCTCAGTAGAAAGCCTCGCCACCTTTCTAAATAGTTGGATTTTATAGAGAATATCCAATGCTTTCTTTTCATTTACTTTATCCAGAGCAGAGTTTTGAATGATTTTTATGTCACAATATTTTTTGGTGATTATTTAATACATTGCTTGGTAATTAAAAAGCAGGAACAATATGGCCCTGTTCTGTCTGATTTTGCCTGGTATTCATTTATTCAATTTGATCAGTTTAGTTATCCTATTTGATTACATGTTTGTTGATTGTGTTAACAAAGATAAATAATTAAGTTTAATATATCCTACTCCTGTTTGTTTTTTTAATATTATGAACAAGTTTTGGCATGGGTGCCCCTTTTTGGATTCAGGTTGGCTCTGGAGGGCTGGTTGTTTTTGATTTCTTTTCTTTTCTTTTCTTTTTTTCTTTTTGCAAGGTTCAAAGCAAGCACTTGTGGTCTTCTTTTCCTTTACTTTGACAAGGTTGCCCTGCTCTGTGACTAGAGGGAAAAATAACATTGCAATTTAACAGCTATGCACACATGGGGTTGGTGATCTTTGCTAAAGATAGACACATAGATAGACTTTTGTAAACTCTATTCAGCTCAGTTTTTTTTATTTTAAAAGTCAAATCCATGTTTGTTGTTTCATGTTAGGTTTTATATTTCAAGTATTTATTCATGTTAGGTTTTGTGATTATAGAATGAAAATCCCAACTACTGCTTCTTAGAAATCCACAATATTACATTAGACCAATAAAAAAGAGGCTGTTTAACACATAGATTAAACTCAGCTGAAAAGTATGTCAATGTGCTCCATGGTATATGCTGTCAATAGTTGGTTGCATACATTTTAAATTAATTTGGGCATCAATGTGGCAGGGTGTGGTGCTTTCCTGTGCCTTCTTGCTTGGAAATTATCTCTGCAGACTCAGCTGAGGAGGCAAATTGATGCAACCAGAATATTCCAACAACATAATCTTATCACAGAGGTGGCTTTGGCTGAAGAAAAAAAAAATCATGATTTTTAACAACAGCCTTTGTGAAAGTAAAAAAATAATATTCTCTCATGTGGGTCTGTGTGGACATGAACATTTTTAGTCTGAATTGTAATTAATTCCTACAATCAGCTAAGACAGGTGGTCTATCTAAATGTCTGTTCGTCTTCCACCACTAACTGTGATCACATCTGTCTACAAAAGGTAATAAAACTAGTGCCGATAATTACTTCCTACAACTTCACTTAAAACATCTGCTCTGTCCATTTAATTCCTAAATGACTGTTAGATATAAAAAAGGAGCTGTGCAGCATATTGTTATTTGACTCAACTCAGTCTATGACCTTTTCAAGTAGCTCTGTATTCCCTTTTGATAATAATAATATCAATTATAATCATTGTTAGTGCAAATTTGCATTTGTTTATTACACCTTTTACATTTGCAAACAACACCTTCCTTAAGCCAAAAACTAAGTGCTTTAGCAGAAAATAAGAGGCATAATACTTATCAAAAGATATAGTAATGGGTAGACATCTGTAGCTAAAATGTTTAGCTACAGATGTTATTCTTTCTCTGCCTGTTACACTAATCCTAAGGTATTTTAACCTGCTGTTGCGTTTCTTTGTGTGACAGCCTCCTTAGCAAAACAGAAAAGAGAGCAGACAAAATTATTGAATGATGAGTTCAGAAAGGATTAGAATAATATGAGGGCATTAAACAAACTACAGATGTGCAGTGTGTTCTTCGTGTAATGGAAGTTATTACAGGACCAGATGGCAATAATTTATCTGAATGTGTCTTTGTCTTTTTACTACATGACTGATGCCTTATGATGGAGAAAAAAAGCCATTAGGGGATCCAAACCCTTTAGCTCATTAAATCTCCTGATATTAAATGATCTGAAGTCCACCATCAAAGACTGCAAAGAAAATAAATTAATTAAAAATGAGTGAACTTTTATTTGTGTCCAAGACGGCATTTAAAAGGCTGACGCAATCGTTTAGTTGGACAGTAGCATATGCTGCATCATTACAAAACTGCACTAAATTAAAACTATCCAATTGATTTTCCTGAAAGACACGCTGTTTAGCCCTTTTCAAGAAATCCATTAGAGTCAATGAATTAATCTTTGGTTCATATTCACTCATTTGTTGGAAACTGCCAATGTTGCCATGTGTCATTTTGCAAAACTTTCTCTAACTTGTCGTCTTGAGTGTGGTAAAGTGTTATGCCTACAAAAAAAAGCTAAGAGATTCAAATCTAATCACCTAAATAACATTTTGCACATATAGCTTATAGAAACATGCATAATAGGATAACTCTGGAACACTAGCTTGCATTTCGTAGACAGTATTTAAACACGTGCATCAGCTACCAGAGACAGCAACAAACCTCCACTCCATTAGTCTTGTTTCATTTCTTTGTTTTTCCACTTTTCACTGTACAGCAATTTAAAAAGAAGCCAATTTTCCCCAAGAGCTTTAAAGTAGGCTGTGTGTCATTAAAAAGGGCAGAGTTTGGAGAAGGACCTGCACAAACCTGATTGCTACTCTATAGTTAAGGGCTTGTTTTTTAGAATAGAAGAGAAGTAGAATATAAATATCTATTATCGTCCCCAGTGGGGAAATTAAAGTGTGCCAGCAGTACTGTGAAAAACAAATGGAAGCATGCAGATTAACCCAAGGGTAAACAAATATATACATATATATAGGAGATTGTACAACAAGGGGAAATTTAAAACATAACAAAACAAACCTGTCCAGTTATTAACAGTTGCATAGGGTGAGTTGAAAAATGTACATTATATGCATGTATATTTGTGCATAAAAAACAACAACCGATTACTTGCAAGAAATCAAAGAAATCTCTGCAAATAACAGCAGGGATGTAAACTATTTTTGGGTTTGTGTTTGTTTGGAGCAGCGATGGACATGCAGTGTAACAGGAGGAAAGATCTGCGATAATGCTCCTCTGTGCATTTAGACTGCAGCAGTCTGTCCCTGAAGGATCTCTCCAGCTCGGCAACAGCTTCATGAGCAGGGTGGGAGACGCTTTCCAACAGTGATGTTATCTCTGCCAGAGTTCTTCCGTCTCCCACCATCTGCACAGGGTCAAGGGGACATCCCAGAACAGAGCTAGTCTTCCTGATTAGCCTATCTAGCTGCCTCAGCTGTAGATAAGCTGCTGCTCCACCAGACAACACCACCGAAGATGGCTGATACCACCACAGAGTCAAAGAAGGTCTGCTGGTTCACGCAGCAAGATTTCAAAATTATCTGTTGATTTTCAAAACCTGAGAGACCCCACACATGACGATGAAGAGTTGTAGATATAACAGGTTTGCTCGTACAGTATGTTGTGTCGGGTCTGACGGCAAGCACAACACACCACACGAACAAATTTCCCTCAGGAACCGGAAGGTGTCAGACGGGTAATCTCGCAAAACCTCTTGAGATCAAACGTGAGTTCAGAGTAAATAAAGCTGGCAGACGACAAAAAAAAAACAATGGTGATAGTTTGTGGACTAATTTTAACAGAGAAAAATCATTACAAAAAGAAAAGGCGACTGGATCCCATTTAACATGCCAGGCGGGAATAGCTCATAAGATTATCTTAAAAGCCATCCAGATAATTTGGGCACCCTTAAGATTGTTGGAGAGGGAAGATCAGGGCAAAAACTTGGCAAATTATTTGAATTGAATTCAACTGAATTTCTTTATTTCTGTCGTGTGAACCTGGCTTTAGGAGCGCCACTGCTCTCCAGAAGGTCTCAGGCATTTGGATGCAACCTGGGGAGTTTTAAGAGTCTGAGGAGGTGCTTGTTGATTATGAAACACACATTTGTGACATGAACGTTTGTAAAAGTTATTTTATCTGTGGTGAAAAATCGTTATTCTAAACCAACTCTTTGCTTCCCACTTTGTTTTTAGATTCAGAATGACATTTGGCATCATATTCCTGTTTGGGTTACACCTGCTCACCATAGTTGGTACTGCACTGGTCAGCAGCACCAAATTCCTGGGGGTGCACATCACGGACAACCTCACCTGGTCTGTGAACACCACATCACTGGTGAAGAGGGCACAGAAGCGCTTGTATTTCCTGCGAAGGATGAGGAGAGCTAACCTGACCCTAGCCAGATGTATGTCGCTCCGCCTAGCTCCACTCACATCCATCTGGGACTGATCCGTAGGAATTGCCTTTTTTGAAGGCTGGGCCTTATCAAAAATCCTTGCATATGATTGGATAAGCCACTTGTCTGTCATCTTTATCGACGTGCTATTTCAACCACTCACACACCGAAGCTAACCCGTGAAGTTGTGAGAGCAACGCAGGAAAAAACAAAACTTTTTTTTTTTTTTTATGTGTTTGCGGCTCTAGTGGCACGCCGCGGGTCGGAGTCGATCCCGGGCCGACCGCGTTGAGGACTAAAGGCCTCCTAACATGGTTCGCGCTAACCGCTCCGCCACGGGCGCGCCCCGTAAAACAAAACTTGCCAAATCCGGTCGCGAGAAGGAAGAAAACATCGTTTCCACCAACAAAAGCCTTCAGAGCCGTTCTCTGATGTTCTTTTAATGAAACAATATTAGGTAGATTGGACAACACGGAAGAAATAGCAGCATCAATGTTAACGCTTGCTTCCTCGATGCGAGCCGCCATTGTCTGAATCAAAACAGTCTCACGTTCGCTTCTCCACTACGTCACATCTATGAAACTCCAGCCCTGCGTCCTGATTGGCTGGACAATAAAATTGGTTGGAGAAATCACTCTCTATGGGAGAGGTCCCAGATGGATGTGAGTGAAGCTAGGCGGATCGATATCAATCTGGCTAGGGTCAGGTTAGAGGAGAGCCCACCTGCCCCCGCCCATCCTCACGACCTTCTACAGAAGCACCACAGAGAGCATTCTGATCAGCTGTCTCTCTGTGTGGTGTGGAGGCTGCAGCGCCTCCGACCGGAGGAACGTGAGGAGAGTGGTGAGGACAGCAGAGAGGATCATCGGGGCTCCTCTTCCCTCCATTAAGGACATTTCATCACAGCGCTGTGTGTCCCGAGCCCATGACATCATCAGAGACCCCTCACACGCCCACCATGGACTGTTCTCCCTGCTGCTCTCTGGAAAGAGGTTCCGCAGCATCCGCTGCAGGTCCACCAGGTTCTGCAACAGCGTTTTCCCTGCTGCCATCAGACTGTTTAACTGTTGAACTCTAAACTGGACTCTGTACCACATTTGCATCTTTATTTGGCACTGCCAATGTTGCCAAACTTATTATCCATTTAAATAGTACACAACTCAACGTTTACTGCATTTTTGCACATGCACGATACTTTTGCATACAAATGCCTTTTTGCACCATTATTTTTTCACATAAAAAATTGTTGAACAATTCTCTGCACACTGTTCTTGCATAATGTTACATTTGATCACTGCTGCACTTTATATTGTATTGTACTGCTGCCTTATTCCACCTGAAATCCCATTACACTGTCGTAAGCTGTATGCAACGAAATTTAGTTCTGTATGCACTCTGTACATACAAAATGCATGTACAGTCTAACTAACAATAGACATATCAGCTGGCATACACTTAGATGAAGTGCTTTGAAAAGTCGAATGTACTTTTGTTCTCAGTTGCTATTGCCAACAAGTAGTAGAAGACACTTTGAAAAAAAACTAATATTCAAGTTAAAGACTTAATTTAGTATAGAAAATATATCTATTTAGATCTATCATTAAAGTTATTAACGTTTTACATTTAATGACCATGCAGAAACTCTGCAGAAGTTGTCTGTAAATCTCTGATTGGTGAGTCTCTCGAGGTAATTAATTTCACTTACTGCCATAGCTTGAACTAGACAAAAAGCTACAGCTATCGCACTTTTTTTTCTTACTATCCTTCACATTTAGGATGAGGTTGTTTGCCTCAGATGGACACTTGAAATAAGGGCAGCATAACAGAAATACAACCGGTTCAAATTCTGACAATAGTCTCCATTATCGCTACCTAGTGGTATGTTTGGTCGTTTCACGAGACTTTGATGCACTCAGTGCTACGGTTGGTCTCAAAAATCCTGCAGTCTGTGATCCATCAGCAGGCAAAATTGTTACAGGTTTGATCCCCAGTCGTAAAATAAATCCAGTCTTCATTAAAATACATGGGTTGCTGCAGATGCTTTGGGTTTTAGAGGTTTCAGAGATTTTTGCTGGCAACTACTCTAACCTAAGTGTAGTTACTAAGAAACAAGTCATGACACTGATTTAACCTATTCAAGAGGAAAAACCATTAAAAACCTTTTGCAAACAGAAAAAAAGGGATGGGTTATCATGAACAGACCAGCTGGGGCACAAGAGCAGAATAAGGAAGTATTTGGAAATACACAAGATCAGAATTGTTGTCATTTCTACGTCCTAATTTGAAAAGTAACAAAGAAACAAGAGAAGGCTAAGACAAAAGGGACATGATGCTAACAGATCAAAGCAATAGGAACATAGACTTTAAAGACTCCAATAAAAGGATGTTGTGTGTGTGTACAAGCGAATCATATGATCTAGAACGTGTTGCAGCTAAAATTGGTAACTCACTGTATAAATATCTGTTCTGTTGATCTCTAATGATGAGGCATCAGGAATGATATTTATCCACCAGTGTCTGACCTTAAGACACACACAAGACTGACTGAGCTGACTCAAGTCATAATGATCCCAGATCAAACAGGCCACAAACACTTGAGAGAAAGCCTGTTTGTCAAGGGGTCCATCTATATTGACAAAACGCCTGTGGCCTAGCCTTTCTCTGACATGATCAGCAGCAGGTCTACTGTAATACCCTACACAGCCTGTTCACATAACCGAGCAGAAGGCTTTAGGCTTTCTGGTCACAAACTTTGTGAAAAATAATATAAAGAAATCAGAAGAGTCATCACAATCAACTTAGCTAGATACGGCGTTATGGATATGGATGAATAGCTTGCTGTGCCTTAAGTATTCAAGCCCCTTGAATATTTCAGGCTTTGCTCATGTTACCACAAACTTCAGTATATTTTATTGGGTTTCTATGTGACATACCAGCACAAAGTAACACACATAGTAATTGCGAGGTGGAAATAAAACCATACACAATTTTTATTTTTTGTGAATACGAAGCTGAAACTGTTAAGTGCAATATGATGGAGAAAAAAGTGTGTAGAAACAGCTTTTGCTCCTGTTATAGATACAAACCCTTTGAGGTGCAGTATGTGAGGTATGCTACCAGCCTCCCAAGTTCAGAGACTGAAATATTTGCTCATTCCTTTTTGCAGAATAGCTCCAGGTCAGTCAGAGCGGATGGAGAGTTTCTGTTTTCTGCCATTTCCAAGTGGTATTACAGATCCTTAAGTGGATTTGCATGTGGGCTTTGATTGGGCCCTTCTGACACATGAAGAGGCTTTGATCTAAAACCATTCAATTTTATCTCTGGTTGTATGTTTAGAGATTCATCTCTGCCCCAGTCTCAAGTCTCTTGCAGCTTCTAGCAGGTTTTCTTTCAGGATTTCCCTTTATTCAGCTCCATCTACCTTCCCAATTAACTCCGACAAGCTTCCCTGCCCCTGCTGAAGAAAAGCATCCCCACAACATGATGCTGCCAGCACCACTGCTCCAGATTAGAAGTGGTGTTTTGGGGAAATGTACATTGTTTCTTTTGCACAGCATTTTTGCTAATATGACCTTCCACGCATTTGCCCTGTCCTCTAAATTGTTTGTGGCAAACTTCAAATAGGACTTTGTGTTGGTCAGTCACATAAATTCCCGAGAAGCAAAGCCCTGTCAGAACATGTTGGCTCACATTCAGAATAGATTTTTTTCCCAGAGAAAGAGCTGAAGCTCAAATCAAAAATAGATCTAATTTACATATATATCTGCCCCTCTAAGTAGACTACTTATTATCTATGCCCCACTTTACTGCTTGAAAAATAGCCTATATAAAAATAGCTAACAACTCACAGTCAGTGTTCAGCACAATTATTAGACCACAGGAGATCAATAAGAGCCGGATAAAAGCTGGGAACACTTCATGTTTTAAATGAGGACTGAACCAATATAAGGACTCACGATATTCAGACTTCGAATCAAAGATTTCAGCTGCTCTAAGTTAGTGTTTATCTGACATTTATTTTAAATTTTAGAGACGTTGATTAGCCCCTTTGCAAAGTTTCTTATGTTCATGAGGGCTATAAAACACCGGGCGACATGAAGTCTAAGCTTAGACAGAGATGTTCATCTCTAAATTAGGAATGTGTATAGAGTTAATGTTGAGTCGCATCTAAATGAAGTTAAATATGTAGGCTTAATGTTGGAATCTATTAGTCGAATAGAGAGGTATGCGATCCATGGCGAGCTCATCTTGAAAGAGAAATTAACAGCATAAGAGATGTTTTTAAGAGCCGGCGGTTCCATCTGTCTTCCATAACGAGGGAAACAAATTTAACAAATAGAACAGATGCTTCATATTTCTTAGCTTCATCCAGAAATTGTGTATTTGCTGCCTCTTTCTATTGGCTGTTGTAAGAGAAATGCAGATGCCCCTCGGTTAATGATGGGTGCTCATGTGTTCAACCCAAAGACATTAGTAGTTTCATGTCTAGGTTAGTGAAATTTAGGCAGCAAGTATTTGGTTTAAAAAACTCCAACCATTGGGGTTTTAGACATGTTAAACAGATGCTTACTTGCTTGCTGTTTGGAGCCTTGCTTCCAACCACCCGGTGAATATAAGTGCAATGCTTTCTTTCTCTGTTTCTGATCTGTGCTCCTGAGGGGAACATCTGACTGTTCAGCTGCAAAATCCTCCGCTGTGATCTCGTGCTAATGGGGTCTGACTGCTGTTTGTTTCTTGGCAGGTAGTGCACCGTTGATTTTACCACAAAACCAGAGCTGAAAAATAATGGAGGAGTTGTTGACACGTTTGTATAGATCAGAGGTCACGGATTAGCGGACCACGGTCCGGATCCGGACCCAGCTGCTACCTAATCCGGACCCAACCTCATTTAAAACATTTATATATTACTGCATGTTGTCCAACGACAGTGTCTAACTCAGGGGTTAAAGTTCTCCGTCGCTGCGACGGATTTCTGCCATTTGGAAATTGAGCGCAAAAAGTTCTGTCTAGACTTTTTATTCAAGGTTTTAAACACAAGCTGCTCTCAACCAATCAAACCTGGCAGAGCCGGGACATTAGCCAATCAGAAAGAGAGCAGGGCGGGTCTTTCCAAAGCAGACATTGCCAGTCTGAGGTTTATCGGTGTTCATCATTTTAACCTTTGGGAGAGCATTTTAAACTGGCCACAGATGGTATGAATGAAAGTAGCGGTGGTCAAAGGTTTCTATGGATTTATGCGAACCAGCAGGTCAGAAAGTTCAGCAGCTGACAACAACTTCCCTCGGTAAGCGTCAATCTGCTCCGGCAGTTAATTCATGAATTATTTCCACCTGTGGCCTGTCAGCGTTTATTTCCTCGCTGATAAACGCGGCGACCAACCAGGCATCTCCTCGTGATTCGCTGTTATGTTTTATTTAAACACAAAGAAGAGTAACGCGCTAGCTCAGGCTAATTTAGCATGACCCTTGAAGAACAATAGTCGGAATGTGAAACAATGTGCCGCATTTGACTGGGTTCGATTCGGAAAAAGTAAAAAAAAAAAAAAAAAACCTGCGCTGTTCTGAAACAAAGAAGGCAGAGCTGTATCTGCTGTCGGTATGCAGCAGTGTTCACCTGATGAGCAGCTGCGCTCCAGGACACTAAATAAAATGACAAGGATTTTGATGCTTACAGATTGTTAAGAAAACTACATCAAAAAGATAAAATAAACTGCAGCTACAACATGGACTGGAGAACAGGTTCTAACTGGGTGAGGCCAGAGAAAGGTGATGCTCAGAGAGTTTTTTTATGAAGTTAAAGTGGAGCGCGGACACAGGGTTCATCCTGGACAGCTCTCCAGTCACTGGGCTAAAATATAACCATTTTATTAAACTTAAAAAAAGGTAAATCATGCCTTTTTATAAACTGTAATGATTAATTGGTGAACAATAACGGGCAAAGCAGAGACTGATTATTGTCATGTGCAATCTGTGTCAAATTAAAATGTATGATGTCATGATAGTGTTGGTGATGTGTCCTGCATTTCCAAGGCTGTGTTTGCCTTGTATGATCATAATATTGGTTTATATTGAACGTGACAGGGAGCCAGTGGAGTTGATGTACAGGTGTGAAGTAGATGATGTAATGATGAAGCTGCTTGAGGGTTTCTGGAGGACAGAGAGGAAAGGGAGCTGGGATTGTAAAGTGGACTGTGGACCAGTTTGTCAACAGTGTGAAGGAAGAACTTGATGCTGCAGAGATGAAAGTAACCCAGATGATGATGTGGATGTGGAAAGTGATGGAGAGGCTGTCCAGGATGACGCAAAGGCTCTAAAGCTTAAAGGTGGCAGAGATACAGAAATTTTCAATGGATATTTTAAAAGTATCCGATTTAGTTGACTTTGCACACTAAGCAAGTGAGCCAACTAATGCGGCATGATGTCCACGGCCCGGGAATATATGGGCTGGCGAGAAAATGTTTTCAGTCAAACATTTTTGCTTCAACCCCTGTGCTAACTTCACTTGTTAATATGGCAAAGCCCTCCGGAGCGTTCCCAAACATATCCGCTTGCTCATACATACGGAGAAAATAGCTGATTTAAAGGCGCAGAACGAATGAGCACCTTGATATGTGCTTGAGGTTGGCTTTGTTGCCAATCAAACCCAGGTTTAAAATCCTTGCAGGGCAGCCTAAAGCTCACTTCTATCATTAAGCCATAAAAAAGAAATTAAAAAAAGTTCAGGTGTTTTATAAAAGATGTGAAAGTCAAGAAATTGTCTATATACCAAACTGTGAAAGATTGTGGTTCTCTATTTCAAAAAGCACTTTGTATTTTAAAATAGAAAAACTTTCTATTTTTATGTTATTTTTTGGTTTAAAAAGTCAATGTATAAGGTGGATGCATAAACATTTTATTTCAGTGTTAAATACTGTTTAAAATAACGGATTGTAATAAAAAATGTGTCCGGACCTTATGGTTGTTGATTTTCTTTATTCGGACCCCGCTGATTTTTAATTAGTGACCCCTGGTATAGATTATTCACATAGAGCACTGCTTTTGCATTGGTACTATGGAAAAAAAACTTTTGACAAAAAGTTTAACAGACATCAGATTAATTATAGCACAATTGAAA
The DNA here is from genome assembly GCA_037039145.1 of Fundulus diaphanus. Classification (NCBI taxonomy): domain Eukaryota; kingdom Metazoa; phylum Chordata; class Actinopteri; order Cyprinodontiformes; family Fundulidae; genus Fundulus; species Fundulus diaphanus. Next base: position 24,903,494 of record CM073121.1, on the reverse strand, counting down.
ATTGCCTCATTACTCGCATTACAAAGCTTCAGAGTTTATGCTGGATCATGTGTGCAACCTGTACAAGTGTTTACGTGTCATGATACCTTTGTGTTCCTTTCACAAATGCGCAATTCTAACCAACGACTTTTTCACTGGCCTTTGTTGCTGCAAGATTTTAACTTGCAGGTCAGTTACCAAAGAGGTAAGGATAAAATAATAACTGATGGTTTGTCTAGACTGTTGTAACCTTCTTGCTGTATTGAGCATTTAGTGGCATGTTTGATTCTTGGGTAAATGGTGTTATGGTGTGTGGTAAGGTGCTGTTTTTTTCTTATGTATCTCTCAGTCTGCAGGTGCCTCTTCATGATTGGTGGATCAGGAAGACCGATGAATGCAGACTGGTTACCTGGATGGAGATGACTTATAAAATGATGCTACAGCCAGTAATTCATCCTCTGCTCATCCCAACCAGCCACCCCTTTCCCTGAATACATGTGCAACGTTATACATACCTTCAATTTATATGTATTGAGGAGTTTGTAGGGGTGGTTTGTCTTTTCATTTGATTCTAGTTTTCTCCTGTTTATTTATTTAAGTTATTTTGTATATTTATATTAAATAGGTAAGTTTGGTCAATGTTTGACTGAATTACCTTCATGTTGTGGTCTGGCCACCCCTAGAAAGGCCAAAACAGGGACTTTCAGTCTTAAATGAATAACAAAATAAATACCTTCATTGCAAATGCATATTTCTAAATTGTTGCTTTATATTATTGTGCATGATATAAAACTTAGTTGGGCCATTTCTTTGTGATGGTGTCACAAGATCAGTGTTGTCAGATCTGACAACACTGATCTTGTGGCACATTCTCTGTTTTTGTCTCTCTCACTAGTAAAGATCAATCTAACATTTATCTTGTATACACAGCAGCAGCCATGAAACTATAGATCAGTTGAAGTCTTATTAGGGGTTTTACAATTGGTATTGACCTAAACCATTTCATAGTGAAACTTGATTAACCAGGGACCATTAATCATTGATTATGTTGGGTTTGACAGATGCTAGACATCTCAAAATTAATGAACTAATAAAGTGAGTGCAAGGAAACATCATTTTATCACATTGTACAAGCCTTACTTTTCTGCCACAAAACTCTGACAACTATTTTGATATAATTTGAAAACTTTGAAAACTTCCTAAAAACCCTTCAAATGTTGTGAAAAGCAGCTCAAATTTTAACAACCCGCCCAAAGCGATTTTTTTCCAGCCCACCTTGCTTAAAAAAATTCCAATTGGGCGGAATTCCCACCCTATCTGACAACACTGCATAAGATAGAAGTTTTTAGATGTTTACATGCTGATATTTCTGTTTTCATGGTGTAATCAAATGACGCAATGTTTGCCAAAAAAGGTTAAAGTACCTAAATCAAAAGAGAAAATATCCTTCAGCCTTTGAAACAAACCTGAAATATTCCTCTATAAGAAAGAGTTTAGATTCTTATACTGCTGGACATATCTGCACACTAGTCACCACACGGGAAGACGGTGATTAGCAGGTTTCATTCATGGGTGACAACTTTCTGCAGTTCAAAATTGCTTACAAAATTGCCTCAGTAAATGCATACTATTGCACCGCAAACAAGATTGTTCAGTCAATGGATGCCCTATATTTAAAAAAGGCCCCCAGAATGGTTTCATAGCTGAATCTGACACACTGTTGTTTGCTCTGACGTAAAGCAGGAACATGATTTGGATGTCCAACACTACGTCATTCTGAGCCTCTCACATTTCTACAGCAAACATCAGTGGCACTCCAATGTGGATTTATTGATTTGATTTGTCAATGTTTGACATTCCCCCAGTATATCCAAAATGACTTATACATTTTTACTAATGTGTCAAACACATCTGTCTTAATCTTGTCTCACTTTGTTTTTACTCCTTCACACATGTATAAGATCTCTTTTTGATGCCGTCGATGTGGTAGAGAAAGGAAAGGGTAATGTATTACTATTAAAATAGTAATACATTAAAAAATAAAGTATAAAGAAAGTGCGTGGAGTATTTTTTTAAAAGCAACAACACTGTAAGGCATGTCCACTGAAAAAACATTTAATTTGCCTAATGTTTAAAAAAAAAATGCTGAATTCCGACAGAAAGTACCCAGTGATCGCTTATGCATCGAAATGCTCTATTCCTAACAGCTTTATAAAATTATGAGTTACTTACTTTTTCACTACACATGTTCCTTTGAAAATTGATGCTGTTTTGCTGTGAATTTATCCTTTGCACATATGCGCAGGGTGAGACAGGAGGGGAAAGGGTGGGCCAGGTTGCATTTGTAGTGGAGGCAGAGAAAAATGACAGGGGGGAAATTTCACTTATTGCTCCTTTAATTCTGTACAAAACTCCAATAGACTTAAATAATGTACTTTCATGCTTCATTTTGTTTTCAATAGGAACTATAATCAATTACCATGCCTTAAAGTTTTGTTTTCTGTTTCAACACTAAATATGTGTCAAGCACCACCAAATACCAGAAATTACGTTATTTATGTTTTCTCCATATTGTAGCTGGAGAGTTGATGAGCATTATCTATATTTAGAATAATAAGTAGTCTTAACTAGAATTATTTTAGTGAAAAATAGTTGATATTCTGTAGCCATCTAGTTCAAAAACACTTTATGGAAAATCTGTTTCTCATTGTAGCACAGTCTTCGACCTCACTTCAGATGAATGTTTACTGTGACTGAAAGGCTTTACAAATGTCACTTTATCCATATAAACTGCTGTTTATATTCATTTAATATAGCAGTTAAATCAACATAAATAATGTAAAAACATTACATAAATTACTAATGTAGCAACTGAACATGTGCAGCAGCATGTTAAGAGCTGATGACTCAAAAAAGTTAGTTTTCACTTTCAGCTTACAGAAGAATAGCTTCAGCTCAAGACGTGGCTGCTATAGAGCAGATGCTTGACCTATTTTGAATTATTAAAATTGATTTTTGCACCGTTTCATTATCAAGTAGGTAAGACATTTTTGCATACATATTCACCAAGTTGATAGTCATCGTTTTTCTTTATTCTTAAAAGGGTACATACTATCTAATGTCATCCATCCCCCAAGTCCACTTAATTGCTTCTTTAAATTATAAATAACCATTGCTTATGTAAAAAAAAAAAGAAGAATACAAGTACCTTTATACTAATTATAGTTTTAGCAGTTATTGTGCGGGCAGGTGAAACTGTCAGTGATGCACATTCTTGCTTCAGCACTTCTTGATTGACGCTTACAGCCAAAGCGTTCCTGTCACAGCTCACCTCCAATTCAAGATGAGCTCTTCAAAGCAAGGAGGTTTGTTCCAGCAACTGTGAGGACACACATGCTGGACAAATTGCACTTGTATTATTAAGTGGCTTTGAGTAGCATTGTGTCCATGTGTGTTTATCTACATGCAACTATTTTTAATGAGAATTCATGACTGCGTTTATGGTTATAATGCTAGATTTATTCATGCGTCAAGGTATGAGCCCATTAGGGACATCTTATTGCATACTTTTTATGCCTCCTATATATGCCCATGTTCAGATGTGTTAACATTTCAGTAGCAACTCAAGGTGAAATGTAATAAACATTCAGCACACTTGGTCTATCTTTCACCTTATTCAAAGCTCATGTCGGATTGTATAGAGGAATTGTATAAATTGCTTCCTATTGTTTTTACACCAAAGAGCAAATTCTGTTTTCCAAACTCGCTTTGTACCTAAGAATTTAAGTATATACCAAATACTGATTGGCAAAGTATGTAAAGTAAGGCAAACGCAGTAAGGTTTTCACTGTAAATATGCATCTTGCATTAAAAGAAATTGACTGAAACTGCAAAAGTGACAGTAGATTAATGGCACAATAAAGCAGACTTACCTTGACTTAGTAATTGCTCTTGTACTTAGGACGCTGCACTTGTGCTTCCTTTCTGATTGTAAACCCGAGGGCAAGACATTTAAGCTTTTTTTAACCCATATGCCTACCTCACGCATACTACAGAGCATTCACACGCATATTTTCAGAGTAAGTTAAGCCTGATGTAGTCTGTAGTGAGGTGGAAATAATAACGAGGGGGCAATCATTTTTTATTGCTGCTGTTTGGTCGTTGCAGCGAACGCAGTAGTTCAGCTTCTTCGAATGTATGATTTTTTTGTGTTAATTGTAAGTCTAAAGTCTGACAATCTTGTGTTAAATAATGTTCACATGCAAACAATGAGGAAAAGAGAAAAAAAGGCTTATTAAAAGTTACACAATGTTCTTACATAGAGTTGGATGCATCTTTTTCTGTACATCTGTATAAAAAGGTAGGCCAGTTTATATTCTTATAGTAAATGCATATATTTTTCTAAGAAACTTTTGCCCATGCTATATTACTTTAACTCAATCAAGTTAATCAATCGCTAAAGGTAGAATGGATGATTTTTCGGGAAATGTAGGTAAGAAATATCCAAGTCATTTTTTGAAAAACTGCTCATGCGCAAGACCTGCTCTTCCGCTCCTCAGGGAGATCGCGTTAAAGAATCTCCCAAATCCACTCCGGTATTATTTTTTTCTTCTGAGGCTTTTCTTTTCTTCTCATAAACTTGTTTCTTGCCATTTTCAAAGTATACGGTGTGAGCACCAGAGCTACAACGAACTAAACACCAAAGCTAACTGGATAGATAAACACTAGAAGTGCACATGTGCAGCAAGCGGAGACTAGCGAGGAAAATGCACGCACATCGGCGTTAAGTGAGCGTGTCACAATTATTGACATGTGGGACAACTAATAGATAAGGTGATCCCCCCAAACTCGAAGTCTAAAAAAGATTGTCCACTATACCCAGGCATGGACTGGTAATCGGGCGTACCGGGCATTTTCCCGGTGGGCCGACGTGCTGTTTGGGCCGGCAGACCCGAAATGTATATTAATAATATGTATTATTATTATTATTATTAATTTTTTTTCATTATTTTTTTTAATTTTTTATATGTCGGCCTCGTTATATTTGCACAATGCATGAAGAAAAATAAAATCAGCAGCGCAAGAGTCTGTTCCGATCATCCGGCCCTTACCACAGGCTACTGCAGCCCATTGGTTATCATCCCTGACAGTCTAAAGGGCTAGGCCAATCATAAAGTAGAAAAACACCTTCACGCTCCATGTGGAACTTTGTGCAGCGGTGTTCACAGTAGTAATGGATAAGAAACGCAAGGGAGGCGCAGAGAAACTGCGCGAAAAAAAGAAACGAGTTCTTCAAACGGACGCTGCGAAATGTGTCAAACTGACTGACATGTTCCCAACAGCAGGCCTTCATCTGCTCCGGTGTCTGATGTAAAATATGGTGGTGGTGGTGGTTGTAGTCAGTGACGTGCGGTAGAGTTCATAGCTGGTGAGGCACTGACGTCATCAGAGTCAAATTTACAAATATATACACTCTACAGAGTAGACTCATTGCAAAGGGCTGAAGGAGACTGATTGAGCCAAATAAATTCACCAAGATACATGGGAAAATATTGGTTCTTTGATGAAAAAAAAATTGTCATTTGATTGGTAACAGTTTATGAGTTATGATGGATTTCTGCATTTGTAACACATTCTAAAACTATAACCCACATTACGCGCATTTTATCACAAAAACAAAACATGAGTAATTATCGCTGTCTTACCTCTACTTATAAATTAAGTCCATGCAGCGCTCTTTCTGAACAAAAATATCATCATTTTCCGGTAAAAACTCTTTATCTTCTTCAGATTTAAAACTCTCTTAGTCTCAGTGGAGCTCACTGCCAGGGAGGAAAGCCTTCCTTGATCAGTCCTGTTCCGGCTGTATGTTTAGAGTCTTTTTAGTGCTTTACTTGTTTAACAAAACTCGCTAATAATACATCCATAACTTGCTGTGACTCTACTATTTGGGGATCAGGAGCGGTGCTCCTTGAGCGCCCCCTGCCTAGAGGCCAAGGAACTGCCAGCCTCACCTACAACCAGCTCTTTGCCTTTTATGATCGCGCGCAGCAGCACGAAAACATGTTACCTGCACACAGTTTGATGCCCAAAACACAATTCGTAATCCACATATATTAAATTGTGGAAAATCAGTTCATAATTGTTTGAACAATTGAATTTCTGATCTAGAGACAGGAAGACGCATTCACAGAATGGAAGCCAGCGCAGTTAACATGGGATTGCGCAATCTCAGGGGAGGCCAAGCTCGCTGCGGCCTCACCGGCTTCGCTATCAAGCGCCACCAAGGATTTACATGAAAAATAGAGAAAAGTCTGCGATTTTAAAGAAAATATGATCAAAAATTAGGAAATTACATAAATAAAATACTTATTACAAATGACTGAGTGAATCAAAATTTATATTATGTTATTATATATTTTCTTTCTTTCCATGATGACAAGTGAGGCCTGGCCGAGTTTACATTTTACAGTGTTAATAAATTAAGATTTTGGAAGTATTTTAAGTGTCCACTGTCACTAATTTCCATTAACCTGGCCTCAAGGTATTGCACAGTTGGTATTGCACAGTTGGTATACACATTCAGTACACAAAAAAAAAAAAAAAAAATGTGGTGGGCCAGTCTAATCCAAAACGCCAGGGCCGATTTTTTGTCCCAGTCCACCCCTGACTATACCTTTAAATCAGCAACACATATGGATCTTTTTAGCGATAAATGACCTATTGTTGCACAACAATACCCAGCAGAGATTAAAGACTAATGAAAATAAAGAAAAGTAAAACATGATTACTGCTGGTAAACCTAATAATCATTAAGAACTAGTTAAAGTTTGCTTTACATGTTATAAATAGATGGATATGTTTCAAAGTCTAGAATTCTTCTAAACCTTGTGAATTCAAGCCGTTAAAATCAGAGTTAAATCGTTGTGCTGCTTCCTCCCACAATCCAAAAACATGAAAAGTTTGGTTAATTGGCCTCTAGGTGCTATTAGATACAGTTGTTTACCCAGTCATGGACATATTTATATATATATATATATATATATATATATATATATATATATATATATATATATATATATATATATATACATGTGTGTGTGTGTGTGTGTGTGTTGCGCGTGTGAAAACCTCCTATTCCCAGTTTCTGATGCAGTCATTCATGTCATTGTGTGTGTGTTTGTGCATAATGCAGAAGATTCATCTGTATATTGCATACGAAGAGCTTCTCAGAGGAGTAAAGCACAGCCAGTATAGGGGCATGATGATGTAATACACCTGAGGGTGCAGGAGTGTGGAAATGTGACAGCTGCTGATTCGAACTACAATCAATTTTGTAGAAAATGCGAGACAATAATTTGCCTCTCACCATCTGCATCAACATTCATGTATGTCATTTAACCTATATTTGTCTTTGGTCTGTTTAGTCCAGTGCCATGCGGGTCTAATCTCGTTGAATAACCTCTTTTATATAATCAGTTTGCAAGTCACCTCAGTGCCCTCAGATGTGGCCTTGCTGATGATGTGGTTAAAAGTGCCTTCACAGTTTCAGTTGTCTCCCTGACCCAAGGCCAGTCATTAGGCCCATTTTGTCGCCTGTCGTCTTTCGTGCGCTGCATTGCCAAGTTCCCATTGCAAATTGCTTAAAAACACCAAAGAAATAGGACAGGAAGAGAGTGAATCTGTGGCCTCAAGTATTCTGTTCATGGTTATGATAACACTACATGGGGCTATTATTAACATCATCGTAACTCTTTGTCAGATGTGTGATCTTCAAAAGCGGCATCATGGAAAGAGGAACTGACAAAAGAGGTGCCAGGGGACAAAGATCTTAACAGAATAAAACAGTGAAAGCTTAACAAAGAGTTCATATGTCTGAGTGTGTATGTTTGTGTTAGAGCTTTTGTGGTGATCTCTGACAGAGTTCATCACTTCGTTTCAATACAACGCACAATGCCGATTTAAAGCAAACTTGGGAAAAGGACTCTTGAGAATCTCTCATGTGGCTGCAGTAGTAATGGTATATTCACAATGTGAATTCATTTTAATGAAAATAGTTCCTAAAAGACAATCGGGATCTTTTTTCTTTTTTTTTGTCTGTGGAGGCACCATTATTTTGTTTCGCATTGTTTTAACATTTGTCACCAAACGAAAACGGTGACTGTACAAATAAGTTTTGAAGTCAGGAAATCATCGTGATCTGAACAAGGCAAAATACTGTGAGTCATTTTTTTACTTTGGAGACAGTAAAATTTCAACTAAGGGGCTCTATAAAGCTGCATTCTGTTTATTTCCTTAATCAATGAAAAGCAACAGCTCTTTTTCATTTAGACCTATTGTGTCACTTGCTGTTGAATAACAGGTGGCCTAAATTTATTATTATCCATCCAGATAGTTTTACTTCACACTGCAGCACCTTGTATGAAAACCTAGCGCTGCCACCTGAGCAAAAGAAAATATAGAGTTAACATCTTTTCACATTTGTAAATATATTATCATATCCAGACATTTTCATGTTAAAACTGCATAACACTACTACAATATGCATTATCGTGTTATTATAAAAAAATTATTATAAAAAAATGTTTTTATTTTAGAAAGTGGAAAATGTATTATACAAACATCAAAAAGATTGTTATAAAATGGTATGTCACATCTTTTCAGTATAATTATTAAATTGTATTGATGTGATATGTTGTACAAATATGAAAATGTCTATTGCAAGAAAAATACAATTTTCACATTAAAACATGATACTCTTTATTGTTGGAACATGAAAATGTTTAGATTACATTACAAAGTGTTCATGTGGCAAAACAATCAGTTGAGAAAATGTCTCCTGTACAGGACCAGATCCCGTTTTATTTCATGCTTTGTTTGAGACACGGAGAGCAGCCCGGACAAAGTAAAAATGTGATTGTTGTAAAATATCTTTTTGGTGTTTGCACAGTACATTATCGTGTTCTTGAAACAAAACCAAAATAAAAAGATTGTTTTGGAGCAACAAGAAAAGTCACAAGTAATACTGTGATAAGCTTGTACTGTATAGAGCAGAGGTCACGGATTAGCGGACCACGGTCCGGATCCAGACCCAGCTGCTACCTAATCCGGACCCAACCTCATTTAAAACAGTTATATATTACTGCATGTTGTCCGACGACAGTGTCTAACTCGGGGGTTAAAGTTCTCCGTCGCTGCGACGGATTTCCGTCATTTGGAAATTGAGCTTAAAAAGTCCTGTCTAGACTTTTTATTCAAGGTTTTGCACCGAAGCTGCTCTCAACCAATCAAACCTGGCAGAGGCGGGACATTAGCCAATCAGAATGAGAGCAGGGCGGGTCTTTCCAAAGCGGACATGGCCAGTCTGAGGTTTATCGGTGTTCATCATTTTAACCTTTGGGAGAGCATTTTAAACTGGCCACAGATGGTATGAATGAAAGTAGCGGTGGTCAAAGGTTTCTATGGATTAATGCGAACCAGCAGGTCAGAAAGTTCAGCAGCTGACAACAACTTCCCTCGGTAAGCGTCAATCTCCTCCTGCAGTTAATCAATTAGTTATTTCCACCTGTGGCCATGTCGTCTGTCAGCGTTTATTCCCTCGCTGATAAACGCGGCGACCAACCAGGCCTCTCCTCGTGATTCGCTATTATGTTTGATTTAAAACACAGAGAAGAGTAACGCGCTAGCTCAGGCTAATTTAGCATGACCCTTGAAGAACAAGAGTCGGGCTGTGAAACAATGTGCCGCATTTGACTGGGTTCGATTCGGAAAAAGTAAAAAAAAAAACCTGCGCTGTTCTGAAACAAAGAAGGCAGAGCTGTATCTGCTGTCGGTATGCAGCAGTGTTCACCTGATGAGCAGCTGCGCTCCAGGACACTAAATAAAATGACAAGGATTTTGATGCTTACAGATTGTTAAGAAAACTACATCAAAAAGATAAAACAAATAAACTGTAGCTACAACATGGACTGGAGAACGGGTTCTAACTGGGTGAGGCCAGAGAAAGGCGATTCTCAGAGAGTTTTTTTATGAAGTTAAAGTGGAGCGCGGACACAGGGTTCATCCTGGACAGGTCTCCAGTCACTGGGCTAAAATATAACCATTTTATTAAACTTCAAAAAAGTTAAATCATGCCTTTTTATAAACTGTAATTATTAATTGGTGAACAATAACGGGCAAAGCAATCTGTGTCAAATTAAAATGTATTATGTCATGATAGTGTTGGTGATGTGTCCTGCATTTCCAAGGTTGTGTTTGGCCTTGTATGATCATAAAATTGGTTTATATTGAATGTGACAGGGAGCACCTTGATATGTGCTTGAGGTTGGCTTTGTTGCCAATCAAACTAAGGTTTAAAACCCTTGCAGGGCAGCCTAAAGCTCACTTGTCTCATTAAGCCATAAAAAAGAAATTAAAAAAAGTTCAGTTGTTTTATAAAAGATGTGAAAGTCAGGAAATTGTCTATATACCAAACTGTGAAAGATTGTGGTTCTCTATTTCAAAAAGCACTTTGGATTTTAAAATAGAAAAACGTTCTATTTTTATGTTATTTTTTGTGGATGCATAAACATTTTATTTCAGTGTTAAATACTGTTTGAAGTAACGGATTGTAATTACAAATGTGTCCGGACCTTTACTGGTTGTTGATTTTCTTTATTCGGACCCCGCTGCTTTTTAATTCGTGACCCCTGGTATAGAGCAATAACTTAAGGTGTTGTTCAAACCAATTGTAAGAATATAATAAAATATTGTTTGAATGTATTCTCTGTGTGTAATTATTCCCAAAATAGTCGCTTCTCGCTTCAAAGTATCCATGTATTTTTGCCTGTTTTTTCCCTGCCATTCACTATATGCACGCGAGAAAGCAACAACAAAAAAACGTGTGTTAACGTCAAATAAACATGCATGCATATCGAGTTAGTTTTTTTTTTTTTTTTTTTTGGAATGTTGGCCATCTCGCCAACGTAGTGCTGCGGGAAACACTGAAACTATCAAAACTCTATCCACTGTCTCAACTGACCGCAACTCGCCTACAACAACCCACAATTTGAATGGAGCCTGTGGGGTTTCTAAAGCTGTCAAACCCCGCACCGAAATCTGAGCCACTTCCCGAAGCAGTCACGTGGTACAGCCGAGCAGCGAGGCTTCGTACGTCATCGTTTTCGGCTCCTCCCCTAAATGAAGCAAGCTTCGATACGCGCATTACGGAAACGCCCCCTCTATTACTCGACACACGCCTCGAAGCCTCGGCACATCACGTAACATCACTAGGTTCAGGTCTAATTCAAGGTCTGAATTTCCTTGTCTCACCTCGCCCCTTTCGGACACCCCATTGGCTTTCTGTTTTTCTGGACATCGACCTGGACTATTTCGTGACCATGAACATTGCCAAGTCCATTGGATCTGTCTGCCGTCATCAGCCTTTCCTGCTGTTCACCTTCCGTGGTGCGCTGTCTGCTCTCAGCTTTCCTTACGGACCTATCTCAAGCCTCAGCCCATTACCTGCCTGTCAGCTTATGCTGTGAGCAGCCTGCACCAGGTTTCTGGTTTATTTAAACAAACCTTTTAAAGCGCATCACTGTGTCCAGCTCGAATGTCGGATTCTCCGATTATCACTGGCATTACAGTGCTCCCCAGACTGATGGAGTGGCTGCACCAGATCTCTTTCAAAAGAGTGCAGGCCAATGAATAGCTAGCATACAGCACAGAATCATCAAGCTAATAACAATCAATAACAGTTAATAAGTGACATCATATAAAAGCATAAAAGAAATTGTATAGACACATTAGGTGGAGTTGTTGTCTATATCTCAATAGTCAATGTATCCCAACAGTGTAAGGATTATTTTAACTGTGTGTAATTATTATTTTTTTGTTATCTATGTAAATTGTTCACGCAATCAAATCATCAAAGCCATCAAAAGACTGGATGTTTTTCTGGAAGGTCTTCAGCAGTCTGTAATTGTGTGTTTTAAGTGAACTAAACCACTTTCCTGTGGGAAAAACATCGAAAAGATTGGGAATGGGATGAGACGTTACATTGATGATGTTCCAACAATTATTTTAGGTAGTTTTCATGACCAGGGTCATCTCTGTGGCCTTGAAGCATTCAGGGGGACAGTGTAACAGCTGGATTTTGCCAAAATGTTCCTGTTGTAAACATAGTTCTAGTTTACATCAAAAACAATTACAGAAAACAAACATGGTCCTCTTAGCGCTGGTAAATTCCATCTGAACTAGAAACTGTACTGAACTTTGTAATTTAACAAAAAGGTTTTTTTCAAATGTATGTTTCATAAGCTAAAACAGTCAAAAAGTAAATCTATAACAACACTTAATGAGTGTTTTGGCCAAATTTAGACCATCGTGGGTCTCTGGCACTGACACCTGTTTAATTTAATTATCACAGGTAAATTCAAACATTATTATGCACCACCGCTCCAAGCTCATCTGCATAATTACAATACACATGCAAAGGCTTGATTTGGCCTTTCTATTACTGGAATAATAAGCCGCTACAAATGTTTGATTAGGATATTGGAGTCCATTGTCAAATATACAATTGGGATTTGAGTAAGAGTTATTGCCCAGCTTGAAAGAAAAGTTAAACTTTGAGGGTCAAACAGCTGCAACATCATTTTAATGACAAAAGTTGGATTATAAAACCTTAGATCAAGGGGAAATATGTCATAGGACTATTACATCTATTTGGAGAAGGAAGAGAGATTATTAGTGTTTTAACATGCTAGTATTGTAAGGAATTTGCTGTTTATAGCTGTCTGGATACTTTAATTTGCATTCATTTTGGTCCATTAAGGCAGCAAAGTCTATGTGGGGACAACTAGGCACCAATGTCCTCTCTGACACTGTCCAAGGACTTCCAAGCTGCTACAGCAGGGATAAGTACCTCCTCCAGTCAGTTATGAATCTTCCAGACAGAAGTGATGAGAATACTTATTGACATTAATGAATAATTAGAATTTGACTCGAGAAGAGCAGCACTTTTATTTCAAGCCCCTCTAGACTGACCGACCCATCATCCAGGATCTAAAGCTGAGCCCAGACACCCTTTAAGATCTCGTTCTTTCAGAATCAGAATCATCTTTATTTGCTGGGTTTGTGCACACAAACAAGGAATTTGACCTCAGTTTCACTTTTCTCCCAACAAAGACATTTTAACCTAAAGGCATATAAAAAAATTAAAAATAAATATTTTGTATATTTTTTTAATTTTACATAAAATATAAAGATGAGGATGAATTAGTACAATTATGTGTTGCTATGTATATATGAGAGCTCAGGGGAAGAAACTGTCTCTGTGGCAGCTGTTTTTTTTACAAACAGCAGGCCATAGAACTGACCTGAAGGTAAAAGTCTAAACAGTTGGTGTGCAGGATGTGTGGGGCCTGCAGATATTTTAGCAGCGCTTTTCTTTGGATCTCCACCCTCTTAAGAGGGTGGAGGTTGCCACCAGGTGGATCTGGTGGCAACAGTGGACCCGTCGATTCCCTTCCTGTCTGTGTGCAGACTCATCCTTGTCCTAGATCGCACCAAAGACCATTGAAACCTCCACAAACTCCCAGAGTTTCACAGATGGGTCCCCTGAAGTGCAGTTATCTGTGCAGAGATGAGGAGTGGGGAGAAAACACACCCCTCGGCGGACACCAGTATTGATGAGGGAGAAGATGTCTGTGAGGGAGAAGATGTTCCTTAGCCTCACCTACGGCAGCAGGTCAGTCAGGAAGCTGGTGGTCCACTGACAGGTGGAGGTTGGTAATGTGAACTGGGTACGTTTCTGGTGGAGAATGGCTGGGATGATTGTGCTGAAGGCCAAGCTGAATCCACAAACAAGATCCTGGCTTACCTCCCTGGGTGTTTTAGTTGGTACAGGACAAAGAGTAGTTCCCAGCTGACGGTATCCTCTGCCAACCTGGGGACCTGTGATGTCCTTCAGATGCTTCAACACCGGTCGCTGAAAGGATTTCATGACCATAGACATACATAGACAAGTCTGTCGACATTTAACCCGTGATGGTGAGTTTCTTGGGGACTGGGATGATGGTGGAGTGTTTACAGCTCAAGGGAACCTCACACTACTCCGCAGACTTGCTGTAGATGAGTGAAGATGGGGCCAGTTCGTCAGCACAGGTTGTCAGGCATGAGGGGAAAACGCTGTAAGGTCCTGGAGCTGTTCCGGTCTTCTGACATGGAAAGAGCCCATTCACATCTTCCTCAGAGATCTTAAGTCAGGCAGGGTGTCAGAAGTAAAAAGTGGAGGGTGGTTGGTCCACCTGGAGCTTTTGCATCAGAGTGAGACGTGAACGAGAAGGTGTGAATGGCTAACCTGGCCAGCCAAATTGATAATGTGCGCCTGCTCCATTTGAATCCGTTTGTGCAAAAGAGGGACATTCAGCAGAACTTTCCAAGCCGATTGGGTGAAGCAACATCTAGTGCCCGCCTACCAAAGGTTGGTTTTAGCCAATCACGGTATCAAATTAAACTGTAAGCAGCAGGCGCCATGAGAAACCATAACAAATTATGCTGGCCAAGGCACTTCTTGCTCTTCTTCTTTCAAAGACAAATTTGTGGATTCCGACAAAACAGATGTGATAGCAGCAGCTACACATGCATCCTCCTGCGCTGCCATGTTTGTTTTGTTTCAGCTGTGGGCTCAGCAGCTCCTGCTTTCGTCACAGCAGTATGTCCCGCCTTAAACTGATAATACTGCAACGTGATCGGCCTGAACCATTTGTGGTTCTGTCCCGAATGATTGAGATGGGAGCAGAACAAGATGGATTCACGTGTGTCTGTGAACACACAAATACTGCGAAAACTCAGCTTGCAGGCAAGGTTAGTGAACAGCTACTGGAGGAGAATGGGCTCCTTCAGTTAGTGATGTTTTTCAGACCAATCCAAACTGATGTTGGGTCATCTGTTGAGAAGTTGTTTTTCAGCTTCTTGCTGTAGATCCTCTTGGCTCCTTTGATCTCCTTAGACAGTTGTTTCCTGCCCTGCTTATTGAGGGCCTAGTCCCTACTGCTATAAACCTCTTTACTTGGTTCTACAAAGCTTCCTCAGATGTGAAGCGAACCATGGTTTGTTGGTGTTGTATGAGCTGCACACGTTCTCAAAAACACTGATGTAAGTCGTTCCAGCAAGCTCATTCAGGACAGTGGCAACCAGTGATGACTGGTGTTGACAAAAATCTCATGCACAGTGTTGCTTTAATCATCCATGATAGGGAGCTCAGGGTATAGTGTGTACACTGTGTGCATGAGACATATTCACATTGCTCCTCCAGACAGAGGTGGCGCAGTGACCTGCCAGAGCTCGGGCTACAGAGCAGATGAGTTGCAGGCTTTGTGGCACCCAGAGAAGAAGACCAGAGCAGCTGTAATTGGCTGTATATATGTGCCCTGTGATTTGTGTGCAGCTAAAAAGACGCATCTCTTTGGCGCCTCCATGTCCGTATGTTTTTCTCGTGCCTCATTCTGTGTTGCACAAGTGTGGGAGTTAGCTTTGAGGAAGATACCAACTTCAGCCCTGGAGGAAGCATCTCCCCTGTGTTTCCAGGGAACAGAAATAGGAAAGTTTAATAGTAGGTAAGTGGTAAAATTTGGTGTCCTACAAAACTGGTCTTACAACTAGCTCTTGTTACAATTTTATCATATTACCACCACAAATTGTTTGTTTTTCATTGTAATTTTATGGGACACATGAACAAAATATTGAAAACTATACATTTTCAGATTCTTTGCAAATAATTGTTGAATCTAAAAATTGTGAAATGCACCATTTTTAGAATCATTACACGCAGTGACTTGCTGAAGCTATAGCAGCAACTGTTTTGAAACTCTTTTGATTTTTTATTTGATTTTTTATTTTTTATATATAGATCTGGCTCAGACAGATGAAATGTCAGTGAACACCAGTTTATAAGTCTTGCCAAAGATTTGACTAAGCTATTCTACCTAGAGTTGTCACAACATTAAAATGTCAAACTCGATACTATAGTAAGAATATGATTAATTACATTATGACAAACTTGAATTTAACTTTTTTAATTAGGCCAAGACCAACAAGTAGGTCATAATTCAGCCCTTGTTTAGATAAATGCATAATTTAAGTGTCACTTCCTTGTTTGGCAAATTCGTAGACAAAAATATCCCTCAGTGTAAGTGCTGATATTGTTTGTGAAAGCATGTACCTCTGACTCACTCATGCAATTATTTTTCTTTTATTATAATTGCTTATTTTTAGTGTGCAACTGTGTGCTTTGGCTCAAGCTGACAAAATCCTGTCATTGGGCTGTCTGTGTCCGTGAAGCCTATATTGAAACAAACATCGTTAACTCATGTCGTCCGGGAGGTTTAATACTTCACTGTTTCTTTACTGACCCGTTTACTGAGCAGTAGCAGGAAGGCTGAGTGTAAGACAGAAGAAGCGGGACAATTGCGACAAATCTGACTGGGTCAGTTGATATTTAGTTTGAAGCAAATGAATATTGTTGACAATATTCATTTGCTTCAAACTAAATATCAACTGACTCACAAATATGCTTTGATCTAAACCATGACGGGCATGTTAACATACTAATTTCAGACAACACCACTACCAAGTGGACCCACCACGATAATCTAGGTTATTCTCTGAGTCAGATGGTGGTCAGGAACAGGGACCGGACAATTCTGATACCCAGCACAGCAAACTGGATCTTGGCATAGGGAGTGATTTACTTTTTTTTCAAGTAAATGAACATTTACATATATCTACAAACAAAACAAATGCAAAAATAATCAAGATGATCAACTTCATTTAATTATCTGAAAGTGGCCTACAGTACAGGCTGTTTGAGATACCGATTTGACTCCTTTGTTAAACTCTTAAGTTTCTGTCCGTTGTGGTTTTATTAGGTCTAGGAAGAAAAAGTGGTTGTGATTAAAAACATTAAAGTTTAGTTGTCGAAAAAAATTTAAGAAAAAATTCTACATTTCAATTCATACATATTTCCCAGGAGCCCGGTATTTTATCAAGATAAATATCTTTTTTTTTTATTTTTCACACTGGCTGTGAAAATCAACAAGTACCTAAGGTGTTCATGAACAGTAAACTAAATTTCCCACTTTCTCTACTATCAAGATCTGACCTCCCTGTGGGTGAAGTAAGAGCTAAAAGAGGATTATCCTTTTGCTGTCAACACACATTGGCAGAAACACACTCCATAAATGTGCTCAACATAGGAGCACAGGGAGATACCCCAGGGGTATTGGTTTTATCCCAATTTACACACATGCACCAATCACAGCCGCACTCTCTTCACCTTGGCACACCGTTGCCTGCATTATAGCTTTAAAAAAAAGTGCAGATTAACGCAGTGAATCAAACACATCTCTCTTACCTGACTTTTATCTGTGTAAACGACATGCAAACACAGCGGCAGATTTATTTTTAGTCCCGCATTGTACAAAGACCTTATCTCTCTAAATCCCCAGCAAACTGTTAATAAAAATCTGGCTTCACTGTACATTAAGTAAAGGCTTTCTAGATTTAGTTTTGCCTTCACCTTATCTTTCCCGCTGTACTGTGTCACCGTTTCTTCCCATTCCATCATTCTCGCTCCATTTCTCTTCATCTCTCTATTCCTTGTATGTCTGTCTCCATTTCTGACTTTGAATCTCTCTCCTGCTTTGCATGCGTTCCTCAGAAGCAGCCAGCGGAGTCGGGTGAGTATAGCACGACTGTATGATTATTCATCCGGGGAGAGGTACAGAAGTTTGTCTGCACACTCGCTCAGCCTATGGCCAGTTTGCCTTTCGGTTATTAAATTCATCAACACTCTCCCCTTCTTGAACGCAGAGCCACATTATTCTCCTCAGAGTTGCTATCAGAGCGCTCTCTCTGTTAGAAAACAAAACCTTCACACACATAAACTTCCTTTTTCACTCAAGTTCACTGAAAGTCTTCTTTTTCTCCATTTAGGCATAAATCCCCTTGTTTTATGTTAAGATCAGAGGTTGTTTGTTCAAATGGCAAACATTTTTGGAGTTGGGTTTCTCCTTTTTTTTTCTGGCATTTATGCAAACGTGCAGCCTGTGTTCAACAATAGACCATTATGAACCAAATTGATATTATGCAAATGAGGATAGAATGAGCATAGGGGATGGGAGTTGCACAACTGGGATGGTCCACGGCTGCCAGCAGACTGAATTAATTGTGTCCTAGCATGTGGGGCCAGAAGAAGCAACAGCAGGAGGGGGGCTTTATCCCTGTCGGTGCGGCCTGAAGCTCTGCTGGAGTTTCAGATCTGGTGATTAGGCTGTGAGGTCGAGCTTCTCAGCGGAAATCTCCTCTGAATTCGGAGGAACCGCTGAAGGCACGCTCTTCACCACATCAGAGAAGGATGAAAAAGAGCTAATGTTTTTCCTCTCGCAACCGCAGATTCGACTGGCAAGCAGACCTCAGATGAGGATCTCACGATTCACTTATTTGAATTTATTATTTTTAGCTTCAGACGGATGCATTTTAGGCAGATCTGATTTATTTTGTCAAAGGGTTTTGTTGCGACGACAGAACTTGGCATCATTTTCCTTGCTTGCTTTTGGTCTCTTTCAACTATGTCGTCTTTTGCCTTTAATAATGACAACAATATATCATGCCGAATAAAATCTGTATAATATGACATTAAATTATTAATAATAATTATTTTTTTGTCGTATATTGACTCGGGTAATTAAACAAATTACATAATGAGCAGTTTCATAGTGTGACTTGCTTCATTATTAACTTTGGAAGTTGGAAAGGTTTGGGTTAATTCTAGGCTTTGAAACTGCTGTGGATTATTGGTACTCTTGATAACCTCTTTGAAAGGAATCGATTAATGGTTGAAGGCCATCAACAGCTCCAAAACACCGAGGTAACATGGCCTCCAGTAGCTACTTACATTCATAAAAACTTGCAATAGTACTGGTACGTACACTCTAAGAAACCTGAATTGCGACATATTTGTTGATTGTTTTCCATGATGACAAACTTCCCTCCCAAGTCAAGAGCGCTCTGAAGGAGGTAGGCGTATCCTCGAAATCTGCAATCAAGCCTCTTTGAATGTAAAAACATGTTAGGGTGCACTTCAAGAGCTAGACTACTTGTCACAGTCAGGAGAGAAAAAAATAGATCAAATATCTGAGGGGGAAAGGCAGACAGGTTTTCAAGAAGCTTTTTTCCTCCTTTTATGGCACGTGCACAGACACATATTCCAGTGCCTCTGGTAACGCAACTTATTATAAACTATATAAGTGAATGCGTTGTAAAAACTACTAATGTAATTCCGTATCCATATAAATGAATTTCTAAATGATAAGTGGCATCAGAATCCCTGAATAAACTCATCTCTTGATTCTGATTGTTACTGTGAGTGATTTATATTAGCAAATGCCTATAGGCAGCATCCTGTCAGGCCAGCTGTTAACAGTCACAGCCTGTTTTCATATTTATGAGTCGCAAAAATGTATCGATATCAATGTATTGATTTGTTGGTTGATTTTTAATTTGGGTAGAAGTACAATAATTAGCGCAATCTGAAGGATAACAGGTAAAAGCATACCTTAACATTAATTTCCAGCATGGTCCGTGTTGTTTTTTGGTTCAATATGGGTTTTCGCTAGCATTGTAAGTGTCTTTGAAGTAAATTTCAGAGGGACTGCATTGGGTGCTGCAGTGTCCTGATTATCAGTGTCATAGGATCTACAATAAATTGTGCTCAGACAGCCGTCTGTATGGGTAGTGGTGTGCAGGAAGCAGCTGAAACTCTAGTCATTGAAATCATTTTCAGCACGTGATTACCTGATGGTCAGAAATAGGTTAGGAGTTCACTTAGCAATACCTTATATCAAAACAGAGAGGAAAAATGCTAATGTTAACGAGCACGTCAGTGCTGCACATAAAATCTTTATCAGCAAAACAGACCAAGACTGTGCTTTAAACCTTATATATATATATATATATATATATATATATATATATATATATATATATATATATAGTTTTGATTTTAATGTATTTTTGCAGCAGGAATCATGGCTGTATTTGGCGTTGTGGGCATTAAATTCTGATTGGTCTATGCCTTGTAAAATGATATTGTCATTTTACAAGGCCAGAAGGGGATGGGATACATGCCCAAGAGAGGCCTGGAGGTCAACAAGTGTGAAATCGCAAGGTTCTACAAACTCCATGAGAGGAAATGTGAACCCATAGTCATGACAGTACCACGCAAGTCGGATCTGTTCCAGGAGGACCTCTACCCAGACACCGTCGGCCCCGAGCCCTCGGTCCAAGCTGATGAGTGGTTCAATGGGAAAGATGCCCCGCCGATTCTGATCTCCCTGAAGGACGGGTTTGTAGCCACCACCAAGGCCAAGGAATTCAAAGTCCACAAGAGCCTCCTGAAGACCACGAGTGCTTCTGCAGGAACCCAGCCAGACAGCAGTGGGGAGGTCCATTCTCTAAAGAAGGAGGTGCAGGACCTGAAAGCAGCTTTAGAGGAGCTGACCAAGCATGTGAAAGAACTGGAGACCAAAGATTAAAGGATATTAATTCTGGAAATTTAAAGACGGAAAAACATAAACAAGAGCAAAAAGTCAATAGTAAAACAATGGAGTCAAAACAGACAGCGGGAAACCAGCTGTTAACCTTTGGTGGTGAATTAAAGTGGAAGATTAAAACTGCAGATTTTATCAAATGTTTTTTTTAGCCTGAAGCTTGAATTTGTTTTGTTTGTCCGTGGGAACAATGTTTTTGATTTATATTTTAATATATGTATTTGAAATAAAGGTTTTCTGTATTTTCCAGTCTTTTTTATCAAGTTAATTCTTTGTGATTCCTTAAAAAAAAAAAAAAAAGGAAAATGATATTGTCCAAGTTAGACCACAAGAAAAAGATATTTTCTCTGCTTCCCTTTAATTATCTACCATACCTTATTCAAGTGGCTATAGTTACTGAATATCTTGTTATCAAATTTGCCACAGGTCCTGTTATTTACCTATTGCCTCTATGTTGACACGGGGTAGTATATCTAAAACTTGCAAAACTATTTGCCTTGAGGATCAGCACTGGAGAAACTGCTTTAGAGCAGGATTGCCAAACTCCAGTGCGTAAAGACCGCTGTGCCAAGCTGCAGATCTGTCCTTGCACTGACACAATTTCACAAAAGAGCTGAAAGAATTTCATGGCACATTATTGCATCCTGTAAAACACCAGTTAATTACACATTTTTAAAATTCACATGGAGTGAAGCAAGGACACCTTTGAAACCTTCAAGATAGTGGTCTTTTAGGATCGGAATGTGTCACCACAGTTAACCCAAAACATAATAAATCTGAAAGCTCCAGTGGATGCAGCTTTTTGAAATGTTTCTTAAGATCTAAGATTAAAATTATAGATAAAAAAACTTTATTATTATCTGCTTTGAGATGCCTTACTCATTTGGTATCAGAAACAAACCTCTTGGTTAAATTAAATTTCAAATCTTAAACTGCCAGGAGTATGAATTATTTTGGGGTTTAGCTGTAAATATTGTTTTACTTTAGAACTTTACCTTGGAGATCATCAGTGAAATACATGTAATACTGGTATTATAAACATGAATTGAAAAGGTGATGAGTTTTGCAGGATTTAATCAGTAGAAGTAACTTTGACACTAAAAGCGTTTTCATCTGAATGTAGCCGATTAAACCATTTTACTTTATAGTGCATCCCCTAAGGGGCTGCCCACTAAAATACTCACATGGAAAAGAGGGAGACGCAGCTTTGCAGCGACCCAAAAAGATACTTGACACGGTGGATCTAATCAGATATTAAACAAAAAAGGCCATAGAAATGCAGATGATAAACAAAAGGGAAAATACTTTGAAAATAAAATTTTAAACGTAAAACTAACAAGGACTCAAAGAAAAGTAAAGCCGAGCAGCATGAGAAATCTCTGTCAGTCATCTGACCTCCACTCTGTTTAGTATGCCATCCACACATTGAAGACAAAACTGAGGACAGAAAAAAAGAATACAAACAGCAGCTGAATGCTGCAGTAAAAGCCTCCCCAGGGACAAATTTCTGCATTTCTTAACGTCCACGTTTTCAAATCCAGATCCTCAGTCTCACACAGCAAGATCTAAACCTACCTATTAAAACTGTCTTATTTACCATGCCCTCAATGCATCTTATATGAGTGCTTTTAAGTCTGAAAACATCAGAATTACATACAAAGGGAAAATATTTCTACATCAATATATTGGGGGAAAAAATGCAACAATTTCACCAAATATTACCAATGCAGTGTACAAAGATATCCATCCATCTATTTCTGTTCTGGATTAATTCTGCTCAGGGTCGCAGAAACACACAGAGGGAACCAAAAACTGTTGAACTATTTATGGAAAGAAATACATAAAACAAAATGGAATCTCATAAAAGAACATCAGACCAAAAATGCTCAATACTCTAATTTGTAGCTATCCCACATTGCACTTGAAAATACCTGGATGATATGCAAATTCCCCTGATATACATACTGCAGGAGAAAAATGCCTGAGGCTGTGTTTCTACCTTAGGCACTGCATAATTCAAGAGATAGTCTGCAGTGAAGTTTTGGTGAACAGCATGAAAATAACCCCATCTCTTACAGACAAGGTATAAATCTGACATGATACACCCATCGTTCAGCTAAGGCTGTCATTTCTACAAGGAAAAGAAGCTTCATTATGTTCCCAGGATTCATGTTTAAGAACAGGTCTCTTGAAAAATGTCCCCGGTAATACTGGCAAGAAATTCAAATCAATGTCTGTTGCTTAAGTTGCTTGACAGAAAACGTGTTGTGATGAGAACTAAAACTCATTTGATAGGAATCTCATAATGGAGGCTTCTGCGTTTTATTCCTCCAGATTTTCTTTCACACAACGATAATTTCATCACTTCAATGCATACAGTTGAGCATGCAAATCGTCCGATAATGTGTAGTGAGTCTACCTTCCATATATAGTCTTTATGTCAGACATACATAAAGAAAAAGGAAATCATCTTACAATGTGTTTAAAAAGTATCAACATTTAAAAATGTGGGTAGCAGAATGTCGTGTCAGTAAACGCAGAAGTTGGGGTTGATAGAATAACAGTCCAGAGGCAAGCAGGTGATTAAAAAAATTTATTTTAACTAAGAAAAGCAAAAGTATTTACAGAGAAACATAGAGCACAAAGCAAAGCAAGGCGGAGCTAATCAAAAAAACCTTCTAAGAAGTTTACAGGTACTGCTTGAGTAAAGAATAGCAGAAAAAGATAAATACTTGGTGTAAAAAGTTATTCAATTCAATTCAATTTTATTTATATAGCGCCAATTCATGAAACATGTCATCTCGAGGCACTTTACAAAGTCAAATCAATCATATTATACAGATTGGTAAAAAATGTCCTATATAAGGAAACCAGTTGATTGCTTCAAAGTCCCGACAAGCAGCATTCACTCCTGGAGAAGCGTAGAGCTACAGGGAGAGTCGTCTGCATTGTCCATGGCTTTGCAGCAATCCCTCATACTGAGCAAGCATGAAGCAACAGTGGAAAGAAAAACCACCCATTAGCGGGAAGGAAAAACCTCCAGCAGAACCGGGCTCAGTATGAACGGTCATCTGCCTCGACCGACTCGGGGTTACAGAAGACAGAGCAGAGACACAACAAGACAGACAAAAAAGCACATGCTCATAAAAAACAAAGATTCATTACACAGAGTTAAATATTTCATTTCTTGTCATTTCAATGACTGTGCCTTACAGCTAATTAATTTTTTTTTTTTTTGTATTTCAGAAAAGTCCATTGCAAACCGTTGGGTCGTAACATGTTGAGTGAAGGGAACAAGTGTGGTTGGAAAGGCGCACCAGCAACAGGGAGAACCGCAGCATTGAGAGGACTGTCAAGCTAAATCCATTCAAGAATTTGGGAAGCTCCACAAGCAGTGGACTGAGACTAGAGTTGGTGCCTCAGGAGCTGCGACACACAGACAAATCCTATACATGAGCTACAAATGTCCCTCCATAATGTCGGAATCATAATACCCCGGAAAAGGAGAAAAAGAACCAGGCTGTTGCTCAGTGGTCCAAAGCTATCCCTTTAGATTAAAGTCAAGTTTGCATTTCATTTGAAAATGGAGTGGAGAGGCACCAAATCCACATTGCCTTAAGTCTGGAGTGACATTTCCACAGTCAGTGATGTGTTGGGATGCCATGTTACCTGCTGGTGTTGGTCCACTGGGTTCTGGGTCCATCAGGAAATGTTCTTCATATCTCCTTCTGCTGACGAGCTTTATGAAGATGCTGATTTCATTTTCATAATTACTGCTTTGATCACTCTTGGTCTTCTCTCTTCATGAGGTTAGTCACCTGAGATGGTTTTCAAGCTGTCTTTGAAGGAGTTTCCAGAGGTAGTGAGAAAAATAAAGACAAACCACGGAATTGGAAGGTGAGTCCAAACTTTTGACTGGTAGTGTAGGTGTGGGAATATCATGCTAGACACAAAAGAAAATTATCTAAACTTCAGTTCAATTACTTCAAAAATACAACACACCACATACCGGAGGTGCTAACACAATCAATCCTTCAATAATAGGTTGGATAGATGAGCAACACGGAGCTTCAGTAGCAAAAGAAAGGGTGTTATTTCAGGAACGTGTCACCTCTGTCAGCCATTTAGCATAAAGGATGTGTATTTATTGCTGATAATTCTGGTAGTTTTGTGTACCTTCAAAAGAGTTAGGGAACTCTCCTCGTCAAGTGCAAAGAGAAGCAGGATGCCCTCCTGGCCTCTCCGAGACCCTGAAGACACCATCTGTGCTTTAGACCATCTTTAATGTTGAGGTGACAATGTGAAGGTGAAGCACCGGGCCTCCATGTTTGTACCAGACAGTCTGATGCAAACGATAGGCCTACAAAAGGAAAGGCTTCCATCTAACTGTGTAATCGATTTGGTTTTCTTAATATATCTTCCAAAAGGAACCTTTCTGCATGCCTCTAACATGCCCATAATACATTCACTAAGTCTGATTTTAGGTATTTCACGCTACAAATCGTGCACAAAGTAAATATGAGCTGCTTCTAAAGCTGCCGCTTCATGGGAAGTTATTCCCGAAGCTGGTCCTGTGAAGACTCTCCAGCAAAGCAGTTAACCCCTTCGCTGGGAATTCTTTAATTGCATCTCTCCACAATCATAGCACACTCTCATCCCCTTGGGAAGATGAGTGGCTCTTTGTGTCAATCAAATTTGCAGCGCTTAACCTCCGTCACCTGTCATTTATCTGATTAAGCACTACAAGTAATACGGATGCCGTCAGTGAAACTGTTGTCAGGTGCAGGTTTACATTAAAACAATGAGTCATGAGTTTGCCATCCTTTGCTGTTATACGATGCCATGAAAAGTTGAAGCATATCTTAAATTATTCTGGATGGTCATAATTAATGTGGGACATTTTCAGCTGAAATTAAATCTGTTAAACTGAAAACAGCCGCTGGCGTTTCATGTCTGTTTATTTCCATATTTAAAATCTCTAACTAGCTACGGGCTGCACTGTTTGTATTAAGTTTGCCTTTCAGCAAGAAGGACCTGGGTTCAAACCCCAACCTGGAGTTTTTCAGCATGGCGTCTGCTTGTCTTTCTCATACATGCATGGCTTCACTCTGGGTCCTCCAGCTTTCTGCCATCATCCTTGTATTTGTGACTGTTTGTCCCGTGTGTCTCTGCGTTGCCCTGTGATGGACGGATGACTTGTCCCAGAGGGTATCCCAACTTTCACCCAAGGACCGCAGGTACAGAATCCATCCCCTGAAAACCTGCAAATATAATCTTGTATCAAGGATGGATGGATGGATTCCTAAGTAAGAAAACCAGTTTTGAATATTTAGAATAGACTCACTGCTGCCATTTGGATTATGCCTCAGTTAAATGTGCGGTGTATAGGATGCAGAGATATCTAGTGGTTCTGTTTCTGTTCTAAATTAATGAAGCACATTCAAACCACCTTTTTTTTTCTTCATAAGCATGAAAGAAACATGTGCGGTCCATTCAGTCATAATTATCAGAAAAACAGGTGAACAAAGGAAAAGGATGTACAAAAACTTGATAATCTCGTCATACCTGCAGAGCTAATCTTGCTCTAAAAGTATGACAAGATTCATCAATAGCCTTTTTTTGTCATTGGTAAACTAGATGAAAAACAATTTTAAAATGACAGTAATACCAAAATGATTGACATTCTGTTTTAATAAAATACATCTAGTTTTAATCATGTCAAATGCTGGGACAAGTTAATAGTAAGAATTATCTTGGGCGGTAGAAAACAAATGTCAGTTTCATGGGACATTTCTCCATGCACCCTGCACTGAGACGCTCTGGGACGAGACCGAAAACATTTAAAAACATTTCCAAAGCATGTGACAGAGCAGTGATAGGCCGAAACGCAACAGATCTGGTTCGTTGTCAGAAGCCTGGCAGGATCAGTTCAGAGGTGAGTCTGCTTTAGTGGGATTTGCTGTCATGACAATGTTATTTTTAGAGAAGTAGTTGGAAGCTATCAGGAGTTTTCCTGTCTGCTGAGCTGCATGGGTCTGTATTCGGTGTAAATCCAAACTCTTTAAAAAGTCTAAACTTCCCCGGAGAACAGATGCCGTTTTTCAAATTCTCTGTCAGCTTCATGCTCTTCACCTGAGAGCAGAGTTGCTGGTCGCCACCAGTGACAGGATGCATTTTAACAGCTTCCCTCCTGCCTCATGTTTTCCTGTATAACCCAATTTAAAGATTAAAGTCTAATGATCAGAGCTGGAGAACCCAATATTAAGCCGGACACAGAGTACGTTTTAAAAGGTTTATTGAAGAGGTGAATTGTGGAAAGGTAGATGGCGAGGTAGGCAGAACCAGACTACACCAGGGGTTGTAGGCAGTGACAGACCAAACCAGTGATGAAGGCAGGAGCTGACCAGAACAGGCGATGGGCAAAGAGGAACCACCAGAATGGGTAGAGCAAGTGGCTGGGACACACAGGGAAACAAAGCAGACCTGTGCAGCACGCAGACACTGGCAGCATGCATCAGTGAGGGCTGAACACGAAAAGAGCAGAAGAGTCCAGCTGGCTGAGCACACAAGAACTGGTAGAGGCAGAGCACATGAGACAAGACGAGACGTTCTGGCAGTGATTGGAGGAAAGAGGCAGGTATACGTAGGCAGGTGAACAGGTGAGCAGAGTTGACTGTAATTAGTGCAGCAGGTGGAGCTGATCAGGTGCAGAGTGGTGGCTGGAAGGTGGCTGAGCTGATTGGATGATGACTGATGGCTGTTGGCTGAGGGGAGTGGAACCAAATTAGTCCAGAAAAGTCCAAACAAAAATAAACAAAAACCTAAATCTTGACATAAAGATTGACAGAAATATCTTAACAGCTGTTGTATGGGGTAATATTTTCTTCCCCTTCATCGTTTGTGCCACAGAAGACCTTAGTTAACTTTTACTATGGCTTTCTGATAATGACCATTAGCTCTAAATTGCTCCCCAGGCTCTGCAAGCTGCCCACTGCTCCCTAAGGGTGATGGGTTAAATGCAGGAGACAAATTTCGCTGGAATGTTCAATTGCAATGACAAATAAAACAATTTTTTCTTTCAGCTTGTTTCACTGCTTTCACATCACATTTTTAATTATGAACTGAAGCTGTGAGTAGATTTTTTTTTACAGTAAGCATCTTACGGGAAGCTTTTGTTCTTAAACTTTATAAAAAAGCAAATCCAAATAAAAGCTGATGTGTGGGATTTGAACCAGCACCCTATCTCAACAGAAACAAACTATTAAAAAAAGATTTGCATCAGAGATCATTCAATCTTTTCAGTTGATTGGTTGCTATGCATAATTTTGTTAGTAGTAATAAATAAAATAAAAATTAGAGGTCAGAAAGTAAACATCTGCTTGTAATTGACAGTACATAGAAGCTCCTACGGCACAGCTTGCTGTTGCAGGAATCTAGCAGAATGACACTATAGAGCTCCACCATACTTACATTTTGGGTTTTTTCATGTTAAGTCATTTTTAACCTGCCTCAAGAAATAGACTGAAAATTGTTTTAAAGAGTGCATTCATTGATCTTATTGAGGATCAGGGTTTTGCACAAACTAGTTCAAAATCATGAGTACTATTACAATTATTGAGAACTTTGAACTTGATGTTTTCTACTTGACAAAATTGAACACAGAGACTTAAAAGAAAAGAGTTATTTATTTGATTTCTATTCAGTGATTTACATTTTACAAACTTAGAGACGCTTAGAAACAAATGTTAGGTTATTAATGGAGTAAAGAGTCACAACATTTCAAAGTTGAGACATTGGTGACTGATATTTAGGGTTTCTGTGTGCAGGCACCCTTCAGGGTGTTGTCCACACATATCATGCGTTCTCCACCTCTCCCCCTGCTTTGTTCTAAACAATATAAACCCAAGGCTTCTGTTGTAATCATCAAAACGTATAGACTATGACAAGTTGTGTCTGCATCTTGTTGCTTTTGTTTGCACATCAGAGCCTGCCCCAGGCAGGGAGTGAGTGCAGGTACAGGTGAGCAGGTACAGCAGAGATGAGGAGAGAAATAAAGCTCCAGATTAATGCATCCATTCACTTTTACTTTTTTTCTCAGACCTTCATGCAGCTAAAATAACAGCACGGATGTTATATTTACTTTACCCTTGTAAAGATGTTGTCGGTTCAAGTGTTTTATAAAAGAAGAACCCCAATCTCCACGTTCTTCAATGTAGCGTTAATAGGCCACTTTCTGGCTTGCTTATATATTCATTTTCAAATTTGGGAACCCTCAATTCCTTTTGCCATTCTGTAAATCTCCAAACTGCAGCAATTATCTCTACAGCAGCCTTCTACCTTCAATTGCAACTGTTGCTTGGTAACAGTTCTCTCCTGCATGTACATTTTAAGTCTTATAACAAAACATTAGTCTTTTAAATGTTCAGTTAATCAAAACGTTATCAAATAGTAACATATGTTCTCTTAAAGTGACAACAATAGCGCTAATTTAACTCTACAAGTGTGCTAAGTTGCTTTTTTCCAGTTCAGTACTTGGTGACAAATAACTCAAGTGTAAAACATTACACTCTATTTGTAAGACAACTTATTTAATCACACTATGTTATTTAGTCATAAATTAGTCATGCTAATCTTTAAGATGATCATGCTAATTTTTCTACTCATGACCGAGAAACCCACCGCTGAACTGCTCACAGTAAATGTGCTGCTTTACGTGCAAAACCTGGAGGGGATTTCTAATTAGGTAAGAAAACAGCACAGCACTGCTAAGAGAGGACCAAAGCAGAAGGGGGATATTGGCAGAAGCCTAGAAAAGGGGACAGATTGGGGAAAGATGAGAGAGAAAGCGAAAAGAGGAGAGAAGTGGAAAGAGAGAGGAGGCATAAGCAAATAGTGTGAAAGATGACAGGAAACGCAGGGATTTATCAATAAATCATATCAGAACAGCAGCTAGAGAGGGCTGTGGAAATATCAGTCTGTGATTTTGAAAAGATGGACAGTGGGACAGATGTTCAGAAAGACGTCTGAAGACTGCGGAGATTTGCACACAGAATGAGATTTACACAAAGAGATTAGCAAGAGGAGCTCATAAGAAGTTCCCGGAATGAAATTAAAAAGATTGCGAGGAAGGAAAATTCCTCACACTCACACTGTTATAGATCGTCAGAGACACCAGGGAGGCCATGTTCAAGCCACCTCGGCTACCTGACTGTCAAGCTGCCAGCTCTACATGTCCCACAGATGACGCTCCGGAGGGGCCGGGCTCCGTGCCGACACATTCCAACACATAAGCCCTTTTGAGCCTGAATGAGATGGCCATGATGTGGCCGGGGACTGGCCTGGGTCAACCAACACTGGAGAACCGATACGTGCCTAGACTTTACCACAGAAACCATCAAACTGTCAGTCGATGAGCCCACAGGTAGCTGTGTTATTTTTGCTTCAGGAGCTTGGGGTTTAAATAGGCGTAAAGGGTGCAAAACACGGCCTCATACAATGAGAAGTGAAGCAAACAATCATGTAAACAAAGCATTCAGCTGGTTGCTAGTACATACTTGCCCCATTTGTGCACTAAACCTAAGCTGCATGACAACACCACCTGGATCTTGGAGCACATTCCCTTCCCTCTCAGCCTCAACTAAAAATTACACTTAAATACGAAGCAAAGATCAGTTTCAGTTGCGTTTCTCTGTTTGTTCCCATTTGCAATTCACACAGGTACTCAAGGCCTTCTACTCATACTTGCAAATGATGCGTGGGAGTACCGGTAAGTGGGTTCATGGGGATGCTGGGAGGTACAGTAAAGTCCAACGAGCTCGGCAAATCAAAACAAATGTTTAAGAAACAGCCCATTAGGAATGATTTCTTAGAATGATCGAGTTTAGTCGAGGCAGCGGCATTTAGAAAGAGCCGCTTTCTGTCACCTCAAATTGCTTTGGAATAAAACTGTGCCTTCTTTTTTATGCCCTTCTATTTTAGAAACATATACGGAAGGAAATAAATACAGATAGTGTTGCAAGTTATATTGGGATGGATGAGTCAAAAGGCACCAACAAGATACGCAGACATTTTGCCTTGCAAAAGTAATTGTTTCCCTTGACTGCCTTAGTGCACGACAATCACAGACATCGATGCATTTTATGTGACAGTATAACTAAAGGTATAATGATGACACAAAAGGTCAATGGTTTTTAACATTTTTTAATAGATAGATAGATAGATAGATAGATAGATAGATAGATAGATAGATAGATAGATAGATAGATAGATAGATAGATAGATAGATAGATAGATAGATAGATAGATAGATAGATAGATAGATAGATAGATAGATAGATAGATAGATAGATAGATAGATAGATAGATAGATAGATAGATAGATAGATAGATAGATAGATAGATAGATAGATAGATAGATAGATAGATAGATAGTTACAGGTTTTTTTTCCAAGACTGTCCTGAATTTAGCTCCATCCATCTTCTAGTCTGCTTTTTCATGTAGGGCAAACAGTTAAAGTTTTGGTCTCATCGGGTCAGAGCACCGTTCCCACATTTGCTGTGTCCTCTTTATGGTTTGGTTTGAGGCTAACCAGTAATTCTTGTTCATTCTTCTTTAAACACACTAAGGAACAAACTGCGAACGAGGCAAGACATGTAAAAACAAGTGTCCTGACAGGAATGATGATAGAGAAACATAGTTTTAGAGAAACATAGTTTTACAGTTATCCCTTTACTCACCTGTTTTTGGAATATAACATGGCATCAGGAATATCGCAGCTTTGCTGATATTTGCTGTAACATGGTGGAACAAATCGGCTCTATTTAATAACCTCAATATTCTATTTATAGTCCATACTTTATAGGAACAAGTGATACATTCTGAAATGTATTTGAGTTTTTAGTCAATTAAGCTGTGAAATCATTTAGAAAAAAAAATGAATGATCTAAATTTAGCCATAGACGTTCTGGGCTAATTGAAGACTAAGAGCTGACTCATCATAGAAGCTAAGTGTATTGCCTACATGACAAAGATTGAGATGTTTATAAAGCAAGATATGTATATCATATTTCCAAATACTAGTAGTGTGTCTTTGTGTAGATGCCCACTCTAAGTCAGTGTAGTGGTTCAGGCCAGGTACACAGTAAAAAAAGAGAGACAGAGAGCCAGATTTAAATCCAAGCATTCTTGGGAAAAATGTTAGAATAGGTAAACAAAAATAACAAAAGACAGCAGCATCTGGCTGTATTGCACAAAACTGGGGGCTGCAAAACTTCTCAATTGAATATATCCATATGTGTACGGTCAATAACAAACTTGTATAGGTATCTATGGGTTTGAATTTAGTTTTTTTATTTAAAAGGTAAAAAAAAAAAATGTAGCCCATCCACTCAAATCTAATTTTATGTTCTTCCTAAAAACCTCTTAGATCAGATAAATTACTTTTTGCAAGGGAGCTTGATGAGTAGGTGCCTATAAAATATGTGGTTCAGCCAAATCCTAGAAGTATAACTTAAAGGGAGAAAATAAAAACTGTGTTTTTGTGTGGCTCCTCCAAATTTACTAAGAACTTTAAACTCTAATTCATTGTTTTATGAATTTTACCCCTTGTTAACAGTGTTAATAGTTTGCACCAAAGTCAATCACAGCTAAACATTAAAGACATGAGAGTAACAGTATTTTTTACCTAAACATATACCAAACAAATAAAAAAAAAACATCTACTTGTAACGTTCTGTTGTGGTTCAGGTTATTTTTTCAGTTTAGCCACTTTTCTGTCTTAAGATTTAATTGTTTTCTTGTTTTGTATTGGATTTATGCTTAGCCTGTTTTAGTCTTTGTTATTAGTTTTTATTTCAGCTCGTGTCTGTTTAGTCTTTGTCTTTCTACCTTAGGTTCTACCTTAGGTTTATTGTCTTTTAGTCTGTATGCTCCTTTTATCACCTCCACCTGGTTTGGTTAATTAGTCCCGCCCTGCTCTCCTGTTCCGTTCGCCTATTTAAGCCCGCCTTAGTTTTCTGTTTGTTGCCAGGACGTCTTGTGTTATCCTCACCTGCAACCTACTCGGTAAGAGCACTTCACCCTTGTCTGTTTTAGTTTAGCCTGCCTGCCAGTTTTGCCCGGTCAGTTTTTCTGCTCGCCTGTTTTTGGAGTTTGTTTATTGTCCCTTTTGATTCTGTTGCTTGCCTGAAGCCTGCTCTTTTTGCCTCCTGGATTTTTTTTTAATAAACCCCTTTTAAGCATCAGTTCTGTGTCCGGCTAACATTTGGGTTCTTCCTTTACAAATCATTACATTACGTCCTGGCCAAAAAGTAAACCCAAAGCTGACACGTTTTCTCTTTTCTGGAGGAGCTATGCTCACGCAGACCGGCGCTCCACTCACCTCCCACACTCAAAGCAGTTGTTCACCGGACTTCCCCTGTCAGTCCACCTCACCGTCGTTCATCCCGGATCCGGACTTTTTACTGGAGGTCGATGCCAAGATGATCTGGGAGCTCCGTCCCGACTTATTCCCAGAGTCGGTCCCGTTTCCCTCTCCTGACGCGGAGGCGCATGAATCTTCGCTGGCGGTTCCGTCCCGTCGGGAGGAATCGGCATCCCCGCTAGGTCCGCCGTCCCGCCGCCGGAGAAGAAGACGGCGGCTTGTGGACCAGTCCTCCAGCTGTTCTGAGCAGCGGTCAGCCGAGCCAGTTCAGCCTCGTTCGGCCGTTGCTTCCCAGCCCTTGCCGGCTGCATCTCCGGCGTCTTCAGCCACTTCCTGTCGAGCAGACCGGAGTCCTCCACTTCCCTATCCTGGTCCGCCCACAGCTCAGAAGATGACCATAGATCTTTGGAGGACAAGATAAGATCTTTTGCTCCCATCATAAAACGCCTCAGGGAAGCTCTTTTCTACCAATATTCGGTGGGTTTGGAGGAGAAATTAAAGGAGGTGGAGGGGCATTATGCCACAGCTCTCAGGGCATTCTACAGCCGCCCTGCTCCTGCCGTCGAGGGTCCGGCCGACGCCTCGGCCCCTGTATCTGTCCCTGAGGGTCCGGCCGACGCCTCGGCCCCTGTTTCTGTCCCGAGGGTCCGGCCGACGCCTCGGCCCCTGTTTCTGTCCCCGAGGGTCCGGCCGACGCCTCGGCCCCTGTTTCTGTCCCCGAGGGTCCGGCCGACGCCTCGGCCCCTGTTTCTGTCCCCGAGGGTCCGGCCGACGCCTCGGCCCCTGTTTCTGTCCCCGAGGGTCCGGCCGACGCCTCGGCCTCTGTTTCTGTCCCCGAGGGTCCGGCCGACGCCTCGGCCCCTGTTTCTGTCCCCGAGGGTCCGGCCGACGCCTCGGCCTCTGTTTCTGTCCCCGAGGGTCCGGCCGACGCCTCGGCCCCTGTTTCTTTCCCCGAGGGTCCGGCCGACGCCTCGGCTACTGAAGCCATTATGGAGGACCCGCCTCCGCCCAAGTCTCCAGAGGGGGTTCTGGAGAACCCGCCTCCGCCCAAGTCTCCAGAGGGGGTTCTGGAGAGCCCGCCTCCGCCCGTCAGCAACAAGTCGACCCAGGAGGGTCAGCCGCCGTCCGGCGTGGACGTCTCGACCCAGGAGGGTCAGCCGCCCAGCGTGGACGTCTCGACCCAGGAGGGTCCGCCGCCCGTCCACGACGTCTCAACCCAGGTGGGTCAGCCGCCGTCCGGCGTGGACGTGTCGACCCAGGAGGGTCCGCCGCTGGTCCACGACGTCTCGACCCAGGTGGGTCTGCCCAAGCCCCGAGGTCTGACCCAGGCAGGTCTGTCGCTGACTTGCGACGTGGGGACTCAGGGCGGTCTGCCACTGGTCCACGACGCGGCAACCCAGGGAGGTCCGGCCCTGCTCCGTGGTGGTTGGATCCAGGAGGGTCTTGGTGGCCGTGTCTTCTGTCGGGGCAGAGGAGGATTTAGAGATCTTCGGAGTGGTCGCCCCCTAGGGCCTAGTAAGGGGGTCCAAGACATCCAGGTCCCAGAAGGATCCAAGAACCTACAGGCTCCCCCAGAGGCGCCTACCTCCACTCTCTAAACCTGACAGCCAGCTCTCGGAGTTCCTGTTCTGGCTGACACTTCCAGAGACTGTCCAGAGACTTATAATGAGGCTTTTCTTTTTTAAGGGACTGGTTTCATCCTCAGAAGCCTGTAGCCCGGTGCCTCCCGAAGCCTGTAGCCCGGTGCCTCCCGAAGCCTGTAGCCCGGTGCCTCCCGAAGCCTGTAGCCCGGTGCCTCCCGAAGCCTGTAGCCCGGTGCCTCCCGTTGCCTGTAGCCCGGTGCCACTTTTACTATTTGGGATTCTGTTTAGTTTGGATTCGCCCTTTGGGACTTGTGTTTTGGATATTGTTTTTCTTTTTCAGATTCTGACCCTCCAGCCTGTAGCCCCCTCCACCCGCCCGGTCGGACTTTTATTTTGTTTTCTTTGTACTTTTAAAAACGGTTAAGGGCGTCTAGAATCCGCCCTTGAGGGAGGGGCTCTGTAACGTTCTGTTGTGGTTCAGGTTATTTTTTCAGTTTAGCCACTTTTCTGTCTTAGGATTTATTTGTTTTCTTGTTTTGTATTGGATTTATGCTTAGCCTGTTTTAGTCTTTGTTATTAGTTTTTATTTCAGCTCGTGTCTGTTTAGTCTTTGTCTTTCTACCTTAGGTTCTACCTTAGGTTTATTGTCTTTTAGTCTGTATGCTCCTTTTATCACCTCCACCTGGTTTGGTTAATTAGTCCCGCCCTGCTCTCCTGTTCCGTTCGCCTATTTAAGCCCGCCTTAGTTTTCTGTTTGTTGCCAGGACGTCTTGTGTTATCCTCACCTGCAACCTACTCGGTAAGAGCACTTCACCCTTGTCTGTTTTAGTTTAGCCTGCCTGCCAGTTTTGCCCGGTAAGTTTTTCTGCTCGCCTGTTTTTGGAGTTTGTTTATTGTCCCTTATGATTCTGTTGCTTGCCTGAAGCCTGCTCTTTTTGCCTCCTGGATTTTTTGTTAATAAACCCCTTTTAAGCATCAGTTCTGTGTCCGGCTAACATTTGGGTTCTTCCTTTACAAATCATTACAGTACTGGTGATTTACTCCACTTACTATTAGAACTGATATACCCGGGAGTTGAAGTTCGTGATAGTACTTTGTTAGCCGTTTTGCTTTTTGTACTCACATTTTCTTATACTCACAGTTCCCTTAGGACACCACAGCCTCTATGTGTGGTCAGTTCAAAATCCATCTGATTGGTGAGATTTATGGATCCTTCTGGTTCTCTACCTGCTGATGACAGAATGGAGTTGGGCCTCAGGTGTGCAGAGACAAGTTCCTGGTCTCATTTGTAAAGCTTGCGTACGCACAAAATGGGGCCTGAAACTTGCTTTTGTTACTTTCCACAGAAAAGTGGGAATCTGTCCTCATGGGAACTCTGACCCAGGCGTACGCTCACTTTGCAGACTGGGGAAATTGGCGACACATGTGGTAAAGTGATGAATTGCAACCAGACTTGATCATGATTCCTCTCAGACATTCAATTTTACTCCATATCAGACTTTAATCATAAATCGGCTTAATCATAAGCCTTCAAAACCCCGGTGTTATTCATGCTTCTGCTTGTGATACATAACAATACATATGGATC
This sequence comes from Fundulus diaphanus, assembly GCA_037039145.1. Lineage (NCBI taxonomy): Eukaryota > Metazoa > Chordata > Actinopteri > Cyprinodontiformes > Fundulidae > Fundulus > Fundulus diaphanus. The sequence goes on along the minus strand of CM073121.1, from coordinate 24,867,328 downwards.
TTTCAAATAAATAATAAAAAATGCCAATAAGCCAACTTAAATCTTAAATCAAAGTCCATATAACATTTCATCAGGGTTTTCTACAACCACATTCCTTTACCGGATGATCACCAGGGTGACGTGTCCCACAGATTAACAGAAACTGTGACAAGCGGTGCAGCAATTACCTTAACTGCTGTAAACAGTCAAATACGCTCTCGCGTAATGCTGCACATGTGGGCGTATAGAGGGCAGAACATGAGGCGGAACCAACCTGGTACGCAAACATTCAGGTGCATCTGTGACCTACAAAGGGAAACTATGTGCTGGTGTGTGTGTGCATAGGTTTAAAATTCAGATATTTATTTATTTTTTTCGTGTATGCCATTTTCATTTTTTTATTTTATTTTTTTGCCGTATGTATACTTTTAGTATGGATTCTACTCAATGTTTTATAAATGAGACACCTGGGCGCTTGAGGGGCATCTCCCCAAAGCCCATAAACTTTTATACAAATCCCAAATTGGTTCACAATACAAATTACAGACAATCAAATAAAACAAACTCTCCTAAAGTGTTTCCATTTACTCAAGAACTCAGTGCAGAAGTCCTTTGCCCATGCACACAAAGATTATTCATAACGAACTGTGGGGCCAACAGAATAGCATCTGCATCTCCTTCCTAACAGAGTTTGCAGGCTTTGTTGAACACAAGCAGCAGCACAGAAGAGTGGTCTTACTTTAGTTTAAACCAGACACAGCCTAACAACACTATCTTAATGACGAACTACTCAAATCCAAGTTAAAGGCATACTATGCAACATTTTTCAGTTAATTAATGTGTTCCATACCGTTTTGGATGATTAAATGAGTCATTTCAGGTTGAACAAAGGTATTCTTGGCCGCCCTGGTGGTCTGTAGGGGAAATACCGTACTTGCAACTGCAGGAGCCCTCGGCCAGCGCCCACAGGCTCAGAAGTCTCGTGCATCGCGAGAGTCGGTCTTGCTTTAGGGCGAAAACTGCTACACGCCCCCAGTGAAACGCATGCTCGGTGCTAGCGCAGTGGCGATATCTGTGCAGTTATCATGGCGGAACCGGCGATAAAACAGCGAAAGTCCATGTCGGAGCAGGCAAGAAAGAGGAAAAGTGCTGTGGACAGAAAGAGGAGTCGTACACGGGTGAACATCGGGCAAGCTTTTTCCGAATGGCGAGAGCTAAAAGAAAGAGAAGGCTGCAAGGCTGACGCGGACCTCGCGTTTCTGCTGATGCGATTGTAAGTAACATTGGAATGGTTACTCTCTCTCTCTGTGCATGTTCATACTTTCACTGTGTTAAGCCGGGCATACACTGTACGAGTTTTTCAGTCGTGGTACTTATATACATCTCAAACTGTGCGACGGAACCGCAGGGTTTAAACGTTCACCGCTCATCTGTGTGCTGATCTGTGTTCTCAAACTGTACGGCGCGACGCTCGGACGCGGCTCGGGAGGCACCGGGCGTCGGGGGGAACGGAGGGGAGAGAGGAAACACGAGACACCCCGGCGGCCGCGCGGCATACGGAAACAGACGGCCAGCGCGTCGCGCGGACCGGGACGCTCGCCCTCCCCAACCCCCCCCCCGCGAGCCAACGTCCGGGCTCAGCGGGTCCAGGGCCAGCCGGAGGTCGCTTCGGGGACGCCCGCTCCCCTCACTCAACTGGCGGGGACGGAGAGGAGGGGAGGGCGCCCCCTCGTAGCTCTGCTTGAACAGCAGGATGGTGATTCGTTGCGTTCGCCTGTCTGCTAAGCTCAAAACAACCGCGCCTGGCTTGACGGAGAAACCAGGAGAACAGCTGAGCATCTTTACGACAGTGCACTTTTACTTTCGCCCTCTGGGGGGAGCCTCGCTGGAAAATCAACCCCGGTTGCATAGTATACCTTTAAGGATCTTCTGTGCAGCATCATCGCCATTCCTCCTTACTGTTTCTATTCATATCTGTTGAATTAAATTGAATTGAATTGAATTGAAGGAACCTCCAAAGTAGGGGAAATGACAGATTCACCTGAAACACATTTAAAACCCCGATTTTCAAATGAAATGTTACACTGTTTTGCTTTTGATCTTTTTGTTTTTATGATATACATATATACATCTGAAGTAGGGCACTACATTTTAAATGTGTGCATAAGAAAGGGGCTTTTATGGGATCACTGAATAAAAAAGTCCTGACCAACATACAAACCATTGAAAACCGCTGAATCAGGAAAGCTGAGAATGATACTGGAGAGCCATTCAGCACCCCATGGGAGCAGAGTCAACAGAGTTAAATCTTTAAAAATACCAGAACCTCCCATTACGACCAAGCACCAAATTTAGCATCATTAGCCGCCGAGTGCTGCCATATTTTCTTACAGGGCGTGCACTGTGCACAACACCCAGGGCTACCCACTCCCCACTGACTGGAGATGCAAAGAAGATATGGAGTAGTTGTTCAGTCTGCAGCTGACAGATAAAAAAAATTGCTTTTGAATGCCCAGGGCGCCCCCCCAGGCCCTGACACCCCAGGCACTAAACCATATTGCTGCACATATCAAAAACTGTCACTGTGAATAGGTAAAAGTGAGTAGAATACCTAACAGGATGAGAGACTTTCAGTTGTTTATCAAAAAAGATGCACAACGGATAGCCAGTGTGGGCATCAAAAGTCTAAAGTGTTGCCGCAAAACAGATTTAATTTGTTTTTGGGGGATTTTTTTCGGTCGGTATCGCTAAGATTCTTCCAAAGTCCCACTGCACTGGTGCTGTGAGGGGCCGTTTGTGGCAATATTTGACAGAAACATTGAAGGCGCGACCACCGTTTGAAAAAACTGCATTGATTTTCCTGTGCAGCTTTTTATTGCTTTTTTTCCCCCCCAGAAACTGTAGTTTCTCTTGTAAACATGAAAATCAAACATACGTCCAGTGTTGGTCTCAAAAACAAATTGATCAGAAAAGGATCAAGGCTTAGCTTTCAAGGCATGCTTTTAAAACACGTGAGAAAATTTGCACACACAAAATAGCCCATTTTAGCAGATTGGAAATAAACTTTAAAAATTTCCACTCTGCGTTATCAGAAGCCTGATCAGCAACACATTCATGTGCAGCATCTAGATATACAGCAGATTTAAAGCACACAAATAAGTCCAATCAAAGTCCTCCAAAACAAAGGGTGTATCTAAGCAATCTATACCTGTTATCATTTTGTACATTCTGAAGCAAAACCATCTGTGTGATCAGTTCACAGCATTGTGTTTACAGCATTTATAATTTATAGCGCTCATATATTTTTGTACTGCGGCATCGAAAAGAAAAGTTGGTCTTCAAAGAGCACCAATAAGCGGATGCCATCCTCCAGGTGAAGTCCACTCTGTCTTAGAGCTGCTCTGACCAGCAATACTGAGTGATGGAGCACCAATAAACCATGAGGACATTATACAAGGCGGAGTGAAGAGAAAATTAATGAGCGGTTTAAAATTAAATTTTGAACATGGAAGGAGGGGGGGCTCGTAACTAAGAATAACAATGACTCATCCGACAAAACATCTACATTGTGGGCCTGTTAGCTCTATAACAGAGGTGCAGGAACACCATAAATACAAAATGTACAAAACCACGAGCGGGGATCAGGCAGAAAAACAATCAGGAACCAGTTTGTTTGTCTGGTAGGACATCACACAGAGACGCGGGGTAAGCAGAAAATGTTTAGTTACAGGGAGACAGCCGCCGAGAGCTAAAGATTTTCTTTTGGAAAATCGGCCTAATGCAGCACTTTATTGAAGCAGGTATAAAATTAGAATTGATATATGGGTAACAAGGATGACATGATTGATTATTTACTATGAGCCATTTAGCAGCTGACTCAGAGCTAATTATGAATGATTAATTAGCAAAGTGGTCAGCGCGCTGATCTGTTAAAAGTGCTTCATTAACATCATTTTTAAACTGAGCAGTCTTATTCTATCATTTCAAACCTTTCCTAGGCAACATACAGCATTATATAGTTTGTCGTTCAGCTGTTAGTCGGTGCAACTCGGTTTTTGAAGTTGACCTTGTTGCTTGAACATGTCAAAATGCTGTGGGGCAAAACCCTTAATCCTTCATGAAATGATGTTTGTGTGTGAATGGGTAAAAGAGCTTGGAGTGGTCAATGAATGTAATGCCATTTAAAAATGGTGGAAGGGCTGCAGGTGCTGCTCTTTCCAGCAGGGAAAACTCTACATAAACTCTACATACATGTCAAACTGAGGAGTGACCTGCTAGTTTACAAACATGCATTCACAGTTTTTGAACATTTACGTATAAAATATCAAATGTTTTTATGAAATTTAAACGTCATCTTTGTGACAATCCTGAACTCTTATTGTTGCAAACTTGACGTCTGTGGTCATTAAATCCTTTGAGCGCCTGGTGCTAAAGCATCTGAAAGACATCACAGGCCCCCTGCAGTTTGCTTACTGGACAAACAGGTCGGCAGAGGACGCTGTCAACCTGGGCCTACACTTCATCTTGCACCACCTCGACCTTCCAGGGACATACGGCAGCATCCTGTTTGTAGACTTCAGCTCAGCCTTCAACACGATCAACCCTGACATCCTCCCTCATTCACCCCACAGTGCTGCCCTCCACCTGTCAGTGGATAACCAGCTTCCTGACCGACCGCCAACAGCAGGGGAGGCTGGGGAGTATCTTCTCCCAACCAAGAACAATCAACACCGACGCCCCCCAGGGATGTCTTCTCTCCACTCTCCTCTTCTCTCTGCACACTAATGACTGCACATCTACGGACCCATCTGTGAAACTCCTGAAGTTTGCAGATGGCACCACTGTTGTTGATCTGATCCAGAACAGTGATGAGTCTGATGGCCCACTGGTGCGCCCAGAACCACCCGGAGTTAAACCCGCTACAGACAGTGAAGAAGACGGTGGACTTCAGGAGAACCACCCACACTCTACCCCCCTCACTATTCTCCACAGCGTTGTGTCTACTGTGGATCACTTCTAGTTTCTAGGTGTCACCCTCTCTCAGGACCTGAGATGGTCCTCATACATTGACAGCATCCATGAGAAGGCCCAGCAGAGACTACTTCTTAAGAAGTTTGACAGACCCAAACTACAATGGACAATGAGAGCTGCAGAGTGGATCATCAGGACTGACCTTCCATCCATTCACGACCTGTACAGGCCCAGGGCCAATAAAAGGGCAACTAACATAGCTGTGGACCCAATACATCCTGTTCACAGGTTGTTCAGACTTTTACCTCAAGGTTGGCGCAACAGAGAGCTGATGGCAGAAAAGCGAGCCGATAGAGAGCCAGTTTCTACCGCCAAGATGGGTCTCTGGTGAACCCTGATGACTATGTGGTCATAGTGAAGCACTGTCTAGTTGACTCCATGTTTTAGACGGTTTTATTAACTCTGGACATGAAGTTGAGTGCTTTAAACTTGACACCATCTGTCTACCTTTGACACTGATTTTGAAACCAGGAAGGAAGAACAACTTAAGTTTCCCTTGTGTGTTGATACGTTGTTTGTCAGGCTTGCTGACAGCACAGCGTTAGAACAGGTTCACTCACCAGGGTGCAGTGATGGCCTAGGGGTTAGGCAATCAGCCCATGTTCGGAGGCCAGAGGTCCCAGGTACGAGTCCCAGCCCGTGGACCTTTGTCACATGTCTTATCCCTCTCTCTCTCAACCTCATTTTCTGTCAGCCTACTACCAAATAAAGGGCACTAGTTCCACATTTAAATTGTTTGAGTGGTAGACTTTTTGAGTAATAAAATGAAATAATTATAAGACAATAATAATCAAAATAATTATTTGATCTTCTAGTACCCATTAGCAGCAGATCTTTTCTAGCTTAAAGTCTAAAAAACTTTGATCAACTTTTCAACTACTTGAAATTTCCACACTGAAACAAAATTCTTTAAAACAAGACCAGATTTATTAAGCCTTTATTCTATTTGTGAAAACAAAGGATGAAAAAAGAACGGGGTCCCTGTAGTTTTCACCGAACTGGTGAAAATTTCTTATAATTCTCAAGAACCCAGTTTGTTGTGTCATCTTGTGGACTATAGAGTCCCAACTTCACTTTTATAGACAATATGATTAGGTGACACCAAGGAGGGATTTTAACCTCAAAGACTTGGAGCTCTTTGCAAAAGATAATCAGAAATTATCTTTCTATTCAGTGCTGTGTCTATTCTGTCTCAAAATGTAGAAACTAAATAAACAAATTAAAAACTAACAATTCAAATCTGGATACTCACCCTGGATAGTCACATTCATGTACTTTTTTGCTTTTGTAAGTCTTAAAATTAACTGTGTGACACAATTCTAAATCATTTAGCTACCTTAAGTATTCCTGTTGTATTCTATTCTTTTAACAAAATTATGGGTTGCAACTCTTCATCTTTTTCTAATCTTTTGCAAGCTATAATGTGAAAAAAAGCACTGTAACCCTTTGTCTGTTTGTCTGTTATGTGTACTCTTAGCCGGAGTTTTACACTGCTTGTTAAACATCAAACCTTAAATCCTGAATTTAAAATGGTAAGTGATAAATGTGCACTCAAAATTACCATTATTTAAACAAAACATCTGAGATTCCAGCCTTTAATGTTTAAACCTGGGCTTTAAAGCTAATGTTTTACGTTAAAATTTTATGTAGACTGCAGCAGAAAAGATTAATATTCTGCTTGGCATTGGAGCCAATGGTTTTATAACAGGCGTACGTGTTATTTTACACTGAGTATAGTAGTTTCATTTGTGTTTCTGCACATAAGTTATTTAAATCAATATAACCTGCAGGGATATAACAAAAACATATAAAATGTTACAATGGAGCTATCAATGTGACTGAAGTAGATGTAAAATATGATGTCTGCCTATGAAAATATTCACTCTAATGAATGTAATTTCGGTCGTCTGATCACAAGTGGCCTCTCCAAAGTGTTTTATTACCTGGTGTAAAATGACTCACTTCTGATTGAGTCTGCCAGGAAGGCCTTTGTCTGGCGGACACCATCATTAAGCGCTTACAGAGAGAAACACATTTAGGCCACAAGAATATTTAAAGCTACAAGACAAAAAAAAAACGTGATACTATGTCCACAATATAATTAACAATTGTTACATTTCATATCTTGCTACGTTTGTTGGCAGAACTGAAAGGGTTTCAGGTGGGTCTAGATATGAAAGAGATGAAGCTCATTTAGCAAAACATCAAGTTCTGTCATGAATACGAAGTATGTCGCATATGAGTCGCTCTTTGTGTGTGCATAGAGGTAAAGGGGTGTCCGACTGCTGTACTGTGACGTGATAGGATTAGATAGGCACGTTTAGGTTGGAGAAGCAGAAATGTCTCACATCTGTGAAACTGCAGTCGCGCAGTTCAACTCTGGTCGTTTAAGCAGTCGAACATGCCAATTCCACTCACGTGACATGGGGTGGACCTCTGCACCTGAGCATCTCATGTTGTATAGACAGAGCCAAAACAAACTTTTTTCATGTTCTTCCCACCCAGACTGCAAAAAACAACAACTATGTAGCGGCCTTTACTCAACTTCTGCAAAGTCAACGCAGAGCAAATTAGCTGTAAGACAGATGAAAGCACATTGATCTGTATATATAAAATGTCTATTTTTTTGCCTGCTGCTACATTCCTGACAAATGACAAATACTTCTGTTTTTCCTTTGTCTTTTGTTTTTACTCAGTCTTGCCACGAAAATTCGCTCGAATGTACTGTAACGGATGACGCTGATGAACCCGATATTCAGCCAAACACAGAGTTACGATTTAAAAAGGTTTATCGAAGATGATGAGTAATGGCAGGTGAAACAGGCAAGCAGGACCAGACTAGACAGATGTTTTAGTGGATGAAGGTGCAGGCAGGCAGGCAGGGATGAGCAGGGGACCAGACGATGCAGGTAGTGACAGACCAGAACAGGCAATGTGGACCGGGGAACCAACAGAACGGGCAGAGCAAGCAGCTGGGACTCACGAGGAACAGGCAGAACTGCAGCACGCAGACACAGGCAACTCTTAACAGAAGAGTCCAGCTGGCAGAGCACACAGGAACTGGTAGAGGCAGCACACATCACCAAGGATGAGACGAGACGTTCTGGCAGTGAGTGGATGACTGAGGCAGGTGTATGTAGACAGGTGAACAGGTGAGCCGAGTTGACTGTAATTAGTAGCAACAGGTGGAGCTGATCTAGAGCAGAGTGGTGGCTGGAGGGAGACTGAGCTGATTGGATAATGGCTTAGAGGTGAAGGCTGATTAAGAAAAGTCCAGAAAAGTGCAAAGCAAAACAAACAAAAACCTAAATCATGACCTGTACATCGTGAAAGTGCTGTTGAATGTCTATGTCTCTGTTTAAACAGGTGCCACTCAGCCACGAAGAGCAGTGAAGCATATTTCAAGAACTAATCAAAGATAAGTGCCACTGGCAGGTTCTGCTGTGTTTCATTTACCTCAGATGTTGAATCTAGCAATGCCATAAAAGCTGATTTAAGCATATTCTACATGCATGTCAAAAAACCAGTTGGATTATTATTATTATTATTATAGATTTTATTTGTGATGCACTTTACATTTTCAACAAATCTCAAAGTGCTACAGTCAATAGAAAACAAATAATAAAATAAGAAGGACATTAAAATGTAATTAAAATACACAAGTAAAGGTTTTGAGGCAATTACTTGCAAGAACACTAAGAGCAAAACAAAGCATTTAAAGGAGACCATTAAAAACATTTTGTATAAAGTAAGGTTTTAAGACCTGTTTTAAAATGTGACAGCTGTACTCAGTCATTATGGACATTACTGGTCACAAAATATACGCAAATAGCCATGTATGTTTCTACAGTCAGTAATATGTTCTCAAATGCAGGTTGTATTTACACACACACACACACACACACACACACACACACACACACACACACACACACTTTAAAATACAAAGTGAGGACTGTTCCTTGACTTCGACTCATTTTCAACCATTTTATGGCCTAACACTGACCCTAACATTAAAACCTAACCATTACCAGTATATGCCTAACCCTAGCCTAAATCTAATTGACACCTTAAGTCCTTAACCTAACACCTAGCCCAGAAAAAAAGAGGACCAACAGAAGGTCCTCACGTTACTCCAAAGTCCTGAATTTACTAGAAAAATTAACAAAAATGTTCTCACTCAGCTGCAAATACAAGAACACACACACACTTTTCACACTGTGAAAAGTCATCAGTCCAGCAAGAACATCATGGTCTTTGCTACATTTACTGACATAGAAGTAGAGCACAGCTCAGAAAGTGCAGCGATGCTGTGACGCTCACACCTGAGAACGTTTTGATGGATCAAAAAAAAAAAATCCTGGCAACCAGGTTTAGCTGGAAATTAAATTGCTTACGGCACAGTCAGAGATGCATGCAAAGGCATGGATTGTTTCAGTTGTTTACTAGACACTGTGCATCTTTGTATCTCATTGAATTTTAATGGCAGATACTCAATAATTTAACGGAGTAGTGGGCACAAACACATAGATCAGACTTTCACCCACAGAAACTGTGTTCCTTCCAAATCCACTGAAAAAGATCTCTGGTGGACCTTTTAGGTTTGGCCTCCTGATCCTGAAACTGAGGGACTGAATCTACTAAGGATTGCTATTATAAGGACGCTGAGGTGTTATATTTAAAGAAATAATCTATGACAAGTCACAACTTTAAATAGGGGATTAAAGTGTGTAAAACTCTGACCTGATCTTTTCTTTTTATTCTTTAGAGTAATTACATTTTTGCTTTTGAATATGAAGCAGCTTCATCAGATGGTGTGGTACCTACAAGAATACATTGTTTAATTTCCTGGTGTTTTACTGAGTCTAAAGAAGTTTGTAAAAGTGGCTTTCTAGGACAACATGAGAACCACGGTTATCGACGCTTGCTTCTGAATGGCCGCTCAGGCCCCCGTGACATAGTTTTCCCTGAATGACACCAGTTCATAAGGTGGCAGAGTTCAGATAGTCCCACAGAACTATAAAAGCAGCAATAAACTTTTCCCAGCCCAGAACCAAGCATAACCTTTTTAAAGCCCCGGCTAAGACTTCTCTTTTTTCCCCTCCAACATATTAAATGTCAGTGGCCGACTTTCATTTTGCGCTTTTTTGCTTCATTTCCAACTTAGTTTTAAATCCAAATTACAGAACCACCTAGGACACGAAACAAACTGAATCAGAGGTAACAGCTTTCCTTTCAGCCGGAACGGCAGCTGTGGTGCGGAGATTTCTCCCTCGGTTGGTGCGACGGATCCCTGGGAGCCGCACAGCTGGAGTGATCCAGTCGGTTCTGTGAGTCAGCAGTCTAATTTCTCCCGACCAGAGTAGGCACTGCTGTTGTAGTGTGAGAATCTGACGGATCAGAAACGTTAGGTTGCTCCTACATTTGGTACCGAAAATAGCCAATCAAATCCCTCCTTTCAAATCCTGATGGAATCCAAATCCTGTTGAAAAATCCAGCTTTTAAAAAGTTTAGAAAATATTTTGACTGCTTAATTTCTTGTTAATAAAACGTCCCACATTCCCACAGCAGTATTAGTGAAATTTCTTTTCTGCACATTTACAGTTCAGAAAATATGAATACTGTGAAAAAGTTAAATGTTTTTTCGCACTCATTTCAGAAAGTAAAACTCATGCGTTTATATACAAATTCCTTACACAGAGGGAATTATTGTAAGCCTGTGTTTTTTTGTAATTTTGGTGATTATGTCTTACAGCTAATAAAAACCCTAAATTCGGTCTCTGGGTATATTTAAATATTGTGAAAAAGTTAAATTCTGCATTCACATGAAGTTGAGTGGAAGGAAAAAGTGAGGTAGGAAAGGGTATGCCAGCAACAGGGAGAATCAGAATCAGAAATACTTTAATAATCCCAGAGGGAAATTATTTAACCGCAGTCTGGATTGTCAAGCAAAATCCATTCAAGAATTTGGGGGGAGCTTCACAAGGAGTTACTGAGCCCCTAGAGGGACATTGAAGGGAAATTTAAAAACAATTGCTTTCTGGTGCGCACCAGACAGTATTTTTCTTTATTTCCTTTCAATGTCCCTTTAGGTGCTCAGTAAGGTGTTGACTCAGTCTGGAGACTAAAAAAATATGAACCCTAAACATGAGCTTCAGACTTTACGTTCTCCAAGTTAAGCCACGCCTGAATCAGAGACAACGTCAGAGGTGTCTTACCTGAGGAGAGGAGTAAAAGAATTGGGCTGTTGCTCGGTGGTCCAAAGTTGTCTTTTCAGATTAAAGTAAGGTTTGCATTTCATTTGGAAATCAAGGTACCAGAGGAGGGAAAGTGGAGAGGCACAGAATCCACGTTGCTTGAAGTCCAGAGTGAAGTTTCCACAGTCAGTGATGGGTTGGGGTGCAAACTCCCCTGACCTGAACCCCATAAAAATCTCTGGGCTGTTGTCAGGAGGAAGATGATAGACCCCAGACCCAACAAAAGACCTGAAGGCAGCTATCAAATCAACCTGGGCTTCTATTACACCAACGCAGCGCCACAGACTGATCGCCTCTATGCCACGGTGCATTGATGCAGTAATTCATGTATTACTCCTGGAAGCAACCAAGTATTGAGAGCATAGAAATAAACAGACATTTCAAAAGCCTAACATTTCTGTTTAAAATGTTTTTAATGATATCATGTAGTATTCTACTTTTCTGAGACACTGAAATTTTGGTTTTCATTATCTGTAATCCATAACCTTCAAAATTAAAGAAATAAAAGTTTGACACACTTCACTCTTTGTGTAATAAATCTGCATAAAAGTAGTTTTACTTTCTGACAAAAATATTGAATGCTTTAATGATAATTCATGCAGTTTTTTATTTTTACTTAACTGAATTATTATAAAATATACCTTGAAAATATAAAATCTAATCACAGGAGCAGGAATACAGGAATCTTCAAATGTGTGAAAGTTGTTCCACAAGAAGGTAAAGAGTTCATCCCTCAGACTTAACACATCATAATAATACTAATTGTGCATAGACATAAAAATAGTTAAATGTAGCTTATCTGAGTGCAATTTCACATTAAAAAATGTAATAATGAAACCTACATACCAACTATTTATCAACGTTTTAGTGGAGACAAAAATGAACCCTTCTGGGCCTGAACTCATCCAACTGGCAAAAAAAAAAAGCTAAATGGGGAATGTTTCTCTTTCTCCCATATTTAACTGATGGACACTGTATCTGACATATTCCTAACACTGAATTCACAAGATGGAAAAATAAGTTAAACCTTTGTTTTTATGAGTGACCATAAATAGATTTGAGCCTTCAATTAATAGCAAAATCTCAAGCTAAATCAAATTGAAATATTGATGTAAAAACAAAACAAAACATGTCAGTATGTCCAGACTTGCTTAGCGCAGATGAACTGACTGTTCACTGAGTTAATTTATTTCCCCACCAATCCATTCATCCATCCATGATCTATTATTGTTTATCCTAAGAGGGTGACGGAGTCGCTCTGGCAAATTGTACGAATGAAGGATTGCTTTTACCTTGAACCACTTCCCAGTCTGCAGTCCATCTAACACATTCACACTGACAGACAGATGCACTGTTTCTACCAAACCTCACCTTCAGTCATGTTGGAAAACCGGACAGCCTTTGACAGCCTGGGTGTTTTTCTGATGTATTTTTGACCTATGGACATTTAATATCAATTGCAACCATACGGAAAACTTACTTATTAAGTAAAAAAAAAAATACTAACACGGAAAAATAGGCAGTTAAAATGCTGGGTAAGATGTCATAAAAATGTAGTTTCTTGGGAGGGAGAAATTAGGACACCCTCCACATTTTCTCTCACTTAAAATAGCTTAAATGACACAAAGGTGTGTCGCCTAATTTAAACAGGATGAACCTCCTTCGTTACGCTGAAAAACGATGTTCTCATCATGCACATCGTTGCTCAGCATCTTGAAAGACATTGGACCAGGTACAACCTCTTGCATTTATTTGGTTTTCATTCATGGCGTTCTTTCTCTCTTTTGAAGTGGGAGCGAACACCAGAACCAGAAGAGCTGTGTGAGGCCTTGGGAAAGGAAAATGTTGCTGCTAATGAGTCTGATAAGGGATTTAAAGAGGTCTTAAAAGAATCTGAAATCGGCCTTTGCACGGTGCAGAAAATAGTCTACAAGTGGCGAACATTCAAAGCAGCTGCCGACATGCCCAGGTCTGAGCGATCAGGCAAGTTCTCACTGAAAACAGACAGCAAGATGGTAAAAAGGAAGTCTGCCAAAACCTACACAGCAGTTCTTGGTACTACTGATATGAAGGTACATGCCTACACATCCAGAAAGAGACTGCCGAAGTTGAACTGTCATCGGACCTGTAAAAGCAGAAAACATTTGCTCCAAGAATCTCACAGCTGGGAGTGAGGAGGGGGTCAACCTGTCCCCGGTCCGATCTCAGGAGCCGGTAGGTGGCGACAAGAAGCGGAAGCCATTTCTGAAACGGCTTCATTCACTGAAGCCGTTTCAGCCAAAGGGGAAAAACTAGCCCTAAGAGGGTAGGCTGCTCCTGCTGTCTCCTCAGTCAGAACGCACATTTAAAGCTTTTCGTTAATGAGTAAGACAAGATACATATTTGGTGTTTACCTGTGGTTAAACCACACTATTTTCTAGAGATTAATAAAAAAAAAGAGATTAGACATGGAGATGAGAACATTTCTCAATAAAGCACTGAATATTTATTGAAGTTTTCTCACTGTGTGCTATTTTTGCCTGTCAGCCGAGGCCTTGAGTATGCTCGCCTGCCTGCACACCTGCTCACGGTTTTTCCAGTTAGTACACATGCCCATAAACAAGAGCTGTCGGGGGCTGTGCCACCATAGATACACTGATCAAACTTTTGTTTTCTAATTTTTAGCGACTGCCTGTCTAAAGCTGAGCCCTGTTTTGAATTTCAATAAAGAAAGATGGTATTTGCACCTGCTCTGATGCCGCATGCTATGACCACACCACTCCTACGGTGGATGCATACAGTGTCTTACAAAAGTATTCACCCCTCTTGGCATTTTTCTTATTTTGTTGCCTCGCAACCTGGAACTGAAATGGATTGTTTGAGAGTTTTGACCATTTCATCTATTTTTTTTATAACAGCACAGATCTGTCACATTAAATAAGATTTAAAAACTCACTTAAAAACACTTTTGGTATCATACATTTTCTCCACAATTCAATCAAAAATAAAATAAATATTTCATGGGCCAAAAGTGGAAAAAAAACAGAGCAACAATCTGGTTTCTTCAGTGTATAAAATCACAATCACTAATTAAGAGTTGAAGTACTTTTAAATCCAATTACAGCATTAGGCTAATTTTTTCTCACATGTTTACTTTGATCACTCTACCTTACAAAATGTCTCATATTGGGAGGGAAACTCGTCCACATTGCTCTTCAGGTAAATCCGCAGATTTTCTCTGAGATTTAGCTGCAGACTAATTCTTCCCAAAAGTTTCATTTTCTCCTGGTAAAGCTGTGTTTTATTGACCAGGACGTGGTGACTCACTGTGATATTGAAAAATACATTTTCTTTGGAAGAAAATATTTTTCTTTTCCTTGCAGACCTGCTTCTTACTTCAGCCCACTGGAAAATACAGGAAATTGTCACATGTAGAGCACAACCAGTATTGACCTTTTTGCAGTCTCCATGGCCAGTCTCGTTCTCTTTTTTTCACATTAGCTTTGGAGCTACGTCTAGTTTTTGTCATTTTACTACTCTCAGTTTTTTTTTCCCAGTTATTGATTGTCTCCAATGGACCATAAATAGGCTACCTCATATAATTCTGTGGACATTTGTTTCCTCCTTTTCACTGTACCAAAGATACGATCATCTCTGGTGTTTTTGTGTCCTCTGAGCAAACTATGGCTTTAGCTAAGGGATGCAAATGTGCAGAAAATCCAACCAGGTTCGCTGAACTTTATTTCAGATTATATGGATGTACAACGCCTTGCTAAAGTATTCACCCACTTAGCTTTTGTAGCTATTTTGTTACATTCTAACCTCTAATTTACATTTGTTAAAATCTTATTTTATGTGATGGATCAGCACAAAATAATCTAAATTGGTAAAGTGAAATCAGAAAAGTATATGAAAAATTCAGTTTTGAATTTTTTGGGGGGAGCGGTTGAACAGTTATGCTCGCTGTTTACTTCACAACAAAATAATAAGAATAAGAAATATTCAAATTTATAGTCATCTTCTGTAAATAAAATGGTGAAAACTCTCAAAAAATTCATTATATTTCCAGGTTATGAGGCAACATAACATAGAAGAATCCATTGCTGCTGTGAACTCAACAAGACTGAGAACTGAAATTGAATCAAAAGATGCTTCAGGAAAGTTTCTGGGTTTGCACATATGCAAACAAGTTATCTTCTTCCAAACTGAATCGTTTGTTTTTGAGTTGAATTGTACAGGGCATGCGTCACAGATGAGATGATTTATTATCAGATGTGAGTGCAGTCTGAGGAGGCCCTGTGCTTTGAACACCTTCACGGCTTGATTCTGGAAAGAGTACCATAGTGATGAACGGGCTAAAAACATTGCAAACTATCATTTTAATTATTAGATAAATCTGTCTGGCACGTTGGAAAAAACTTTGTTTAACATTTATCAATTTGCTGAGGTTTCAAGTTGATAAAAAACAGGATTGTGAGTTGATGTTTATGCATCAACCAGGATTCAGAATGTATGGGCGATATCGATTAGACTTGGCCTCGACTTTTGAAGAAAAAAAAAAAAACTGAAACCTGCCAAGTGTTTAGAGCACCTTGTGAATAATGCAAATCTGTTCATGTTGACTGTTAACTTCAGCCCACCACTTCTCACAGAGGAGTTGAGTAAATCTGATTTAATTAACTTCCTAACGCACATGGATGATTACGGTATTCCTGAGGCAACCATAATAAAAATTGTTTGAGTAATGTTTTCATGCAGCGCAGTCTGCTCTCTGTTTCTCATCGAACAGGAAGATGACTCTATAGCCCCACATTGAGATAGAAGATATAGGTGCAGCTCCACTACAGGAACCAGTGTGAGGAGGCGGTGGAGCTTTTTTTTTGGAAGGACCCTGAACTGCAGGTGTTGAGACACGGTACATTTCTTGACGGTTTAATATTCCCTGCATTTCTTTCAGTTCTCACCATTTTAAGCTCCTCTACGCTTCACATTTTCTGTTAGCTTTGAATTTTACAACAGGAGCGATTGGTAGCTTGGTTTGCAAACACGACATTTAAACCCAGTTATTCAGAGTTTATGATGCTCACAGTCTATAAAAATATAAATAAAAACAGATAACGTTTGCAAATAATAATTTGTTTCAATTAATGAAAAAGAAACATCAGCCTTCAGCATCTGTGGAGGCTGGGGGAGGGCTGCTCCTATCAAAGCCATTTTAGAGAGATCTTTTTATAGCTATTACAATATTTTACTCTGTTTATAGTCCAAGAAACGATTAAAGAAAAAAATGCCCCAGGATTAAGGATGCAATTGTTCTTGCTGCAACGGTAAGTAGACTTTCATTTAACTTTTTTTTTTCTTTCTACATATTTCCGTAAGATATAGACTGACTCTACATCAGTTCTATAATGTATTTACTGCAACAGAACCATCAGTAAGTTTTATTGTTTGAAATCATAGCTCTTGTTTTCATGAATAATACATAGTCAAAAAGCACAATGGATGTATATATTTTTATACGCTGAGATGCTAAAGCTCACAAAAAGTGATGGGGATGTTCAGATGAAGCGGAAGAAAAGAAGAGTCAGGGAAATGTGAGCTGATCTTAGTCACTTTCATCACAGAGTACGCAGTAGTATCAGTAAGAAATGTTTTGGGGGAGGGGGGGGGGGTTCTGATGTACAGTCCAACGTTCTGGATAATGTTGCTGTCACTAAACCCTGGCTGTGTCAGTGGATCCATCATAAAGGCAACAACTGAGCATCTTGGCAAGCCCAGAATTAGATTCAGTTTTCCAGCAGGGAGCTGGCAGGGAGGACCCCTGAGATGCACGGCCCTGTGGCTGATTGCTGAGCTGAGGCTCTGATGGAGAGGATAATTAAAAGAAATGAGCATTAATAGTGCATGGGACGTTGTACATTCGCGTGGAAGGAAGACACACGGGTGGGATAATATCTGTGCATTATGGAGATGCTTTATGTCCTAGACAAGGTGTCCTTCATATAGGAAAGGTTTCGGCTTGTTTTTAATTCTGAAGTGCTCTCATGCATTCACAGACCACACGTGAGCATTTGACAGGGGTCGGTCACTGTTCATCTGATACAAGCTTTCCACTGCCACTGCTGCCATGGCTACCACAAATAACAAATGGGATGCACTTGGGCGAACTCGCCTAGGGACATTCACATGAAAAACGCAAATTACATAAATAATGAAAAGAAGCCCCTCCAACACCAAAGGGGGAGTGCCCACATGATAACTGACTGGCGGGTAGATGCAGCTACAGTCATCGAAAATGAGATAAAGGTTTGCAAACAGGCAGATGCAGGAATACAGTGCAGGTTAGGTAGCGAAGACGAGAATCTGATGTTCATAGGTCCCACAACCTGATTCATGGAACATCTCATGATCATAAGGAAAATTTACTTTGAATGGTCACCAAAGGGACAGGGAAACAGAAGCTCCAACATGGCAAACGCAGCAACTGCGACAAATTAGTTCTGTCTTTTAAAACATAGAGTCTATAAATGGTTGCTTTGCGGGTGGCATTTAAAACAAAAGGGCCGTCTACGAGCTTTCACAAGGGGCCAGAGGTCACGGGGGACTAAAACAGGACTCTATTGTCAGGTCTGGACATTCTCCTGAAATTCTCCTGTGGGATATTTCTGCTGCTGCTTAAGCTGTTCGGGTATCAAATTTCCATAAGGCTCACGTGAAATGCGCTGCATGTGTATGGGCGAAGGCAAGCGCAGGGAGCCATTTCCCCTGACCAATGTGCTACTTGGATTTGTGTTTTGATTGCCTACGGCTAGACTTTCTCTGTCTTTGTGCTGTCAGAACCTGAGAGAGAGCAGAATATGAGAAACGATATTGGAGGCAGCGGAGACAGTGTGATTGTGAGGGTAAGTCAGAATGGGTGTGGAAGAAGGACAGAGAAGTGGAGATGGAGATACAGGGCAGAGCTGAAAATGGATATGAATTCTTTCCAAGAGTGCATAATTTGTCCTCGGGATATGTATTTTATTATTTTTTAGAAGGGGTTCAGGTGTAACCACCAGGGCTAGTGGGAATAAAACCAGCAAAAATGCAAAAACTCTAAGTGAACTCTATAAAGTCGACTGTGCACTTTCTATCCAAGCGGGAGCTTAGAGAGAGCAAGGGAGGATTGTTGTTCTGAATTAACCGTGGTAAAGTATTTAGTTATGCATGGATTAAGAACAATAGACACAAACACAGGAGACCTCGGTTAAGAATGTTTTATTACAGGCAGACGGTCTCTAATTTATAAAAATATACAGGAAAAACAATGATTATGTTGCCTTAGCTTGATTAACAGTGGGATTAATTAGGCCAAATCAATAGGTCAGGCTGCACTGTTCTGCACTGGTTTGCATTTAGCTATGTTACCACAACAAACATTGTTAGATTTTCTTTGGATTTATACCAACATAAAGTAGTGGTAATTGGGAATTAGTAATAAAATTATATGTTTTTTAATAGGAAAATCTTAAAAGGACAGTTTGCATTTGCATACAACACAAATTTTGTGTAGACCTTTCGAATGCGTGTCTACCAGCATTGCATTTTATTATTCTTTGAAAAACAGCTCAAGCTCAATAAAACTGGATGGAGAGTGTCTTTAAACACAGATTTTCTTGCCAGAAATTCTCAATTAGATTTAGGCCATTCTGACACATGAATATGTATGTTAGTAGCGATGAGAATCTTTAGTCACTTAGTAAATCTATTCAACCACGATTCAGAAGGCTAACATGCAATTCTAAATTGACTGATGACATAACATTGACACCCACCTCCATATAGCGCCTTGCAAAAGTGTTCATCTCCCCTTGGCTTTTTACCTATTTTGTTACATTCCAGCCTGTAATTTGAATACTTAGTAATCCCTTTTTATGAGCTGGACTTTATGGAATAGTGGCCAGAAATAAGCCTTTAATTAGTGTTAAAAATGGAAAGGCGTTTTGAGTTTGTCAAAAGGCACGTGGGCGACTCCCCAAATGTATGGAGGAAGGTGTTCTGGTCAGATGAGACAGAAATTGACATTTTTGGCCTCCAGGGAAGACACCATGTTGGGTTGATTTGAGACTGGGACAGAGGTTCATACAACTAAAGTAACACTCGAGTGGTTTAAGTGGAAACATTTAAATGTGTTGCGATGGCCTAGTCAAAGACCTCAATTCAATTGAAAATCTGTGGTTAGACTTGAAGATTGCTGTTAACAAGTCAAAACCATTAAACATGAAGGAGCTGGAGCAATGTTTCTTGAGGAACGGGCCAAAATCCCAGTGGCAAGATGTAGCGAGCTCATGGAGAATGATCCAAGGCAGCTTGTAACTGGAATTGGCACAAAAGGTAGCTCTATAAAGTTTGGACTATAGGGAGGGGGCAGTTATGTATTCTGTTTTTTTTGTTGTTGTTGTTTCTTCAAAAGTTGTTCTGTAAGTGAAATGCTGCAAACTCTCAAACAGTCCATTTTGTGAGGCAACAATACAATAAAAACCCAAGAGGGGGTGAATATTTTTACAAAGCAGGAGTATGTCTCCTCATGTCATCGAAAATGCTTCTTCTATACTGAACTGTCCCATTTTCAGTTGCTAACGGTAAAAACAGATCTGATAAGTATGTGGGACTAAAACCATTAGTAACTCTAAAAGTCAGGGAATCACCTTAAAAGCAATTCTACAATGTAAAGGCAGACAATGATGAGACTTCAAAAAGAAAGTAACGTTAGCCCTTTCTGGTCTTCACCAGTATCATTGCTGCAGGATTTTGCGGTAGTTGCAGAGAGGCTGTGTTGTTATAAGGAAGACCTGGAAGCAGCACATTGCAATAATCTATTCTGCACCTTATGAAGAAATGCAAGTTTGTCTTTCTGAACAGTACGGTGGCCCTGAAACATAAATTTGTTTCAGATTTTGTATTGTTGGTTTGCACTTCCCAGCCACCGTAGGAACAGTCTTACAAATAAGGAATCTGAAACTACAGAAGCAGAACTTCAAGATGAGAAGTATTTTGAAGATGTAAGACAAGATAGTAGAATGCTGTTTGTCCATCATTTGGAAAAGGAGAACAAGTTGTGGCAGAATCAGCCTGTTAGAGTCGGTTCCCCAAATAGGGGAAGGTTGGGGGCTGACCTGGTGCGAGACTGGGGCTGAAAGACTTAAAAAGACAAAGAACAAGAGCAGTAGCTAATCACAATCTTAATGACTGTACATTTAAATACTTGATGGTTGGAGTATGGGTCTGTGCAAATGCTTAAAGGTGTGAATATGCAACACAGACATAGAGTTAAGCACCAAATTATTCAACCCCTGCTGTATTTGGCTTTAAAGTGATCTTCAAACTGGAAGAAATCTTAACATTTTAGGGTGGCACAGCCTGAGTCCTATCCTTCAAAATAATTGACGGTGGCGCAGGAGTTCATCCTGTAACCCATGGGTTGTCGGTTCGATCCCCTGCTCCGACCGTCTCAGTTGTGTCCTTGGACAAGAGGCCGTGGTGGAGCCGATGTGTGGCAGCCTTGCTTCTGTCAGTCTGCTCCAAGGCAGCTGTGGCTACAATGCAGCTCATCAGCGTGTGAATGTATGCTGTTAAACCCCCTTTTTGGCTGGGAGACAGGGTTAACATAATAAATGAGTCTTGTTGATGGATATAAATTAAAGGTTTATTTATAAGGCGTCTTTAAACAAAAAGAGTCAATGTCCAACACGTTGTTGACCGAAATTAACACAAACGGGATTTAAATAAAACACAAACAGGGAGTGGCACTCTGCTCAACTCCTTCAAGTATAAAACGAATAACAAACAAAAGATCTAAGTTGGGTCTTTTCAAAGTTAACAAGCCAGACACACTACGGAGAAAACTCATTTCGGCCGCTTTTATCCGGGACCCAAAGCTCATGACCATAGATGAGGGTAGGAACGTAGATCGACCGGTAAATCGAGAGTTTCGCCTTTTGGCTCAGCTCTCTCTTCACCACAACGGATCGGTACAGCGCCCGCTTCACAGCAGACGCCGCACCAATCCGCCGATCTCCCGCTCCATCTTCCCCTCATTCGTGAACAAGACCCCAAGATACTTGAACTCCTCCACTAGGGGTAGTACATCCTCCCCAACCCGGAGAAGGCACTCTACCCTTTTCCGGCTCAAGACCATGGTCTCAGATTTGGAGGCACTGTTTCTCATCCCGGCCGCTTTGCACTCGGCTGCGACCCGCTCTAGTGAGAGCTGTATATCACGCCCTGATGAAGCCAATAGGACCATGTCATCCGCGAATAGCAGAGACGCAATCCTAAGGCCACCAAAGCGGATCCCCTCAACACCTTGGCTGCGCCTAAAAATTCTGTCCATAAAAGTTATGAACAGAATCGGTGACAGAGGGCAGCCTTGGCGGAGTCCAACTCTCACCGGAAACGAGTCCGACTTACTGCCGGCAATGTGGACCAGACTCTGACACCGGTCATACAGAGACCTAACAGCCCTTATTAAAGGTCCCGGTACTCCATACTCCTGGAGTACCCCCCACAGGATCCCTCGGGGCACACGCTCGAATGCCTTCTCCAGATCCACAAAGCACATGTAGACTGGTTGGGCAAACTCCCATGCCCCCTCCAGGATCCTGCTGAGGGTATAGAGCTGATCCAGTGTTCCACGGCCAGGACGAAAACCACACTGCTCTTCCGAGATTCGACTATCCGACGGACCCTCCTTTCCAGAACCCCAGAATAGACCTTACCAGGGAGGCTTAAGAGTGTGATTCCTCTGTAGTTGGAACACACCCTCCGGTCCCCCTTTTTAAATAGGGGGACCACCACCCCAGTCTGCCAATCCAGGGGAACTGCCCCCGATGTCCCCAATGCTGCAGAGTTTTTGCCTTGGCGACCAGCCGAGCCGCCTTCCGCTTCGACTGCCAGTAAATATCAGCTGCTTCCGGAGTCCCACAGGCCAGTAAAGCCCGATAGGACTCCTTCTTCAGCTTGACGGCTTCCCTCACCGCTGGTGTCCACCAGCATGTTCGAGGGTTGCCGCCGCGACATGCACCGACAGCCTTGCGGCCACAGCTCCGACTAGCCGCCTCAACAATAGAGGCGCGGAACATGGTCCACTCAGACTCAATGTCCCCCGCCTCCCTCGGGACGTGTTCAAAGCTCTCCCGGAGGTGGGAGTTAAAGCTCCGTCTCACAGGGGACTCTGTTAGACGTTCCCAGCAAATACGTTTGGGCCTGCCAGGTCTGACCAGCTTCCTCCCCCACCATCAGAGCCAATCCACCACCAGGTAGGGGTCAGTGGAGAGCTCCGCCCCTCTCATCACCAGAGTGTCCAAGACATACGGCCACAGGTCAGATGAAACGACAACAAATATTGAACTATGGCCTAGGGTGTCCTGGTGCCAAGAGCACACATGGACACCCTTATGCTTGAACATGGTGTTTGTGATGGACAATCCATGACGGGCACAGAAGTCCAACAACAGAACACCACTCAAGTTCAGATCAGGTGGGCCATTCCTCCCAACCACACCCTCCAGTTCTCACTGTCATTGCCCACGTGAGCGTTGAAGTTCCCCAGAAGAACGAGGGAGTCCCCAGGAGGGGCACTCTCCAGTACCCCTTCCAAGGACTCCAAAAAGGGTGAGTAGTCTGAGCTGCCATTTGGTGCGTAAGCACAAACAACAGTCAGAGTCCCCCCACACGTATGCAGAGGGAGGCCACCCTCTCGTTCACCGGGGTGAACCCCAACGTGCAGGCACCGAGATGAGGGGCAACAAGTATGCCCACCCCAGCTCGGCGCCTCTCACCAGGGGCAACTCCAGAGTGGAAGAATGTTCAACCCCTCTCAAGGAGACCAGAGCCAGAGTTCCAGAGCCAGAGCCATGCGTCGAGGTGAGTCCGACTATCTCTAGTCAGAACCTCTCAACCTCGCGCACTAGCTCAGGCTCCTTCCCCACCAGAGAGGTGACATTCCACGTCCCAAGAGCCAGCTTCTGCAGCCGAGGACCGGAACACCAAGGTTATCGAATGATATATATTGTTATTGAATTACTGTCCAGCCCTAGATTTCACCTATGTGGGAACATTTTGACTTGATTTCTCCCAATAAGATAAGTTAAATCTAATATACATAAGATTCATTAGATTTGCTTATCAAGAACTGTATCTTTCACCGTTTCCTTATTTATAGGTGAGGTGCCTTAGCTGGCCTACAAACATACCTCCCCTTATTAACATCAGAGGAATTAAAAGCAACTTATTCACACGCTCTTTTGCTTTGGGAATTTACAGAAACATTTGCCTAAGCTGAACTAAACTGTAAACCTTATTGGCTCCAAGTAAGTAACTCTTTTCTCCTCACAGGCAACCACCACACTCCTTAATGAGGAGCAGCTGTGCCAGGCCTGGAACAAAAGGCTACATGCTAATTATTAAAATACTCAATAAATATTCAATAAATAATTTAACCGGCTAGTGTGCAAAAGGTTATTGGTGTGCTAATATATGCTTAAAGTGCAATGCTAAATAAAGAGCCAGTTAAAGTGCTTTTAATAAAGTGAGAAGGTGCTTCTCAGTGCTGTACAAGTTATCAGAGTAAAAAAGGTGGCAGTAACAAAGACCTCTTTGTTACAGTTGGAATGAACTTTGCAACTGGCTTCAGCCTTTCGTAGTTGCAGAGAATCCTTAGCTACACCAACTTGAGATAAGAATTCAATGTCCCACAATGGGGAAATCCGGGTGAGAAATTGACGTGAACTTCAAGGGATTCATTTCCAGCTCAAAACGCGAAATAATGCTCAACCTGTTTCTTGTATTTCAAAAGTTTCACGCTAATATCGCACATCCTGCATGGGAAATGGGTTTTGTAATTTTATATCTGCATGAGACGTTCACCATCACCTGTTCTGGTGTTGTGTTTTAGAGTTTCACCTTCTGTGTCCCTTAAAATTAGGTCATAACTGAACATCCAAACACACGAGTTTTGATGTCAGGTAATCGAGTCAGAAACATCCCTTTCAGCATCTCGAGGCATCCAGAACTAGATGTTTTTCTCCAACCCCCAAATGTTTAGGGCCATTGTCCGACCGAAAGGTGAACCTCCATCCCAGGTTCATGTCTGAAGCCTCTAAAAGGTTTTAATTTTTTAAAGACTGCCTTGTATTTACCTCAGTGTTTCTATTAACTCTGCCAAGCTTCCTTGTATGTTCAGAAGAAAAGCATTTCTACAGCATGATGGCGGGGGATTTAAGATATTAATTTGCATGTAGGCTAAAAAGGTGACATTTGGTTTCACCTGACCACAGCAAATTCCTCCACATGTTTGCTGTGTCCCCTACACGAAGTGGTAAAGTGCCAACAGGGCTCCTTATTTATTTCTTTGAACAATGGCTTAATTTTTGTCATTCTGCTGTAGAGGGCAGATTTGTTCTTTCAGCAGGCTCCTGCAGCTGAACCAGTGATCTCTGCAGCAGAGTTACCAGGAGCTGCTTCACTATTGCGCTCCAAGTCTGGCCATAGAATCCAAATGAAATACATAGTGTAGTTTTTTTTTGACATATGAAGAATTAAAAAAAAAGTGAGTGAACCCAAGGCATCCCCAGGACAGAAAACGTATATATTTACTCCCTCCAAGCAGTTCAGTCTGCCCCAGGGTATCTTCCAAGAGGGGCCTGGCCAAGTAGCTGAAGGCATCCTGAGCAGATGCCTTAAGCTGAATTCTTCAGCATAGAGTATTAGCAGATCTCCTCAGCCATCCAGCAGAGGAAGTTTTAATTGATCCATTCATATCAAGGATCCCATTCTTTTAGTAATGATACATATCTCATTAACACATGAGAAAGTAAAAATGTGGCACAACAGGCAAACCAAGGGCTTTGGCTTTCACTTTGGGCACTTCCTAACCACGACAAATCAGAGCAACAGAACACTTTCATCATTCAAGTGCTGCTCAATTTCTTTTTAAAATATATTCTTAGCATAATAATAAAAATAAACCTTGTTGGTCCTCACTTCAGTTGTTGACGTCCTAGGTTTGCCTGGGCGATCTTCCACAATTTGTGCGTGAAAATATTGAATTTGGCTCCTGTGACACTGACAGACCAGGTAATAGCATAATAAGAGCAGTCGAGTGACAGTTTTTAACATCAAAGGCTGGCTTGTTTTACTCAGAAACAGCATGTCTTCTCATTGCATCATGGTCCAATGAATAAGCTGCTGGTGAAGAAGAAAAAAACTGCTATCACTGTTCTGTTATAATCATTTCCAGGCACTCTCTGGGTGGGCCTAGCAGCCCTCTGATTCTGCCATATATGACCATTGCAAACTGTTGAAGACAAATATAATGTGATCAAAACACACACATACATATATATATATATATATATATATAAATACATAGTGGGGTTTTTGATCTCAGCATGTTCTTGTACCAAATGAATGCTGTCTTGTTTTACAGCTGTGCGCGTGTAAAAAGGCTATGAGAAACGCTAAAGCACAGACAAATAACATCTTAGCAATTATCTGCCATTTTTAAAGTCTGCTGTTTGCGCATATTACAGTTTCTCAGTCAAATACTGGTTCTGTGTTTAACTTAATCGTGTTATATAGTTGATGAGGTAGGTGTGTTTGGTCTGTTTCCCTTAATGTAACGGTGCTGAAAATATGCTGAACCATGACTCCTGTAAGTACCGTGACTATGGTGCTTATTGCATCTTGCTTTTCCTGCACTGCTTACACCTCTGACAGCCATATTTCCATATTTAATGACTTCTGAAGTTTGGCATAGAAATATGAATCACTCCCTTTCAGATTAATAAAATGTCTGCTGTAATTCTAATGGTTAAAAAGCTTTCTGGTGTAATCAAAAGGAATGGGTCTGCTCCATACAACTATAGACTGAAATATCTGTGAGTTCCTCTCTTTATTTAATTTAAGGCTGAAAAAACTATAAACAATCTACCTGAATCCTTCGTTTTGCATATGAAAGACATATTCTATAAAAAGTTGTGCACAGTTTTTGAAGAAAGTTGCGTTGTGGAACCTAGCATACTTCAGTGCTGCCATGCAGCTGAAAGACCACTCTGGGGAGATACTGAAGTAAATGTTTGCCTCGTCTTAAACTGTTAACACTCTCACAGAGAATTAAGAGCTTCTATGCAATTCTCATCGGCTTAAAGGAAAATCCCAAATCCAAAACCGGGTTTTGGAAGAAAAGGTTTTCCTACAAAATAAAAGCTATAAGCAGGTTGGTTCAGTTCGCTGAGTTAAGAAAATCCTAAGCCATCCAGCAGCAGATCTGTTCAGGCCAAAAGCAAATCTAATGCACTTATAGCGACAGAGGAAGAAAGCATTCCCAAACCGAAGCCATCCTTTGTTGAAAGCATAGCCACAAACTTTTCCTCACCCTCCAGGGCTTGCTACTTCTTTCTCTATCAATGAAAGAAATTTCACAGTCCCCATTTTCTTTAGCTCCAACTTTTCTACCTTTTTTGTAGACATGAAGGTTTCTCAGGAGAATCACTGTCCTGCAACATCAGGAAATTCGGTTCATTACAATTCCTACTAAAAGACTTACTGAAGACAGTTTTATGTAAATCACAGCAGGTTATTTTATCTTCAAAGTCCACCATATTTGCACCCATGATATTTTATTTAAATTTTATCCTAAATACAAAAACAATGGCATAAGAATGACGATGATGCATGAAGGAGTTGCTCCCAATAAAGAATACACATATCTTCATTTTTGAATAAGGTCTCTGAGTTTAGTTTAAAATCTTCAGATTTAATCGTGTCATTTAAAACCCATATTAAACAGGTTTCTTTCTTACCTCCGGAATATCGCCAAAATTAGAAATATTCTGTCCAGGAATGACACTGAAAAACTAGTCCATGCATTTGTTACTTCAAGGCTGGAATATTGTAATTCTTTACTATCAGGAAGTCCACAAAATAAAATACAGTTCAAAGTATTTATCTGATCCAAAATGCTGCAGCAAAATTAAAAAGCAAGATCATATTTCTCCTATTTTATCTTCCCTTCTTTGGCTTTCTGTTAAATCCAGAATATAATTTAAAATTCTCCTTCTCACATATAAAGCCCCTAATCATCAAGCTCCATCATATATCAGAGCTCTGATTACCCCGTATGTTCCTGACAGAGCACTTCGCTCTCAGACTGCAGGTCTACTGGTGGTTCCTAGAGTCTAGTAGAAAAGAATAACATGGCAAGCCAGATTGATAATGTGTAGCATTCTCCATTCTGCTCATTATTAATCTATGAGTGATCCTGTGGAATCCGTTTGGGGAAAGGATTCAGGAACGGAAGTGCAAAAAGGAAGTGCAAAAAGGCAGACATGAACAGCCTTTCTGCACCTTTTTTGTTTTTCATTGAATAATTTAATGAAAAACAAAAAAGCTAAAACGTACTGACCACAGCAGTGATACGAAAAACCAGCATGACAACAAACAGGCTTGGCTTGGCCAAAAACAGACTTGACAAAGCAAACAGTAAACCCCTGTAATGAATGAGTGAAGTGACTGGTACATGACGCAGAGGAAACAGGTGATAGGCATGAATGAGATTGATGAGACTTCAACAGGTGGACCGAATAAGCTAAATTAGCTGGGGTTATGGTAGAGGGTGACAGACTGAAATACACATGAATGGAGCTGAAAAGAAATACAAGGATGTAATCTGACTGAGAACACAAACACAAGACCCCCAGTAAATATTAATGCAAGAATTAACTATAGAAGGCAAAAAGTAAAGCAATGCAGTAATAAGAAAAAACACCTAACAAACCTAAAACATGAATATGGCAAAACATAACATATGGTAAGACCTACAGAACATAAATAAGTGACAAGAAAAACATTAATCTAAATCAAAACCATAACCAAACACCCCCAAATCATGACAAAGGAGGGACATTCAGCAGAACCTTCCAAGCTGATTGGACGAAGCGACACCTAGTGCCCACTTAACAAAGGTTGGTTTGCTAAGCAGCAGGCGTCAAGAGAAACGACAACAAGGAAAGCTAGTCAAGGCACTTCTTGACTAGGCACACCTTGTATACTTTTAAGACCCGGCTTAGAACTTATTTTTTTTCTTACTTACTTAGACTGGCTTAGGTTATCCTGAGCTGCTATAGACGTTGTTCTCCTACTGTTCTCCAATTTTGCATTATTTGTTGTTATTTCAACTTTTAACTTTATGTTCTCTATTTCTTTCTCTCTTCATAGTAACTACATCTGGCCTGGTGTTCTGTTTAGCTGTGACACCACCCTGGGAGGCAGATCGTTTGCCGTTACCCACTAACATAGAAAGGATCCCTGGATCAATGTGTGCTTCTGTACTTTTGTGTCTCTAGTCTGTCTTCTCTAACCCCCAGTCGGTCGAGGCAGATTACTTTTTTCCTTTTTTTCTCCTTCCTGTTAAAGGGGAGTTTTCCTCTCCACTGTCGCTTCATGCATGCTCAGTACGAGGGATTGCTGCAAAGCCATCCACAATGCAGACAACTGTCCACTGTGGCTCTACGCACTTTCAGGAGAAGTGAATTCTGCTTGTCAAGACTTGATGGTTTCCTTAGATAGGCCAATCTGTCTGGATGATTTGATTGAGTTGACTTTGTAAAGTGCCTTGAGATGACGTGTTGTGAATTGGCTCTAATTAAATAAAACTGGACTGAATTGAATAGGCTGACAATTCAAAGGTATCAGAGCACATGATGTGAAAGGAACAATGTCTGAGCACAGAACAAGTGGGCGGATCTTCATTTTATTAGCCAACCCACAAGGGCATCTGACCACTACCATACAATTTAGAGGTATCAAAATAAAGTGGGCAAATACAGATATTTTTATTATTTATATCTATGCAACAAAAAAATTAAAACCTTGAATCTTTTTCCTTCCTGTGTGTTGGGCTTTAACATAAACTGCCAGTAAAATACATTGCATTGTGGTTGCAGTATGACAGCTTTGAGTGCAGAAACATCAACACTGTATATCTATGGTTACGTATTTTCACAAAGTGGCTTTATCTGCTTGTATTCTATATGCACATTTATTTATTGTGAAAAATCAAACTTCTTTATACATTTCAATTCCTTTAGCAGATTATAAAGAAGAGAACAACAAACATCCAGAAGAGGCTGTTGCTCATAACTACTGTCTGTACCTTTTTGTAAAATAGTCTGTTGTGCAAGCACCACCAAATGGATTTGGAAAATAAAATTGGAACATTCTGCTTTATTGTCTTCTCCTGTGAAGCCCGGACTCATCGTGACTCTGAAGTCAAACTCAACAAAGAACAATTTAGCCACCTTTGCAATGTTGCTGGGGAGTCGTGCGTGTTCTCTGCAGCGTGTCTCTGTGTTTTGCCCCTTGGGCAGGGAAGCCTTGCAGGACACTGTGCCACAGGAAAAGGATTAATATTAATACTTTTCAAAATCACTCAGAGGTTCAGTTGTGCAAGATAATGCAAATACCAAGTTTTTCCAGGCTGTTGTACACTCCATACTAAAAAAAAAAAACAGAGCTTCAACAGAGCAATATTGTTTAATATAAGTTTTATTGTTTTTTTTTCCCCCTCAGGTGGACCTTATTATCTGGATATTTCTGGGAGATATTCGTCCATACAGATAATCCCATTTGGTAGATCGCACCACAGCAGATGTGCAGTACTAAAATACAGCTTGTCATGTAATGCATTTCAAAAGAGGAAAGCCCTTTTTGACTTGTCGTCTCTCCGTACTGCAAAGAACGTTTTGTCTCGCTGAACGTCAACCTCCAGGGAAGTATCACAGGGGCCATTAGAGTGGAAAAAGGAGCAGGTCTTCAGACTTCGTTTGGAGGCTTGAGAGGCTGATGTTCTGCTTTCTCTTTTTCTTTACATTTTTTTTTTGTTCTGTTTTTTCTGTGTGTGTGTGTTTTTTTTAAGCCACGGGGGGACTCTGCTGGATGGGCTGGCATGCCCACACATGCTTCACACTGGCAGTTAATCACTCAGATCTCCAGCAACAAAACCAGCCAGGCAAAGTGAGAAAAAGAGGCAACAGCATGATGGATAGGAGAAACAGACGGGAAAAACAAAGCCAGGAAATAGGTAGCGAGATAGATGGATCTATTGACGGACGGACAGACAGGCAGAAAGCAGTGTGCAAAAAGCGGCAACCATCCCTAATAGAGATATTGTATCTTATTCCTTTAAGACGTTGCTTTCGGACGGACAGGTGGATGGACACACTACCGAGGGGCAGCATCAAAATAACAAACATCATGCTTTTCAAATTGTTCGACTTTTTCAAAGAAATAGCCGACTCTGCTGACAATACATCGAACTATTATACCCTTTATTACAGATGGCTGAGACAACCCGCAGCAGTCACAACATTTCCGCTGGCTTAAGCTGTTCCAACACCTTTTTAATCTTTGCAGATTGCCTTTGTGATGTCGCTCAGTTCGTTTGACGAGAGTAAATGGCTTCTTAGGGCATGCAAAATGCAAAAAACAAAAACAACAAAAAAAGGAAGCCACTTACAGATAGTTGTGTGGTATTTGCAGATGTTTCTTATTTCCACTAGCCTTATTTCATGGCTAGCAGTTCTTGGCAGCAGAAATCGTATCTCAGAGAAAATTCTGCTGTCAGTGAACCATCGCTTTCTGTTCAGGTGCGGAAATAAGGAACCTGCAAGATTTTATCTCCACGTCTCCCCAGTCTCTGGTTCAGATCATGTAATTATAAGATGCATCAGTTAAACGTTTTTGGGGGCTTGATGCACAGGGCCTCCTTTCCTTTACATCCACAGTTAATTGAAATAGGCTTCCGCAGAGATCTGTGGTCTGTCGTTTCATCAAATATCTACTCTGAGGATAAATAAAATACAGAAGATATAGTTCTAGTTAATTATAAACAGAAGGGCAGGGCAGTTCTGATGGCACTGGGATATTTCTGAGATGAGAAAGGGTGAAGCTGAAAGGTTCAGGGATCCTCATTGGTTTTCATTCATTCATGAATGAAGGCTTAATCTAATTGTTTCTAAAATATATTAAGTAAAAATATAACCTTTGCAGTACAATTCTAATAACATACGTAGTAACGTACGTATCGGACTCAGCACATAAGGCTTCTCTCGCTCAATATTAACAGAACTCAAATGAAGCACTTTGGAAAACATTACATTTATGATTTTTGAGGAGTTTGTCAATAATCGCAGGACTTTCTTTTCAGTATTTTCAACATTTGTTTTAAGGCAGTAGGGGTGTCCTTTTTTTCTGCAAATGCAAACCCTTTGCAGGCTGATAGTCTACCAGAGATCAACTGAAGAGACTTGCATATTTCGACACCGTCATGCAACCTTGTTGTGCACACACACATTTTGTACCCTCACACGTTGCCTCCTGAGCTGGCCTTAA
This sequence comes from Fundulus diaphanus, assembly GCA_037039145.1. Lineage (NCBI taxonomy): Eukaryota > Metazoa > Chordata > Actinopteri > Cyprinodontiformes > Fundulidae > Fundulus > Fundulus diaphanus. Next base: position 24,835,652 of record CM073121.1, on the reverse strand, counting down.
CGCAAACACACAGACGGGCAGCCATAAACACACGAACAAGAATTCCTGCCAAGCCAACACAACGCTTATCCGACTCCACCCTGCTGCCACGGATAGACATAAGGCCGACTGAGCCTAGAGGTAAGGAATAGCAAGAGCCTGTGCCAATGCAGGGTAGTAATACTAGCACTCCACTCTGCTCCTCATCTGGCTCGCCTGTGGACAAAAGCTCATCCGTTAGAGTGCAGGTCACGCACAGCCAGGAATACAGATGGGCTGGTGAGACTTTCTGTTCTGCCACTCAACAATTCAAGGGCTGAGATTACATGAACGCAGCTATGTGGACATGTATGGGCGGCAAGTTTGTTTGTTCCAGTTTGAATGTATAAACGTGGCTGAGTGTTTTCACGTTTCACATCTACGGTCGCCTCTTTGTTTACCACTTTCACGCCGCAGCGTTTAAAGGACTGTGTGCATTGTTTGTACGCCTGAGCAACTGCAAATGTGTATTTGGGCACCACAAACGAGATGTGGGCAGGCGCATCCTTTTGGGCTGCTAAACCCGCCACGCCGTGGCAGTAGACTAGGGCGACAATGGTCGACAAACTGGACAAATTCTTTGCATTGAAAACACGGTTTCAATATACGCCGAGGCTTGTATTGCAGTAGCTGCCGCATGTACGGCTTCTTTGTTGAACGTACAACACTGGGACTTTAAACAACCCCACCAGGGCTCTGATGGGACAACTTACTGATCCAAAAGGACAGAGTGCACTGCAGCTGCTCACTCTTACTTTAGGGTTGCACCTCCAGGCCACCATTATGCAATGCTTTTTTTATGTGGGGTTCCCAGTCTTTTCATGTTCTGCAGCAACTTGCTACCATCATTATTGCTGCTGCAACATTGTAAGATAGCACTAAAATAAACCGCAGTAAGTATTTTTGTCAGTTTATACCGACTCTTTTCCTTATATGTAACAAGGATGAAAATGTATCTGCTTTCTGCTGATCGTGTCAAAATACCCCCACTTGATGCGTGCTTTGTGACTCAAAGCATCGTTCTATTTAGGAATCGCTGTGATAAACGGCTACGGAAATAAAACACGAAAGCCTGAACACATTACGGCCTGAACTTCCAGGGAATTACAATGAAATGATTGTATATGATTGCATTTTCCAAGAAACCAGGATAATATCCACAATGACCATAATTCAAATGCACTTTATGTTTAACTCGGGGGGATGTTTGAGTCTGTGTGTGAATGGGTCTACTTACAAAATATTTGAGAATAGCCCAAATACTTAAAGAACACTCTAGTTCAATCCTCAGACAGCATATATATCTACTTCATTCATCAGTTTATCCATCCATCCATCAAGAAATACTGCAGTGGGCCTATGTTTGTGTGGCTGTGTGCATATTCTGAGTTTGCATCATAATGTTGACAGATAAATGTTGCTAGCTCTGAGGTGAAGGATTGGAGTGTCCAAAGACTGCATAGGTCACATTTAACCCACATTTCTTTTAGGTTTGACTTGTCACACAATGATCTAATTAAGTCACCCATCTTTGAGATGTCATCTGATTATCTTTTAATTCAATTAAATTTTATTTATATAGCGCCGATTCGGGAACACATGTCATCTCAAGGCACTTTACAAAGTCAAATTCAATCAAATAATACACAGTTTTCTGTCTAAGGAAACCCAGCAGATTGCATCAAGTCTTGACAAGCAGCATTCCCTCCTCCTGAAAGTGGGTAGAGCCACAGTGGACTGTTGTCTGCATTGTTGATGGCTTTGCAGCAATCCCTCATACTGAGCTTGCATGAAGCGACAGTGGAGAGGAAAACTCCCCTTTAACAAGGAGGAAAACCTCCAGCAGAACCAGGCTCAGTGTGAACGGACATCTGCCTCGACCCACTGGGGGTTAGAGAAGACAGAGCAGAGACACAAAAAGCACAGAAGCACACATGTATCCAGGAATCCTTTCTATGTTATATGGTAATGGCAGATGATCTGCCTCCCCTGGATGATGTCACAGCTAACAGAACACCAGACTGTTAGCTACTATGAAGAGAAAAAAGATAGAGACAAGACGAACAAGATAAAACCTGAAATAAAAACAAATAATGCAAATTACAAAACAGTAGGAGAACTCAGGAGAGTGAGAAATATAGACCCTGATGTCCTCCAGCAGCCTAAGCCTATAGCAGATTATCTACAGAGGTAGCTCAGCAATATCTAAGCCACTCCAAATATAAGCTTTGTCAAAAAGGAAAGTTTTCTGCTTATTCTTAAAAGTAGACAGGGTGTCTGCCTCACAGACCAAAACTGGGAGTTGGTTCCACAGGAGAGGAGCCTGATAACTAAAGCTGGGCATACACTGTACGAGTTTTTCAGTCGTGGTACTTATATACATCTCAAACTGTGCGACGGAACCGCGGGGTTTAAAAGTTCACCGCTTACGATCTGTGTACGGCGCGACGCTCGGACGCGACCGGAGTGCTCACACTGTACCTCCGAACGTAGACAGAAGAAGACGAAGAAGAAGAAGACGAAGAAGAAGAAGAAGACAGAAGTGTCGATGGCTGTGGATAGCAGATTCTAATATAACAGATCTTGAATTATCTCAAATAAATGGCAGTAAAACAGTTACTTCATCCATCTATGTTACCTGAAATTGATGTAGATTTAACCTTGTTGTATAAACAGAAAAACAAACAGGATATTTGTTAGTATAGTTCTGTGTTGTGTTCTGTGTTGTCCGAGAGGAAGACGGAAGAAAAATCTACTTGTTTGCACAGGCGCACTGCGACAACCTCACGACGGCCGACTGAATTTCAAACATGTTTGATTTCAACCGACCGTCCGATTCCTGATCGGGAGGTAGTCGTGAGAAGCCAGTCCCCCCTCCTCCCCCCCGTACGATCAAGCTGAAATTCGGCCCGATTCAAAAAATGCTCGCACGACTGACGAATCGGCCCGAAAAGGGGAAACACTCGTACAGTGTATGCGGGGCTTAAAGGATCTGCCTCCCATTCTACTTTTAGAGATTCTAGAAATCACAAGTAGACCTGCAGTCTGAGAGCGAAGTGCTCTGTTAGGAACATACGGGGTAATCAGAGCTCTGATATATGATGGAGCTTGATTATTAAGGGCTTTATACGTGAGAATTAGAATTTTAAATTTAACAGAGAGCCAATGAAGTGAAGCTAAATAGAATAAATATGATCTCTATTGTTAATTTTCATCAGAACTCTGGCTGCAGCATTTTGGATCAGCTGAAGACTTTGAACTGCATTTATAGTAGTCCAGCCTTGAAGTACCAAATGCCTGGCCTAGTTTTTCAGCATCACTCCTGGACAGAATAATTCTAATTTTTGCAATATTTTGGAGGTTAAAACAAAGGAAACCCTGCAAAACTGTTTAGTATGGGATTTAAATGACGTGTCCTGGTCAAACTACACACTAGCAGACACGCGTCCGTGTCTTTGTATTGCACTGTCTAGGCATTAAATCTTTTTATGTAAGGACATGTTTGTAACACTTTAAAATATATGTCGCAACCCAACCCAATACTGTCAGTCATGGATCAGCTGTGTTAGCTAAATGGTTTTGAACTTAGCATGGAGGAAATGCATTATACTTCGCCCAACAACCTATAATTTGGTTCTGTGCAAGTCAAATAATTTGATCTGTTATTGCATTTCTGCCGAACAAAGTTTAGAGTTGGCCAAAAAAATTACTTTCCTACCAAATAAATCCATTTCCCTCGACAAATAGCGCATGCATCTGTTTCCAGCCTTGACAACGACCATGTGAGATCAAGAAGAAAATGAATACTGAAATGACCACAGTGCCCCTTTTTCATCCCTAAAAAATTTAATTGTCCGTGTTTCCACTCTGTAGCTCAATTTTGACATTTTAAACAAAATTCCTTGTGAATTATTGTGTTCTTTATTTTTTTACAGAATGTCAAAACTACATACTGCAAATATATTTTTGTCTGAGTAAAACACAGAGACTGCATGTTTTACTTTACTCTACTGATTTTCCACTTATGTGCATAATGAACAGCTAAAGAAAATGTTACTACAACATTTTTAAAAAGTAAAAGGTTTGTTTACCAAATGCAATATTAAAACACTTCCTTCATAAATTGATGCACAAGTAAAAGGACTAACTGAGAAATGTATCACGGCATTTTTAAAGAATTTTAGGCATTACCAAGTCACCAGTTTGCACTTTGGGACTGGTTCTGATTCATTAAACATAGGAACCGACTAATACTGAACTGTTTTATTCATGCTCTGCTGCACATTTAGTCTGAGCTGTCACAATTAGGAAACTGTGTTTTTTTTTTAAACTAAGGTTTGCCACACTGTGCTGGTAAAGTTTTGGAGTTTAGAAGGTCAAAATAATTCAAGCAATTCTGTTTGTTACCAGGAAATCTGTAGATCCCCCCCCCCCCCTTTTTTTTTTAACCCAAATCTGGCCAAGTTACAGTTGTTTTACAGCTGAGCTCATGTTAAATGACAGGTGATCTGCCCTGCTGAGGATTTTCTTTGCATCTGCAGGCTCACACAGCCCCTTATGTTTCTGTAATCGCCATGGCCTGCCCCCCTCGCCGCATGGACCACATGCAGTCTCGTGTCGTTAACAGAATAAAGTCAGAGTTGCAAGAGGGGAACTATCCAACTATTCCAATAAAGGAAACCAGACCCAACATTCTGTCAGCCTAAGTTACCGGGAAGGAGCATTTTAAAAAGAAATGGCTTATCTTATAATTTATTTATTTATTTATGTTGTGTCACGTTCTTTTTTCAAATATCACATTACACATGTCAGCTTACATAATAATATATATGATTTAGCAATGGCACCTAGGTGTTATTCGAGTGTATCTGTTGCTTTATGTCTGTTGGTTGTGCAGTTCTTTTTGTGTCTCTTTCCAGGTGATGGAGCAGACAGAGGACATTTTATCATTCTCTTCCTTTTATCTCCTCTTTCTTTCACCTCTACTCTTTTTTTTTTTTCTTTTCTTTCACTTTTTGTTCTTCCTTTACTCTCCCATTGTCATGTCCATATAATTTGAAATTCTCCTTGCAGGAATCATAATAAAGCTATTTACAAGCATAAATCAAGTGGAGCACTATGGCGAAAGCTGTTTGCTCCACTTGTAAAAGCAAAATCTGTCGAGCTCCATCTGGCATTGAGATTTCAATTCCTATTGCCATAGTGCTAGACAGGACACTGGGAAAAAAAAAAAAAAAAAAAAAAAAAAAAAAAAAAAAAAAAAAAAAGAAATGGCTGCCAAAAATGCCTCTACCATGTCCTTTTAGTGCTGAAAAGATCGTACAAGTCCACTTTTATTCTCTTTAGACATACTGCTATAGACTGGAATGTCCTCACTTTGAAGATGGGTTAAAATTATTATTTATTTCAATAAGCATGAGGGTTTTTTATCTTCGTTCCCTCGAGTCATAAATGGATCTGTTAGAGATAACGAGCGCTGCCTCAAACTACACCACTTCACTCGTGGGCTTCGCGAATTGGTTGTTTTGCTTTGGCAAACCACCAAAATAAACGAAACTAAATAAACTCTAATGGCGGCTTTCTGCGTGCCAATAATTAAACTGCGCTAAAATGAACTCCCAGATCGACGGAGTGCAACAGCTGCTTATCTCAGATCATCGCTGACAGCTTTCCACCCTGCCTTCAGGTTAGCGGCGTAGGCCCATGGGCTTCGAACTGGCAGGTTACCAACATCTGTAAAGATCACCACATTAACATTAAATATCTCCTCGTGGAAACAATAAGAGGGTGTTTTTTTTTTATAAAAACATTATTTCTATATTTCTAACCCATATCATTTAATTACACACCACTATTTCTGATTTGAAACATTGAAGCAGGGTCATTTTGCATCACTTTTTCTTTTGTGTGTGTGAAAATTTCCCTAGTAAGAGCGGATCTAGAGGGCGTGTATTGTGGTGTTTACGAATTTAGCACCTCCGCAGTCAAGAACAGATTGCAGGAATCATAAGCAGGCACATCTTCGCCCTCATAAATTGCCACAAGTAGCACAGAAACTCACAGGCTGGAGTGGTGAATGCATCTGCAATGTGTGCGCCGTACATCTTGGTAAACAAATGGCAAAATGTTATCCTCGCGCCGTGGCATGATTTAAGTAAATAGGGACACTTACAGTCAGCGAAGGAGCTATTGAGCAGCTTCATAAATGTTTCACCGTTCTCCGGGGCCTGTGTGAGGGGGCGCGCACGCTGTTGCATCAGCCCCGTTTATCTCTGCAAAGACATCAGAGCGCCTGCAGCTTGAGGGCCAACCGGTGGGCTACACCGCCGACGAGGAGACGCGTGTCCCTGTGTGTGCATGCGACGTGCACGTACGCGGCGGAAAGAAAGAAAGACAGGTTGAAATCCGTGTGCACTTCATTTAACCAATCAGGCTCGCTGCGGTCGGAGGCTGTGCGCTCACACCACCTAGCGGCATTAGGGGGCTTGCAAAACGTGTCGGGAGAGACGCAATACGGTCTGTCTGTCTCTGCGTACGATGGAGCGTGAAAGACAATATCAAATAGGACTGCTCAGAGTTGAGACAGATTTATTTTTTTTCCCTTCCTGTGGCAGTTCTTCTAAGAAACACAGAAACAATAAGAGTTTCTATAAAAAAAAAAAAAAAAATATATATATATATATATATATATATATATATATATATATATATATATATATATGCACAGGGGAGAAGAGAAGAGACTCAAAGACAAGTGTTGAGCCGTGAAAAAAAAAAAACAAGACACAGAGGGGGGGATCAAAGGATGAGCGTTGGGAAGCTGCAGGTATCGGCTGTAGTCCGCCGCCTCGGGAAGCGCAGCTTCAATGAGATTGGCTTTGATTGACAGGCGGGGCCCGCTAATCCCCAGTGCTCCTCATGTCCCCATCCCACCCATTCCTGGACATCCCCGCCGATCTGTCTCGCTTCCTGTATTTACGCATCCTCTCCCTGTCCGGGTTGATCATCCCAAGGCGCTCAGAGCCATCGAAGTCCTCCAAGAGGAGCCCCGCCATGAGGGAGATGAAAGGCAGAGGTGTGTGGAGGTGCAGGTCATCCATATTCAAGACCCCCCCCCCTCCCCCCTCTCTCTCTCTTTGAAATTTAAATTTCCTTCGCCAATAAACTCTAATCATGTATTTGCATGCCGGGCAATGAGACGGAAAAACATAATTACATGGTATTGATGCAATGTTTACAACACAAACACTTCTGCAGTCCCGTTAGCGCCTGATGGTTCCGATTTAAAAGCTGGCCCCGCTTGTTGCATCACTGTTAACACAGCTGTCTCCCGTCGCCTCTTTGTTGCCACACAGCATTTCCATAAATTCCCCTCACTCCCCGAGCTATTTGTAGGGCGACTCTCGGCAAGCGACGGCAACAAGAATCCTTTGTTTCCAATATCCATCAGTCAAGGCAAAGCGAGAGGCCGCGTCCACAAACTGTCACTGCTGAGTGCAGTTAGGAATGCCGACCACAATCTGGAGTCTCTCTGTCCCCGACAGGCACTTTGTCTGGGATGAGAGGAGACGAGGCGAACACACACACACACACACACACACACACACACACACACATATATCTACACGGGTCTCTGGTGTTTATTGGCAGCAATGCTAAATATGAGCAAGAAGCCTTGAAGTCATCTTAAACTGCATCATCTCACACTAGTTTCTTTTTTTATATATATAGCTAACCTTTAAAATTACTGAGCATTTACTCAGTGGAGGAAAATTTCAATTTTAAGAGATAATTATTTTTCACAAAATAATGATTCTTGTGTAAAACGCAGTTGCTTATACGGTCATATCCATTGATTTATTATCAAATTGTCAATTGGTTTCAGTTAGCAGATGAAGGTAAACACATAGGTTAATCGCTCGGACTGATGTTTGAAAGCACTTATTTCTGTTCATAACGATTTTTTTCCCTTGCATATAATGAAAACATGACATTTAAGATTAGAATATTGCATCAAACTGATACCAAACTGAATACAAAATTTAAATACAAAAATGTGGGCTTAATGAAAAGTACGCTTCAAGTAACTTGCTTAAATTTTATTTTCAAAAGATACTTTTAATCTGACAAATGAGCTTCATTGGATCCCACATTCTAATTACATATACACACTATGTTGCCAAAGGTACTCGCTCACCTGCCTTGACTCACATATGAGCTTCAGTGACATCCCATTCCTAATCCACAGGGGTTCAATATGATTTCAGTCCATCCTTTGCAGCCAGAACAGTTTCCACTCTTCTGGGAAGGTTGTCCACGAGGTTCTGGAGTGTGTTTATGGAATTTTTTTACCCTTCTTCCAGATGCGCATTTGTGAGGTCACATACTGATGTTGGACGAGAAAGCCTGGCTCTCAGTCTCTGCTCTAATTCATCCCAAAGGGGTTCTATCGGGTGGAGGTCAGGACTCTGCAGGCCAGTCAAGTTCAGCCATGTCAGACTCTCCTCCAGGTCTTTACGGACCTTGCTTTGTGCTCTGGTGCAGTCATGTTGGGAGAGAAAGGGGCCAGCTGAAGCATTCAGAGTTCCTTTCACTGGGACTAAAGGCCCGTTTACACGACACTTTTTTAACCGAGCCGAGAGCAGTCCGAGCTCGGTAACCGAGATAACTCTTGTGTGTAAACGGTCGTCAGAAACGAGGCTCGGCCTGGTTAACTGGTCCAAGATCGGACTGGTCTCGGCCTGGATCGGTTTAACAAGGGTAGTGTAAATGGGGCTTAAGGGGCCAGGCCCAGCTCCTGAAAACCCACCCCACACCATAATCCCCCCTCCACCAAACATTACACTAGGCACTATGCAGTCAGAAAAGTACCGTTCTCCTGGCAGCCGCCAAACCCTGACCCGTCCATCTGGGGAGTGGTGGCCTAGTGGTTAGAGCACAGAGCTTCGGTCCCAGAGGTTCTGAGTTCAACTCACACAAGCTGCCATTCTGGCTCCCTGAGCAAGACCCTTAACCCCTGATTGCTCCCCTGGCGCTGCACAGTGGCAGCCCACTGCTCCCCAAGGGGATAGGTTAAGACGCATAAGTGAATTTCTCCATTGTGAGATCAATAAAGTTCAATTATTATTATTTCCAGATGAAGCATGATCCGTCTCCACTGCTCTGGAGTCCAGTGGCGGCGTGCTTTACTCCACTGCATCCGATGCTTTGCATTACACCTGGTGATATCAGGCTTGGATGCAGCTGCTCGGCTATAGAAACCCATGCCATGAAGCTCTCTGCGCTGTTCTTGAGCTAATCTGAAGGCCACATGAAGTTTAGAGGCACGCAGTGATTGACTCTGCAGAAAGTTGGGGACCTCTTCGCACTATGCGCCTCAGCATCCGCTGACCTCACTCCATCAGTTTAGGTGGTCTATCACTTTGTGGCTGAGTTGCTGGCGTTCCCAAACACTTCAATTTTCTTACGATACAGCTGACAGTTGACTGGAATATTTAGGAGCGAGGAAATTTCAGGACTGGAAGTCAGTGAGCTCCTGAGAGCGACCCATTCTCTAATAACACTCTGCATGCCTCGGTGCTTGGTTTTATACACCTGTGGCCACGGAAGTGATTGGAACACCTGATTCCAATAATTTGGATGTGTGAGCAAAAACGTTTGGCAATATGGTTTATAATTTTGATAGTCAAGAAGCTGAATTCATATTTTACCAGTTAATTCAAAACGTGGAAATGATATACACAATGCAATATTATGATTTTGTTTATGGCTTGCAGCTACTGAAAACCCAAATTTCATTGTCTCAGAACATCACCAGATGTTTCCAATGTGCGGCCCAGGAACCATCTAAGTTGTAGTTTTAGTCAGCGAATGCAGGTTTACGCAGATAATCCCTTATTAAAAATCAGTTTGGGGTTGTAGAAGGCCGCTAATGCAGTGGAGGGATAATTCAACCTCTAGGATGTTATATTTGCACATTGTGTTTCTTCCCATGCTGGTGCACTGGCTTGCTGTCATTTTAAAAGATGCTGATGTTTCCAGCTTTGGGACTTTGAGGGACCAGCTGAAGCAGTTGTAGTCATTTGTTCTGAGAATAAATGACACGTCAGTGGAGTCAAAAGAGATATTTTTACTGATGTAAGACCTTTCAAAAGAGATGCAAAGGTAAAATCTTAATAAAAATCTATACGGTCAACTCAAAGCATTCGGCTTTTATTCTAATGTGAAGTGCAGCGTAAATTTGACCACAATAAGTTAAATTTTTTTTTTTTTAAATCAAATTGGTTTTTGGGTTTTAATAAAAAAAATTAGGCCTGAGAAATGCTTTTGACTGGATAAGTTCAGGCCCTGGGGAGCAAAATCTCTGGACAGCAGTGGCTTGGAAATCATTGGGAAAATGGCTGACCGGACAGTTGTCCAGCAGACCGCAATTAAGACCCTCTGCAAGAGGACAAGCATCAACAAAGTCGCTAAAGATGCTGGTTGCTCACAGGGAAACTTATAGAAGCATTTTAATGAGAAGTTGAGTATAGAAAACATGTAGACAAAAATGAAAGGTGTACATATAAGGATTGTAAAGCAAACATCCTTTCAGGGGTAAAGGAAACATTGAAAAGCCGTGGACTGCAGCCGGTATCCGGGACACGGTCTGCACGCCTGCATAAGTTCAGTCCTGTACTCAGTCCTGAACCAGGAACGACGTCGGCAGCATCTCACCTGGGCTGAGGAGAAAGAGGACCTGGTTGCAGCTTTGCGGCCCAAAGTCCTTTTTCAGATGAAAACACAGTTTGCATTTTATTTGAAACTCAAGGTCCCAGAGTCTGAAGGACAAGTGGAGAGGCACAGAAGTTAAAGGCCACCCTTGATTTTCAGCAGTGATGATTTGGGGCGCCGTGGCATCTTCTGGTGCTGATCCACCGGGGTTTATTAAGTCAAAAGTGGATGCAGCTTTAGAGCACTCCATGCTTTCCTCTGCCAACGGGTTTTATGGAGACTTCCGACACTGCCAGCGGTACCAATGTCTGCTTTAACGACCATACCATCAGTTCTTCCCTGGCCAGAACACCGACCTGATCTAAACCTCAGAGAATCATAAACACTTGAAGTATATTACTTTAAAGACCCCATGACCCTGATTTTGTGAATAACTGAAAGACTAACTTGTCAACTTAAAAAAAATGTAGAGAGGGCATCCATAAATAAGATGTGACCCAGCATTACTCTTCATTATGGGAAAGACAATGAAACATAGCCAAGTAAGGCTGAACTTCTTCAATAAGGAAATTAACACAGTAAAATGTCTGAACTCGGCCCGAGGAGCGATAATTAAAAACGGGTGAAATTGTGTCAAATGAGGCTCTGAGGAGGACCATAAAGTAGGTAAATAAAATAAAATGTTTCCCCCCCCAGTGTGCGCTCGTGGAAGCGCCATAAAGCGGGAATTTAAGGCCTTTTAAAAATCTATACCAATAAGCAACCTGGGTGCTGTATGTCAGCAAGAAACAGAAGCTGCAATAAGAAAAGACAACAAAACACGCAGCATTTGTACTGAAAGTAGCAATTTTGTTCCATTTTCAGATACAACTATTTACATGTAACCAGAGACTATGTTCTCAAAACAGGTACAAACATTTGTTTAATCTTGCAATTATTGTTTTTTTTTCTTCTTTTCCCCAAACAACTCAGAAATATAGTATAAAATAAATCAGATTAGAGCAGAAGAGGAGGAGGAGGAGAGGGGACGAAGTCTACGCAATTTAAATGTCCAGTAACCTATATGTACACGAGTATTTACATTCTAAAATTTCCTTTAGAGCAAAACTTTGCAAAGCAATTAACAGTAAACACGGCTGCAGGCATGTTCGCCCGCAGCCCTACAAAACCAGATCAAAACTGATGTTTATATAAGTATGGCTGTAACTCGGTTCAGTGATCCAACAGGGGAGCAGTACACGACGAGAGGCTGAAAGGACACCAAAGCAGAATAAATAAACCGGAGTTTAGGGCGAGGCGTCCGGAGCGGACGCAAGGGAACGCACGAAGCTCCGTCCAATCAGCTTCTTAATCCAAAATTAGATTTGCCTGTTAAAACTCGGGCCACGGACAATGAACCTGCGAAACCCAGTCACATGATTATAATAAAACGAAACATAATCCAGCTCAGTAAAGACTTTGCATTTACACAGAGAAAACATTAAATTAAATACAATTCTTAAAATTATTTCATTGCAATTAAAACAAACGAAGAAAAAACAAACAAAAAAAAAAAATAATTATTTGGAATAATTCTTTATGTGCTATAGTTAAGTGGATATAGCGATCCCACTGTTGAATTAGTTAAATTAAAATCAGGTATGGGTAAAAAGGGAGAATAAAACCCCATGACAGCACGGAGCTTCATACTGCCGGTCTCAGTAAAGCCAGGGACATCCTGACACGATCGCTTTGTCACAGGCTCCTGATTGCTATAAAACGGTAATAAAGTAATACAAGTGAGAGAAATGTCCTGAAGGAGTAAAGAAAAATCTAAAAACATGATTTTTGTTTTTTTTAAAAATCCTTTCCCCTTGAACATTCAGCCTAATTGTGACTATGAATGAGAAAGATAGATGATTTCATTCAAAATAATAATAATAAAAAAAGCCATTTCACACTGGTTTACATATAGCCATCATACTGAAGTCCATGAAGATGATTGATTTCCCTGCTGATCAATTATTTCACCCTTGGCTTGGACGTGGATAGGCAGAGATTAAAATGTAATGATCCATAAAATCTGATTCAAGGCTTCACACTTCAGCTGCGCGGCCAGAAATCAGGAGCCGACAGCGAACATGACTCCTCCTCTGCGCCTTTATTGTTGTCAGACCTTTTGGGATGATGCATGGGCGAGATCCACCTTGAGTCCATTTCAAATGACAGTCCACTTATCACTAAGCATCTTGCTGAATTATTCAGCAAATAATCTGTGCAATCCACAAACAAAGAATGAATCTGGACATGAAATGTGGCCTTTCTGACGGGCGAAGAAGAAGAAATCTACACGTCCATCAGCTGACAGGGCTTTGGTTCAGGCTGTGCTCCAGGAAGGGACTGAAACGTGTTTTTTTTTTTTTTTTGTTTCTTGCGAGTTTACACTCAACGTGTCTTCGTCTGCATCACCGGGGGGGGGGGGGGGGGGGGGGGGGGTCGGATGAGGTCAAGGGAGTGTGACATCAATGTCCCCCTCTGGAAGCGAAGGGGACCCTGGGAATCTTGAACCCTTTAAAATGTGCAGAAGAGTCTGAGTTTGTCGCGGTTCGTTGTGTGTTAACAGTGTTCCAGGTAGTCGATGACCCGTGAGATAGACTTCTGTCCTGTGGTGCCCATTGCACACTGTGTGGGGAGACGGGGGGGAAGGAGAACAAAAGCGTGAGCGTTTCGGTTCGGTCTTAAAGGCGCACAGAAGAAAAACGTTCACGGTTTACAGTTTTAGCTTCTGCTCAAACCAACAACGGGGAACATGGTTCCAGTCATCAGTCCTGAGAATGAATTGCATATACAGCTGCTGCTGGGAGAAAGAAAAACACACATCTGGGACTGTAAACTGCTCAATTACTATTAATCTAATAATTAACCATCTTTTCTGAATTTTTTTTACTACTTGAAATTTGCAGCTTAGACACAAGAACGTCTGGAATTGACCGCATTTTGCATAATTATGGCAGCTTTTCATAAAAGCTACTAGAGGCTGTGCAAGTGCTTTTAAAGCCTCTGCAATCTACTGAGACACGAGTGAAATAAGCAAACCAGACAGCCTTTTATATTTTCATCTTGGCAGACACTGAGTTCAGCAGCTTCTTCTCCTTTTCATGGAAACTGAAACATGAAGACCTTCCTGTTTTCAAAAGAGGAGCTGAAATTATTTCAAACGGGGGACAAAAAAAGTGGCTACAGAAAGCTTTTCTTGAACAACTTTACAAAAAAACTTCAATGCATTTGGTGCAAATAAAGGCCTTTTTGTATCCCATTTTTAACCTGCCAAAAGCCAAGGACTGACTCAACAGCTGAAGGCATTTCAATTAAAAAAAAAAAAAATCTTTGTATTTTTACCATTTTATCACTTGCAAATGGTTTTTCCCCTTTCGGAGGAAAAGTTTTGATTTGACCATGGGCCGGTTTCTAAGGTGCAATAAAGTTTTTAAAAGTTACGGCTTCAAAACCCATTTGAATTTTCTATTATACTTTTCCTACGGTTTTAATTCCTTCTTAATGAGATGCCAGACTAATGGGAGGTTTCTCTGGGTGTACAGAGGAAAGTAGCACCATCCTCCCCCTTACCAACCTGCTCCCCTCTACACTTTTCTCCTTCCTTCCAACAAGTCAAGTGTTTGAAAAAAGGTTTAATATGAGGGATTTATTTTTCCACACCATGACTTTCCAAAGCACACTTAGAAAGCTACAGGACGCTTGTCTGTAACGCAGCTGACGTTTGCTACCTGAGCATGTAGCCCGACTCCTTACCAGCTAATATCAGCTTGTTAGACTTTTAGAAGCACTTGATTAGTTCTAAAGTCTTCTCTGTTAGACCAGAGCAAAGAGATCTAACATTCAGGTCCAGATTACACAACATCGATATATAAAAAAAATGTTTTTCTTGCTTCTGTTAGGACGTTTACACAACGTTGTTCTAATTACAATACCATTTGCACGGCAACAGCAGAGATGTGAAGACGGCGCAATTCCCTTGCTACGCCACTAGTTGGTGCTATGTTCTTTGAAACTCAACATTTGCATGTTTACAAAAACCTTCGGCCAAACAGCTAATAAACCTTCAAGGTGGCCGAGAATAAAGTTTTCATCTGGACAGAAAGTTCAACTCTTGGTTGGTTATGTTCAGAAGAGTCAGCAGCCAAAACAGTACTGCGCTAGCCGCCATCTTGGTTTTCCTCTTCTGTGGGTTTTAAAATTGTAATGTTGAGCCTCTGTGCATCGATTTCTATGGATTTCTGTCAAACTGCGCATGAGTCAGGGATTCCTTGGAAGAAAAGTTACATTTTTCTTCCAAGGAATCCCTGACTCATGCGTTTTCAAACCGCTACACCCGTTTTCACAATGTGCCGTCGTCAGAGAAAACATTCGCCGCTGTCGTGTAAATTAGCAGCACAAACGCGAACCGAACTGTTCGGTTTTAACCAGAAAATGTTGTGTAAACAGGCCCTCTGTTAAAAACCACAATTTAACTTTAATTTAAGTGTAGGATTACACCAACTTTTTTTTTTATGTACACCTGTTAAAAGAAATGCGCAAAAAAGTTAACAGGGTTCCTACACATTTTCTATTTAAAAATTCAATCGTTTTTCAGACTCAAATAAAAAAAAAAAGTTCTTTCTGTAGGCTCCAAAAATCCTTAAACAATTTCAAAATTTGCTTTGAAATTTAAACAGTAGGAATAATTATTGCATTTCTCTTATATGTATAACGTGCAACCATATCCTGTTACGCCTTTTCCTGAATTTTGTGTCCGTCTTTAAAACTGTGGGATTTTTACTCCGGTGAGAATATCAGACTGGCCAGTTCCTAATTTGTTGATGGCGTTGCCTCATTCTGACAGTACATTTTAGCGTGTCTCCATAATAACCGTCCAGCCCTGACAACACGGTTTATCCTCGCAGACATACTCACAGTGAGGTTCATGAAACTCAAGAACTTCTTCAGCATTTCTGTCATTATAGAGAAATCCCCTTTAGGCAGGTGCTGCCTCACAGTAGTCACATTTTCCTGAGGATGACAGGCAGAGCGGTGATCAACTAAAATGTCTTTGAGTGAGAGAACCGACTCCCCGACTGTATCGAGTAAATGTGTGTTAGTCGTATCCTCACCTGGCTGCCCTGACAGAGGCAGCCTAGTAACAAAGCTGTGTAGGAGGCAACGATGCTGTCCTCCATATGCTTGCCTGCATGCTGCAGAGCTGTTAAAAACAAGGGGAAAAAGAAAATTATTCTCAATTGCTCTTGCTTAAACATCTAATAATTGAAACTGTTTTGAATGATATATGCATAAAAATGTAATTATGAAAGTAACAACTTTTAGAAGCCCCCTAATGAAACGCTGCAGTACATTTTACTCTTCATAATCAGTATAATTGGAAAGCATGGAATGTTATTTAGCTTAAGATATACAATAATCCCTGCAGATGAATCCAGAACACGTCTACACTATGAATTAAAGCAACGAGGGGGGAGATACACACAAATGTCTACCTTTGTTTAGGTCCAACTCTTCATCCTCTTCCTCTTTCTTTTCGGGTTGGCTGTCGTTCGTTTCTGACGCCACCCACTGGATTTCTCCCGACGTTTCCTGCCACTCTCCGCTCTTGTCCAGGGCCGGTTTAGGAGCCTCGCTGATCAGGTCATCCGTCTTTGCCTCAGCCAGGATGGCGGCACGCTCCCGCTCAAGGAAGAGCTGAGCATTGGTGGAGGAGAAAAAAAAAAAAAAAAAAACAGCGGTAAACTCAGAAGAAAAAAACAAAGGTACGCGCAGCGATAGAAGACAGCAGCTGCATGCCAGATACTGTGAAAAGGGCTTTGGATGAAAACGTCAATTTAAACGCTGTGCCGACCAATTTATTTCAAAAAGCAGAGAAAAATCTGAGGTGAAGTAAAACACTATGAGAGTTCAATAAAAAATGTAAATAAATCACAGCTATTTCTTATATAAAGAAAACAAGAAAAACAATCAGTGAACAAATATCGATTATTAAGAATTATTAATTAATATCGACTATTCAGACCATTCTAGCAATTTCTTTCACAATTTGATTAGCAACAAAACTTTTAGCATCTTTTTTGTTTTAATGGTGACGTTACTGAAAGCACCAGCGGTCTGGAGTCACTGTATTGAGGCAGCAATGAGAGCTGCCACGAGGGTTCCCGCTCCCCTCAGCGCTGTCTCACAGGCGCAGCTGCCTCATCACGGAAATATACTTCTTTTAAAGTAATCTATTTTTGTCTCTGAAACTGTTGCCCTAAATTATTTCCTGAAACCTTCAGCATTGTAAGAGCAATTTAGACTACAGTAGTTGAATCTTCCAAAAAAAACAAAGAAAGAAAAAAAAAAAGTCATCCTTCACTCATGCCAGTTTAGAGTTTAACTAGATTAGATCCAACATCACAGACTTCTGCTTTTAGTCGCCTATGGAGACAAACAGAAAATTCTGGCAATGTCGCAGGTTGTAGATTATAAGCTTCATTTATGTTAAGAGAAACAAAACCAACAACAACCATCCATCCAGGACGGTGTGTCGTCACTAGTTTTTGCGTTTAAATGAAACCAAATTCCTGGACGAAGAATCAACGTTATTCAACTCAGCTGATGTTACACATTTCATCAGGAACTGGAGGGATTTGAAATCTCTATTTCTCAACAAAAAAAAACAAAAAAAAAAGGAAATGTCAATCAGCCACAGATGCAGTGAAGGTAAAAATCTGCAACTGTGAAAAAAAATATTGTGTCCGTTCTTACTGATGCTTCAGACTGTCACCTCTGTGACACAACATACGTTTCTGCAGCTGCAGGAATGACTTCTGTACCTCGTGCTCGCAAACAAGCGGTGCGTTAAACTCACCAACAAGTGGTGGATAACTCTAAACCGGACACTTTGCAGACAGATTTTTTCTCTCCTGCTTTTTTAAAACTGCCTCTTCACACACAGCAACACAAACTGAGCTAAAAAGAGAAAAACTTTTCAAAATGGAGATTTTTAAGCACAGTTTACTGTACTGGATATCCAAAGATTGTTGAACGCGATGACACAGAGGTCCTCCGTGCAGATGTCCACTCTGGCTTCCTGTACTGATGACCACAACTAAAGTGAAGAGGTGTTTTTTTAGGGTTAGGGCACATCTGTCTGTTTGTTGGACTCCATTTCCAATAAACTTTCAATGTGAGCTGAAAAGGGAAATGACTAGAAGGAAACGGTACACCGAGTCAGAGAAAACACCATCTACAATTATTTTGGCGAGAATATTTAGCCTAGCACTGTGCTGATGCAGACTTCATCGCCACCTGTTGGTCAGGCGTAGCTATTCCACTGTTTTTTTCATTTGAATCCAACTACATTCTGCACAGTGTGGAGAAACCAGCTTTGCATCACAATCTCCAATCTAAAAATCTCAGAACACATCAGTTACCTGCAGAGTTTTTCAATGCTTTGACAGAAAAACGGCGTAATACGACAGCGACGGGGTGCATTAATACGTTTTGGCAGTCTCTACCTTCACCAGGGCAGCTAACGCTCCAGAAGCCTTCGGCGTGTCAGCCTCGTCTCCCTCGGTCTCGGCTGATTGTGCGGCTGTCTCCGATTGGGTCGGCTCAGCGGGCTGCGTCAGGCTGTCTTCCAAACACGTGTCCTCCACGCTGTACTCCATTTCCACCAGACCGTGGCGGTTTCGGGAGCTGTACTCCACAAGGTTAATTAGCAGCCCCAAACCCTGGTGCACAAAAATAACGCGCACAGGTTAGAAGGGATGATCTGCGCCTGGGCCGTTTTTTGTTATGGGGCCGCTCTCTTTGGGGAAAGTCGTACCAAGACTCGCACGTCAAAGCGCTGCTCCTGTGGGATGTAGCGTGGCACTCGGAGGACGCAGTTCAGCGCTGTGACTACTAGCTGCTCCTGCTCGCCCGTCTTAGTGCTTCCCCACTCTGCAAACAAATATAGTGATCATTACCGACCTCTGATCACAGCAGTAAGCTATACCCTGCTGGGCAGTTTAAGTCGGTAAACCTGCAACTTAAAATACCGTTATCATGGGTGAGGTTGAGCAGCACCCCTATGACGGCCCTCATGCAGTCCTCCACCGCCTTGCCCACGTTGCTGAAGCTGCAGTGTGGCAGCGTCACACCCGATGCCGACAAGGAGCTGTTGTTCAACGCCCTGCTGTACCGCTGGATCATATCTTCACAGTGCCGCAGCGCTCTGAGGACACAGAGAAAGGCTCCCGTTAGACATCCTATGAAGTGGAATGGCAGAAAATAACAGTGTTGGAGACAAAAGATGCAAAGCTAGGGAGATTGGACACCTTGGATTGACTTTGGCTGACTGCTGAAGTTCGTCAACAACTACCAACTGCTGGATGAGTCTAGCTCAACGGCTCAAGTCACAATCCAACTTTTGTAAACGGGGAGCCTGTTTTTTTTTGGGGAGCTCTTTAAAAGCTTTTAGTGACAGAACTTAAAGGCTCTTCTCTGTTCATAAAAATTGTCATGAAGGAGGGGTAGACTTGGGCTGCTGACTCATCAACTTCTGACATCTTTGTCGTTTTAATTCACAGAAGCAGAGAAATTAGCCGACGGTTATTTCTAAAAACAAAAAAACTAGAAACAATGTGCTGGTTGCATCAGATGGAAACCAGGCTGGTGTATTTGTTCAATATTCACTGCCTGTTGGTGATGTCATTGTCTTTCCTCCAGCCCTTTCACACCTTTAATTTTCCGTTTCTACTGCCTATCTGCATAGGAAAGGACAAAAACGGGAGTCAACGTTGTAAAAGTGGCTGTGAAAATGTGGGTCATCGGTGCAACCATTCAGAGTGGAGCCCTAGTGAGTTATGAGAAGTATTCAGGCAAGTCCAACAACGACCAGAGCTCACCTGGCAGAGGAGATGATGAGCTGAGAGTCTTTGTAAGCAATCAGATAACCCTGGTTTTCTGGGTTCTGCACAGTCACCTGGAAAAGGGAACATTCAGGTTTAACTCTTATTCTAAGAGCTGCCAACGTGTTTGGACTGCGTTTTTCCATCCGGTGACAAAGTTAAAATCTCAAAGATACTCGAACCTTTGTCCCAGAGTCTCACTTCTGAACGAGTTTGACAAACTTTAAAAAAAGGCAGTACTTACGCTTTCAAGCACTCTCAGACACCTCTCAGCTCCCCATAACGATTCCACAAGTTTCTCCTTGTCGTCTTCCTGGCTCAGGTTCTCCACACACTCTTTCACTGAGGCAACACAACACGAAGAGAGCACTTGACTCCTCACATGCTTAAACCAGCAGGCAGACAGCGATGACACGGCGCGCGTGTCAAGATACAGACCTTTATCCACTATGTGGTCCAGGCCTCCCAGTAGCCGCAGTTCTTCTTTGAACCAGTCGCCGGCTCTCTTGGAGGTCAGGGATAACAGCGCCTCCATGGCCAGATGGCCCGTCTGCAAAAGGAGACGTGTATCATTTTTAGACATTTTACCTCATCTGCATCCTCTCCGGCTAGCTTGTCAATATAAAGCAAAGGAAATGGGCCATGATCTTTGGAAATCAAACAAAGGCGCAAAGAAATAAAAATGTCTGGGTTGGTAGGAAAATGTTTTCCCATCACGTTTCTACAAAGCTATGTAGGGCTTTTAAATTCATGAGATGATGCAGGTAAAAGTTGGCTGCGAGCTAAAACAAGAACTTTATTGTCCATCTCGCCTTTCTGAGATAAATATTTGGGTTCGTCGTCGAGGAAAACAAACTCCCGTACAACTAAACAAGTAAAACTGTTAATAAAATATGGCTTTAAGCAACAACTTCAGAAATTTAAGGCACTGAATGCATTAAGATCATTGTGTTATATATATATAAATAAAAAAAGCAACAACGGAGAACAAATCAATGCGTCTACTGAAAGTATTCCTGGTTTAGGATGAACACAGCCGAGGGGATAAATGAGTTTTTATAGCGCTTTGTTTTCATTTGCGGGAGCATCAGTCTCCTGCCGGCTGGCAGCAGCTTAAAGGGGGACTGTAGGGGATGTGTTGGGTCATTGGAAACACCAATTGCTTTTTTTTTTTTTCGTTGCACACTTATGTAAATCAAAAGGCTACATTTGCTGGAGACTGATCATGGTGGCGGCCTGTTTGACCACCTAGTTCAGCTTGTTCCTGTCTCTGGCAGAACAGGTTTCCAGATCAGGAAACCACATTAAAAGGAGAAGACACTTTAAACGAGTGCCCTATATATACACACCGGTTGCAAGGTGTGTTTACTGGCATTGAAGCCACTTTTGTGCTTACTTAGGGGGGGAAAAAAAGACACAGCCAAGCCTTTTTATACACCATCGACATTAGGTAGAAGGTCAGCCTGTTAACTATGATCGTTCCTCGGTATTATAAATCAGTGGCCTGTTCCAGTGCCTGGCCTCTCATGACAGCAGGGCTAAAAGAAGGCCCGACGGCTGCTGCCCCTGACTTTCCTCTCAGCTTTTACTGCCATTACGGCCCAGGAAGAAAGCTCTTCTGTGTGCTCAAAGTAGGAGGCGCTTTCAGCATCCTTCAGGCCAGCGACCGGTGCCACGTCGCCAGCATACTCAATGAGGGAGAAACATTTGCTGTTAAATCACAACTCTGTGAACCGGGAAAACAGAAGAGGAGAAAAGACACAGCCTTGTGGAACTCCCTGCTGTCAGAGGTAAACACTGATTATTGCTCGAATCGTATCGATAGCGTTCCACAGACGAGAGGTCCATGAACGATACTCTCCCATATGTTGGAGGCTTATCTAGATGACATTCTCTGCCACAAGCCAACCGCATGGGCTCCATGTGCTCGGCTCCATGCATTTCCTTAATACAGATGCAAGAGCTACTGGTGCAAGCTGGTGGAACAAAGCCAGCATTAACAAAGCTCTCAGATATCCGGCGAAATATGGTACCACACTGGGTTTCCTTCAGAAACTTGCCCTTAATTGAGACCGCCCAGCAGCTTCATTGGGATTCATTTTCTCAAAGACTGTAATCACCTGCTGATGGTTTAATGTCGCAGAAAGAGGTTTCAAAGCTGCACAAATGGAACCAGTTTTATTACTGAAGTCTGTTTGCCAAACAAGGCCGACGGGGTCAGCTTATTGAGGGGAATCTTTTTGTTTTCTTCCCATTATTGTGTTCAGACCCTTCCAGGCATTTTTTTTGCATTTCCCTGACTCAGTTCCCACTCAACCGTGTCTTTGTAATTTATTTTTGCTTTTTTCTTTAATCACGCTTCCTATTTGCTTTTGTAATTCCCTCGCCTTCTACGCATCTCCTCCCTTAAAAGGCTATTTTTTTTGTTTAAAAGATGTTTCAATTCTTTATTACCCCATGGGCGGTTGTTGTTTGGGTAGATTCTGACTTTTCTTATTTAATAATACGATCAACACAAACATTGATATAACAGGTGATGGTAAAATCCTGCAGTTCAGTGTTTTTACTGGAGACCACCAAGCTAAAAAAACAAGTTCAGTCAGTGAATTCAGAACTAGTCCCCAGTTCGTTGACAGAGTCTGTTGGCCAACGCTGAACGATCTTAAAGCTATAGTTGGTTATCCTGTTCAGAAACACTTTGTTAAACTGGGTAAAATCATCCCTCCATCCTGAAAGTAGTCAATACATTATGTATTCACAAAAAGTTAAAGTCATGCGTAGTTATTTAAAAAAGGGACTCTGGAAACTTCCAGAGAATGGCAGATTTCTCCCTTTTCAGTTTCTGGTGATATTTTGGTAAGACATGGATGACATTATGGGCCAACTGGCCAAGACGCCCGGCCACATAAGCACCTTCTATATTACCAAAAGGTTTGTCCAGAGGTTTATTTCTTTCTGTCTGACAAGTCACATTCTAGGTTTGGGAGAGGAGTAGAAAGATCACGTCTATTAAATTCACCCAATAGAAAAAAAAACAAAAACAGGTTTTTCCCCAAATTAACGTTTTGCCCCGTTATAGCCATCAGTTATGCGCTCAGCTGCTAAAGCGGAGAGCGCCTGGCCTGGACACATAAGCCAGAATACAAGAGATCTGTCCGAACCCTGGAGAAACATGGTGAGGAAACAAATATACATAATCCACCACCGGTTTTTTTCTCTGTTCAATTGGCATAGTGCACAACGACATATCCCTCCAGATCAGCAATGTTGTCATTCTCCGTAAGACAAGATATCATTAAACATGAGGTTGGCTCTCCTGACGTTTGCCATATTTTACAAGGCCATAAAGTGGATTCATATTATTCTCTGATGAGGCCACAATGTTTAAAGTGACTCTCTCTTTAAGCCAGTTCCATATTCACTTTAGATCCTCGCTATTTTCTTCACACTGCCGTGAACCAGTCGATTTACAGAGTCTGTTATTTCAGAACAGGTGCGGAGAAGGATCGGTGACGGATTATTCATCCACTGAAACCTCAAACGATATTCCCGGGAGTGGGAGATCAATTTTTCCGTGGACTCTCGGCGTTTACAGTGTCCCATAAAATCACCAAAGCCCAGATCACTACTGCAAGCGTAAACGTATTTCATTATGTGTTCAACCATCAAACAAACAAGCCAGATGCTATGGGTCAAGACCCAGGGAGGGATTATGTCTTACCAGTGAAGATACTTAAACCATGTCATTAAAGTGCAAGACACGTCAAGACAAGTCCATCAGGTTTTATAGACGACCTACCGTGATGTTCTCCAAGTCGAGATGCTTGTTGTGCACAGTCTCGCACAGCTTTCTGATCTTCTCCTTGACCTTTGCCACTTCCTTAGCGGTGAGCTGGTCCTCGTGGCCCGAGAAGTCCTGGTCCAGCTCCAGCAGCTTGATCATTAGCTCCAGACACGCCCGGTCCAGATCCATGTTGAGACGATCCCTACTCAGGATGTACATCAGGGCAGCAGTGCACAGGGCGAGGTTCTGAAAAAGGAGCAATAAAAACAAAACAGGAGCTCCGCTTCAGAAAGGTGATCTAGCGTTTATTACATCTACTTATCCAAGGCCGACTCCAGTTAAAACCGTTTGTTTTAACAGCAATAAGTTACACAAGTACAATACAGTCTTATGATTAAGCATTGAGATATATATATATATATATATATATATATATATATATATATATATATATATATATATATATATATATATATATATATATATATATTAAAAACCTACTTTTTCTTAATAAAAACAAAAGACTTCGACAAATGAAGACCAACCAAAAGGTGCAGATCAACAGCCAGTTATAGTGGCCATCAGCACAGACCTGGGAGAGGATGCAACACCAGGCCACACTGAATTCATTCAGGTGTTCACTATAATCAGGTTTCCAGCACTACATTTAGGACACTAATTAAGACACTGAAGCTTGCATTTATGATTCAAGCCTACGTGTTACACAGATGTAATACTGCATTCACATGCAACTAATGACAGGATAAAGGTTGACTGACCGGATGCTGTGGAGCATCACTGAGAATTTTGAAGACCTGAGCCACTTTTCCTCTCGCCCGTAGGTGCATCCTGAAACTCGGCATGGCGCACCGTGTGGCCAGGCTGATTATACTGGAAGACAAAGTACATAAGAGTTAGTATTAATCATTATTCTTTGTTAAACCTAATGGGCCAGAATATGAGGCAGTCTACAATCATTCATCGTTTGTGATCTCCATCCGTTTAGCTGTGGATTAACTGCATTTCTATCGTTCCCCCTGAGTAGATTCCGCTTTAAAAGCAGAAGATCTTCAAAACGGATCCAATTGTTGGTCCACACTGTTCCAAAGTGCTGGAGGTGTACGGAGCATGGAGCCCTGCCCTTCCCCCACCTGCTGCTGCACACCGCCGTTTAGCTGAATAGAATAAAGACACTACATTTTTCCCTTCAAAAAAGTATAGCTGCAGAGCCACGAGCTGCGTCTTTGTTAAACATCCAATTTCTGACTAATTAACCAAGCAGATAGTCTGACCAATATACCAATTATCACCAGATTAATTTGTGTTGAAACCAGAAAGAGGGAAAACAACAAAAATAACTAATTTTCTGACCATAAGCATGGGAAAACAACTAATTTAATGAGTTTTTCCATAATATTCAAAATATGAAATAATGTCGACATTATAGTAACAGCCCCAAAAGAAATTATTAATATGTGCAACTTTTTAATAACTGCATTACATTAGCAAAAAGCTCATTTTAGTTGGAATTATTCTTCCGTTTTAATTACCGTATTTTTCAGACTATAAAGCGCAATTAAAATCCTTAAATTTTCTCAAAAATGGATGATGCGCCTTATAATGCGATCATATATTGCTCTTACAATCTATGTTTACCATCGTGCTTACTGACCAATTTTATGTGGTACATAAGTTAAAAAATCTGTTAAAATGTCTAAGTACAACTTTGGTTAGCAAAAAAGAGGCTCCGCTCAGTGGATATTCAGAGCATTACGGTACACTGTGTCACTACCTGATCGCCACGTAACAGGACCCCTAAGCTGTCTACAGGACTGCCCGACTGTAATGTCTAAACTAGAAGTGCATTCCTGTAAGGAGTACATGCTAGCAACAATAAAGCTCGTAAGTTAATTCAATATAAAAGTTACGTTTATTTTAGCCTTATGTTAGAAACAGGGCAGTG
Organism: Fundulus diaphanus; assembly: GCA_037039145.1. Classification (NCBI taxonomy): domain Eukaryota; kingdom Metazoa; phylum Chordata; class Actinopteri; order Cyprinodontiformes; family Fundulidae; genus Fundulus; species Fundulus diaphanus. The sequence continues at coordinate 24,810,256 of CM073121.1, read as the reverse complement.
TAGTCCAACTACTCTGTCCTCCAAACAGAGACGGATAGCTCTCCCTCTCAGGAGAGAGATGTGTACGTGAAGGGGTGGAGTGATATTACACACTTGGGAAGACTATTTAGTGGCCTTATGGTCCGAAAAATACGGTAAAATAATTTGTATCATGTTACACATTTATGGTGTAAATACTATGATGCAGTAGAGTTGTAGTGTTTTTACTACTGTAAAACTGTCATATTGTCCCATGCCTAGATGGAAACAAAAGATAAGATGTTCATAAACAAGAGAATCTCTGAATAAAAATGTACCTTAAATTAATGAGCCGTTTGTAAATAAACCTAAAGTGACATGTGCTCTCCCAAATTCAACAGTAAGGTAACAGAAATTCACCAATAAGAAGCAAGGACTTAGAAACTTTCCATGTCAGAGCCTACGTAAAGAGCTTTTCTGCAGCAGGCAAAGAAACAAGCAGCAAGTGTTTCCCTGCACTTACCTAAGGCATCTTGTGTTAAGTGGCTGACTGCTCTTCAGACCCGTCTCCAGGTACTCAAAGTCGTCGGTAAACTCTTGATTCTCTCCGAACTCCACCACGTCGTTGAAGTGCTTCACATGCTGCACCACCGTGTACAGCTGTTGCAAGAGGAATGGGGTTAATTACGGCTAATTGGAAAGCAGCGCGGCTGTCCAGAGACACAATCAGCCCGAGCAAACACATTGGCGCAGATATCGATAGAACGGCGCTCGCTGTTAAAACCCTCCGATGCTTCCATTACCGGCAATTGCTGACTGTGCTAATTCAACTCATCAATAACGGCTCAGCATGTGTCGCCGAGGCCTGATCAGCAGTTCTTTCTGTACGTTTATAGTTGCCACTGCAGCGTTAAGTGCGCTCAGCATGACATGGGAAGCATTAGCGTGTGGCAACACCTCTGCCCTTCAGGGGATCTGTGGCCTTGCGGCCAGCAGCGTGATCTGAGCCCAGAGGGCCGCCGTCTGTAGCTGCAACAAGCAATGGGGGAGTTCTAATTATTAGCAACAATCCTCGTAGCTGCTCTCAACTCGGTGGGGTTCAGATAAACTATAATGAGCTTGATATTCATCAAATGAATGCCATCCTATTATTGTACAAACCTGCATAAAGGAGGGAAAAAAAGAGACAGCTTGGGTGTGATAGAAAAAAATAAATAAACTATTAAAGATGCACCAATCAGACGGCCAGCGATCAGAATCGGCCAATTATCCCTTGATTGCCTCTGACTGGAGGTCAGAAGGTTCAATACTACGGAAAAGATAAAAAAATAATGAAAATCTATTTATTTTATCTTTCTATTCAATAAATGCATCCAAATTAAAAACACCAACTGATTCTGTTTATAGGTGCATCGACCAACAGCATGCACTTTCATTCACCTCCTGGAGTTGATGTAAAAGAAATGAATAAAACTGGATGCAGATTAGGATCATCATTATATTTTAATGCAAATATGTTGCTAATCTTGTAATTTCTTCATTTCACATTTAATTCAACACCACGATCGATAAACATGCAGCTGTTGTTTTGTGCTTATTCATTAAAGCTCCCTCGAAATAAATATGCAAATATCTCTCACAAATATTTACCAATTTTATAAATATTGATACATTTATAAATATTGACTAATTCAATAATGTAAATAAATGAATAAATACATAGTATATCAGAATAACCAGGGACAGACTGATCGTTGCATCTTTTTCAACAGTTAAACCATAAAAGTGGCAGATGAGCTGCAACATGCCAGGAACGCCTCTCCTCCTGCCTTCGACTCACCTCCTTATCTTCCTTCCTGCATTTGAGCGCCGTGACAATCTCCTGGTTGGGCCGCGTGGGGATGGTCTCGGATTTGATGACTTTTGGTGGCGGTGGGGGGGCTTTGAACAAGCCGTCGTCTTTATGAGAGTTGCTGTCCTTGTTGCTGCTCGACAAAATGGCCTTAAGAAGGAAAGCGGCAGAGGAAAGTAAGTCTGACCGAAGCAACTAAATCTGTATAATGGCATGTCTGCAAGGTTTACCGCTGCTGAAATGCTTAAGCACACATGCAAATAAGTGTTTTTAACAGATGCCAGATGAGATAGGGCAAAGTTATCAGCAGATCCTAAAAGCCTGTGCCAGAGTTCTTTGTCTCTGAGCACACATTTACTTCCAGGGGGTAAATTCAGCACAGAGTTTAAATAAGTAAAGCTGGGTGCACTTGTCTGACTGCATATGTCCTAAGATAAGCTTGAGATATTAAAAATGAGCTGCCAACGATTAAATGACTTAATACAGATCATCTAATAATAATACTCCTTAAAGAAAGCTGTAACTGTCCAGCAGGCATGCATTTGGTCAAAACGATCACAAATATGCTAGTTAACCCCCCCCACCCACACACACACAACCTATACATACACCTCACTCTGACAAAGTCCACATAACCTGCGATAAGAGCCGTTCATGCAAAACACATCAACCTACCGGAGAGGTCTGAGACCGAGAAAGCGGAGGCACGGGTATCTCCTCGGGTTCAGGTTGGTTCCAGTGTCGAGCGTTGTACACAGCTTTAGAAGGAGACTAAAAGCAGGGGAAAGATCAAATCAAATATGTCAGCTCAATAGAAGGCCAACCATAGAGTTAACATGAGGAAGCAGGCTGTGAAACTAAAAAGAACAAGCCCATATTGCTGAGGCAGGAACCATGAAATATAGTTGTGTATGATCTGGGTAAAACCAACAAACTACTTTAAAAGGTTATTTTTGTCTCTTTGCTTTCTTGATTAAAAAAAAAAAAAAAAAAAAAAAAAAAAACGAAGCTTGATCTGATGAAAGTGCTGGTGAAGTTGCTGCCCGGTTGGTCAGTTTTATAAGTTAATGGTCCGGAAAGGCCGACACAAAAAATGTCATTTCCGAGCAGAAAATGCAGCTTAATGCATGCAGTTAGTTGGTGAAGCTCAGTTAATGGAACAGAGCTCATGCGGCTGATAAATCAGGACAACTGCAGGCTCGGCGCCGGGCTCGACAATCTCCGCGCAGCACAGAACAGTTTCCTGTAAATGGCACGTTCTGTGACTCAGGTACCGATTACGCAGGCGATGTACCAAGTTATGCTGATGATGCTGCTAACGGCACGCTCACAAAATTGGGAGGACAGATCCCAAATGACCCAGAGCCATAGCAAAATAGGATTCAGATAAAGAAAAAAGGGAAAGTGTGGTCTGAAAGCACCACCAATCAGGGCTGAATTATTAACTAGGAACAAAAAGCCAAAACATGAGGTAATACTCCAACCTCTTCACATTTAGTCTGTTCGCGTGAGGCGGACTGAGTTCAACCGTAAAGTACTGCTGAATCACGGAGTTACACAAAGCCACCAAATAAAGGAGATTTTAGCTTAGCTTCGTCGCCGTTGATTTGATTTGCTTTTTGCCTCAAAAACTTTTTTCAGAGTTTATAAGCCTCAACACGAGGCATCGTTGTTATTACAGCTCTCACCTGTGAAACAACCTTCCTGACATCAAGAGCATTGAGGTTTTTTTAAAGGGTAACTAAAAACTCATCTTTAGGGTTTTTAAGAGTTCCTGTAATCACTATAATTGATTCCTAATTTAACCTCTTAATTATTTAATTAGCAAAGTTAATTATTTCAATGCGTTTGTAGTTTTTAGTTAGTTTAGAATTAAAAGCCTGATTAAGTTGAATTCCATTTTGTAAATTATGTTTTTTTAAGGCATTTTCATTACTGTTTTTATCTGAAACCTTAAGTTTTAACATTTATCGGGATCCATGCTGCTCTGAATGTTATGTCTGCTTTTAGTATATCATCATTAACAGCCATTTCTTCAGTCCTTTGAACCAAAAGCACCTCTGTTAACATATTTTTGTACCCCCTCCAAACACCACCACCCCATGCCGAGTCTCATTTAGCCCTATTTTTTCCCCTCACCTCCTACTTTTGTCAAACACTTAATGGTACCACTGCTGTGTATACAGAGTGCTCTATGAATAAGGACTGAAATAATACAAAGATCACTATAACATGGTGACAAACTATCCTAATGATCACTTTTTTTCTCCTGGAGTACAGTAAACAGCCCAATATGGCCCACCCCTAAAAGTAAAGGTCCAGAGATCAGCTGACCGTTATTTTCAAACATGCATTATTAGCTAAAGTAATACTGACATGAGAAAACATCTCAGAACGGATGAAAACGGGAAATGATCTAAGAACGCAGAAGGTTACCTTTTTGGGTCCACTGAAAATCTTTTTGAGTCCAGCGGCAGAGTCCTTAGATCTGTCATTCTGCTTCCCCGGCCGGCCTTTCTGGCCCTCAGTGACACCGGGACTGGAGTCGTCGGAGAAATCAAAAGCATCTGTTGGAGAAGGTTCAGAACGGTTTTCAAGAAGGCACCAAAAGGCAAACCCGCGTTTGGTTTACAGCGGCAACACTGCCTCTTGGCGAGAAATCTTATTCCATATGAGAGCCTTTTATCATTTAAATATTACCACACTGGCACAGAAAACGCAATCGTGGGAAGAGCAGCCGTGTTCAGGCTGACAGATGCACCCGTGGAAGCCTTGCCAGATCCTCTTTGACAAAACCAAACAGCTTATTCTGTCATGGGTGGCTTGGTGTCCTTTATTGGATTGGATGGTCGAGGTTTAGAGAGACACGACATATTGGTTTTTCTACAACTTATTCATTTCACAAACCAGGACCTCGGTTCAGCGTGGCATCAAACTGCCTGCACCAAAATCCCTTTTAAAACAGACCCAGTGCATTTGGCAAGTTTTTCCTTAAGTGCAACCCACAACTGCCTGTTCCTTACAAACGCTGCACCTTTTAAGGGGAAATAAAAAGGCCTTTAAACTATATTTTATTGCCAAGAATTATTGCTACAACCACAAAAACCTTTCGTTTTTTGTTAGATTTGGGTAAGTAATAAACCTCAGCTCCCAAGTTTTAGTTTCCACGTTACAGCGCTCTACATAAGCAGAAGACGCATTGGTGACCCTGAGTATTGCTCATGCATTTCTAATGTAGGGGTATGATGATCACCACAAACAGTAGCAACAGCAAACATGTTGCTTTTATCCATTTGTAAATTCGTTTTTTACTGTACTCATCCCCCGACATCATAAACATGCATCATTATGATGGTTTTTCTTATTTAGTTCAATTAAAACAGATTTGTCACCCTAAATCAGGACCTATAACCCAACTCCAAAGCACCGACTCAGGCCGTTATGAAAAGACTCGTTTTATTTAAATCCTACTGATTCGTGCTCCGGTAACATCACCTCTGCTCACCTGTGTTGCTGCTGGCTTGACTGTCCTGAGAGTCACTGGTATGGGGACTGTCAACGCTGGAGCTCAGGGCAGCTAAGGCTGCCGCCGCCCTCTTGGCCTTTTTCTCTCTGGCCTGCGAGTCCTCGTCGTCGCTGTCGCTCTCGCTGAGGTCGTCAAAGCCAAAATACTTGATCTTGTAGCTACTCTTGCCCGCCAGAGCCCCCTCTGAACTCGCGTCGTCCCCTTCGCCGTCTTTGTCCTCAAACCCAAAGAACTCCAGCTTCGTCTCGGCCTTAGTCTTCTTGGTCTTCGTCTGAGCAGGCCTAAACCTGAAACAAAATATAAAAAAACAAAAAAACAATATTTTCAAAAAGCCGTTCTGCACAACTAAAACAATTTGTACTCTATTTTAATTTATCACAGCATGTGATTTAATCTACACTGATGCAGTACACTTGTGTCTTCCTTAGCGACACTGACCCGCTACAGCAGAGGACTCTGTCCTTCTGTAATAAAGCAAAGAATGCTCCTATACTATTACTTCGCAATTAGTTCAATAAGTTAATACTCAAAAACAAATAAAACATGTATATTTCATTTTTATGAAAAATAAGGATTTTGCTGGAAATCCGGGTACTGCTTGTTGTTTCAGGGTAAATGCACTGAAGAGACTGAGAAGCCGTGGCTCCTACAGAGGTGATGGGAGAAGAGAACAGAGGTGGAGCGCTCCAGAGGGAGCCAGGATAAACCAGGATCCCACCTAAAAGAAGGGCTGATCATCGACCTACTTGCTGAAAACATTAATTCACAGCGAAAAACAAAGGGAAAATAATGAAGGTGTGACAATTAAAATCCCAGTATGCAATTTCATGCACATATTAGCCACATTTAAAAATATCCAATGGCTTTTAACGGTAAGAGATTGTTATTGATGATATAAATGTGTAATATAAATATTTCTAAAGAGCATTTTAAAACTGTGATAAAAGCAAATGCTTTACAATGCTCTCTAAAGAAAACTTTTACAAATTCAAGTGAAATAGCTTCAAATAGCACAACCGTGATACATCACTCTGCACAACTTCCACTACGAGGCACAGAACCCTACCGGGTTGGTTTAGGTGGCTGCGCGTCCGACTTCTTCTTCATCTGACCCGCTTCCCCCAGGTCGGCGGGGGTGGGCTGCGTCACGTGTTCGTCCATGCTGCGCTCCATTGAGTCCTGGATAGTGACGTTGCACACCGACAAGCAGGACGGGTGCAGCACCGTGTAGTCCCGCACCCTCCCACCACCCCTGCCAGCAGGCTTGGCTGCTGTGTTAGCGCTGGCAGCAGTACCACTTGCACTAGCAGAAAGGACACTGTTGGGTTTATCCTGGGCACTCGCGGGGTCGGTGGGCTTGTCACTGTTGCCGTCACCGCTTTCCGTTAGTGTTTTATATGACCGGTGGGGCCGTTGGTATTTCTTGCAGTTTGAGGCCCTTAAGGTAAACGGGGAGGGGGGAATGTTGTCCACCGGTTCGGGCGGGGGCTCTGTGGGCGGCTCCTGGTCTACACTCTTCATTTCCTCCGACAGGGATCCGTCATAAGAGCATGCGGGCTGAACGTGCATCCCTCCGGGTACATTTGCTGGCATGGTGGCGTCTAAATTAGAAAAGGAGGAAACGGGCGTCTGGCATAACGACAAGTTCTCATTATCGAAGAGGACCGTCTCTGAGACGTAGGTCACGAATACGGGTTTTTGGTTGCCGGCCAGTGCACTTTTGTACCACGGTTGGTTGTTTTTAACATCCTTCTCTGATGTCTGCTTACCTGTGAACAGAGAAGAGATTTATGGGTATGGAAAATGCTGAAATGGAACCCAAGAGGATTCAGCTGATTGAAAACATTATGAAAAATGACAACTACACGTTTACTGCCAACAACAACCAAACAGGCCGTTTCTACAAGTGTCTGCTTACTTGTAAATGTTGCCGTTATACTTGCAGAGGCCTGTGCAGACGTCACAACAGCCGCAGCGACTCTGCTCGGCGCCGGAGCGGTTTTTGGTACCCCCACTTCTGGCAGTTTCATCTCCGAAACATTATCAGAGGGTACAGTCTTGGACTCCTCATCGCTGTCGAAACCAAACGGGTCTTCACTGTCGCTGTCCTCCAGCCGGGGCCTCTTGGAGTCCTCGGGCCCACCAGGTTTTAACAAAGGCTTCTTGCCTCCCAGCTTCGCCTTGTAGGTGGTCTCTCCCCATTTGGTGGTCAGGGTGGGCTTTTTGTTGGAGAAAACTTCTTCAAATTTGGAATTAGCCTCCCCTCCCTTACGGTTGTAGGTTTTGCCAAATCTGGATGTCATGTTGGTTGCTGTATGTTACATATTCTATGTCAACATAGAAAGAAGTTATCGTTTTAAATTACACCCCAGTATCAGTGTCTGATCATTAGAAAAGAACAACTTAACTAATGTTTGACAGCAACACAGGCTGTACATTTAACCCATTCACACGTATATACATCCCTCAGCAGTTTTGGTTTTTCGTGCCAAACATCTTGGGTTTGAAATAGAGTAGTCTATGCATCAGTCTGCACCCTTCGGGTGACGTTTTGAACTGCTTTGACAATTGACGATTCAAAGTAATGTCCTACGCTTTACTCGTAGTCCACTGCAAAAAAATGGCGTCATACGACAGGAAAACAGGAATCTCAGCCAACAAAAAGTTACATTATTTACGTGCTATTACACTGCGTTCTACCGATTCATCCTGTGAAAATACAAAAATGACCCTGGCTTTTGATTGTGTATTCAAGTGTCCTAAAAGTGGTAAAAACTGTTGCGATATAACAGCTACAGGTAAAACTATTGGTTTGGGGGGGGCGGTCCAGAAGTTTCTGGCACAACTTCAACGACTACCAAGGTGCACGGACAGTGTCAAAGACTCTGGCGTTGCTCAAAGTACTGGGAAACAATATGATCTGCAGACAAACCCATGAAGGCTTGCGGACTTCATCAGGGTGGTTTGTATAGATGGTAAAAAAAAAAAAAAAAAAAAAAATTATATATATATATATATATATATATATATATCCCATGACTTTGGCTCTTTCTCTATACTTCTTTATTATTGAGTACAATATGCTGTTCTACAATCCCACAACAGAACTTAGACCAACACGAATAAAACAGACTAATAAAGCAGAACAATAAAAAAAATATATGTTTATACTGCACCTAAACCTTTAAAACTCAGCAGCTAACATTTTGATTTATAATAGCAACATTTAGCAGTTAACAGACAGAACGGTCTTGATAGGTAATAAAACTAGTATTTGACTGATTTAGTTATTTGCGTTATATTACACAGCTATAGAAGATGGATACAAATACTCTTGTTGTAACCTACACATATCCCCAATTTCCAAATTAATACATAAGTTGGCATAGTTTGGAAATGTCAATAAAACATTAAAATTCCAATTCCACTGGCAGTCACACTCCTAAATATTAGCAATATTGCGTCACACTAAGAAATCGTAAATAACATACCAGCGACTACAGATATTGTTCAAGTTAATTTTGCAAAGTTGAGCCAACTGTTAGTTGATAGCATAGCAAGTTAGCATTGTTAGCTCAAGCTTTTAAAAAAGGGGGTCGTCTTCTCCAAACGACACACAAGTAGAAAAGATCTTAATAAAGTGTCATGAACCTCGGGAGTTAGTTAAGTTATTTACGTAACATGCCAACAGAGCAGATAACTTATCTATGTCTGTTGATGTCCAGACTGGCCCGCATGTAAAGTTAACTACTGTGAAGTTAGCTGTTAGCCGTTAGCTTAAACACTGCTAACTGGGCTAAGGCAAGTCTCTTGTTTACATTTCTAACCTGCCAACATTAAACGAAGAAAACCAGTACTTTGTAAAAACTGCCAATTGCACGGATATATCCATTTCGATGCGTATAGCATACTATCTATAAAGTCACAGTGAGTATAGACGAAGACAGGAACACACTATACCTTTCAACTCAAGCTAACCGTCTGCTTGTCTCCTAGCCAGCCGGTTAGGCCTCATCAGCTACTCACGCACAAATCAAGCGGGTAAAGTCCGTCCACTGCTGCGGAAAGAGCGCTAGAAACACATCCCTAACCTAAATGTTTCTCCGTAGCACTGCGGGGAAACAAAATAAAATGTCCCCGAACGCAAGCGACGCTACACCAGTTCAAAGATGAAGAATAATCCGGAGTTTTTCCATGTTGAAGTGCTACTGACGGCCATTAAAATATCCCCTCCCTCCGCGACGCTTGCCACTTTGCTGCGCTGCTCGGTTAAAACGGAAACGACCAATCAGCAGCAAAACCGCTTTCCTGCGCCGCGAGGCTGTGTCAGCGTCTCTGATTGGTTTAAAAACAAAAACAAGAACACTAAAACCACAGGGGGCGCTAAAGGATCGTATTTGTGTATTCAAAAACTGAGAAGATGCCAAATTAAAAACACTTCAGGGTTTCATAGTATCTGAATAGAATAGAACCGAATAGAATAGACTTAGACAACCTGTATTGTCATTTTGTATGCACGGTGCATACAAAATGAAACTTCGTTGCCTACAGCTTACAACAATGTAATGAGATTGCAATTGAAATAATATAACATTACAATATAAAGTGCAGCAGTGATAAGAATGTACAGTGCAGGAAAAAAGCAGTTTCTAAAAAAGTGTGCAGAAGAATGTTCCAACATGTTTATAGTGCAAAAATAGTGGTGCAAACAGGCATTAATTTGAAAAGTCCAGTGTTGACAGTGCAAGATAAACGTTCAGTTGTGTACTTTTAAATGTAAATTTATTATAAAAGTTCAGCAACGTTGGCAATGCAAAATAATGATGCGAAATGGCCATAAAGCTCAGTTCTGTGCATAGAACTGAGCTCCCTGAGCTCCAGCGTTGACAGTCCCCATACCAGTGACTATCAGGACAGTCAAACCAGCAGCAACACAGGTGAGCAGAGGTGATGTTACCGGAGCATGAATCAGTAGGATTTAAATAAAACGAGTCTTTTTATAACGGCCTGAGTCGGTGCTTTCCAGAACTGAACTATTATATATTCATACCAATGAATCCAAATCAAAACAGAGCTACAAGCCATATTCTAATTTTAGTAATTCAATAACCCTCTTGGCCCTTCTTGAAAAATGGTTAGGTCCACACCACAGTTCGTTGTTCCTCATCAGAATTAAAGGAGCAATAAGCGATATTTCACCACTAGGTGGTGCTTGAGCACCATCTGTAGACCAAAACAAGATGGTGCGTTCACACCAAACTCTGGCCGTTTCTCAATATGCGTTCTTGAGCGTTCTCGTGTGCTCGTGTGCTCGTGACACGTCATCAGCCTCAGCCCGAGCACTGTTCCGATTGCCGAGAACGCCAGAGCGAGAACGCACCACATCCCCGGATGTTGTTCTCCCCCGCCCTCTTTATCGAGCATGCATCAGAGCAGACTTGTGCGTTCTTCAGACTGACCGCTTTCCCAGAATGCACCGCGGCAAGATAATCTTTAGGCTTTTTAGAAATTAAAAATGTTGTTTTAAAAATTTTTTCAATAAGATTTATTGTGGTGCAGTATATAAATAGTTTTGAATGTTAAAGAAATGCTAAAGAACTGTGCGTCTCATGACGTCACAAGTACGCTTCAGTTCCAATACACCATACGTGCTGCGTGCTCGCGTTCTTGTCAAGTCCGATCTTCCTGTGTTCTCGCCAAGACCGGACTTGACGAGAACGCTAGTCCGTACTCGCGTTCTCGTGAATTGAGAAACGGCCATGGTAACTATGAAATTTCCGCCTGCACACCAGGCACAAAAAGTGACACCCACTTCACCCCGAGTCACCAAATAGGAGAAGCTCCTATCCACTTGTCTGTTCAACTCAACACGACGGACCGGGATTTTACCGAGCAAGTCATGGTGCTGCATTTAATGAGGAGAGCAGAACAACGGCACCAGCGTCCCGGCTACGGACCTCAGACAGAAGCACCGGGAGAGCAGCAGAAGAGAGCACGGCAAGAGGCCGAGAGACAGTGCACCCAACTCTGCTGAATCTCTTCAGCCACACAGCACATCTCCAACTGTGCGGATTTCATTACAGGCTGTTTCACCACTCCTAACCGGAGCGAATAATTGTGAAGGACAAAAAAACATCAAAACAGCCTCACCTTTCGGGGGAACATTTCTAGTGAAGAAGTAAGTAACTCCTATTACTAAGAGAACATTTTGATCTGTTTGGGGTGCTCGTCTCCATGTTGCTCCAACGCTACGCTGCTCTGACAGCGGCATTTTAGGGTAAGGGAGGGGCTAAGCCCTGATTGGCAGCTGTTCACATTCACGTACACACACAAGAGACTTGAGCAGAACACAGAGAGCTGCAGTGTCATAACATGGTCCATCTGAAATATTACCTTTAGCTCTTCCTACTCCAGCCGGGTTAAGATGGCCCCCAAAAACCACAAGTCCAGACACCAGAAAAGAGGAGAAGGAGCTGGCTAGGAGTAGGAGCAGCAGAGCAGAGGCCCAGGACATCAAAAACTATTTCTCTAAGAATGGTGAATAAAACTACAGAGGGCGGCTGAAACAATTAGCCTACCTGTTCATTCATTTTATGTCTGTAACATTTTTTTTCGTTAGCTGTCATCTGGCCACGTTGCACTCTGGATAAGTCGCCAGTTCATTTAAAAAAAGAGAGAAAAGATACTGTAGAGCAACGGGTCCTAGAGTAGCTATAACTGAACGTTATGGGGCAACTACAGTGACTGTGTTTCACACATATCACTGTCGGCCAGTTCCCTCACTCAGAGACTGCATTGGATTTTATTATAAGGCATTTAAGTTCTACTCAATAATTATGAGCATTAGTTTGGCAAGCCGTTTGACATTTAATTGCTAGACTGGCTATTTATTACTAATATCCAGACTTTTTTTTTGCATATCAGTCAGTGCGTGATTATTATATACAATAAAATACCCACTTCCTATTTGTTGAGTGGTTAATTGAAAATGCATTTGCAATCAGAGGTGTAATAGCGTGTTGCAAGCCAGTGAAATGAGCTGTCTTCAGCAGTCATTTGGCAAGGGGCAGGGCACACCCTGGACAGGTTGAAACAATAAAACATCATTAATGAAGTTAATGTTGTTTGATTTCACCAATTAAACAGGTATCTGGAGAAACATTCTATACATGGGATTCGTTGAAACATTTTCAACATTACAGAAAACAACACTGTACTTTTATGACCTATCATGTAAGGTGAGAAAAAGTACATTGTTGGTTTTAGTGAAACTGGGAGTGCCATGTTTCAAATTCCAAAGATATACTTTAAAATAAAGCACACAAAGGATCACATCACACAGGGTGTGCAATGTCCACCCTTAGTAGCCTATATTAAGCTCTGTAACAGACATGCCATAGAATATAAAGATAAAACTAACATTAGTTAGTTTTATGCTGCTGAGCACTACAGGCACCAGCAGCATGTGGGTTACATAGGGTGTGATGTCAGTAAAAAAAAAAGGGAGTGTCTGAGTCTGCAGTGCAAAGTGGTCACAACTGTATCAACACTGAAGAGAACATAATTCAACTCAGGCAGACATCACTACATTTCCTTCAGGCCACAGAGGTCTCTGTGGAAGTGGCTGGCCTCTTCCACAAAAAACAACACAAAAAATTCCCCATGAGAGAGTTTGGGTTCATTGGATCCAGCAGTTTGTTTTGCACAATAAAGTGGCAACATAGACTAACCGACAACTGGTTTAATCGCTCGTTCGAACAAAGAATGAATCGTCGAATTACAAGGCAGCAACTCACTGTATTTGGGTTTCTAGGTGCCGTGAACACAACCTGCTGACGTATAGCAAACCGAGCATCGGCATGGGGGAAAGGGATTTAATTGACTTCGAGAATGACACAGTGCCAGATTAGCTGGTCAGAGTATGTCAAAAAACTGTTGCTCTGCTAGGATTTTCACTCATAGCTAACTCTCCAATTTATAGAAAATGGTCAGACACAGGGAAAATATCCAATGAGAGGCCGCTGCGTTGACAAAAATTGCCTTGTTGATGCCCAAGGAATAATGGTCAGCCTGATTCGAGATTACAGAAAGGCAACAATGAGTTAAAAGAACCACCTATTACAAATATGGTAAGTGGAATTTTGCAACCCCTATTCTCCCAATCTCTCCCAGCATCAGAAACCTTGAAGCACACGAGCTCCAGCAGAAGACCACACCAGGTGCCGCGAGTATCAGCTTCAGACAGGAAAGTGAATTTATTTTAGTCTCACCCAACTTGGACGACAACATAGTGGAAAAATATTTTTTGGTCTGTTGAGTCTCAAATTCAGCAGCAAGATTCAGGAGGTTTTGTCAAAACTTGGCATCAAGAAAATGGAAGCAGAGCTCCATCCTGCTGTGCAATACAGGTTCAGACTGGTTCTGGATTGGCTGTAGCGGATATTTTCTTGCCACACTTTGCGGCCCTAAGTCAGTGGTTCCCAACCCTAGTCTTCGTGGGACCCCTGTCCTGCGCGTTTTTGGTGTCTCCTTGCCAACACACACCTGGCTTAAAGCGGACATTTCATGCAAAATCCAGTTCTTTTAGCCCTTAAATGCATTTTGTCATGTACTTGTAGTCTTTAGGAGTGCAGAAAATTTGAATGTAGTCTGTCCTAGCGTCCGCCACTTTTGTTTCTTTCGCTGCAATTTTGTGGTCCAAGCTCAAGGACGCCGAAGCTACAAGTGGATGAGTGAAAACGTTTAGTTGTTGGATGTATTAACCCACACACCTCTTTACACTGCCCCTCTTTAAATAAATGGATACTTTAAAGGCTCCTGCAGCACTTCATGGCACGCAGAGGAGGTCCTGCAATCACTGGAATCAGGTGACCTGGAACGGAGACACATCTACAACGTGCAGGGCAGGGGCACTTGAGGACCAGGGTTAGGACCTCTTCCCTAAGTAAGGACAGAGCATAGTTTAAACACTACAGCCTGTCTGAGTGTTGCGGCTGATGACGTCCATCCCTTTTCGACCTGAGTTTTCCAAAGCCAAGCAGTGATGGCTACTTCCATCAGAATAATCCATCATGTCATAAAGCCAAAGATGTCATCATCCCAAACTGGCTTTTGAACATAATGAGTTCATTGTACTCCTCCACAGTCAACATGTCTCACTCCAGCGGTGCGTCATTGTGTTGTGCTGGAACGGGGGATTTGGATTATGGATATGCTTCTGACACATCAACATTAATTGCATAACACTGTTGTGTCAATTTGGAATCAAAATGTCTGAGGACTGTTTCTCCGGTGAATCTTTGTCCCAAATCATTATGGAATTTCTGAAGGCGTAAAGGGGGTCTAGCCAGGGGTAAGCAAAGTGTACCTAATAAAGTGGCCGATGAGTGTATATTAGAGCAAGGCTTCTTTTTTTTCAGATGGGAAATGGTCTGGATCACTGTTACTTTATGAGTTGAGGTTTTCTCAGTCACTTGTTTAATTTGGACAGCTATAACACTGCGCTCATATGGAGTTAAACTTACTTTTCAGGCATTTGTATGATTTTGGACCCACAGAGAACCTGTCAGTCCACGTCGGGGCCCAGAGGAGGTGAGGTAACACAGCCATGCCCAGTATGACTGTTATGAACTCAGGTTTTGGCAGTAGCGCAGTCATGACCTCATTAACAGGCAAACTTCACAGCCTAGCCCAGTGTTCTGCGTTTAAACCGTAATCTTTAAATTATGTAAAACTTTTGATTGGATGAGGCAAGAATGCGCGCAACTGCCAAGAGGGAAGAAAACAACAACAAGAAGGACTCTTGAGTTTCAAACATCTGCTCAAACTATTTGCAACAACCTTGGTCAATTAAAAGCTGCAACTACGGCAGAGAACCAGGAGGGGGCAGCATTACTCACTCTGAGACACGCTCCTTTTGTTTTGTTTTTGGTTCATTTGTGCCCAAATCTAAACGCAGATTTCAATCATGAGTGTCAACCAAACACAGGCCAAAGACATGTGCTTAAATACGTGGGATCATTTACCATGCATGGGAGATTCCGACCATCACTGGCAAGCTGTTCTGCAATAAATGTGGTGAATGGAAATGGAAAAAGGGAAGGCAGAACAAACATCCAATGGTTATTAGAGACATGCTCTGCAAGTCAAATGTGAGTACTGGGAAAACGAACCACTAAAACAGCAAAAAATAATTAAAAAAAATTTTTTTTATTCAGCCAAGCGTTGAGAAAGTTGAGGTTTCGACTTCCCAGACACAGCGGAAAATGCATACATTTAACCAATAATGGGGCAAAACGCAGAGAAACAATGACTTTACTTAACCGCTCTGATTTTACAAGTAGTCCAAAGAAAGGCAGAAATTTTTATTGACGAAACCATTGTTCCCAAATTAATGCGGTAAACAAATCTCCCTCACAACACCGCTGTGCGTTTTCATGCAAAGCCCTCATCCGTGACCACTGCATATGGTGGGTCAGATCTCCACTTGGCTCGCACGTCTGTCTCTGAGGTCAGTCTGCACAGTCCCTGGACCAACAATCACACCAGAGCGCTATCAAGCCCATATGAAGGCAATAAAAACAAATTCAAACCAGACCCTGATTGGCTCCGAGCCCCTCTCTCTGTGTGCTCGTTCGCATGAGCAGAGGAGACCTAAAACTCTGCACACATGCAAAGATAATATTGATACATCAGCCTTGGTGCTCGTTCTCCTCCAAAAACAGCGCATGTATGCAAGACTCGCTGAAAAGAGATGGAAAGAAAATGAGAAAGTCGGCATACCAAATGTCCAAACAAACGTTGGTAAACCCTTTATTTTCTTCTCGGTATACATCACATAAAACATTCTACAGTACTTGGAAATAGGAGTCTAGAAAACAACAATCGTACAAATCCGATTTGCTCAGTGAGTTTCTACATTGCTTTAAAAAAAAGCGGAGGGTCTGACTGAGCTGAAGTCCATATTAAAAAGACAACTAATAAGACAATTACCAATGTTTTTTTTATGTTTTTGATTAAACAGTAGTAGCATTGACAGAAGCATTAGGGCTAAAAGTGAAAACAAACAGAAAAACAAAGCACAGCGCTGCTTTTAGAGCGTCTGTACAGTCGTTCCTTTCAAGGCAAAGTCAGGAGTTTTGCCCGGATGCAAGGTGCCACTGGGCCTTTGGCCACAGGGGGGGCGCGTCAACTGAAGATCCCTCCTACATAAGGTCCCCTGGATGATAAGTTAAACTGAACTCCAGCTCCTATGGAGGGTCAAGGGTCAATCTCTACTGGAACAACGGTGAGGATGGCGTCCTCATTGCCGCGGCGCACAACTACTTTCAAGGTCTCATGGCTTTTGATGGCAGTGCTGACATCAGTCGCTGTTGAAATCCTCTGGCCGTTGATGGAGATGATGACATCGTGCTCTTTGAGTCCACCACTGAAGGAAAGGATTAAGAGATTTAGACTTATAAAGGGGTTAAAAAATTGCTAGCACAGAGAAAACTCATTTACAGAACTGATTGGATGAGTTGATATTTTGTTGGGTAAAGCTGTACTTCAGGAGGACGTACTGTCAAAAGGTTAAAAAAGTATTAGTTTCATCCCACCTTACTTTTTCTACTATTTAACTGATAGTTACTGATAGATAGATAGATAGAGTTTGTTTCTGTTGGTATGAGAACAGCCGAGCTGCTACGTCGTTGCCCGTCTCCTGTTTGGTCATTCTGCAAGATTTGATCCCTCAGGTTTCCTTTGACCAACTACATGATACATCAATCCATACATTTATCTAGAGTCCTTTTCATTACAGCCAACAAAAAAACATGTGTAATATAAAATGTGGACAATTAAAGAGGATCTGAAAGTTTACTGTCATCACTGTACTCCAGTCTGTTCAATCCCTCCATTTTCCTGCTGCTTATCTGACTATCACTTTCAGGGGCAGGATTCCAGTTAAAGATCTTCAGACTTCCCTTTCTCCAGTTAAATCCTCCAGTTCTTCTGGGACTAGGGATACCAAGGCGTTCCCATTGCAAATAATAGATGTAATCTCTTGGCCAGTGGTGGGTCTGCCTTTAGGCCTCCTCCCCTTGGGACATGTCCGATACCCGCCCCCTCTGGATTATATGACTAAACCCCCTTCAATGCCTGACAAAAACCAGGGCCGGCTCAGCAGAGATACGGTCCAGTGATCTTGGTGATGCTGCTTGTTCTCTAATTAGCCTACTCCTAAATCTCAGCTTCATATACTCTCGATATAAAACAATCATGCATGGCCTTCATTACTTTCAGCTTCTCTCAGCTAATGGAAAGCTTTCCACGTCACAGTCAAGATTTCCAAGCCAACACAACACAGACCAAGATCAAAAGAGCCAAAGCTGAAGCCCAGAAAAGAAACCCTGAATATAAAAAGAACCACAGAGCTGTTGTCCTGCAGAAATCTGCACGATTCAAGCGATGAGTAAACTCTGAAGGAGAGGGGCTGCTCCACTGTGGGTTGATGAGCAGGCACAGGAAAACCACAGCGCAGCCAGTAACCTCCCAGCATGAGGTTCGAAGGAAACAGCTGACCTCAGCGTCTCCCGCTCCCCACTCCACTGGAGCTGGGGTGGAAGCTGATCCGAGTGGGCTGCGATTGTGGGAGTTGGGGGGGGGGGGTATTAGAGAGGCGAGCACTTCAGCTATGTTGGTGTAAGCAATGAATTTACATCCAAGTAGGCAGGTTGGGTGGGAGTGCATACCCATCTGTTTAACTTAAGTGATGAAATTAGGAAAGGAAGTAATAGTAAACCTCCTAATTGCAGGGTTAAACCAAATCGAGATGTGTGGAAAACCAAAGAAACTATAGGCGCAGTTCCACCGGCCCTCCTCGTTTTTGTCTGCCCGACTTGACTCCTCCCTGCTTGGATTATCTTCGTCCATTTAGTGATTCGACTGGCCTACAAAGGCCCGGAAGAGGGAAACGCCTCCTGGGTGTTGCGTTAGCTCCTGTCCCCCCCGCCCCACGCCCTGTTTGCAGCATTAAAGCAATCTGCGAGAAATGGTAAATCATAAAAAACACATTATAAATAAAAGAAAATAATAAAAATAATGTTTCTATAACTGTATGTATAAGGTTGTCTTGGATGTTGTTAAGGAGTAATCCAGCTGGATAAATATCTGGATCACAGATCTAATAATAAAATAAGGCAGAGCTACACTCCTCGATCTGCTTTCAATCTGTGTGTTGAAGCTGTTTAGCCTGCAAATGTCAGGCCTCTCTGCCACAGGAGCTGCCAGGGGTTTCCTGGGGTGCAAGCTCTCTGGTGCCAGCGGCAGACCGCTCCTTCGTCCGGCTGTCTTCAGTCACAGAGTTACAATTTAAAGCTTTATATGAGAATTTCTGCCTCAGCCATGGTGGGGGTGATGAGAACACGTCAATAAGGAAGATTTAAACCTCAGTGTACTTATTTTTATTGGTTTGATTTTGCGCGGATTCTCAGGCTGCGGGCAGCGGTGAGAGAAGCAGGCGTTGGCCGAGCTCGAGCTCCTCTGGAGCGGTCAGCGCTGCTGAAGGAAACCGCTGCCTCACCCGGGGGATTTCAGACACGGAGGTAAAATTTAAAGCTTTATATTAAATATTTTGCCTCAGCCATGGAGGGAGCGAGGAGAACACGTTAATAGCTGGAAAGACTTTTAACCGCAGTGATATTGTTTTTATCGGTTTGAATACGTGCCAACTACCAGGCTGTGGGCTGGTCTGCCAGCGGGGAGCGTGAGGAGTTGCTCAACCTCGAGCTCCCCTAAAGCAGCCCGCGCTGCTGAAGGAAACTGCCTGTCTTTTCACAGTAAGACGGGCCGGCAGCAAGGAAAGGTAGACAGCCGCTGCCTTGTACCGCAAGAGCTGGATGGACACTTCAGAGACTAAATTTAACAGTTTTCAGTGTGAAATGAGAGAAAGCCTCAATAAATCCCCGGATTTGATGCAGCTTGTCTGGGTGTAGAAAGCTGAAGTGTCCTTTTTTATTTTTTGTTTACCCTTCAGGTGTGATTCATGGTTTGAAAATAATCCAATTATATTTCTGTTTGACCCACTCTGTTCATAGTGGTCCTTAATACTAATGTGTTGCTCTTCAGTTTTTCTAGACTTCCTCTAAGAAAACTCATCTCGAGTTCGCTCGCTTTCGCCTTACTCCTCAGCAGAGCCGTAGGAACCCGGGCTGGCCCTGAAAAAAAATGACTCCTGAAACTCGAAAGTGAGCGGAGCCGTTTGAGGTGCGGCCAAGACGAGCCAGTGGAACTGAGCCTTTGTACTTCACTGAATTTATCTAAATCCATCAAGGCACAGGGTCTCTCTTACATTGCAGCCGGCGTTTTTGCAATGACCTCCATCACATAGGCTCCTGAGGTGATGTCAGGGAAGTCACGATGTCGAGTTTTGAGCTCCTTGGCTAGCCTGAAGGTAGAGAAGTGGAAGGAAAACTTTACACCAATCGGCATTGAAACAGGGTTCACAGATTGCTCCAACTCCCTGATATCCAAGGTTTGTAAAGTTTTATTCAAACGTTAAACAATGTGCAAAGAAAAATAAAAAATAAGGGAACTTACGATGATGTAAGAGTCATCATCCTCACTCCAATATATTTCTTTTTGGCATCTTCTTTCCCTAAAAACAAACACCACACAGAAAATGAGTGTCAGAAATGTGAAGTCGCTTTGGTGTGATCACGTATCTTCTTCAGTATTATTAGTTGCACAATTAAGCCGCCTATAAACAGAAAGACATGTTATACGGAGGCCTGACACAGCTTAATGCATAATGCCAATTTGTCAACTTTCAGTTGTTTGTTGCAGACTATCAGAACGACTATAGATGAGGTATAAAACTAATTATTGTGTAACGATTCCCTTTTTAACAGCTGAGGGCCCAAAACTCCAGCCGGACTCTGAGTCTGTGTCAAAAGGTTTGCTCAAACAAGAAAAGCTGGTGAAAGTCAGGGAACATCTGCAGGAACAAGCAGGTGGCAGCTTGGCAGTGGAGACACTGGACTTAACTCATGCAGCGGTGTCTTGACAGATAAGCAAACAACCACCCAGAATTCGAGGCAAGGGTCATACACGTTGAGGCAGAAGTCAGCAAACAGACCTAAATGTTAGGCAAGGCTTGTAGGGCACAGAAACAAGGTACTGGTCCAGAAACTAGAACCTCTGTAGAGGTCAGACATGGGCGAGGCTGGAAAATCCAGGAGACAGAAGCAAAGCCAAAACGAGGAGATGAGATACGGAAAACCAATTGACATCTATTATCAGGAGTTTCAATAATCTGGCAAAGATCTGTAGGAAGGAGAGCAGAAAACAAGCGCATGGCCTGAGGCTGGCCTGGTTGCAGCGGAGCAGGTGGGCGTGGCAGGAGGCAGAAAAAAAACAGGCACTAATCATGACTACAGCCTTGCAGACACGCTTAAACTTTAGAAAGGATTGAAATTAATTTTGACCTTCTTGTATCTTTATTCTTTCAACAGATCCATTACATATAGAGGGATTAAGAAGTCAGTAGCCTCAAACTAGATAACACACAGTACTCTAACATAGAGTAAGATAAAGGGTATACAGAAATTCTCCATCACTTGGCGCCGAAGGAAAAACCCTACAGCTGGATTGCAAGTCATTACCTTCAACTTTTATCACTTAAAGGTAGAGTCGGCGATTTTTCTGAAGTTTCCCCAAGTCCCTTTTTGAATGACTGCACATGCGCAAGACCGTCTTACCTGCTCTTCTGCTCCTCAACGGGATCGAGTGAAAAAAATCTCCCAAATCCACTCTGATCTTATTTCTTTCTACTGAGGCCTTCCTCTTCTTCTTATAAACTTGTACACGGTTTGCTTCTTGTGACTCTCAGCCATATTCAAAGTATACGGTGAGAGCAGCGGAGCTATAATGAACGGCTAACACCGAAGCTAACTGCTAAGCTAACCGGATATGTAAACACTAGGAACGTTCACGCATACTGGCGTTACGTGAGCGCGTCAGAATGACGCCAATGTGGGACACCCAATAGATAAGGCGATACGCCCGGAACTTGAGGGACAGAGGGGTGTGAGGGCAGGAACAAAACTCTGACCAATCCCTGCTAAGAGCAGTGATTGGTCATTTATAGGTATTTACAGGTATTTAAGTATTTACAGGCCTACAGAGCTTCCAAATGGGTTTTTACAGTTCTTTTGTTTATCATCAGGGCTTCATGTGGTTCATTCAAGAGCATTAATGAAGTGTGACCAGGTGTGTTAGTGAGGGCTTGTACCTCTGGACTGCCTGTCATATGACTCTGCCAAAAACTGTCGAATCTTGTCTGAAGGAATGGCGAAGGAAATGCCAGCGGTCACCTTGAGCGTATTGATCCCAATCACTTCGCCATCCTTAGAAAAACAAAAAAAAGAGGGATTTTGAAAACACATGGGGGTGAAAAACCGGCCATGTGGGCTGGCAATGCAAGAATGAAGTGGCTTACCAGATTTACCAGAGGCCCTCCAGAGTTACCATACTGTGAATAAAAAGCAACAACTTTTGTAACTTTCTGTGTATGGAAAACTGTTTTACAAAACCCGGCCTTTAACATTTACATTGATAATGGCGTCCGTTTGAATGTAGTCCATGTCGGAGTTGCGAAGACCGAGCTCTCTGCCCCCTCGCTGAGTGGTGCTGACGATTCCCGTAGTGACCGTGTTCTGCAGGGAAAACGGGCTGCCGATGGCGACCACAAACTCCCCCGGCCTCAGATCAGAGGAATGGCCCAACAACAGTACAGGAAGTTTAGTCTGCAAGAGAGGAAGACAGATGGATAGGCACCATTGAGATTATTGGGATCCTGATCTGAAATGAGAAGTCATAAGCCGTGCTGGCTGCATCCCGAAATCAGCGGCGTCCAGCCTCCTTTTACAGGAGAGTAATGGGATCTTGTGGCAACAAGATTTTACAACATTAAAATTCTGCCAGCCTTGCAAAGCTCTAGGGTAGCTGGTATTATTATCAGCCTGGATATTTGGGCTTTAAGCTTTGACTTACTCTTTGATTCGTTGACGGAGACTGCTAATAAAGTGGTCAGACTCACCAACAACTTTTGGTTATAAAGCCCTGAAGAAGACAGCATCGCCTTTAAATGGTTTCAATAACAGTAGGCGTTGGCTTCCGCGCTATCAGTGCAAAACTAACGACTATTTTCCTTGTTTTAATTTGTGAAACACAAAAAATGCATCCTTTCCATGCTTGTCTTTGCATTAGAAGCACCATGGGGTTTCTGACAAACTACGAAATGACTCGTCTAACCTGGACTCCGTCATTTCATACTGATTACAGGTTCTTTAAAACACAGTTTGTAATCTGTGAAACGTTGACGCTGTGCAAACAAAAATATATATTTCTGTTTTATGAACATCCCCACTTTTCATGCTTGAATATTCTGTGTTTAAAGCCAATTTTAGCCTAATTTCTGCTTCATGTAAGCAAAAAATGCTGGGAAACCTGAGAAACATGAGGGATTAAATGAGGGGAATGAAGAATGATAGTGTTACACAATTTGATGGCGTGGCAAATGACCAAACAACTAATATTTTTCTCTTCTCTGATAATTTTGTAATTTGACATAGTAAAGATAAAACATAAAAAAAACTATTTATACGCAACTGAAGATGAAGAAAAGATGGTTTAAATATCCAATTTCTGAATAAAACGTTTTTACAAAAAAAAACCACAGCTGCTCATCCATTTAGTCAGTTTAAGACTTTCCCCGCCATTCTTTAATGTATCTTAGATGTGCTCTTCCTGCAAAACATCTGATTCGAGGAAATGAATGTAGTCAACAGCTTGTTATCATATTCTACAGATTACTCATCAATTTAAACCAGATGTCCTAAAGCGGCGAAACATTCAAATTTGTAGAGGTTACCGAACCCCTTACTGGTGGTTTTATGCTTTCCCTGCTGACTGTAATGTTAGCGGTTTGCACCAACATAAGGGCAAACACAAGTTAATCAAAACAAAACTATTCATTTAAAGGTTATAAAATGACTTGTTTGAAACTTGAAATGCCTCTTGCAAAATAAAATCTCTAGGAGGAATGTTAGCATGAGTATCATATATGGCTCAGGGGAAAACGTTTACATTGCCTTATGTGACACCATTCAAGATTGTGTTACTATTCCTTCACAGTGATAAATTAATCATTTTGGTGAAAAGCACAAAATATCCTGTATTATCCTGTAAACAACAGCAACATTAAGTACAAAGTTCTTCTAAACCTCAACACCACTCAGAAACTAATCTAAATGTGTTCCACATGCTGGCAACATTTGCCCTTTTTTGACCAAAACAGAGAGAAAACGATTCAGCATCCACTGCTGTCCGGGCTCCAACGGTACGAAAAAACACTTTGAAGAGACATTAAAGTACTCGCTTTAATGTGTTCCAGCGACTGATGTATTGTCATACAAACAAAACCATCATTTCTAAACTTTTGTAAGAAGCAGAGCTCTGAAAGAAAATCTGAAGCTCCTTGTTGCATTAACTGCTTTCCCTCCGGTGCGCCCCAGACTTCCCATAATCATGTGTTTTATGAGTGGACAGTTTGAATAATTACAGCTAAACCACAAGTCGTCCAAACACAACCCACTCACTGCTGCAGGGCTGTGCTCCCACACAAAACAATCACTCCCTCAGCACCACAGGGAGAAATGACATTCACGCTAAACAGCTGGAGCTCTAGTATAAATAATCACAATTAGAAGCATACTTGTTGGCTTAAAAAAAGTAATCTGGCTCCAAATGAGTCCAAATAATTGCTGTTTCACAGGGACAAATAGCCGTCCTCTCCTCTTATTATTGTAATGGGGACTCAAGGAGGAACTCATTTTCAATCTGCTGAGACCGCTTGATCCTCTGATTAAAACCCTCTCTGGTCGGTAGCCAGAACTATTCAGTTATTTACGTTCTTTTTAATTATGGGCCATAAATGGAGGTAGCCAAGGCAGCTGATATCAGAAGCGCATGCCCATAAACCAAAAGGAAAACCGAACAGAAACCCAATACACCTACAGTGTTGTCATATTGTCTATACCCGGAACTCAATCTTCCCACAATCCAAAGCAGAGAAATGACATAAATCTGCCTCTGCATATGCACAGAACACAGGAAAGACACAGAAATGATCACCACTGTCACCAGTAGGCTTTCTCTCTTTGAACTGGGATGATAAATGTGAAGAAATAGAGTAAGGCTGCACAATATACTGCACGTCTATTGTTACTGTAATAACACTATATGCAATATCATTATTGCAAAGACTGCTTAAACTGCACTACAAATTACCCAGATAAATAATTACGATGACAATATGTTGGTGATCTCATTAAGCAAAAACACCTACGTTGTTTCTATACCAAAACAGGAGATGTAGACAGAAGCATCTTTTTTTAATAACACCATGTTGTTTAAATGGAAATTCTTCTTTTTCTTCCGCTTATCCGGGGTCGGGTCGCGGGGGCAGCAGCTTCAGTAGGGAGGCCCAGACGTCCCTCTCCCCGGCCACTTGGGCCAGCTCCTCCGGGGGAATCCCAAGTGTTCCCAGGCCAGCCGAGAGACATAGTCCCTCCAGCGTGTCCTGGGTCTTCCCCTGGGCCTCCTCCCGGTGGGACGTGCCCGGAACACCTCACCAAGGAGGCGTCCAGGAGGCATCCTAACCAGATGCCCGAGCCACCTCAACTGGCTCCTCTCGACGTGGAGGAGCAGCGGCTCTACTCTGAGTCCTCCCCGGATGACTGAGCTCCTCACCCTATCTCTAAGGGAGAGCCCAGACACACTACGGAGAAAACTCATTTCGGCCGCTTGGATCCGGGATCTCGTTCTTTCGGTCACAACCCAAAGCTCGTAACCATAGATGAGGATAGGAACGTAGATCGACCGGTAAATCGAGAGCTTCGCCTTTTGGCTCAGCTCTCTCTTCACCACAACGGATCGGTACAGCGCCCGCTTCACAGCAGACGCCGCACCAATCCGCCTGTCGATCTCCCGCTCCATCTTCCCCTCATTCGTGAACAAGACCCCAAGATACTTGAACTCCGACCCAGAGAATGCACTTTACCCTTTTCCGGCGTATTAATTTAAAATATAGTTTTTAAGTTTTTAATTAATTTCAGTAGGTGGAAAGTCTACCTGAGTCCTATCTGGAGCATACCTGCTTGAAGCATAAAGACTTGCATCGGTTATTAATTTGCAAAGCACTGTAATCCATGAAACCTACAGCTCTTATTTAGAAGATTCATTTGAGGGGAAAATATTTAGTTTGGGATTTTCACCAGTAAGCAATCTCAAGCATCGAGGAGATCATCTGTAGGAGATGACAAATATAACAGTTATTCCCAGAAACTGAGGATCATTGAACCTTAGCTAACTTAACTCAGGGAAACAGCTGTCAGCGACCAAAGCTTTGATTCAGATTCCTGTCAGTAAACAAATACAAACTGAACAAGTGTAGACACTAACCAGGAAACATGCTCTTCAGACAACTCACGCTAAAAACACTATGCAGGTTATGCCCCATTCTTTCTTGACGAGAGAAAGACCAGATGGAGAGAACAAGCCAAAAACAAACCCACACACCCATCTGAGAGCAGGAATATGTCAGGTGAACGCAGGTCTCTGTCAGGGCACTCAAAGCCCCGCTGCCATGATTTTCACAACACCTCATGACGCTGGTTGTGTCATGGCGACTGTTGCCATCTCAACTTTGGCCCTTCTCAGCAGGATGCGAAGCATTAAATAAATGCAAACTGTTTGCGGCCTGCAGAGGCACAGAATCACCCACACAAAGTCACACTACGTTCGCAAAAACCGTGAGAGGGCAAAACACAGGAGCTGACTGGAAAGCAGACGGGAGCCTCCGTCAGACTGCAAAGCAAACTGAACTTGCAGACGCTTCCATGTTTCGGAAGACACCTCAGCTTACATATCACTTAGTAACTTTTACAAGTCCACAAACTGGATTGACTTGTGGAAAATCATCTGGGCACGCAAGGCCTTCTGTCCTGGCCACCCAAGTGACTCAGCCTGCTATTTCAGACGGAGGTTCCAACACTGGCGCTTCGCTGGAGCCGCACTTAAAGGTAAAGGGAACGAGACTTTGAAGCAAGTCTGCGAGAAAAATCAGCGCCTCACAGTTTTGTTCCGAGTAATGTTGATGCTTCAGTAATCAATAAATCCCCTTGAAGATTTTTCAGCACAAAGACATCAGGAAGTTTCTATTTGAACACAGCCCCACTGATAGCTACATAAATGCCCCTTAGGAAGTTGGATCTAGACTACACACCATCCTCAAGCTTCAGCATAATCCTGCCAACATATTTGGCTACTCGTCCTGACGGAGTGGGACCATTTATGCTGGTTGGTTTCCTGGCATGGATCTGGCGTTTAAAAGATATTGCACGCACATTTTCTTTTGTTGTTTTTGCTCTTCCGTCACACCAAAATGCTTCCAATCATCAAAAAAATGTTTATATGCTACAAACATTACCTGAGTAAATCCAAAATAGTTTTTTCTACAAAGGCTATCCCAACCAACCTGGCCATAGGGGAAAAAATACGTCTGAAGAGGGGTTTGCAAAGCCATTTTAAGGCTTTAGGAAAACTAACTGAGAAAACATGGACCAGCGGAGCACCTCCCCAGGAGTGGCTGACCCATCAAAATTACTCCTAGAGTCCATCAACAATTTGTCCAGGAGGTCAAAAAAGAAGCCAAAACATCAACATCGACCACTTAAGGTCTGGGTTTATAATTCAGCAACAAGGAAGAGAACGCCTTCCATGGCAGGTCCAAAATTAAACTCCCCGGGTGACCAAAAAAGAACACAAAGGCGTTGTCTCAGATTTCCTAAAAAAGATCCTGATGATTCCCAAGACTTTGGGAAAAATATTATGTGGACTGACAAGAAAGAAAAAAAAAAAAACTTCAGAAGGCGTGGGTCTCGTTACATCTGAGATAAAACCAACACAGCATTTCAGAAACAGAGCATCATACCAAGAATCAAAGATGATGGTGGTGGCAGTGTGATGGTGTGGGGATGCTCTGCTGCTTCAGGACCTGGATAAATATCAGTTATTAGTGAAACCGTTAAGTTCTCAAGCGCACTTTGATAATGGGTCAGGACAATGACTCAAAGCACACCAGCAAGAGCACATCTGAATGGCTCAAAACAGTGAACAAATAATGCAGGTTTTTGAGTGGCTAGTCAAAGTCAGGACTTAATTCCTACAGAGACGCAACGTCATAACCTTAAACAGGCGGATTATGCTGGAAATCCCTCCAACGTGCCTGAAGAAGAAAATGCAACCATGCAAAAGTATCCTTGCCAGCTCTCGCAAACACTTGATGGCAGCCAAAGGTGCCATCAAGTGTTATTATAGGGTAGTTCTGTCTTTCCATAGGGGCAAAGAGGTTTGGATTCTTTCCCTTAATAATAAATAATACATTTAATATTTCAAAACCTTTTTTTTGTATGTACTCGGGTTACTTTTGTATGGTATGAAAATGTATTTAATGAACTAAAACTTTGTGGAACAACAACTACTTTTTCACAACACTGTACACCCATCATATAAGGAGAGGAAAAGGTCACCTAGACCAATCAGGTTAGGTCATGTGACAAAACCCCGCCGACCTTGCACTGCTGAGATCAGTCAAAACAATGCACAAAATTCACATAAGCTTTAGTTGTGTCCATTTGTAACCTAAACTGTTTTTAAGTTAAACTGTACTTACTGCAAGGTGAACACCTGTGTACTACCTTAAAGAACATGTTTTAAGTGAGGTTGGGAGGAGGGGGTATGTTACCGACTGAGCTCTGAAGCTGAGGCTGGGCTATTTAAGATCAAACAGGGCAGGATCCAGCACGCTCGGCAGCACACATCCAGCTAAAAATCTGAATGGCTGCAAAGGAGAAATTAAAAGAAAATGTGTGCATTTTTCTTCTGATGTCTCTGGGGCCCATATATGTCTGAATGTATGCTTGTTTGTGCAAGTTCACTACAATTACAAGGAGTAAAGCTTGTATGAAGATGAACTAGAACTTCAAATAGGTCAGGCTAAAGGTTGCTTTTTGCTACGCAGAGAAACGGTTGTATTGGGTGAAACCGTAGCCTTGCAGACACCGGTGAGGAAACCACTATGGGTTCCATATGTTGTTTAGGAGGTTCTTGGGTCCTTCTAAGAGCAAACATATGTCTGGGATTCTTGTGCGGTTGTAGCGTTGCAAGCAAAGCCCAAAGGGGAGAAAAGGGTGTCTCATTTCTGGCCAGACGCCACCGAGCTCTCGAGCAGCACAGATCACAATAATAAGAGGAGATGACGGCCGAAGTGTTTGTTTTCCTCAGGGGGAGCCTCAGGGAGACAGCAAATCTGGTTAATTTCCCTTTTACACGCTTTATTTACATGTTTCAGAATATGCTCGGTCTGTAGGTGCTGGTGACCCAAGGTTGTATGCTTTCAGCTGTGGGACCCAAACAGGATGTGAAGTCAGGAGAAAACGGACTGAATAAGTAAATTAGAACGCAAAACACAGGTCTTTGTGCACGGGAGGCTGAGGTGATTCAGCCAAACCTCAAAACTGATGAACATCAACGCTCCGTTTTTTTTCTCTCCTGTGGTTAGATTTACTTCAAACTGGGAACAAAGGTGGGCTGAGAAAAGGACTTAATTCAAATTAAGGGGATTTTGATGTCAGGGAATAAAATAAACAGTGCACGGTCATTGTTAAGAGGAACAAGCATCAAATGTCTGACGTGAAACTCTGGGACTTTTGTTTCAATTAATCTTCTATAGATCTGCCCTCCATTACAGGGTGCTGAAGCCATTAGAGGGTTTCATCACTTCAACACACCATGACTTTAAAGTCCAATTGATGAATGCTCGACCATCTGCAATGTACTTCTGGAAAATATTACTAATACAGATATGCGATAAAATGTATTTAATAAGGTATATGTTGAACTTTTTAAAACATTACACTTGGGGTAGAGCATTCTAGACAACCGGTGTTGGTCCTACACCAAAGGAATCCTTGCAATACGACCTTTTAAATTAAACTTTTGCACATATTGCTGGGTGCTGGTCATTTTCTCCTTCGCTGCTCAATACCTGCTGGCAGTTTTTCTTGCAGTTTTAGTATTTTTGTCTTGAAAAAACAGGGCATGAGAGGCAGCTGTCTGCAATATGGGTTGTTTTGTACCGACCATAAATCAAGTTTACAGCTTCCAGGAGGTTTTCCTACCTGCTTTGACAACTAGTACGTCAAAGAAATTTTTTTATCAATAGTGTAGTCTACTCCTGTAAGGAAAAGAAGTAATGTGGTCCTAATAAATAATATTATAATGCTTATAGCTATTTTGGGTTGATCAAGGGCTCTAATCTGTCATCTTTCGAAAGAGTTAACTCGCACAAATGGGTATTAGGAAACCACAATCAATGGAAATAAGGTAAAATATAAAATATAAAGAAAGAAACATTTACAATTTAAGTAAATCATGTGTGCGATTTGAGGATTTTTCTGATTATTTACTGTGATGAATGATCAAAAATAATAAGCTACCAAAAGAATTAACTGATGTAGGATGGTTGTGTATGGGTATCGTATATAATCACAAAAAATAAAGATATTTGTGTTTGGTAGACTTTTTTTCTTTGTAGTAAGACCTTCTTTGCGGTAGAAATCTCTTTGTTTCCCTTTACAGGTGCCACATTTTTAGGGAAAATGCATCTGTGGGTTGAACAGAAGAGTTACATATGTGGGTTGTGCTTATAAAAAGCTTGACAAACTTTCTCTGCCAGTGCCAAATGGCTTTTGGTGGAGGCGGTATGATGGTGTGGGGCAGCATCTCCCCTTACAGGAAAAACCAGGGTTATCATCAGTGGAGGCAACGTCAATGTGGGGAAAGCCCTCATCTCCTAGGAACAGAGGTCTGTCCTCCAACACCACCATGCCCGCACCATTGGAGCCAGGTTTATCAGAAACTACACCCAGAATCTAGTAGTAGAAAGAATAGATAGGATGGTTTGCCTGAAGTCCTTACTTCAACCCCATCGAATAATTGTAGGATCAGCTTGGCCAGCCGTTCATCCTGTAGTGACTAACACAACATGCAGTTCTGATACTTTTTTGTTTAAAAAAAAACAAAAAAAAAAACAACAACTTCATCATCCGGTCCAATAAAGCACACCCAACAAGTGCCAACATTAGAATAATGGCAATAATTTATCAAGTTTTTCATGCGCACCTCCCTCATACACAGCTCTGCTGCTCAACCCACAAATGCCTTTTCTTAATAAACATGCAACATTTAAAGGGGGAAATACAAGCTCTCCAATAGTATAAGGTTTACTGTCAAGATCCCCAGGGTGTGATTATTTATAGCTCCCTGGGGATCCTGCAGTCTGCCGGTCACACCCTGAATCTGTTCTTCCCCAGATCCTCGTGTTATCATCCGTTTGGTTTCTGTTCAGCATTTATGTTAATTATGCTGTCAGTTATTGGTTAGATTAGTCCATGTCTGGTTAGTTTTGTTCTTTATATCTGTTCCTTCTTGGTTTAGTTAGCTTATGGCTTTTATTGTTTATGTAGTTCTGTTATCTGTTCCCTTTAGTTAGATGCTGTTCTCATACCAGACTCATCATCTTATTCTCCATTTAGATTCCCCTCCTTTCCTGCAGCTGATTGTTCGTTCAGTTCACCTGGCTGAATTATCCACCCATCGTTTCCCTCCGCCTCCTCCTCTTTATAGCCAGCTCAGTCTGTCAGGCTCATTTTCAGGTTGTCCGTCTTCATTCGTGTATGTACTTTGTTCTGGTCTCTAGTCACCGTGTTCCTGGATCCGGTTTTCTCTGTGTATCTGTAAGCGTGTTTATTTATTAAATTCATCATCTACTCAGCATGCGGCTCACAAGCTCTTGTCTGCACTCCGGTCTGGCCTTGTACAGCCAAGGAGCGCTGCTACAAAGAGATAATCAATCAAATGCAAACTTTCTTACTGTTTCTGCCAAGTGTAGTTTGTTTATAGAAACAAAAATGG
Organism: Fundulus diaphanus; assembly: GCA_037039145.1. Classification (NCBI taxonomy): domain Eukaryota; kingdom Metazoa; phylum Chordata; class Actinopteri; order Cyprinodontiformes; family Fundulidae; genus Fundulus; species Fundulus diaphanus. The sequence goes on along the minus strand of CM073121.1, from coordinate 24,778,844 downwards.
GGGTCCGACTCAACCGGGAGTCAACGTCGCTGCTATCAACATGTCACAATTTGTTCACATTTCCTTTGATGAATTTATGAAAGATATCAGAGAAAACACAGTTTCCCAGACAGAAAGTTCTACTTTAAGGCCAACAAGATGTTCCCAAAGAGCTCCTGGCTGGAAATGTGGCACACAGTAGAAAACCAAACAAAGGAGGATGCATCTCTCAGGTCCCTGAGTTTAGTCTACGCTGGGGTTTTCTTACTTAAAATACATTATTTACAGATTCCATTCATTCACTGGTGCTATTTTTCAAGCCCCTATTTTTAGTTACCCACATTCATTAGTTTTTAAATTCCCTGCATAATATTCTGTAAATAATGGAGTAGGAGAACTGAACTGAAAATGAGTGAAGAAGTCAGCCAAAGTCCAAAGAGAAACTTGGGGGAGGAAACAAAAAAAACATCAAGAGTACTTTTAAAGGTTACACAAAATGTCTGCCTCATTCAAACAAAAATATAAAGATATTATGGATGGTTTGCAGTGTTTTAGACTTTAACAGCTATGGAAGCACCAGATGTTTAGAGTTTTTTTTTTTTTTTTGATGAAAAGTAATTCATAGACGGGTTGATTTCAAATGGCTCATGAGCATCCAAAGGTGACGTGACAGACCAGTAAGCTGACACCGCTTTGGGCAAAGCTCGCTCCATCCAAAGTGGCTGCAACCCAGTGGTGGAAAAGCCAGAAAGTAGGCCAAGACAAAGAGTAAAAAGACCAAGCAGTGACGATTTGTGCACGTGTGTGTTTACACGTCTTCATTTCTCTTGGATATTTTATCAACTAGTTGCATCTGTGAGCACAGGAACCATTTTAGTAGAAGGGGAAAGGATGAGAATTGAGGTGAGGAGGAGGATTTAATGCCTCTTTGTGCAGGACGACATGCAGTGTCTCTACACCGAGTCAAGAGTTCATCTCCTTGCTGTGAGCGACTTAGATTCTGAAACGATGATTGCAACTTTGTATTTGTTTCTTACTACTGATCATCAAAGGCCAATAGATAAAACAGCTTCTACTGCGGAAACATTTACTTTGTGTTGCTGATGAAAAGGCAGATGAACTTAGTAGGAAATGGCTGCATGGGGATGCTTTTCCCCTCCTTCCTCCCCGCACATAAACACAGTCACAAAGGCACTCTGTGCATATTCCGACAGAAGACCCGTCCAAACCAGCACCAGGCAAAGTTCCCAGGGAGAATGGATTGAGACTCTGAACACTAGGTGATGGGAAACACAACCAGCGCAATTGTTTCAGACGAAGACATGAGGCCATTTTTCCTGCAGACCTGATTTTAGTGGAAGCTCTGAGGTACTAACTCAAGCATTGCTGCCCCTGGCAACAGAATAATGTATTTTCTTGTTACAGTCACACCACTTTCTTTACACATGGAGTTAAGCGTCCATATCTAGCACAGATTTTTAATAAAGCTAAAGCCGTACAAGAAAAAGAAACAAGTATTCAGACATGAGAGTGGGATCAGATTCCAATCAACTAGTAGCTTAATATCATAAAAGTAGATAAGAAAATAGGTTCAGACAAAAAGCATGAAGCCCATTCATTGACATGTAATGTAGCACTGTTACAAATGAATGCATAAAATGGTTAGAACTGCATCATACGATGGCAGCTCCAAGCAAAGCAACAACCTCTGATCTATATTCTGGTTACTGCGCATCTAATAAACTTTGCTTGGTTAAATGCACAGCGACTAATATATATAAACTTCCAGGTAAACACATCCTTTGTTATGAGGCGCACACTACAGTTGAGTCTGTATCACTTTCTCTCTTTAAAGTGTTCTTCTGAGATCACACACCGCTGGAGTCGGCCTATTAGCTTACAGATCCTTTCAGATGCATGCATCTACTTTCTGTCCGCACCCCTGCCTCTCTCCCTGTCTTCTGTGCTTTTAGTCCCCAACCCCCAAAAAACCCTCTTCACAGGACCAAATGAGTGCGGCACTTCCCCTCTTCCCTTCCCTCCTGGGTTTCCAGCTGCTGTACACAGACTAATGCATTCCCCAGAGTTGAGGGGTAGACCACAGCCCCAAGAACTGCCTCAGCTCTGCTACCACTAAACCCCCAATGTCATTTTGAAATGCAAAGAGAAAGGGGGAGAGAAAAAAAACTATTCCTGCCAGAGGAAACTTTAAAATGTCTCACTTAGAAATGTTTGTTCCAACAGTTTTATTGCTTATCTTTGGCAGCCTCTTGGGTTATGCTGTTGACACCATTTAGCATTTTTAAAATCAAAAACAAAGCATGGGAACCAGAATTAAGAATAAGGAACAGATAAACAAAACTGACATCTTCAGTGCTCCATATTGTAGTTTACACATGTCTCTTTTTTTTTGCCCCATTGTTCTGAAAGTCCCAACAGAAAAGGCTAACAAAGGACAAAAACAGAAACATAAATCACATAAATTGCTCTTAGAGAGGCCTGCTTTAGTCAACCTGACAGTTTTTCCTCTCATTCTCATGGCCTCCGTCATCTGAACAGTTTAAAATATTCTTCACAATTTTTCTGACTGCCAATCAAAAGTCATAAAATATAAAAGTTATGATCATGACTCAAATGTGAGAATATTCCAAGAGGAATGATTTATAGTTTCTTCTCTTCTTTAAATACAGTGCTAACATTGCAAAAAAGTCCTAGTTTATATAAAAAACAACTACAGCGGGATGGAGAACTGTGACCTTAAAGACAAAACTAAATGACACAGTTGTCAAAACCAGACCTTTCAGACTGAAAATCTTATGGCGCAACGTAACATAAATTATTGATCAGCTTCTTATGAGCAATATAAGTCTAAACAGCTTCAAGATCAACTTCAAGATCACATTTTCAGCAAAAACAAAAGACAATATATCTCAGGGTTCCTAAGATTCTCAAACATGTAGATTCTGATGAATAACTCTGCATCCTTTGATAGTCTTGATCCTGTTATCCTCACTGAATATGTATGAAAATGCACTGGGATCTCTGGATAATGTTGGTTCATCTCTTTTGTATCTAATCAAAGGTTTTATCTGACAACCAGCCAGACCTCTAACATGTGGGATCCCTCAGGGGTGAATATTTGGACTCATCCTGCTTTCTTTATACATACAACTATTGTCCAGCCAACACATTCAGAAATTCAGCTGGTTTCCTATGATACATAAATCCAAGCTTCCCTAATCCTGATATTCTTAAGAATCTTCTATATAGTCCAACTGCTTGAAAGAGATTAGTGACTGGATGTCGTCAATTACATCATGATAAAACTGACAGTGTCTTGAAACTGAGGCAGCAAATATATAAAAGAATGATGAAGGTCTATCTGTTGCTCCTTGTTTTAGACTGAAAACATATGAATCTGTGGATTGCTTCTTCTTTGTCCTAAGGCTCAGACTGCAGAACAGTTTTCATTTGGATGCTTTGAAAACAGAATTGTTTTACTTGCATATGAAGATGCATCTCTTTGCAAAATGCCGATGCTTATTCTATCTCTATTGGACAATGCATGGTTTTATTGTTGCACTTTGTAACTGAGATTTTTTAAAAATGCTTTATAAACAACGTTTTGTAAACTTATTTGTCTGCTTAGTTTAATGGTTCTGTGTGAAATCTAAAATGAAGGAATAATTTAAATATGTAAATGTGCTTACACCATCACCTGATGCGCACCTAAATAGTAATGTAGCCCACAGATTTATTTTATTATTTGATTTCCTACTTCAGAGAAGATGGTCCAAGCACATAATGAACCATCTGTGATGCAACCGCACAAACAATGAGTAAAAACAATGACTGAACAAGTACAGTAAACGCAATGGTCGAACTTGTGATTTGTAGAAAGAAAAAAAGTAGATTATTGTGTAAATAAATTATTTTCTGTTCAGTTTAACAGACAGTAGATGACTTAATTGTGGTTGTCTCCACCTTTATCTCTGCTGTCTTCCCTGTTTTCAGTTGTTATTAAATGTCTGCTTTAGGTTGTCTTGTCTAGCTTTACATAAACCAAACTTATAGCTCCTTCAATTTTGTTTTATGTATAAAAAAAAATACACCTCAATAGAAATGCCATCTCATCTCATGACACAAATTTGAGGAGTTCAGGAAAACATCTTGTAGGTTTCACATGAAGTTAGTAAAAAAATAAAGCCAATAACCATTTTTTACTTTTCAGACATTGAAATGAGAGACTGTAGGAACAGGTCTAGATGATGAGATTTACCCATAAAACGTTAGCTTTGCTTGTCCTCTATCATTATTATAATCAACACAGCCTCTATTTTTCTCAGGTATCAACTCTCACTGGCTCCAAATATCAAACGCAAGCTTTTCTGCCCACATTAGTGGAAATGCCATGTCTTTCTAAATCATGTGGCCTTTACACAGCAACCACAGGTCTTGTGAGACTGTCTGAGAGTGTTTATGGCCCGCGCAGACTTCACACAATGACTAACACCTAAATTACAGAAGTACACTTGTGAGGATGAGAGAATTTCCTACCAGTCTGACATCAAGGGTACAGTGTCTAAAAATAACCCTTTATTTATAACAAGCCAGACATAAAATGTCAGATTCTAAAATAATATGACCATGATAAATCAGTCTAAACCCTTTTCATCCTTTAATGTGACTTTTATCTTTAGCTATTCATCTGAAGAAAAAAAAACAATTCTGTTAAAATCTAAAAAAATAAATCAATGAAAAATATTGTGGAAGTGTGCAACCCCTTAAACTGATTATTTGTTTAAGCAATAATTGATTATATTCCAGCAATACTTCTTTTTGAGTTCCCACAAACAATCACCATCAGTTATAGTGAATCGCATCCATCAGAACTGAAGTTCAGGTTTCCTAGCACAGATTTATTGACATTTGTATATCAGCATTTTTTAAGATATAGTTTTCAGACAGGTTACAAAGGAACACAAAAAAACTGACCTTGAACATACTTATGTTTACACAGATGTAAACTCGTCCCTATTGTGACCTAAACTGCAGAAATAGTTGGATAACATTAAACTGAATTATCTTTTTCCCCGCAGACAGTAGCTTTGGGACGATCAAAATGCAGCGCAATGACTTTGAAGCTGTTAAGATAAAATGTTTAAAACATTTGGTAAAATTTTAATTACTGTGACAACATGGTGAATTAATGCTCTCTAAAGTAAATGTTATTTCTCCCTGCTAGGAACACATCAGTGGCCCCCGACCACACGGCTTCTAGACAGTGAAATCCTTGTCTAGGTCTGTTTAGAAATGGTCCGTCCTCTGGAAAAGCAAGCAAAGGATTTTGAAAAATAAAATGAAAACTGAATATATTGAATATATTTTTCAACTCTTTGATTTCTATGTAGACGTGAAAGCTGGTTAAGAGTGAAAATGAATGGAAAGAGAGAGAGGCACGGACGACAATGATGGATCAGTTGGCAACACACAAACCAAGAAGCTGTGCCCAGCCAGACCAGCAGGTCAGGATCAAGCTTTGAATTGTTGTTTTCTTTGTTTTTATTATTATTTGACCGTAATATCCTTTAATTCTTTCTGCAAGATAGACAAAAAGTTAAGAGAGGAACAGCAACCCATGTGCCAGCCTTCCGGTCTCAGGATAACATCCCTGGGCAAACAGCCACTAATGCTGACCATCGTTTCCAATCCAAAGAACCAGAGCCAGGAGAGCTGATGGAACCTGATGCAGAAACCTGAGCTGCTTCATAGACAGCAAACCTCCAGGTGTCTGACCCACCTGGAAGTACTCGCTGTCCCATCATATGATGAGGCCGTATGATGTTCACTCTGACTCATCGTATTTTATTTATGCATTTCGATATTAATATTGAGCTTCTAGCTTGTAACAGCAGGCCTTCTTGGCAAGGTGTCACTTGAAAAATAGATGCTGATCTCAAGAAACTTCCCGGTTAGATTAAGGTTAAATATAACAGAAAATAAATAACACATTGTGATCATAACATTTATGCCCTCTGGTGCTCGTTTTACTCCTGCCAGCTCTTGAAAACAGCCATTGCTGTAGCTGACGCTGGTCTGCATGTTCGCTAAGTGTTTAAACTGACCGATCATTCTGAGTGCTTCACTTTTTTCCAGTGAAAGTGGTGGATCTAAAGGATCGTGGCGTTCAGGAAAACGGTTTTCCCTGCTTGATATAGACAAAAGCTCCCGCACTGACGCAGTCCTGCCACCATGTCCAAGAGCGTTTGTCACTTCTGAGCCGACACGCTGAAAACGTGCATTAAGCAAGTCGGGGAGCCTCCCCAAGATCTAGTGATGGAGCGTCATCGACGGAGGCATCGGCTTTTATCGAAGAGTGAGCAAACAAGCACCTGTCACTGTGTTTATCTGCACCCTTTTCCCACATTGTTGGCCGAATAAAAACGGTCTTTCCTCAGCGTTACTCAAGGTCTTTGTAAAACACGTTGTGTTGCCGTCATGAACATCCCCTTCAGCTGTGTCATCCAGCTATGAGAGCAGCTTCACTACGCACTCCGCACCGCTACTACCCAGCAGTCAACAGGCCTTGGCGCTCTGCCCCACATTCCTGCACACTACTATGATTAACGTCCAACCTGGATCCCTCTTGTCCAGTAGACGGTGAAATAAAGACAGACAGGGACATGTTGAGAGGGGGGGGGGGGGGTGAATGTGACAAACAGATGGACTGTGGTGAAAGTGTAGTCGTTTTCACAGAGACCCTTTCAGCCCGGGGTAAGTGATAGTCTCCACCGGTTTCTCATGAGAGGAGCCGTTTCATATCCGTGTTGCTCTTGCAGCGTGTGTTTGAGCACAGATGGGGTCTGGGCTCGTCAGGCTACACCTGCATTCTCACTTTACATATGTTGCACCCTGAAAAGCCGGCATGATTTCTAGCAGTTTTATACGAACTTCAGCTCCAGTCGCTTTAGATTTTGAAGCAGTTTTTGTTTTTTTAACTGGTTCATTAGAAGAAATTAGGTAACGCTTTGATCTTGTTCTACACAGCACAAAAAACCTCCAGTCCAACTAAATATCTGTCCACAAAGTCATTTCTAAAGTTATATTTGTCTCCATGTACTGTCCATACCATTATTTCATCAGTACACCACCTTTGAGATTCACCACCTACCTCCATTTCCTGTCTCATTAACTATCAGTTTTCTTCGTAAATAACCTCCCCATACCATTGTGGCAATGGTTTAAAGGTTCATAAAATACAGCTTGCATAAACTGCTTTGATGTTTTTGAGGCTGGAGTTGGTTCAAAGTGGTCCAAGGGGACCAAACTATTTGGTCCGACCAAATATTCTGCATTTATACTAAGAAGATGGCAAGAAAGTCATCTACTGTAGGCAATATATTTGAAGCCTCTTAACAAAACTTAATTTAAAAAATCATGAGCTATCCCCTGGTATCTCCTTAGGCGATTAAGCACTTTTTCAAAGATATTTACACCAGCTCCCCTTGAGGAGATCCATGCCTAAAACAGGCAACAACAAAACCGAAAGTATATTTAAAAAAAACTTGGGTTAAAAGTGAGCCAGAAAAGCAGACTTGGACTGACCGGCACATCAATCTTGATGAGGGCTATGTCTGACTTCTCGTCCACGTCTTTGATTTTGGCGTCGTAGGAGGCGCCGCTCTTCAGCTCCACTTTCACCCTGTGTTTATTGGCCACAACGTGGGCATTGGTCACAATCTGGCCATCTTCTGACACGACGAAACCAGAGCCACTGGCCACAGCCACCTCCCGCTTGGAATAAGTCATCCTGGACAGGGACACGAGACAACAGTGGGAGGGAGAAGAAGTCTTTACTCACAGAACAGCCAGTGATGTGTGTTGTTTTAGTAGAGTCATTGTAAAATTTTCTGGCATGTGTTTTCTTTATATAAAATGGATATATTATTAGGGAAGCACCGATCACACCTTTAATGACTGATTTCTGATCTCTCCTTGGAAAAGTTTGACCTGCGGATACTGATTTTAGCAGATTCCCATCTCTTTTACAGAACTATAATATAGCAATTGCAGTCCAAATAATTTTCTCCAGCATTCCTGCCATGAGTGGTCATTAATTCTTCATATTCACCAGTGAGGCGATTTCAAATAGCATATCAGAAAAGAGCCGCTAATAAACAGATTTCTGTCATTTTCAAACCAGGACAAAACAATGACAAAGTTGACTTTTTTTGCATTTACCACATTATATTTGGATCCTGACCTAAACCCTGCTATTTAAAGTCCACTTTCCTTTCATGCAGCTTCTTCATCTTCAAACACCTTGCTGATACTGAAAACTGCTAACTTTGGGTCTTCTTCCCCTTAAAGGCAAATCCATACAGAGCGGGTTATTATCAGTGCAACCTGGCAGAGCCGAGTAGAGGTGGTGTGACAAGAAAGGGGAGATTTCTGAGACTATAGATGCAGGATTTTAGGAAAACAAAACATTTATGTATTATTTTTCCAAACGCTGGATCATGACCAACACACATTTCTGCTCTAACGCTGTGATGATAACTATGATTTAATTTATTGTGCAGCTCTACTAAAGGTTTTCAGCGCTGGTCATCACCCAGTTACTTTACTTTTTTTTTTTTTTTTTGTTGAACCGCTTTGCAGACGGGTTTGACAGGAAAACCTAAAGGCTTACAGACAGACAAAATCTGGTGAAATGAAAGGAAATTTTAGTCTGCACCACTTTCGCCAAATCACAGAAACACACATTCAGACGAACAACTTGTACGTACTTGCGGAAAAGTTCAATGTGAACCACAGAGGGAGCGATTTTCTCCACCACGTCGGCGATGAAGTTGTATTTGTGCCTGGGGCTGTCTGGATTGTCCTGAGCTGCGCACACACACACACACACACACACACACACACACACACACACACACACACACACACACACACACACACACACACGCACACAAAGATGTCAGACTGGCAAAATAAACAGCCCATTCACCGAAATAGTGCATGATGTAAGAGTTGTGTGAGAATAGAAAACTGACAAAAAAAAAAAGCCTGACCTTTGTCATAACACAGGGCGGAAAAAGAAAAGATGACACTTCTGAGGCTCATACTGTCTAGGTCGGCTCTTGCATACGTGCTCATTTGTCATGTCTGGCCATAAACATAAGAAATGAATGCTTTGAAATAAACTGAATCACATATCCAGCTTTGATCCAGTTAGAATAAATCCTGACCTGGTAATCAACTCCCTCTAAAAGTCATCGTTTCCTCTGAGCTTTTCATCCGTTTACTCTTAAACTCCTTTTCTGCCACGTAATTTGGACCACTTTTTTCCCCTCATGAGACCAATTTTCAGTCATTACTTTCTGAAAGGAGAAGTCAAAGGCACCCATAAGCCCTGGGATAGCATTAATTGCGCTTAAGGAATGAGGACACTTTTCGCTTGAGGCGCACTTACGCTAACACAGGCTTGGAATGAAAACCATCTTGGCAAAAGGGAAGACACTAAATTATACAGTATGAAAACATTTGTCAACCCACAGGGGGGATTGTGTCTTCATACGATCCCCAGATCCTTCCCAGCAGTCAAAAACCACATTCTATTACAATCCGTTGAAGCTTTAAGACATTTCATGCAAAAACAGAAACGTATAGCACCGCGTGACGCAAAAGCGAAAGTTGAAGGGTCGGTAAAGTAATAAAGACGTACCCTGAGGCTAGCATGAATTTAAGGTGTTCCTCGGATTCCGTTATGTTCAAGGTGGCTCAAAAATGGTACATTTACGCTAAATTCTAAATAGAAACAGCTTTCTTTAAAACCCTAACAAAACTTTCCCCCCCTTTTTTGAGCTATAAGTAAACTTTTAATTGTGATAAATGCTCAGCTATTTTCTTAAAGCTGCGTTAAAGAAAGGTAATGGAAAGACTGCAGTCATTCTCCCCATGCTAGGTTTGTGGTCGGCTTCCATAGGATTAATGTCACCATGAGCAGTTCTGCTGGTCAGAACTCATCTGGTTTCTCCCTATGAAGACTCCTGGTTCCATCCAGTGCAACATGTTCTGAAGAATATGGTCTCTGAGCACATGCTTAGATTTAGCTGTAGAGAACAACACACGTATGGGGACTTCTAAAAAGATTAGAACATTGCACAAAAGTGGAATATTTTTTGCCAGTTGTTTTAGAAAGTGAAACGGTTGTTTTATGGTGGTTCATTACATGTAAATTATTTTAAGTTCTTATTTCTCCTAATCTTGTTGATTATGGCTTGCAAGTAAAGAAAACCCAAAATTCTGTGTCTCAGAAAATTTGTATCATATTACACCAATCAGAAAAGGAGGTTTTAAGCACAAATGTCAGGCGTCTGAACAGTACGTCCATTTCTATGCACTAATACTTAGTCGGGCCTCTTGCATGAATTACTGCATCAATGCACCGTGGCATAGAGGCGATCAGTCCGTGGCTCTGCGTTGGTGTAATAGAAGCCCAGGTTGATTTGATAGCTGCCTTCAGGTCTTCTGCCTTGTTGGGTCTGGGGTCTATCATCTTCCTCCTGACAACAGCCCAGAGATTTTCTCTGGGGTTCAGATCAGGGGACTTTGCCGGCCAATTAAAAACATGATGGTCATTGAACCAGCTTTTGGTGCCTCTGGTACCAGAGTGGGCAGGTACCAAGTCCTGATGGAAAATAAAGTCAGCATCTCCATGCAGCTTGTCAGCAGAGGAAAGCATGAAGTGCTTTATAACTTCCTGGTAGACGGCTGCGTTGGCCGTGGACTTCAGAAAACCCAGTGGACCAACACCAGCAGATGACACGGCACCCCAACCCATCACTGACTATGGAGACTTCACTCTGGACTTCAAGCGACGTGGATTCTGTGCCTCTCCTCCCTTCCTCCAGACTCTGGGACTTTGATTTCCAAATGAAATGACAACTTTTCCTTTATCTGAATACAGGTCTTTGGACCGTTGAGCAACGGTCCAATTCCTCTTCTCCATAGTCAAGGTAAGACGCTTCTAACATTGTCTCTAGTTTAGGAGTGGTCTGTCACAAAGAATCCGACATTTGTAGCCCATGTCTAGTATTCATCTGTGTGTGGTGGGTCTTGATGATACCCTAACATCTCAGTCCACTCCTTGAAATTGCTGAATGGATGTCGCTTGATAATCCTCTCAAGGCTGCAATTCTCCCTGTTGCTGTTCACCTTTTCCTACCACAGTTCTTCCTTCCAGTCAATTTGCTGTTAATATGCTTTGATGCAGAACTCTGAACAGCCAGGAATCAGTCGATGACCGTCTTCTGGACATCTGTCCAGTCAGCAGTCTTCCCCATGATCATGTGGCCTACCGTTTAAAGGTTTAGGAAACTTTTGCATGTGTTTTGAGGTAATTAGCTGATTATGGTGGGACACCATGAGTTTTCATTATCTGTGAGCCATAGTCATCAAAATTACAAGAAACAAGAAAGGCTAATATATCACTATGTGTAACGATTCTCTATATGAGATTCACTTTCTGAGATGACTTGCAAAAAAATTGCACTTTTACAAAATATTCGAATTATTTTTTGACATTTACCTGTATGTGTTGCCTTGCAAAATGTGATATTTTTCACGTTTTCTCACTTTACGACCACAAACCTCAACGTGTTTTATGGGATTTTATGTGACTGACCAACACAAAACAAAGCTGGAAATGGAAAAAAAGAATCTTGTGAAATATAAAAAAATATGGTGCATATTAGTACTCAACCCTGCTTTACTCTGATACCAAAAACAAACATCATCATAAGAATAAGAACACAGCAAACAGCTCAAGGGTAAAGCTATGACGTTTAAAGCATGGTTAGTTTACAAAAACAATATCCCAAGGTTTAAACAACTCCCAGAGTGCCGGCATGGCAAGCCAACCAAGATAAGCAGGCAGAAAAGTAGAGCATTAATCCGAGAAGCAGCCAAGAGGACCATAGTAACACTGGAGGAGCTTCAGAGATGCCCAGCTCAGAAACCCACTACTGAAAGAAAGTTGTAAAAGTGTAGTTTAAAGTTTAAAGCATCAAACTATGTATATAAGGAGCACACAGCCGGAGCTGCAATAGAATGATTTCGATAAAAGCACAGTCAAGTACCTGAATGGCCTAGTCAAAGCCCAGACCTAATTCAACTTTAGAGCCTGTGGCAAAACGTAAGCATTTGTGGTCACAGATGCTCTCCTTCCCATCAGAACGAGCTTGAGCTTCCTCCACTTTACCATGGTCCTCTCAATACTGGGAGAAGGATAAAGCAAGAATTGTGAATGTGGGACAGCATCGATCCAGATAGTATTTGTCAGAGCCGAGTGAATACGAGACTGATCTCAGTCTCCCAGGCCGTTTCAAAGTGTCAAGTTACCCCGGGATTCACAACAACATTTATTAGACTATAAATGCCTCTAAAATGGGAGATGGTCCCAACCCTCCTCAGTACCTTACAGACTCTGACATGAAGTGAATTAATTATAACAGTAAACAACTTTTGGCAGACACACAGACATGACTCAGTTTTGCAAAACACCCTGACATATAAAGAGGAATGATTTGCTTTGACTTGTTGTGAGTAAAGTCCACTCCCCCCCCCCCCCAATCCCCTTATATGGAAGCCATATGGAGACATTTGGTGACTGCTAATAAAAGAGCCAAATAAAGTCAAGCATCCGTTAACAACAGTCAGATGGCTGACGGATTGTTTCTGGAGTTCATGAAGGTCTTTAAACAAAAAAAAAAGAAAATCAGGAAAGCGTTAAAACGTGTTCAAGAGATTTTCTTATAAAAACACCAGAGATTCTTTGCCATCTCTAGCGCACACAGAGCTAACTATCTTCACAGCTTGGTGTGTCTCTCCCAGAGCTAAATACTAAAACCACACAAGGCCCCAGCTCGTTTTCCCATACATCTCACCCAGCGCTTTACTGGCACTTCCATGCAGATACAGCTTGCTCTGTTACATAAGGAACCAGATCCAGATCATCAGCTTCAGCTTTTCTTTTTATTTTATTTTCACTTTTAAATGAATCAAAACAATTCTCAAGCAAAACTACAAATGTGGACACGATGTTGTGCTCCTCAACAAAGAGTTTTACTAGTTTTTGGTTCAATGTCAAAATGTCACCTCCTGCCTCTTCCTAATTGGTTCCACCTGCACTCCTCAACTTGTCTATTTACATTTAAGAACTGACATAACAGTCAAAAAAAAAAGTTACCATACATCATGTCAACTCGCAGACATTTCTTTGAGCTCAGTGGAAACCATAATTAGTTCAATTACTTTTGCAGCCCATTGCAGGGGGGCTGAGGCGTTTCGCAGCTGGCGGTCAGAGGAGAAAGGCAGGTTGCAGGCTGCCAATCCATGAGAGAGCAAACACAGAATCAGACAGCCATTCAGTCTCACTGTCCAGCTCAATCTAAACAAATCACCAGCTGAACTAAAGGCCATGAGCTGCAACTGCAGGCAACACATATGCACAAACGGGACGTCCAAACGAAAGGCAACAGCTGACCCGCAGGATGCAAACACAGAGCGCAGACATGCAAAGAAGCTGAAAAATGTGCAGGAAAAACATGAGAACATGGAGCTGAATCACTGAAGTACTGTCATAAGACTGTTTTGACAAGTGTACGACTAAAAGTTCCTTGGTGATAATTTGAACATTACTTTATGTTAGTTGATGGAAACTAATAGCAAACAGGAAACCTAATGCTAAATTACAGAAGAGGATTAGGACCATTCAAAAAACAAAGTCTATTCAATTATAACTAATCTCAGAATTCGGACTTTAATTTTTTGAGAAAAAAAAATTATTATGAGAAAGTCAGAATTCTGAGATTAAAGTCAGAATTGAATAAACTTATTTTTTTTCCTTGAATGGCCCTAATTCTCTTCTGTACTAAAAAGTTTATCAGGCTGTAATTGATATAAAATGCAGCCAATCATGTTCAATGCTGGAAACGTCCTGGGAAATGTTATCATGTTCAAAAATATCCATTCTGGGTACAGTACTTATGAATTAGAGAAGATACGTTTATACTTTTAGAGAATTTTTTAAATACAAACCTGAATTAGAAATGGTCTCATTACTCTTTGCTGGAAGGGGGGGGGGAAGGAGCAAAAATACAACAGAGCATTATTATGAATCTTCCAACTGTAAGCTTTTAAAATGGACTCTGGCAACCTTTGAAGGCTGCTCCAAAAACACCTCAAGATTATTTAACTGACTTACGAGTCTCAGTGAGCTGAAGTGAGTCTGTGCTCATTACTCCGTAGGTCAGTAGGTCTCAGCACCTTTGTCTCTAGCATCCAAAGCAACGTTTCTAGTGATTTACTGATAGTTAATAGCCTCCCTTTTCCCTTGCCTTGGTCTAATTTTCACCATGTCTGTGAAACTGTTCTATGATTCTTTTTATGGTTTCTATACTAGCAGACCGAGTATAGCACAACAATTTTGAAAGCAAAAAAAAGGAAAGCTAAGTTATCTCTGGAGGGTGGGGTCTCTAATGGACCAACAGTGACTATAATACAACTTTAGCAGGTAGAACCAGGGTCCACTCAACTCCAATCTTCAAGGGAAGTTGCCCTCCATGTTTTAGACCCAGGACAGCCATTGATTTGCATCTGACTTGGAATGCACCTAGGAGGATGGGCCTTTGTGTACCTAAAAACAGCAGCGCTCCGACTACAGGTAGCTCAGCTTCGAGCAACCAGACCTGACAAAGATTCCTGGATAGGTGTTGAGACGTTTTCAGAAAAACTGAGCGAAAGTCCGTTTGCCTCCGATTTAAGCCTGTTTGGTGTTAATCTCACCAAGCAGCTGACACAAAATAGTCCACACTCTGGAAAAGAAAGAAAAAAGAAAGTGTGTTGTTCTCAGACACCTTACACATTTAGATCGATATACTAATTGAATAGGACTCCAGGGTGGTGAGAAGCACACACACCTCTAAATTGCTTATATGGCTGCTGGGAGAATAAAAGTTGTGAGTTTTCAGACTGCAATTAAACTGCAAAACAAGTTTCTCACAATGTCAAAGAGGAACCTTTTATCAACAAAGTGAGAGGACTAAAGAAGTGTGAGCAGCTGCTCACTGGGTTTATTATACAACTGTATAATATCCGAGTCAAGACTTAAACTTTTAAGCTTCGGGGCTTCTGGTGATCAAACTGATCAACTCTACATCTAGAGAACCTTAGATTCAAAATCAGCTCAGAGTGATACGTAAAAAAATTATTTTGAATTTCTGTGCATGCGCCACTCTGACTACCCTTGTGAGGGCTTGGTAGCGCTCTGCATCTGAATAGAAACCCCCGGACCTCTATCCTTTCATGTAGCTGATATAAGCTAAATAAAGTACTAATATTGTTTCCTCATCTAAAATAAGGCAGAAACTCATGGTGGAGGAGCAGAAACCTCTCGTATTTTTCAGGGAAATGCAGGAGACTGTGAGGAAGCATCGTAGTTCTTGCAGATCCCTGAGGCTGTAGGGTAGTTTGTCATCTACTGTGAATTGTGCTCAAATAACTGCCAGCATTTCAGGGCTTGTTACAGCAAAACAAGCCCAAATCGATTACTACCCCCCCCCCCCCAGACTGTGGTTGAGCGATGTCATCATGCGTTTGTGCTGACATCGCATTTAGTTTGAACTGTTTTCTTTTTTAATGGGATAAGGGCCTTACTTATGACTCTTCCTCGAGACAAGCCCTACTTTTTTTTCCAGTGTTTAAGTAATTATACTGTCATAAACATTTATCATGCGCGCAGAGGCTCGTCGAGTCAAACATGCAACTGTACAATCCAATGAAATTACACATGGCCTGCCCTTGGAGTGAACTTTCTGGCACATCACAGACGGGAAGAATGGTCACTGTCGTGACAGTCGCCGCATCTAAACCTTTTTAATTTTGGTCAAATAAAACCGTTATTCTATGATGATTGGTTATCACGCCCAAATGGATTCTTTGTATCTGCACGCAGTGTGGGGTTAAGTAAACAGGGGTCTAAAAAGCAGCAAGAGGTCAACAGACGTCGAGAGCAAGTAAGAAAACAGATGAGCAGCACACGAGGACAGGAGCAGAGACACGCTGGTAGAAAGACGCAGACCAAAGTCAGACACATGCAGGAAAGCCCTGCTTTAATGTTGTGCGCAGCTGAGACAAGTTCAGGAAAAAAATTTGCACATTCAGCAAATCCCAGCAGCCAGTCACTGAGTGCGCTCTGCAACATCAGCTGGGAAACAAGGTAAGAATGGTACAGGGGATCGCCCGCTATAGACTGCGATGTTTTCTCAGGTCTTTTTTTTTATTTTCCTGGCACCGCAATCAAAATCTGAACGCTCACGCAATTAGACACATACTTTCAACTGTTTAGCTGCTCCTCAAGCCTCGGCATGCAGTTCAGAGATAAACCTGGAGACTCGTGGAGATTCAGATGCTCCGGGTATTAAATTCTTCTAGACCCGTCTCCATGCTGTCTTTCTCTACCGCCGAAAGCACATTGTTTCTGAAAAAAAGGGGATCACTTCTAACTAATGAAACCAAAAGGGTCGAGGGATTATCGTGACCTAGTTTTGCTTGCCTAAACAGACAGTTTGCTCAATCACAAGCGAACTGTACTTTGTTTGCATGTGTTTTCTTAATGTGGGGCCAGGTTTGCAGGGCCAGGTCAGTGTCCCCAGAGACCAGAGAGGGGTCGGGTTTCTTCTAGCCTTCAACTTTCAAAGTCTTTGACGTGCAGCTTTAAGCGCAACTACCCCCAGAGACAATAGGAAACGATTAAGACGGCATTGTTGTACAGTTTGGACAGTAAAACTTGAAATATGGCCTGCTCTGCTGCAGAAGAGGAAATTTTCCCTGGATGGAATTAGTAGCGCTCACCACAGTTATAGCAGTGGTTAGCTGGCTGGGAATGACTTACAGTAACCCTTTAAGTCGCTACCAAAACTGACAGCGAATGTGGCGGTGCAGTCTGCCCTTAAACTGCGCCTCCACGTTTTCAGATGTACAAGTAAAAGCCTTTCCTTAAAAGTGTGGGCTGCTAATTTGGAGCTTTCCTCCGAGTCTTCCTGCCCGCTTGAAACTGTCCTCGACAGAGGAGGAATTGCGGCTTTGAGTCGGTTCCAGGAATTGCTCCACGAGACGCTTGCGCGTGATTTATGAGTGACAAAAGAAACACAGACTGGGAGTGAGAGACAGAGAGGGCAAAACGAGGAGGAGGAAGCAGTTCGAGTTTTGTTACTTTGGGGGTGGGAGGACCCAAGTTTCCCAAAGCCTTGAGGCCTTGAGGGAAGCCTTTGAGGAAGCAGGTGCCTTTTTTTTTCTCCATGCATAAGTTCTTTAAGTACCCACTTCCAAGAGCGGTATGCAGGATAAATACACACCAAAACCAAAGGCATGGTATAGTATCTTTAACACCTTGAATGTGTGTGATCACTGCTCCTTCCTGAGTGTTTCAAGTGTTTT
Organism: Fundulus diaphanus; assembly: GCA_037039145.1. Lineage (NCBI taxonomy): Eukaryota > Metazoa > Chordata > Actinopteri > Cyprinodontiformes > Fundulidae > Fundulus > Fundulus diaphanus. Next base: position 24,761,363 of record CM073121.1, on the reverse strand, counting down.
AGGATATAGACACATACCACACTGATGATGATGATGAATGACCCGCGTTTTAAACTGCACAGAATGTTGTTTTTTCCCCCCCAGTTGGGCCACATTGCTCCAAGACAATGATGTCAGTTTATTAAGGAACTGCTCCGATTAGACTGAAATGCTTTGACAAAGCACAGATCTGCAGGGAAACTCCAAGATCTACAGTATATTAAGTACAGCAGTATTATTGTGGTATTTTTTTTAATCCACCTCTAACAATGCCTCTCTAATCAACTAAATCACACTGGCCATGCGATTTATCTTATACTCATGTGACTCCACTGGGGGGTGCATCCCAGAGGTCGGATCAAGCTTTACATAAGTAGCGCAGCTCATGACTTCACCCAGTCAGGCAAAAGCGTTAACAGTCCTCAGATCGAGGCTAATTCTGGTGGGAACAAGGGGGAAACCCAGTTGAATGGTGGCCCTTGTAGTCCAAGACACATGGATATTGTGTGCCGCTCTGAGCTACATCTATGCAAACGCCAGGCCGGTCAGAAACTTCAGAAGAGGTCAGGCTAAAGAGCTGGCAGAGGAAGGAGAGAGACGTTTGTTTTTATTTGCTAGAGTAGATTTTGGCTTTCAATGCAGTTTATTTCTGCAGAAATGCGGTGTAAATACATATCCATAAATTGTAATATCATTGAAAAGGTCATTTACTGTAGTAATTCATTTAAAAAGCGAAACTTTGGTTATATAGATTCAACACACGTGGTATTGTATTTCAATCGTTAATTTGCGCTAAGTTTGATGCCCATGGCTAAAAGCCAACACAACTTTACTGCATAAGACTAGTAAAAAAAAAACAGGTTATTTTACACAAGCGTCAGCCAGTGAAAAGTATGTAGGTCATGCGCTCAACACTTGGGCCTGGTTCCTTTTGCATGATGGCATGGAGGTGGCGTCTTGTGGCTCCGCTGAGGTGTTAATGAAGGCCGGGTTGCCTCCAGCTCCTCTGTGATGTTAGGCATGTTTTCTCTCATCTCTTAGCGCTGCTCCATAGGCTCTCTTAGATTTTGCTTAGGCCAGTTGTTAGTGTGTCCCTGATCCACCTCAACAAGCAGATTTTCATACTCTGGGAACTGGAAAACCAAATGAAAGGCAAAACGTCCTATTTGAAAAGATGACTTTGGACCACTGAGCAAGACGCTTTTTTAACGTGCTCTCTGGTTTGGGCGAGGCTTAATACCAGAGGAATGCTACAGTTGTGGTCCGTCCCTTAAAAACTACAGCTAAGGGTCGCATGTTGTAAATGTCCCTCTAGCCCCTGCTGCTCTTCCACCGTTTTCTACCGTACTTTTTCCTTCCACTCAACTTTCTATTAACATGCTTGGATGAAGCACTCTGTTAATAACGGTGTTCTTTAGCAGTGACATTTTTTTTTGGACAACTGAAGCCAGCAATCTGATCGTTACGCCCATAACAACACAGTTCTGAAATTGAAATACGATAAAATATGATTTTATCAATTGAACTTGGGTTAAGCCACAATCTACAGCACCGTGTGCTCTTACCGCTGCTACAAAAATCCTCTCCACGTCCTAGTGAGAACAACCTGAGCCTCACCTTTCCCGCAGGCTCCCCGCTGAATGAAGAGGACAGGTGGCTGCTGCAGCTTCTGCGCCCGCCGGCTCACCCTCTTCAGCTCGCAGATACTCCGGTAGGACACGCCGTCGCTCCCGCAGACCGGCTCCGTGGACTTGCACACGCACATCCCGCTCTTGCTTCTCCTCCTCACCGTGGCGCTGTACGCCACCCCGCCGGAGACGGAGCACTCCAGACCGTCTCCGCACGTCGGGTCGCCCAGCTTGCCCCCGCCACCGCAGGCTTCCCCCTCGCCGGACGCGCACACCGTGCAGCACTTGCAGACGTCGAGGGCTTGACCCCCGGGGCAGTCCGCTGGCAGACGGGGACACATAAATTTGTTGCACACAGAGGGGCATCCGACAACATAGCGACTGGAGGGCTGCGCGTCCGCCTGCAAAGACGCCGCGGCCGCGCACAGCAAGAAGGACCAAAGCATTGTTCCAAAGTAAAAAAAAAAAAAGGTTTTCAAAGTAAAACACGAAGTTTAGAGAAAAAGGAAAGTTCGACCCCGGCTTGCAGGGCTATAGGATGAGAGAGCTGTGTGGCGAGGGGGGAGTCATTGCAGCTGGAGACGCATTTATACAGAACTTCTGCGCAACCAATCTGTGCGCACGTTTTTACTGGCACCGCATCACACGCGCAACTTTCCAGTCTGTGGGAAAAGGCACGGAGAGTGGTGCGTTCACGGGACGCACTGAAAGGAAATCCAGAGTACTGATGTTCCTGGAAAAGACTAGGGACCACATAAGAAGGAAAAGAAAAACGCCGAGATGCAGGCAGACGCATATTTAGCACAAATAATCCTCTCCGAGTGCCAAAAATACCATAGGAAAAAAAGTCTCTGATCTGGTGAGATCAAAATAGAAATGTTGCGCCTGAATTCCAATAGTCATTCAAATTCATAACCATATGATACATTTGCTTTTGGTGAAAAAAAAATCTCTCTGAGAATTATTTTTGTTCTGTGATCTTTGAGCAAATAATACTGATATCTTCTTTTCGAACAAGTCTAGTAACGTAAAAGCATATGAGAAGAGTGAAGGGTGTGAATACTTTCCTCTGGTGGTTGTACCTTTAAAAAAAAAACATAAGAATGTCTCAATTTCGATTTCCCAATTAAGTTTGTTGATCAGTCCAGAAATGTTCAGTCCAGGTGGGAGCTGTCCACATAGCTCTCACGCTTGTCTCAACATAAACTGGACATAATGTCAAATTCTTTTTGAAATTTTTCATTTTGTGTCCTCATACACTAAGAACTCTCATAGATTTCAAACTATCTTAAAAAAAACCTCTGTCAAGAGTGGTGGAATGATCCAGTTCAGGTTCGATCAGTCTACGTTGAAGAAGGGTTGATCAAGTATACTGTAATCCATATTCCTTACGAGTACGGGGAAAGCCAGCAGCAGTTTCTGACCATATTTTATGACAGTGCTTACAATGTTGGGGGGAGCTCATTCACATTTCACATGAAAATATTCAACTGAAACCTTGTTCAGACACAGCTAAGATAATGTTTGTCACCCCCTAGCAGCATGGCACCCTGGGGGAGAGCCTTGCTGCTCATAACAAAACTTGCCACTGAATAAAAGAAGGTAAAAGTGGTGAGGTGGGTCACTGATGATCCGTGAGAGAAAATACTAAAAGCACAATAATAGAACTAAATCTAAAAAAATATATTTCGTTAATTAGAAACATGGACCTTTTGTTTTAATTTGGACATGTTTTATAATGCAACTGTCACAGAGCAGAGTAAGGGGCAGTGCGAAGAGTGATTGTTTTAACAGGAGCTGGCTGTCAGAGTAAAACAAACAAAAAAAACATGCATAATTAATTTATTAATGGTTACCACTCGACACTTGTTCTTTTTTCCTGTTCATATGATACGATTTAAAAGAACTGCACATCAGACCGGGGGGTCATTGCCTCCTACCCTCTTACAGGCGCCACTGGAACTGACAACAACATATGACCTGACTTATCAGGTCTTGACTAATGAAGCACTGCTGTCTCTGCGCCCAGATAGCCATCTTTTGCTCTCTTGCAGAGAGTTTGCAAATGTCTGCCCTAGGCCCCCGGAGCTTGTGGAACCGCTCAAGACATGCATTTGTTTACTAGTAACGCTGGGGATTTTAGTAGCCTACTTTTGAATAAATAAAAAATAAAGCCCCGGCAATGGAACGTAGAAGAACCCAAAGCCTGTGTGAGTTTTATATGCTCGCCACACACTCTGCAGTTTCCAAACTCTCTTCTTTTTTACTGCTCCCTCATTAATTAGTCACACATGGCATCAACAAAAACCTCATGGCTAAACCGAACTATTAGGAGGGGGAAACTAATGGGGTGACTGTGGGATATGTGGAGGTTAATACAGCACATTTATCCCTCATTGTGTTTAACTACTAAAAGCTCCTAAGAAATTTTTATTGTTTTAAGCATATGACCAAATGAGTGTCAATGAACATCTGTGCCGCAACCTTGTGTGCTTTTCTGGTCACAGTTCATGTGTTTATCTTTCTGTTTTCCTTTTTTTGGGGGGCTGAAATGACAAATCTACCGTGGAACAACACGGCACTGTTAGATTTTGATGTCTGTGGCCAACTGTTAAGACTCCAGTAAACGGCACTGCAGTAAATCTGCGTCGTAAAACGCCTCAACACAGCGTGGTCGATTGTAAGGGAGCACGATACTTCCAGTAGCTCCCAAGTGGGTTTAAACTGAGAGGAGTTTGTTTGCAAAAGGCTGTTGGGTAGTGGAGGGGACTAATAAGGGATGGCACCCCCTGTGAAGATTTTAGGTTGACAGGCATCTGGAGGAAGAGGGCAAGGAAAGGGGTAGAGGGCCACACAGGGAACAGGGAACCCCGAATTTACACAACTACGATTTTAACGCGTAAACTAACTCACTGTGAACAAAATCAGTGCAACTGACAGCATCCCTGGAGGCAGGACGCTCTTCTGTGCAAATGCATAGGAGACAAGCGGTGGGAAAATGTGCAGATGAAAACAACCTCATCATTAAGGAACACCCATTCTCCGACCATGGGCAGCGAACTCAGCCAAGGATGGAACCGGCTGAGGTCTGTGGGATTTCTCCTCGACAGTAAGCTGTCTCAGCGGCAAACCGAGATTTTAAAAGGAACAGCGGGGCTTCAGTTCAATGCCCTAAACCACATTTAAGTCCCAAAGCTGATGATAATAGACTGAGAACAACAGCGTGTGGACTATTCAAGAGATGTGCGTCTAAATGTCAGCTGAAAATCTCACGAAGACAAGCTGTTCTCCGTTTACTTCTCAGGCTCATTGTCGAGGCTTTAGTGTATGATACGGGGGGGGGGGGGGCATGTTTATCGGCACACTAAGAGTGATAAAGGCCCAAAACATTGTTACTGCAGTAGCCTAATCTCACCTTGAGAAAATTAAGAAATATACAACCTTTAATCTGAATGTATTGGGAGATAGAAATGTAAAATATTTGAAGTGATATCAAGAAAGGTTTGTGGCATTAAGGAGACACCGAAAACATGCAGGACAGGGGTGGGAACCACTGGTCTGTGGCATTCTGCTTAGACAGGATCTAGAAAAAACAAATTGCAGGATTCACAATGTAGCTATCAGTGGAATTAATTGTAGAAAACAGTGAAAGAGCTCAGAGCTTCTCTGTACTTCTGGGATTTTCTGCTCCGTCGGTTCCTGACAGAGTGAAAATCGGCTTTCTAAGTTATCCAGTTAGGCCTCGTGTTCCCCCTCCACTTCAGTGCTACAAGTGTCGGAGGTATGGCTGCATTGCTGCCGTATGTAAGGGCGAACAGAGATGTTTTAAATGCATTGGAGGGTCACAAGATGCAACAATGTGGAGATGTTTGTGATAAAGGCTGCAATTGTGGTTAGTGACATTATTTGCTGTCAGACCAGAGGCCTGACAGCAAATGATCACTGGCAGGGCTCTGTTCTTGGAGTGTCATTAAAGACACAGCGATTGGATGTGATTGTTTTCCAATAATGATTAAAGTTCACTTTAATAAGCAAGAGGATGATACCAGAGGTGGTCTAGCTGGTCTTTTAGTGGAGCTGACAGAGAAATGAGTGGACAAAAACTTAAAGGTGACGTTCCAGAGTTTTTGCAGAAGTCTGCCCCCTATGGCGACAAGGTGAAACGACACTGGTGTTGTGCACACGCATGTGAAAAGAGGAAAAGTATGGAGCCAGAAGGGTCTCAATATTCACAAATACACATATGTGATTCATACATGCACAGCTCTTGTCTTTAAACTTCACTGCTTTTGTGTGTGGATTTTTGAGACTCCCCTGCCGTGCCCCGTTTCACAAATGCATTTTTTAAACAGTGAATGGTTTGCAACCAATCAGAAGCCTCCCTTGTATAAGCCAATCACATTCAACTTGTTCAGGAAGCGCGTACTATGAGCACAATGCGCTTTCAGACCTCAGCATGGATTCTGACATCAGTGGAGCGGTAGGTAAACCATATAACTTCATATGCTTAGCATGTTGTCTGCTTGGTATGATACTTTGTTTTATTATTAATTTTAATTGGTTTATTAGTGCAATTGCAGCATAATTCCTAAGGGATACAGAGAAAGAGATAGCTTCATGTAATGTCAGGCTTCAGCGGGCAGCAGCCGTTTTTCTCCCTCTCTCTCCACAGGTGGTTGCTGATGAGCGGGGAGGCGCCGAGCAGCAGGTGTCTGCCTCCACCCTCCGACCTCGCAGCAGACGTCGAAAGCCGCCTCTTTGCTCCCTTCAAGTCGCTCCGGATCCGCCCGCAGCGCTCCTTGGTCTCTGAGCTCCCAACGTCTAACTCCGCTGGCTTCTTCCATGCCCAGAGGCACAGGGCATGGAACTGGTTCCATGCCCTGTGCCTTAGAGCACAGAACATGAAAATGCAAGGAAAGGCAGCTGGAACTACTGTACAACTAATATGCAAACTTTGTACTCAGTTCAACAATGTTCAAAATAAACACTTTAGAGTTATGTTGTTAATGAAATTGTCCTTTGTTTCAACATCAAGGCTGTGCCTCATCTAGCTAATGTAGTAGAACAATTTCACACAGGTTTGAGTCAGTGACCTGGAAGCTATTGAAGAAATATTTTATTATAAAAAAATCTTTAAATATAAAAAGACTTAAAATGGAATAAAAATGAGTGGGCCTCATCTGGCTAAAGTAGTAGAACAATTTCACACAGGTTTGGAGTCAGTGGGTCACATGACCTGGTAGCTATTGAAGAAAAACCTTTAATGTTTATTGTAAAAATCTTAAAAATATAAAAAGGCTTAAAATGGAATAAAAATGTGTGGCCTATCAGGCTAATATAGAACAATTTAACACAGGTTTTGAGTCAGTGAGTCACATGACCTGGGAGCTATTGAAGAAAAGTCCCAATTTTTGTCTTTACAAATATCTAAAAAATTAACATAGCTTAAAATGGAATAAAAACAAGTGTGCCTTACAGATGGTATTTATTGGCATGATTTTATATTAGTTTTATCTTAGCTGATCACAAGAGATGGAATTTATTGATTTTTATTTCTCAAGAGTGCTTGGTTCCCACCGCGTGTGGGAGGAGGGAGCAGCTGAGAGACGCTGGCCGAAATCGGGGTCCCTCAGCCGGATCAACCGTGAGCTAGATCCTGCTGATTCCGCGGAGCTTTAATATCCAATATCCAACTTCACCACGCTATCAGTCAGCTGCTAGGCCGGAGGGTGGAAGCGGACACCTGCTGCTCGGCGCCTCCCCGCTCATCAGCAACCACCTGCAGAGAGAGAGGGAGAAAAACGGCTGCTGCCCGCTGAAGCCTGACATTACATGAAACTATCTCTTTCTCTGTATCCCTTAGGAATTATGCTGCAGTTGCACTAATAAACCAAATAAAATTAATAATAAAACAAAGTATCATACCAAGCAGACAACATGCTAAGCATATCAAGTTATATGTTTTACCTACCGCTCCACTGACGTTGTCAGAATCCATGCTGAGGTCTGAAAGCGCATTGTGCTCATAGTATGCGCTAGTGATGGGTCGATGAGGCGTCATGAAGCATTTCGACACATTGCCAAACTGTATTGATACTGTGCCTATACTGTGTCGCTGAATACTGACACCTGCTGGACCTTAAAAATCCCTACAGGCATCCTGGTTGACAGAGTTAACTGACACTGATTTGATGACCAAGTATACACAATACAATTTAAATCATTGTATGTTGCATTGTATTATTTTATATTTTCATTTGAATTAAACATATATTTGATTTTTTTTAGATACAGTCAATAAATAATGTGAACTTGTATCATAATTAGGACTGGGCAAGTTAACGCGTTAATTTTGCGTTAATTCATTAGACTATTAACGGCGATATTTATTTTATCGCGCATTAACGCATGTTGCTCACATGCTTTCAGTCAGTGTCAGTCAGCACGCGCGCTGTGTCACGGCAGCACTCTGCTGCTCCCCCTCCCCTCTCGTACATGGCTCAGCGGCGCCAGCCAATCAGCACGCAGGCTCAGCCTGGCCCGCCCACTCAGCTCTCACACAAACTCAACACACAAACAGCTGAGAGAGACCGCAGCAGCGGAAAAACATGAACAGGGAAAGTAGCACCGTTTGGCTTTATTTTAATACCGTAAATGAAATCAAGCTGTATGTTTTGTAAAAAGCCGGTTAATTTCAGTGGAAACAACAAATTTATCTAAGCACGTGAAAAAACATGAGCAAGAAAACGTCGAGCCACAGAAACGGAGAGAGGAGACGAAACTTCTGTCATTGCCCCGACAGACCCACAGACGTCTCTTACTGAGGCGTTTCAGTCCTCCAGGGAACATCCAGGTAGATCAGTGGTCATCTTAAGCAGCAGTTCATGTTAACTTTCAAAGTAGATATTATCTATCATATGTTACTGGAGCCCACACAGAAAATGTAATTAAGGCCTTGAAAGAACCCAGTACATATATTAAAAAGTGTTATTTAAGATAAGATAACATTAGCTAATCCTTTTTTTATCCCACGACGGGGAAATTTATAGGATTAAAGCAACAGGCAGGTGCACACAACACAGACAAAATTACATAAGTATTGAAAGATATAAGAGGTGGATTAGCGAAAAAAACACTGAACATAACATTATTGTTATTATAATAATAATAATTATTATTATTTAATTGTAATAATAAAATAAAAACCACAAAACCCAAAAGGTCAACAGTTTCATGATACATCAAGCTTAGGGACTGGCTAATATACAGCAGGTCAAAAAAGGCCATATTTTGGCTGCAGTGCTGCTGTTCTCTTATGAAGAAAAGATCATCTAGTGCACTAAATTCAATAGATGGGTTGAAAATATCCAGTATAAAATACAGAGATTCCCAGGGCATGAAGTATACAGTTAAGTTGACTTTTTTTGGTGTGTGTGTGTGTGTGTGTGTGTGTGTGTGTGTGTGTGTGTGTGTGTGTGTGTGTGTGTGTGTGTGTGTGTGTGTGTGTGTGTGTGTGTGTGTGTGTGGTGGTGGCAGGTGTAGAGGGGGGGCCCAAAAAGACTGCGTTGTCCTGGGCCCTAGCAAAGCTGTCAGCTGGCCTGGTTGTAACCACTGCCAAGTTAAACTTTCTTATCACCGGAGCACCTTGAGCTTAACATATCACTTAAATGCCAAACACACTGTACATGGACCGCGGAACGCATTTCAAATTGGTCGGGCCCATCAGGCAATACTCACAATACCACTACCCATCACATACGCACGCGCCTGCATACACATAAAACACCAGCATCCCCTTGATCACGCAACTGATTTGCGTCACATGACACAAGACAAGCCAATCCATTTTTAGACACCAGAATTTATTGCTTTCTCATAGGCTGTGGTCCCTGAGCATGATAAATGTGTCTGCCATGTTATAATTAAAATTGGCACCGAATTTTTATTTAACTTTTTTTCTGACGTTCCAGCACACACGCCCCGGATTTATTTCCACTTACAATCATTATATTACAGCTAACACAATATTTACAGAATAAAAATACTTTAAAAAGAAAAGTCAAACTCACCCCTGCTCTAAATATTCCCGAAAAAGTGTCTCCGTCTGTCATTATGCTGGAGAAGTCCCTGGCTATCCTCAAAGCATCCACTGTGGTCAAAAGATCCCTGTGTGTGTGTGTGGGCGCACATCAAGCTATTTAGTCTTTTCTGGGTCATTGTTGATCTCAGATAGGTCTTGATACGACGGAGGGACGAGAAACACCTCTCAGCACTTGCAGTGGACACAGTTAACTAAGCTAACGAAGCAAACGAAGCTAACGAAGTAGCGGTCATAAGCAGCGCAGAGGTGGGAAAACTTTTGTTTACATCACATGACACAATCAGCCAATACATTTTTAGATGGGATGATTTATCGCTTTCTCATTGGAGAATGATGCTGCTGCCATAGACTACTGTGCATTTGAAAAAAATAGCTATTGAATATTTTAATTTTATTTATATATATTATTTTACATGTTTGATCATCAAAAGTAGGTAGGGCCGCGGCCCTACTGGCCCTACCCGTTCCGCGGTCCTTGACACTGTAGACATGACCAAACAATTCAATGACTCAGAGAAGCTAACCAATGTAATGGCGAAGTGGATAGCTACTGTAGACCTTTTTTGTGCTTCACACTTTGGTATTGAACATAAAATGGTAATGCTGCTCCCTGCTGTTACCTCAGAAATTGCCTGTTTTTGGTAGATTTTTTCCCCATAAAGAGAATTTCCTGTCAGTGGCAATAAGCTTTAATTTATTATTATTGCTATTTTTTGTTTTACATGTTTAAGTTGAGCTTTACACTAAATATGTCTTACTGATAAGTGCTACAAATGTTACAACACTTTTGTTCATATGGCAGCAGAACATTAAAATAAAAGTGCTCTTTACACTACTTTTGAATTCATTCTTGGAGTTTGCGCATACAATGCGATTAATCATGATTAATCGGGCAAATTATGCGATTAATCGCGATTAAAGATTTTAATCGTTGCCCAGCCCTAATCATAATATAACCTCTAAGTAAACATGTTGTGAACGAGGATGCTTGTGGACTGGCTTTTTTTATTTATTTATTTTTACAAATTCTTTGCTGCCATGTCTTTTCAATCTGTTCTGAAATCGGAAATGCTGAGTATGACAAAGGGAGGAAGAACTACTCAGAACAAAGACGCACAGCGCAACCCGCCCAACCATAAAGGCGTGTGCCCAACCTATCCATCAGTGGTGCGCTCCGATAAGCACCTGGCGCTTACAGAGCGAGACTGTGGTACACCATCACACCAGAGTTGCAAAAAGGTTAAAAATTAACCATTATTAACTGTTATTTTATTTACAGTTCAGCTTGGATTTTATTTACTGCGCAGCATAGCTTTGCTGTGCGCGCTGCTGTGGGCGAATGCACACGCGTGCAGCTTAGAGGGAACAGAAACGGTTTGGCGCGTCAGTCAGTTCGAAACAGTTCCTGTATCGGTCACGTGACTTTCACATGTCGATACGCGCATCGACACGGGTTTCGCTCTATGAGCTCGACACATGCGCCGACGCATCGGTGTTGCCGGACCCATCACTAGTATGCGCTTCCTGAACAGGTTGAATGTGATTGGCTTATGAGTAAGTCACCCCACGTGGAGTACTTTCCTGTGATTGGCTTATACAAGGGAGGGTTCTGATTGGTTGCAAACCATTCACTGTTTAAAAAAAATGCATTTGTGAAACAGCACGGCAGGGGATTCTCAAGACCAGAGCTGTGCATGTGTGGATCTTGTCCTGTGTGTGCGTGGATTTTTTTGTGCATTTGTGGATTTTTTTTGTGCTTGCATGAGTCGAGCTGTGCATGTGTGGATCTTGTACTGTGCATGTATGAATCACATATGTGTATTTGTGAATACTGAGACCCTTCTGGCTCCATAGAGGCATCTGCCGCTGCGATTACACTGGTCTTTTGCTTGGAGGCGTAATGTGTTCTGAGGTAAGAAAGCTAGAAATATTGAAGTTAGCCCTCTCGCTAATGTGTCAATGGCGGCGGAGACCCAACAAAGTAACCAGGTGAACGAGAGCGTGCGGCGCGTCACAGCCACGCGCAGAGGATTCGGCCCGATTCATATAATCAAAGATGGATAATAAAAAAAAACATTTCCACGGTGAAATTGAATGTGTGGCGTTCCCGATTCACACTTCACTCCGGGGGGTGAATTTTTAACGTGAGATTTTTAATAATGCATCAGGTTAGAGTCCAAATTCAGTGTCCCATTTTTTAATTGAACTGAAATAGCAGCTGTAGATATCTCTGTACCCTGAATCTGTTTGGGTTTACTGCCCCACAGCATGTTTGTAAGGGAGACATTCAAGGAGAGGGGTTGGTCCTTACAGCTGCCATTAACTACCATCACTTTATTAATTTGCTGTTGAATGTTAATGCTCATTGCAAAATGGGAACTAAAAGTACAACTTTCTTAAAATGAGTGTATTTGCCCTTAATTTGAGCAGGTAAATGAGACTATCTGCCAATGGAATAAGATTTTTGCACTTAAAATAGGAACAACTCATCTCCATCATCTTATTCCAAGCGGAGTTTATCTAATTATCTTATTTTAGGGCTAAAAATACCCATTGCATTGGCAGATAACCTTATTTACCTGCTCAAATCATGGACAAATGCACTAAATTTCAATAAAATTGTAGTTACTTTTTATTACCTTTTTGCAGTGCTCGCATGAATATGTTGCCAAACTACACAGTCATGTAATTCAGATAACGGCTTTTTAATACCAGCAATGCAATTTGAGATAGGACCGGATTGAGAATATCTGATTCTAAATCTTGAGAATCGGAATCGAATCAATTCTTGAAATTTGAATCGATACCCAGCCCTAAATAGTTTACATGAAAACTAAGTTATTCATTGTTTAGTAGTTACTGACATTTGCTCATTATTTTTAAAAGAATTCAACTAAATACTGATACTTCTTAATGATGTATATTTGAATGTCAATTTATTATCCACTATAAATGTGAAAATAACCACAACTCCTAGTGAAACAGGGACGTTTACTGAAACTGAACGGTGACATCACAGAGTACGCTCCTCTGGTCCAGTTTCAAACTACCTGTTGGCGTCCTCACGTCTTTCCAGCTGTATTTGCCAAGCACAAGAGAACGTAATTGCTTATTGAGAAAAGCCCTTATAGTCACTGGACACAAGGCTTGACGAGGGCCCACTTTCACATCTTCTGGGACTGCCGAGTCATTCCCTGGTTATTGGTCTTGCGTTCATGAATAAGCTCTGCACCGGCGTTAACTGGAACTGGGTACAAACACCAAGTTGGACTGTTATGAAAACGATGAAGATGTGGAGAAGCACCTGACGTTCACTGTAAGAACAGATCTGTCATATTGTAGGCTTGTTTAGCTTCCAGAAGCCCTGGGAACCTTGTATTGTACCGTAGACGGAGATACCAGATTTTTTATTTAAAATCTCCTGGCCTCTGCTGGAAAACTGAAAAGGGGCTCTACTGGATCTCTAATGATCTCTACAACATAAACCAAAAAAGGTTCAGCATACAGAACTCAATCTTCTTCCGTGACGCGCCTCCCGGACCTAAATCAGGATTAAAAGCCGACAAGGGGAGAACATAGGAGGGAACAAAGTACTGGGTGAATTAGAAGGAGCAGCGCTCAAAATCCCTCAGTCTGGATGCTCAAACAGTAAAATACTATCAGGGGATCCTGGCAAGACAGGGTTGGGCAAAGCATCAACTACAGAAAAATAATCCTGACCGCAGTACTTTTGTTGAAACAACATGATTTTTATCCCTCCGCCTAATTTATAAATCCACCAGGTTTGCATGTTGCTGTTTGAGGAAATCAGCATGAGATTATGCCCCCTACAATACATTATTTGTCTATTTTAAGGCTTTTCACCGTGGTGCCAGTAAACTTGGCTGGCACTGTAAATGGTTCTCTGAGAAGATTTGTTTTCCCTCTGTCGGTTAACTTTAGGATTTCACACTTTTTTCCACATGTAGATAAAAGCTGTTCTCAATTAAAAAACAATATATACTTACCTTTACTGTCTGAGAAACGAGCAGTATCAATGACATGGTGTGGAGATCAGCATGACGTCTTCTAGGAAGGGTCGGGATTGTAATTGCAGAAAACAAGGATGGATCTGGTCGTTTTATGCCATCTTTCTTCAAAACTTATTTTCATACTCCATTGTGCCTAAGGTGATGCGTTTTCCAACACTTTCTATTGACCTAGAACCATTTTTCTTATTAGAAATATAACAGGACAGGCCGACACGTTGCGACATGTAAGCATTATTCTCTCCACAAGAGGGCAGTAGGGAGCAGTTGCTGCCAAAAGAGAAATTACCATAAAGATGCCCCACTAGAGTGGTTGTATGTTTTTGTTTTGTTTTTTTAGAAGTGTGACAAGCACCACGCTCAGCGCCGAGCACATTTTCAGTGTTTATTTCTTTCAAGTTATCCACTTAATAAATAAAAACAATTCAAACACCAGACTGAAACAGGAGTGAAACAGCTTGGTTCTACTAGACCGAAGTAAGACAGGCACTTAAAGAAAAATAAAGATTAGTGTGCATCATCTAGTAGGATTACAGTGAGTTGGGTTTTTTTTTTTTCTTCCAATAAGACCATCAGGTAGCTGCTTAGAATTACACCGGATGTACGGATACATGAAAACTCTGATCCAAAAAGCGTATAAAACATAAATCTGCAAACTCACAACAACAAAACGGGATCTGTAAATAAAGATAACTAATAGAAAACAAAGATCGCCTGAAGAATCACTAAAAGATTCGCATGCAACTGAAGCGAGTGACTAATCTCAGTGTTTTATGTTTATTGTGAGGCTGATTTGTCGGTGACTCTTCACTTAGAAAGCTGCACAGCACACACCAATGATGGCGTACTACAATGTAGTTGGAAAAGGAAGCTGACTCAGATTTTGCTCTTCATCAACACCAACGAGAGGTGGAGTAAACAACAAGTGAGGGCAGCTGGACTCGTTAGATGCGAGTGGTTATAACCGTGTACTGGAGTCAACCCCACACCCATACCTGAAAACAAAGAGGTCAGTGGCAGAATTTCAAGCGAGAATACATTTGGCTGCAAACATTTACTTCCTACCGTTTTATCCAGTGTTGGCATAATTAGTGTGGGAATGAACCGAAGAGTCTAGGATTAGCGGATAAAGAAAAACAACAACAACAAAAACAGAACAATCCAAAGTTGAAACACCCTTTTCAGACACTGGCGCAAAAAACTTGCATTGTTAAAAGCTCCCTTATTACGTTGGCACAAAGTTGCTTATAAAAACCTCTGTGCCCGTGTGTGTTAAAATAAAGCTCTGATAGCGACTTTGACTCGGGACAAGTCAAACGTGTGGTTTGGATTTGACGGCACCCAGAGTCCAGGAGTTTAGGTGAACGCTGGGTTGCCTTTGGCGGACGAGTTGCGGCTCAGCGGCGTCTCTGGTTGCACGTAGATGGAAGGGCTCTGAGGAGGAGTCTGTGCTCAGCAAACCGAAGCCTGGGATCGCAGGGTTTGCCGTTTCTCCAAGGGGGGGTGGGGTCGACGCCCGTCAGGAGTCCAGCTTAAAGCAGGTCAGACCTCACTCACTGGCAGATCGTCATCAAGGACCAGATGGTTTTGGGGAGCTTGGGGCTCGAAGCTGCTCCGGCGTCTCCACGGTGACTCCTCAGAGCTCGCCGGGTCGTGCGCAGGAGGCTGGGAGCTCACTTTGCCAGGCGCGTCTCCTGCAGGGACAGGCGTGCCGGCGTGCGGCTGTGAACGGGGCGGGGCAGCAGGCTCATGAAGTGCTCGCTGTCCCACGCCAGGCTGCGAGCGTGGGCCGCACGTGACAGCGTCCCCCCGCTCTGGGTAGCATGGTGGCACGGCAGATATGGGCGAGCGAGGGACGGGGGGACCCGCTGGGCTCCGGTAGAACGTGGAGCGGTTGCTATGTTCCTGCAGCGAGAGACGGCGGGGTGGGGGAGGGGGGGGGGGGGAGGAGGAGAGAGGCCAGCTGCTATTAGTGACAAAAAAAGCACTTCTGGCAAATATAGTTAATGTGTAAAGATTAGACTGAGCACCGGCATGTGGCGTCTGAAGCAGCTTGAGGGTTGGAGCAGCTGAAGAGTGTGGAATTAAGACTGGAGACAGTGGTGGGAGCAGCAATAGGAGTGTCAGCAGGTTTAGGTTGCAATGGAAATGTAAAAGAGAGCGCCTTTGGAAGTAGTGTTTGGTGGTTGCTTATTATTTCACAGCTTTTCATAGTCACTTTTCAGTCTCTGAAAAATAAACGGAAGCAGGAGAGGACAGAAAACACAGCAGAGACAGTAAAAGCAGAGAAGTGGCAGCGGCCGGGCAGCCGGCGGAGGTTTAGCAAGACAAACATGGCAGCGTTAGAGCAACACAAGACTGCAGAGCAGCAACCCGGCGCCTCTGAGCTTCCGTCATTTAAAACAGAACGTTGTCTCATGCAACAGTGCTGGGGGACAATTTGTGCCTCCGCAAGCTCAGACGCTGACTGATCTTTTACAGTAACGCATTTAAAAATCGAAATAGCAACTAAAATTAGAGTGCAGCAAAAAAAGTGTCGTTATCCCTGGTAAAGATGTGTAAAAAGATTGAAATTCATCTTCTGAGGTATCGTAATCCCACAGACAACTTTTAGTCAATGTGACAAAAAAGGTAATAATAATAATAATAATAATAATAATAATACCACCAGATTAGGAAATTGTTGCGTTAACCAAAAACTGCATTTGCATAATTATTTGTACCCCCTAAAAATCTATAAACAAAATCTAAGAATTTTCTCTCCTTTACTGTTTAAAGTTAAGCTATGTTTTTAGGAGTTTCTAATAATTAATCTAAGACTTTTTAGGGTTTCTCTGAGGGATAACTAACGAAGAACGATTTTTCCATTATCTTACCATCTAATAGGGTAAGCAGGAATGTGTGTGTGTGTGTCTGTGTGTGTGTGTGTAGCATCACAGTGAAGAGGGCCTTCTTAGTGTCAACACGTCTCTATAACAAGCCATTAGAGACTTTCTACAGCTCAACTGGTTGGTTGGGAGTGATGGCAGAAAAATAGTTTTTCAATTAGCCCATCAGAAACGTGGATCTTACTAACCTCTACAGCGACTTTACCTTTGATCAACTGATGCTAAAAATAGAAATTTATGATCACAAACCCTCAAGATTATGTGACAAAGCATTTCAAAGCCCTGTTAGGAACCGTTTGTTAAGCTGCGGATCAGTTTCACTTCCAAAGACCCGGTGAGCCGTGTTAAAAGTGCAGAGCCTCAAGAAAGTTTTTTTTTTGTTTAAACCTCAGGGATATCTTAAAAATAATTAAAAAACAAATCTGATCAAGTCTACCAGTAATAGGTGACCACTGCGCCTTTCAGGAGAATAATTAACCAAATCACACGGCCAAATTGACAGACGTGGTCCACGAGACAAACTCGGCCTCCTTCCATAGCCATCTTAGTCCCCGGTTCATGATGGCAGGAAAGCTCTTAGGTGAGATACAGAAAGGATCATTTAAGAGAGGGTATGGGCCCAGGGACAATCTGAAGTGGACCTTAACCATAAAATATTGTAAAACACACTGACTGCTGGGGAACCAAGATCTGTGTCACTAGTGACTTTCTTAAAATTACTTCTTAATGTGGGATTTTTCCTCTACTTAATAAGGATCTTTCTCCACTTTTTAAGAGTGACAATCTGCTGTTGCAATTAAATGATTTATTTTAAATGTTTTTACACATCTTTACCAGGCGTGCCAGCATCCTTTAATCGTTATATTGAATAAAAATGCCCAAAAGCAGCTCAAGCTCAATGACTCAGGGGAGTTCAGGAAGATCCTCGCTTTGAAGAGTGAATAGTTGGGATGAAGAGATTTAACCCAATGGTTCCAATAAACTAACAGACCTAAAAGATCGGGATCCTCCTCAGCATTAGGAACAACCCTGAGTCGGCAGCTTTAGACAACCAGATTCAACGATTCGAATTTCGTATGCATCAGTCAAAAAGTTTAAACATTTAGCGCACATAGAAACAAGACAGTCAACAGGTCGTTACCACGTGTGTGAGAAAGAGGAAAGTGAAACATACAGGCAGCGAACAGGAGGGAACAGGAGAGACAAGCAGGATGTCACACATCTAAGACAGGTACACAGCTGCAGCAGACTGCAGAGAGAACAGGGCGCCCAGGGGAAGAGAAGGTGTGAATGATGGCGACAGCGAGAAACACAGACAACAGTATTTACAGTCAAGCTGCGAGGAAAGTTCAGACAGTCCACATTTGTGTAAGGTTTCTACATATATGCATCCATTTAACTTAGACTGTGAGAAAAGGTGAAGAGAGACAAGAAAGGCAACAACCCCCCCCAACTTTCTACATTTGAACTGAAGATCGTTTCTCTGTAGAAACAGCTATCAGATGCATGAACTGCACAGCCTCAGCCCCACATTGCTCACTTACACTGCACGATGCTAATGTCTGGACTTAAAGTTACGCGTTTTCCTTTATTTTTATTTTCTTATCCAGCCATTTCATCTCGTTTTTTCTTATGAAAGTCATAAACCTTTTTAAAAACTCTTTTTTTTTTTTTTTTTTTTTTATACAAGCATGCCTGTTCTACAGTGTTGCTATTGCACATGTTACATCTTTCTTCTAACTGTGTATAGCACAACCTTGTTCGTAATTAACCATTTATGCTCTCTACTCAGCCTGAACACAGAGGATCCAAAACTTCAGAGTAACCTTCCAGAGAGTTCAGCGAAAGAAGGAAACGAAGAGAAAGGGGGTAAATGAAAAGGCATTAAGAAGAAAGGAACATAGTGAGAGGGCCCTGCTGAGTTATCGCAGCCATATTTAGGATGTGGTCGGTACTTACAGAGCCGTGAAAAACGTATCGGACTCCTTACGGATTTCCTCGGTTTTGATTTTTTTTTTGGTCACAATGACAATTTTCACGTAAACAAATTCTAATTTCCAAGAAACACAAACAGATAAAAAAGGTTTCAGATTCTTTAACTTAGCTTTGGGGGTGGGGTGGGGGTCATTTAATACTTATTGCCTCCTAAACCTAACAACTGGGCGACAACAACTGCCATCAAGCGTTGGCAATGAGGGGTTTACGTCGTCGTGGAGGAATCATGACCCACTCTTAGTTGAAAAATGTTTTTTTTAAGCATGAAAGGGCTGTTTACGGTCATGCCACAGCACCTTAGTCCTAACCTTTAGACCACGGCACACTAAAACCTGT
This sequence comes from Fundulus diaphanus, assembly GCA_037039145.1. Lineage (NCBI taxonomy): Eukaryota > Metazoa > Chordata > Actinopteri > Cyprinodontiformes > Fundulidae > Fundulus > Fundulus diaphanus. The sequence goes on along the minus strand of CM073121.1, from coordinate 24,742,408 downwards.
GTTTATTTCAGACTATTCAGAGGTGGACTTGCCAGTGTGCTCGAGCTTAAGGTCACAACCTGATGGCCTTTCTCATCCAGGACTTTCTGCTGGAGAGCTGAACTGAACTCCATGTCTTATAGTAACTCAACGCTGAAGCTGTAAAGCAGCCCCTGACAGCTTCAGCTGAAATGCTGTTACTTTCATGCAAGATGTAGTGGCGCACGCCCTGTCCAAAAAGTTACATTTCTGTCATCAGTGCACTAAACATTTCCACAAGTGCTTTTGGCGAAGGTGAGGCGGGTCTTTCTGTTCATTTTGGTCAGCAGTGTTTTTGTCTGGACATTGTCCAATGAATGCCCAGTCTCTGTCTTATTGACCTTAATCGAGGCATATCGGGGCCTGCAGTGCTACAGATGTTGAGAACAGACTCGTTTTGTGATCTCCTGGATGCGTTGCTGATGGGATCTCGGAGTAATTTTGTGTGACTGGCCACTGGAAAGGTTCCCCCGTTTTCAATAATGGCTTTTGTGATTCAACAGTCCCTTAAAACCGGCTTTTTAACTCTCTCCACATGTTCCGACCGTTTCTCAGCTGTTCTTTAGATCAGGGCATGAAGTCTTGCTTCCTGAGATCTTCAAGCTGTCAGGCAGGTTTTCTTTAAGTAGTTTCCTGATTTAAAGGTTTGGTAGTAATCAGGTCTGGGTATGGGCTGTGAAATTGAACCAGACAGTGTGATTAATCACAGTTAATTTATGAGATTAATTTAAAAAAAAGGGGGAGCAATTACATTTTTACACAGGGCCATGTGGGTTTGGATAGCTTTTCCACTTTAATGAACAAAAGCATTTAAAAATAGCTATTCATATTTATTCAGGTTATCTTTGTCTGATATTAGAATTTGTTTCGTGAACTGAAGCACTTAAGTGACAAAGAAGAAATTTCTAAAGGAGAGAATACCTTTTCACAGCAGTATATACATAATAAAAAAAGAGCACTAGATCTGCCTTTAGATCTTAGCTACTCTTAGAAGGAGCCGTTTTCACACATTCAATGCAATCCTAAAAACGATCTTTAAATGTTCTGGAGTGGTACCACGTGCAGACAGAGATGTCCACAACATTTGCTCCCGACTCTTTAAATAAAATGCCAGGAAAAAGAGAAAATATGCAGGCGTAGCGGCAAATTGACCAAAGCGTCGGCTGTAAATGCTGCGTTAGACCTGAAACCTCGTGTTCTTTCTCTTTACATTCATTTTTGTAGTATTCCATTCCTTAAAGACTGGCCTATAATGAATTATTTAATAATATAATAATCTAAGAAATAGGCCGTATGAATTTTCCAAATCTGTTTTCGGCATTGGCAACAGAAGAACCCTTTTCCGTCAACTCCTAATTCAAACATATCATTGGGGATGGTATCCAGTTTTCTTAATACGTTTACAGAAAAATACATATTTTTTAATGACATATGCTTTTGTATGGAAGAGATAGTCTCATTAGAAGCCGTCTTTTTTTTTTTTTTTTTTTAGACATTGAATTTAAAACACTGAATTTTTTTCCTGTGTAATTATTATGCACGTGATTTTCTTTTTCAGCAGCAAAAATTAGCCTGAAAAAAAAAAAAAAAATCATATTCAACTGCAGGAATTTGTCTGCAAACATTTGGCAGCAAATGTGAAGTGTAGTTTTCCTGTAACAAAGATTATGATAAAAAGTCAGGTCCTTATTGACAGCGATTTGAGTTTCAGTATTTTTTTTTTTTCCCCATCCAATCGACCCGGGTCAGATGTTTAACCTGATGACAGCCAGCGCTCCACCCTTTTTCTGCAGGTGAAATTCCTGTTGTTGCACTTAAAATGAACAAAAATAAATAAATAAAAATCACAAATAATTGCATAGGATCAAAAATACAGTGTTATAAATTCAATGTCTAAAAAAAAAAAAAGTTTGATTCTAATGAGACTACATTTCTTCCATATTTTTAATGTCTTGTGTTTAGCCCTTGAATCCTTTCACATTTTAAACAAAGTGAAACCAAAAATCTCCCACTGTATCTAAACAGCAGCTGTGGGGGAAAAAAAAGTAATCTTTAGGGAAACCGAGTTGGAAAAGTCTCGACGTTCAATGTGTGAAAAGGGCAGATCTCTACAAACAAAGTGCCAGCCAGTGAAAGGGGGGAGGAAATAAAAAGGACTGGAAAGGTGAACTTATAGTTTGTAAGGGGGATTTAGACGAGCTGACATACGTGCTGCTGCACTCCCCGATTCGAGATGTATACCTCTGTATACAGGGGTTCGACAGCCGTCTGGCCTGCCGCATCTGCAACAACATAGTGCACAGCAGGATTAGAGCAGATGGGCGGGGTCCCGATGCGACAGGACGGAGGTGGAGAGGTTGAGACAAAAGTAGGAAAAAGGAAAACAGGACAGTCAGAAAAGAGAAAAGAGGAACAAGATAGATAGAGAGAAAAAACAGGGATGTTTAGAGAGATGTGGTGCACAGAATGGTGCCAGTCTAACCAGAAGGTACCAGCAGAGGTACGCAGGGCTCTCGTTTACTTCTCTTCGCCTTCCAGCTTTAGCCGCTTCTCCTTACAAAAGTCTACAATTTACAAAACTCAGATAGTTTTATGTGTTTGCATTCAGCTGAGAACCTGCGGTACAAATCTGTCCGTATCCCAGACGCTCAGTGACAAGAACCATCTGCTGATTGTTTGAACGATGGAAAACTTTAAAAGGAAACTTGAGTAAAATGATATGCATTGGATTTGTGGTTGGTGATGAGGAAGTGAGGTAAGAAATGAAGGATAGGCTTTGCAAGGCTCTGACAACATACTGCAAAAACAAGAAAGTCATTTTTTTTTTTTTTTAAAACAATGTGCAAAACTATTCACACTCCTGGTAACTTTTCCCCCTGGTTACAACCACAAACTCTACTGCATCTTACCGGGATTTTAAGTAAAAGACCAAAACAAAAATAGAAGATAATCTTGACACACACAAAAAAAAAAGACTGCTTGAAAACTGTGGGAAACATTTGATTTCATCCCTGCAGAGTAAATGCTTCGTAGAACCAGCTTCCTCCACATTTTTGGTGCAGACATCTCCAGCTCGTCTGGAGTAACGAGGGGCCTCTTCGCTGCTCTGAGTAGCGCTCGCCTCCGCTCAGCCTGTACGTTCAGGCGGTCAGCCAGGTCTGGGTGAAGTTCGCGGTTGTGCTCTGTGAGGTTTACAAAGCCTGGGATATTCTGTCTTAAACTCCTCAGTCACTTCTTCCTTGACCTGCTAACCTGTTTGCTCACAACAGTTGCTCACAAACCTCTAAGTTACACACAGCTATTTACTAATCAGGCAACATCCGTTGGATTTTCACAGGAGCAGAGTGCAAAAAGCATGCCACACTTTTCAGATTTATTTTGTTAAAAAAACTTTCAAAGTATACTTGTCCTTTCGCTTCAGTAAGGTGGTACGTTTTGTTGCTTGTGGTTGTAATGAGACAGAATAGGTTAAGGGTTAAGGCACAGTTCGGGTATTCAGACCAAACCTTACTGCCAGCTCACCTGTTCTTAGACCCATGAACTGCTCCATTATTTGAGTTAAAGTAGGTTTATCATGAAGACACAGGTTAATAAATTGCTTTTTAAACTTGTGTGAAAGTAACCGTTAACACTAAAGACAAGCCTCTAAAGCAGCACATTAGCTTCAGTCAGGGGTTGAATCTTCCTACCACTAGGTGTCAGCGTAATTCTCAAGTTGTGCTTGTGTGCCGCAGTGAATGATGCTTACTGTGGCAGCTGATCTCCCAGGTCCCCGCTGGGCCACGATGGCCCCTGAGACCGCCTTTATCCAACTGTGCATCTCCTCTGGACTGTCCGCCTAGTGGACACAGAAAACCATGAAATGAAAGCATCCGGGGCAGACATCCTAACGAGGCAGGTTAGGATGTGGAATCTGTAGTTGGTAAAAAAATAAATACAAATACAACAACACAGACCACAAAACTCAAAGAGCCTCACAATCTGATGTGAGCGGCTCCTGAGCGATAACGAGCTAAACTCCTGTCACGATCAAAGAAAACATACCTGGATGTAAAACGTCCTTGATGTGGTGACGACTTCGAACAGATTATCTCTCATCATGATGTCACTAAAGCGAAGTCAGAAACAAGTTAAATCATATTCACCTCATCTACAGCCGATATACATCTTCCTGAGTCAAAGACAACGGTGTCTTGTTGTACAACAGCAAACTGTCAGGGCACGTTGAATACCTCTGTTTGCACTCCTGGACTTTGTGAACCTCCTTTAGAGGGATCATTCTCAGAGGCTCTTTCTCCTATAAGAAATAAAAATCCTTAGAAACAGAACAGACCTCATTATTTGCGTGTACATAAAAGTATTTTAATGGCCTCATTAGTGAAAACGATCCAATTATCTGTTGGTCAAGGAAAACCGCAAACTTTCCTCGAAGCAGAAGATTTCACGGAGCCAAATAAAAACCCTGACGTTTGTGATTTGCTTGACGGTTCGACAGAGCGTCTCCGTCCTTCAGGATGTTGATAGCCAAACACACAGATACACTTGTCAAATAGGGGCCGACACAGACGAGGACAGGGTACAGGATGTGCAGCCTGTTTAGAGGACGGTGTGTGTGTGTGTGTGTGTGTGTGTGTGTGTGTGTGTGTGTGTGTGTGTGTGTGTGTGTGTGTGTGTGTGTGTGTGTGTGTGTGTGTGTGTGTGAGAGGGAGTAAAAATGGCTAGCAAGGCATGCCAGGACATGTGAGGTGAAGGCAGTGAATTCCTCAGACTGGGAATAAAACAAGCTGAAACTTGGGACCGAGCGCTTGTTGCTCTGTCTGCCACTGTGACGTGGAGACGGCTCCACAGGGAACGTTTTCTGCAGACCTTCACCTTAACTTAAAGTTAGTTACCAAGTCTGACTTGAAGTAGCTCATTGCGTTTTCCTCGAGGAGGAAGTAGCGGCGCTTCCAGTTCCTCATCTGGGAAGAAAGGAGATAACACATTCAGGCTGTTGGCAAAGTTTCCAGGGAAACTGAGAAAAGAGAAACCGGCAACCAAACTTTTCTCTAAAAGAAGAAGATGGGTCTGCTGGAGAGCGCAGATGCTTTATTAATATCTTAAAACAAGAAAACATTATAAAGCTGGGATTTTGAAAATCTTTAGCATCTTACATCAACAATGACCATGGACAGGAACACTAAAACAGTTCCTCAAGGTAGCAGGTCCACTGCATCGCTGAGATTTCTAAAAGACTACATTTCCAAATCCAAACATTTTCGCTGTACCTTCCTCTTATTTGCTTAAAATCTCGAAGAAACTGCCAACAGAAACTTGTTTCTTTTCTTTTTTAAAACTTCCTACAAACTCAAGCTGAAAAGTGTCCGGTTCTGGTCGACATCCCATTACTTGGTGCATCCCCAATGTATGCACAGTGTTCCTACCATCATTTGCAGGACTAATATTACAAAAATAGCACTTTAAAAATGCACATTCAACTTTTAATGCCAGTGTTTTCCCTATGATCATAATAATGTTGCATATTTAAGTTACATTTGGGAAATGATATCTTTTTTAGGAAGACGACGGAAGGATTTTTCTGACCAGTTAACAGAGAATCAAATAAAAACAGAAAACTAATGGCGAGGCTTACGACGGCTCCTTGCTTCACACAGTAGCCAGACTTGATGACGCTGTGTTCCTGAGCCGACCTCCCCAGGAGGTACGGCAGCTGACTGTGGGAGCGCTGCAAGGCCTCACGCTCCGATCGGTTTGCTCCGTCACCACCTTCATGCTGGAAGGTCACAGATGTACAACATGTCGAAATTTAAAGCAAACTCTAACACACAAACAAAACCCTTACTAAATTGACTTAGGATAAATTGATAAAATCCTTGGCCGTAATGCAATAGAAAACAAAGATGCTAAAGAGTTGCATTTCCATTTATTTTTAAAAAGAGCGGATTTTTTTTCAGAAAAAAAGAGAAAAAAAAAAAAAAAGAGCTGAATTTTAGAAACGCTAAATAGGGAAATGGCCAACCTTATATCCTTAAGTTAAAATGACAAAATAGTAAACTGTTCTTTGCCAACAAGGTGTACTTACACAGCTTTTACATGAAATAATTGTTTTTTTCTTTTAACAAAAGGTCAGACATATTTTATTGACTCCCTAATCATGATCCCCCCTACATTCTTAGGCAAATTACCATATTAAAAAAACTCAATATATCAGCTTTATACACCAGTGTTAACTGTGTAGTTACATTTAAAGGGTAGTTTAGTAAATTCATTATCCATTTAAACGGCACAGAAAGGGTAGACAGATATTTTTACCCGAACAGAATTGACCAATCAGATCAGAGCGGTGATTAGTTGGCGTTTGTCTTTTTGTTTTTTTTACTGTTGTGGATTGATGCTGCTTTAAATTATATTTTGCACATAAACACTCTCGTAATTTATGACATCATCGGCATTAAACTGGTCTGAATCTCAATGAATGATCCCATCACTCATTTAACGAAGCAAGGGAGATTCTGGCTATTTCTCAGACAAACATTTTATTTATTGATCAAAAAAACCAAAGCTCTTCGCCAAATAGGGAAAGTGTTCAGAATTAGAAACTGAATGTTTAAACTGTTATCTGAACTGATTAAAGGTTTGAGTTTGATCATGGCTTCTCTCTGGAATTTGCAGAAAGGGCTGACACCCTTTGAGCCATAAAAAAAACAAAAAACAAAAAAACTTTCTGCTCATTTGAATGAGTGTTTGGCAGAGAAAAGAAACGGCAGGTTTTCAGTGCTTCAGAAGCACAGAGCACAACCAAAGAACACAGTCATTTAAAAGATGCTCCGACACGTATTCACGGCCATTCAGACGGGACCTCTTGAGTTCAACACTTTTATTATCACTGGAGAAGATTCAGGAAGCCTCCCCTGTTTGTTTTGGCCGGCTCTTAAGTCCAGCAAGGGCATTTTCAAGGTACTTGGAGGTGAAAAGTCAAATCTGGGTGTTTGTTGTCACACAAATACGCAGTTCACAGAAACCTATAAAAACTTCCCTGTACCTATAAAATTCCCATGTTTACCCTGAACATATGTGAATTGTTTCATTTTAACACATGTACGCAGCACATTGAATGGATGAGTTGATGTTCACCTGGGTTTGGGTAATGATGGGGACTCCTCCAATTATGTCCGTCCTATAGGAGACTTGTTTCTTGGACCCTACGACGTCTGGCAAAGACTTCTGGTTTTCTGAATTTTGCTGGTTTTCGGACGACTTTGGCACCTTAAGACAAAAAAAAAAAAAAAAAAAAGCTGAAAGAGACAAATGCTTTACAGAATGGTGGTTTGTAGTGGTTATCTACAGGTAAACCTAGACCATGCTTCTCAAACGTTTAAGCAGAGTACATAAATTTGCATATGCAACATGTGAAGACAGCGTAACACATTTTATATCCATTTCCTTCCAGCTGGGCTAGGATTTGATGGAGAACAATGGAAGCAGTCCTTTATCCCAGAACTCAGGAACACAATAGAGTATCCGGTCAGTCATGCGCTGACTCACTCAAATCCTTCACAGTCCCTTTTAATCATTTCAAACACAGCAGGAAGAAAAAAAAAAGAAGATAAAATATGACCAAGAAAGAAGAGATTCACATGGTCAAAAAAGGAGAAGCTGCAGGTTTAGTGTGCTTGTGTGACTCACAGTGATCTTGGTTGCTTTGTTGAGAGCGCTGACCCAGTCCACGAGGTCCTGCTGATCGTTGGCCTGAAGGAAGAACTTCCTCATCCCAGCATTGATGACTAACAAATCATAAAACAGCAGTGGGAACAATAGAAAGAGTGAAATTAACTTCAGGCCCAACTCTCCAGTCACAGTCAGAGTATATTACTGAGAGGCCACCACCTGAGCCACTTTCTTAAGTATTGTATCAGACATAAATCTAAACTAGAAAGTGTTAATCTGAGGCTTTAATGGGCGACAGAACAGAGGCGCTGCCACAGGTGTCTCCGATAATGAAAACAAACTGAACCGAGGCAGTTTCCCGACTCAACACCAACTAGATTTTCTCAAAATATCAAAACATTTGTTGCGACAACTAAATATCCTCATATATTCGCACTCTAAAGAAAAGTATAAATCCAACAGAAATGGCGTGTTTGAAGCAGACAGGCAGCGCATCAAGACTTAAGCGATGAGAAAACTCCCTTTTCTCCGCCATGAATCATTCAGTTCTGCTAATCAAAGCTTTTTTTGTACCTTCAGTTTCCCTCCCACACCACGGTGATTAATTACATAGTAGCTAGGCTAGTAAACCTGCCAACAGTGAGCTGTAAAAGGCACAAGGCAAACTCTGAGGCACAATTAAGATCACTCATCCTGTATCGGGGCATTGCTGATTTGTGTTGGAGATGGGGGGGGGGGGGGGGGGGATTCCCCGGTATTGGTCTTGCATTCATGAGCATGCACAGGTTTTCCCGTTTCCTTCACCAACAACCATATCTTTGGGAAATATACGGGTGGATAACTTGAGCTCTAAAGAAACTTTCGTGTGCTTTAATCGGCTAGTTTTTGCGCTAGGATGAGGTGGCTTTTTGGCTGTATCGAAACTGTATTTTTCAAAACTGTAATGGAAAGTTATTTTATGTATTTTTGCACCACAAGTCACGTGATCAACAACCGGATGTTACTACTGGCGAAAAAGACGACGACAGGAAGTGTTGCATCCATAGCTCTTCTGTAAAATCTCCGACTACCATTTCCTAAAAACACAGCATATGTAGCTGCTACCAAGTATGAGGGGCTAGTTGGTGCAACGCCACAGTAAGACAACGACGTCTGGATGGCTGATGACGAGCGCTAGTGCCGTGGCTGAAATATGAAGATCTTATGCAAGTGTTGACATTCGTCGCTGCCATGTTGTTGTTTGTGTTTAATGTATCTTGTCTGACAATGAGCGCCAAAGAGAGCCCAACAGATTTTACTTTCACAAGTGGAGCCTTACCGCTTTCGCCATAGTGCTCCACTTCATTTATATGCAAGAAGCTTTATTAGATTTTATGCTGGCACTACTTCATGTTCAATGGACACAGAAACAGGAAGGTAGAAGAGGTAAAAAAGTAGAGAAACAGATGATACAAAATGCTAAAAGCGAGAAAAGGTGAAAAAGAAAGGAGGAAAGAGAGAGAGAGCGAAATATAACATTATCTGAGTCTGCTTCTACACCTGCAAAGACAGATATAAAAAGAGCAGCAAAACCAACTTGTGTATGTAAGGTTTATCCATGAGAAAGAAAGCCGCCATGTCTTTTAAGGAGTTATCGGGTGAACAAATGAATTCACGTGTTATTTTAACAGTATTTTTAATTTTATGGAAAAACAATTGGGAAATTGTGTTTTTTCAACATTAGCAGAATATCAACAGAATTTTGTGCACATTTATAATGGAAACACAACTACTCTCTGCAGAATATGGCCTAAGTGGACAGAATATGTTAAACCTGTTAGGTCTGATGTTTTGTAAACCCTTCTGCATCACTTTAATGTCGATTTAAACAAAAATCTAAAGACCACGTGGCTCCACCGACACCCGCTACCCTAGTTCTACTGTTTATTGAAACTAACCTTAAAACTTGTAAAGCAAAAGCATTGTACAAAGTCTTTCTGTTATAAAACCTTATCAGCTTTCTCTATAAAAAAACTATAAAAAAAAGATAGATCATTCATCCTCGATCTGTGGATCTGTGGTCCAGCTCAGAGCAGAGTGACACTTCCCTCTAAAGGTATTTTTACAGCTGGGGTGTTTAGTCTGTTTAAATCCAATTCTGATTTGCAAGCTTGAGCCAAATTACTTTCCGTACCCAGGTTTGTGTTGCATTGTGGGATGCAAACCATCTTCTTCTTCAAGCTTATAGCCCTGTCAAGACAACTTCTCCAAATCATTCAGCATACTGTGTAGATAATTTTGCCTGGAACAATACCTAGAAACACACTAATGATATGATGAAATTCTCTATGTTTTCTACTAGCTAGGACCACAGCATCTTCTTCCTGTGTCTGCCACGCTCTGAGTTTACCCTCCACTTTGAGTTGTTTGCAACGGGCTTCCTTTGTACAGCTATCTATCCGACCACCTCTCTCTGGTTTGTGATTGCGTCAGCATCTGACCAATAAACGTTTTCATGTGCTAGTAGTGACAGATTTTGGTTCGCTTGGACAAGCTAAACTGCCTGAAGAAACTACAACTTCAACTCATCAACTGATTCAGAACCACAGGTGTAAACACCCCTTAAATAAATCTGGCTGCTCTCATTTATAGAACCAGATTAACACAACCATACAGTGTTAACCCATTTCAAATATGTTGACCATGTATAGAGGCCCTATGGGTCTTTATGAGTAACTGTGACTCCTGAAGGACAACTAGTTCATACAACCTTTCGAATCTTCATCTTTTTATTTTTTAATCTCTCTTGAACGCTATAATGGGAAAAACAAAAACACTAACCCTTGTTCGTTGCCCGTTTGTTTGTCTTTCTTATGTGTACTCTTCGCCGGAGTGGCCAAAAATAAATTTCACCACGGTAACACGCGGTGACAATAGAGAATCTTTGAATCCTTAAAGTACAAGCGTGACGAATGTGGAGGAGGAGGCATCAGATCTGATTCATCTGTGAAACTATGCACACTGGTGGGAAAATCAGTTAAGCATCAAACACTCCAAACCCATCCACGTTTCAAAGATCCCCGATCCCTGTTTTCTAACAATACAACAGAGCGCGTTACAAGCACCAGCTAACGTTTTGTACACACTACTAGGTGCCTGAGGAAGGGGGTGTAGCAGGACCTGCAGATATCAACATGTGCTGCACAAATGGCCTTTTCAAAACAACTTCAAGCGTCTCCAAATCAAGTCCCAATTATGATGCTGGCATCCTGCTGATACCATACCAAGGCGTATGGTGTGCACACAGCCAGACGATACGCATTCACACAGCAACGTCCACACCGCCGGCCACTCGTCACACCACATTTCCTGTGATTGAATTTGAGCAAATGGAGGAGAGGGGCAGGTAAACAATAACAGAAAGGGAAGTTTATTCCTAAAGGACCTGATGATGGTTGCTATTTATTCAACTCACTTTCACTTTGCCCTCAAAGGTGTGTGAAGTCAAGGAAAGATCGAGAGACGTGCATGAAAGACATTTCCTACGGGATGGGAATACGAGGGATTCAAAGAAAGCGCTGGTCATTGGATAAGGTTGATCTCAGAAAATATAGTTCGATTAAAAGATACTGTTGGATTATAACTGTTTTAAGATTTAATCTAAAGTCATCTAATGAAAACTATACAGATATGCTTAAATCCATTAAGTTTTTAAAGGTTCACCTACTGATGAGAGCAAGAATTACTCTTTATTTACAATAAAATCATATATGACCAGATATAGTCATAAACAGTATGCAATATCTTAAAACGTTTCCGCTATTCCTACATTTAAGTCATTCGGGCCTTTTAAAGGAACGGTACTGAAATGACTGAACCAGTGTAGTGTGTGTGTGTTTCAAACATAGCACCGTCAATGCACAGACGACAGGGGATGGGCGACACAATAGTGTTGTGTCTGGAGCCACCATTGTCCACCATGCTGGCTCTATCTCAAAAACCCATCTATAATGATGCCGCTCTGATTACCTCCACTACAGCCACAGACGCAAAGCAACAGCCTTGTACTGAACATGCAGCGTTACATTTTTGAAAACCACCCTGGGATACAACGAACATGTTTAAACGTTTTTATTCGTCTTTAGAGGCTTTCCAGGACGTATAAGACAAAAACCATGTTTTTACAGTAAAAACTCTGCACAGTATGAAACTTCAGAGCACTTTAGTTACACCACAACCGCCACTCATATTTGACACTGATAGCCTAAACCACTGCAAAAGGGTCAAGCTGCCCAGCATGAAGAAGGATCCTTTACTGCTTTCATCTCCAGCATCTTTATGTTCAGTAAACAGACAGTGAACAAGCCACCCTCCTAGGTGTCAATGAAGCATGAAGGGAAAGGCACTTGTTTATGTGGAAGGAGCAGGAAAGGTGATAAACAGTACGGTTCTTGCTCAACATCAGACTATTCGCAGCGGGCTCCGGAAGGGTTCTGTTTGTCTGACACTGTATTGTGATTTAAAATCGACTGTATTTTACATGTCGGCCAAACAAGGCAACAGAGAAAGACGCATCCAAATAATGAGAAATGGGAAGTTGAGAAGGTTTGGTTGCTTACTTACCAAAGCAAAACTCTGCTTTGGGCCTCAGCTTAGTGGCATCACTGACCTAAAGATGGATTAAGCACAAAGTTGGGCCTTCATTTTTAACTAAATCCAATACATTTAAACAATAGGAGTAGAATCACATGAGTGGGTTGTAAAGCAAGCTGCTGAGATGCCATTTTCTTTACCTTAGAGATGTAGGTGAGCTTGAGTGAACCAACACAGTCTGCACCCAAGGGCAGGTTCTATGGAAGAAAAGCAAAAAGGGAATTATATGCTTCAACATAGGGATGTCACCATCTGATCCCAAGTTTTCGCTCAGGGTACTGATCACATAATTTTTATATCGACTACCTGACTAAACCCAGCTCCTACTAGTTGGTTTTGTCTACTGTTGAGCATATTTCATGGCAAATCCTTATAAATCAAAGCATCTTATTTGCACGTTGCTTACAAAATGGCATTGTACTTTGCGTGGATAATTTCATTAATCAAATATAGGTTTTCTGCAAAGGCTCTAAGCCCTTTTCACCCTTTACTATGACTTTCACAGTGAGAGTGGTATAGATTCTAAGTCCTTCAGTAGATCAGCATACCTATAATGGACGCAGTGGAGACGGTCTCCAAGAAGACGAGCATCAACAAGACAGGAGCAACTTACTCTCTGACCAGATTTGCAACCTGTTGGCTCTCTGTCTCTCCACCACATACCATACAAACAAAGACAACCTCTACAGACAGCAGGATGCATGTGCCGTGGGATGCCCAGTTTCCCCCGTTGTAACCAAATCTCTACATGGAGGAACGACGGCTAGCCACTGGTTTAGATATGTGGGGGACACCCAGGTAAGAAATTATTATTATTATTATTATTATCATTTACAAAGCACATTAGCTGAATGGACAACATCAAGTTCTGGAGGGAGGGTTAAAGAGACGACTAGCTAACATTTTTGGACCGTCTTATTCACGCTAAAAACGATGGAGGCCTCGCCACTGAAGTCCACACACACTGCTTATTTAATCTCACCGCTCACTGGAAAATAAACCACCAGAACTCTGCAGCAGCGCGCCGAACGGGCCCCCGCGAGGACATGAGCGAAAGGTGAGGAACAAAAGCACATCAAGAAAGTACTTCAGCTCTGTGGATACCCTGACTGGGCCTTTGTTAAGGCTTTCAAGAAAACACTCAATTCAGTCTAATGAAGGAGAAAAGAAGAAGTAGAACCTCGTGATTGCATATGTGGCTCGGGGATCCAGGAGGATACATCCCAAGCATAATATTCCAGTGCATTTTTTTAAACCTAACAACACTCGGAGAGTGGTTCAACCTAAGGATAAAGCCTTCAAGCAGCAGCACAGTGGTGTGGTATATGCAGTCCAGCGCACCAAGGAATGTTCAGACCCGTACACCTGAGAAACTAAACAGGATGTACAGAAACGGATGGCCAAGCACACAAGAGCAAACTCATCAGGTCAAGAATCTGTGGTTCATCTACATCAAGGACAAGGGACACTCGTTTGAAGACAGTAATGTGGACATTTTGGACAGGAAAGACCGGAGGGTTGAGAGAGGAGTGAAAGAAGCCATCCGTGTTAAATTGTCAAGCAATAACGACGCCAACATTGAGCTGAATAAGGGTGGTCTACAACTTAGAAACCTGTTGCTTCCAAACATGTTCAGCGCTGAAGAAGCCTTTTGGATCAGAGACCAACCATCTTCAAGAAAAAAAAGAGAGGTTTAGGGCATTGTACTTAAGCCCTTACAAGTGAAATAAGTTAAGAGACAAATGATCAAGGAGTCAGTTAAAAACCGAGCAAACCGGCTAATGCTAGGCTAACAAAATAGCAAACTGCAGAGAAGACTTTAGCCGTTACGTGTCGAGTCAGGCATATCTTTAGAAGGAAGTGATGAAGCTATGCTGATCATTCAACATCATTGTGGTTTCTAAAACTAGTTATCCTCAGCATCATTTTGAGGCTGGCCTCCATAAACTCTGCTCTGAGAACACATGTATTGCTGTTAAAAACAGGAAGAGTAGGAGAAGCTGCAGCATCCCAGAAAGTCATTGGAGTTTAAAACTAAATGTAGTTAGGGATGCACAGATGTCAACAATATAGCTGTTATAGTCGATAACGGAAGTGTACCTAGGGTAGGGAAATTTTTTACATATTTCCCTACCCTTACGCTACGACACAGAAAAAAAAAAAACTCCCCCGCCGACAGTTTTTCTGCTTCAGTTAAACATCTTATTATGTGATGTCGTGTTTGACCATGTGACAAGTCACAATCACCTGGCCAAATACGACAAGACCAAACCCCTCTCCTCCCGAAGCACAAACAGCAACAAGATGGAAATAAACGAGGGACATTAATATCGGTCCAGTTTTACTCATCGGGCCAAAGAGCAGCATATACCGATGTTTATGCAAAGTTAGGGCATCCCTAAATGTAGAGTTTTTTTTTAACTGCACTTTGAAACATGAGGATTTTCAAACATATACAGTAAAGCTCAAAATCATTCACAGCATTGGCAGATTTAGGTTTTAAGTAATATATTTTAAGGTTCTGGAGTGACCCAGACAGAGTCCTGACTTGAATGAGACGGAGAACCTCTGTAGGGAGCTAAAGCTAAGAGTGAGGCTTTCCAACGTCAGACACTTGGAGCTCGTCACCAAAGATAAATTGACAAAATCCCAGTGGAAACATGCAAAAAAGCAGGTGAACACCTATAAGAAGTGATTGATTACTGTAATTTCCCACAGAATATTTAAACGAGTATTAATAATTGAACACCCTTTGGGTGAATTCATTTAAACAAATGACTGTACTTCTGTTTCGGCTGAAGCCTGTCATCAATAACTGATTGGAACATTTCTACATTTAAGCACCTCATAAAAAAGGAAGAAAAACTCTGCAAAGTACAACTATATTGTTATGCACTACTTTACCATGGCTGCTCTCCATTACCATCAATGTCTTGCTCTGTTACTGAAACTAGGTGATCCAGATTTAACATCATTAAACTTTAAACTTTTGTCAATCTATAAAAAGCGAAGGATTTAATTATTTAGCTGTTCTTGTGCACTGCATCATTTATGAATATGTTGCATGACACGACTCTGGGCAACTGAAGCAAATCAAAATCAGCACAAAAAAAACGAAACAAATGTGAGTAAAACAAGAGCTTCTCGGAGCCTCATTCTAAATGATTGACGGCATTGTTGGCCAACAGCTACAACCCAGACACACGGCTCGCCCCGAGTTACTCCTGGGCCTAAAATATGCGCTTCCCAATTCTGTCAGCTAGAATTACATAATTACAAGTTCTCCCGTCCCCGTGAGGCTGCCTGGCAATGGAAACATTCACTGTGCTTAATTTTGTGCTCATGATGAATGAGAGAGGTTAGCGTTGGGTTACTTTCAGCGGCAGGATGGCTGATCACCTCGCGGACAAATGACACATGACAGCTGGCATTCAGCTGCTGAAAAATGACCAATGCTCCATCACCAGAAACCCTGAACACGTGCAGCTGCGTGAACAATCCCTTCACCATACATGAAGAAAAAAAAAGGAAAAAACTAAAGCGCTAAGCTAACGGCAGTAGCTGCGGTTACCTGTGGGTTATCCATGAACCACACCAAGCTCCCCTGCTGTGTGTCCAGGATGAAGTACCGTCGCAGGAACTTGCCACTGTTCTCATTCTCCTCGATGTCCAGGAAGCCACAGATGCGGTTCTGTCGGTCCACATAAGGCATCTCGCCGGCGGGACATTCCCCGGCCTAACGAGGCCGGCGGTGGAGGAGGAGGAGGAGGTGACCGGGATGAGTTCCTTCAGGGCAACAGACAAAAAGAGTGGAGGGAGAGATTGGTGAGGCGGCAGAGGAGGCGACGAGGCTTTTCACTCGCCTCCGTGGCGAGTCTTTCTCCCTCCTCCGTTGTGCATCTACTGTGGTCTCGCTGCCACCTGGAGCTCACCAGGCACCAACCGGGGGAGCAGATCATGTGACGCAAACCACAGCCCGCCTTTATCCTTTTATAATCAGCCTCACCCACTCTCCTGTCTTTTTTTTTTATTCTCTTTTGGCCTCTTTCTTTTTTTTTTTCTTCCTGTAACACATACTCAACGCTGTCACTCTCTTTCATACCTCCTCCCTCCCCACACTTTTTTTCTCCCTTTGCAGTCGGCTCCTTTTTCACTCTGCGAGCTCTCTCCTCCCAACTGCTCACTCATCTGATTTGGCAAGCCTCTGTCCAACCCCTGCCATCTCCTCCCTCCCACAGCCCGGCACACAGGGAGGATCTGCAATCCTTAACCTGGTTTAGTCACATCCCCCCGAAACCGTCTGCATTCTGTTAATCGCCAAACACGAGTCAATGATTGCGGAGGCCTCCGAGTCCAACAGGGTGAACGCTCGCATCTCAATGTCAAAGCCTGCGTGGGTGGGTGCAGCGTCCCTGTGGACGTATTGTCGCATCAGGCTGTTTAAGCTGTTGTCTTTTTTTTTTGGAGCGGGCCTGAAATATGGAAGTGATGTGTGTCGGTGGGAGGCAGGGGATAAAGAGGCTCTTTCTCCACAACATTATGTGCACTGTGTGGGTGGACAGGGGGGCAGAGAGGGGACAAAAGGCTCGCTTGTTATGCATGGACTCTCCGGGCTGCGAGCATCTCCGTCAGTCCCTGCATGCGCCACAGTCGTCCCATCTGACACACGGGCCTGAGAAAGGGCCGGCGAATAAGACGCAGCCATCTCGGCTCAGAACAAAAAGCCATCGTCGCGAGAGAGGGAGGCCTAGCTGGAGTCTGGCGGTCCTGTAAATGAGGCGTGCAACGAGTCCCGTTGCGAGGGTACGTTTTGGTTCATGATCCTGAAGGTAATTCAGCTGAACCAGAACCAAGAAGATAATCCGGCAAACCATTTACACTACAGTGATTTGAGAGAACATATATACAACGAAGGGCGAGTTTTTAAGTTCAACTTGTTTCCCATAACGACGATTCACATTTACCCTTAGAGGTCTGATTATAAAAGTTTGCCGTCAAAAACTCAACGCCAGAGCTCCCTGGAGCTGATATTGAAGTGGGACGTTACCGAGCAACCATGAACATGAATGCAGTATGGCTGCCACTCGTGTAGCCTAATCTATCCAATCGGTGTGTGCAGAATCGGCTGGATCCAATACTTTCTACGATACTATAAATCATGTGCCAGGCATTCAAACTTTGTATTTCGATAGTACATCTGGCCTGTTAGATAGACTTTTACCTGATCTTAATGCCCAAACAGGATGTATATGTTTAGCGTCTGAGATGCTAGAGTTCAGGGAGAGTGGTAGGGACATTGTGTATGGTAAGTAATGGGAGTTAAAAGTGGGTTAATTATAATATTTATATATAGATCGTTAAAATTCTCAGCAATAGAGTCACAATTACTTTCTTTTTTTTTTTCCTTCCTGATATCATGAAGCTCTGATCCTAATGCTCAGGGATAATCAACGGGAACTCTGTGATGACCGAAAAGAAGTAGAGGAGAGAAAGGAAAATGTGGGTTAGTTGAAATTATCATCATAATTGCAATATTTAACAGTAATATTAGACGATGATGTGTTCCTCATATTGTGCAGCCCTAAAAATCTATATAAACTGTACGTTACGAGGAAAACATTTGACTCTGATAGCATTGCTGTGTACTCTGATGGCGACGTCGATTAAGGCTAAGCAACATGGCGGCTTCAGCCGATGAAACTAGCGTCAGCGTGGCTATCGAGCAAGTTTTATCGGAATTACAGAGTATTTCTTTGCTGAGCTAACGAGCCTTTACCTGCAGCAGCAAGAGTAGCTTGGCTTGTGGTTGTGTTTTCGTCGTCGCTCGTAACAGAGCAACGACGAAGCATGTTGACGAGTACGTCATATGCTTCGTTGATCTGATTGGTTTATTTGGCCCGTCTATCACCAACATAGGCCAATCAGCTAACCAGTATTTTCGCCCCTTCCCAAAATTACTTCAACGGAAGGTTTCCAGATGGATATGCGGAGCAAATCCATCTGGCGGAGTCAGGTAAGCAAGACCTACCGACTGTGTGAAACGTGTATTTTGTAAGTAACTTTGCTATAAAGGAAAGATTTTAGTTTTTATTCTAAACTGCTACTGACCTGCGTAGTACTTGGGTTCCACTAAAAGAGTATAAAAATATTATCATATACTGTTATTGATTCTATTTTGCTGTCCTTTATTAGAACATTTTCCTACTTTTTTTTTTCATGGTACTGCAATATTCAAGATGATACAGAGAATTCACCTTTTTAATCAAGTTTGTGCTGCCCTACTAGTCACAACAACACAGGTTCCCTTTAGGCCCCATGAAAAGAAAAGGAGGCAGAGCTCTACTCCTCCAAGTGTGGGTTTGAAAAACGGTGGCTCTACTTTTTAGGATTAAAGGGTATATAGTTTTATTGGCGTTACTTCATAAGGCTTATAGTTAGTTAGCTCAGGTAAATCCAAACCTTACCTAGGCAGCGGCTCAGAGAATCTCTATGGCAACACGCTGCAGGGAAACGCAACCCAAATCCGATCTTTCTGCCCATATGTGACCCGTATAAGTCTTTCTCATGGCAGTGTGAACGGCCCAATTCCGATCTTTTCAGCCCCCCAAAAAAACCCGATTTGTGCCACTTCCATATGTGGTACGTGTCTGATTTTTTCAGAGCGCCCGCTGTGTGAACGGTCATGTCACATTTTATCCATCTTTCACGTCACTCCACTGATTCTGACTATACTTCCACACATAGTAGCACCACTTAGCGCAAAGGACCATTGCTAATAGCTGTGCTGCTTTCTTCTTACCTTACTGTATCTCTCTATGATGAGGTTTTATTATTGTCACCTCCAATTGCACAACAGCTTTCTAATGATAACAAGGTGAGATTATTATTTTTTTTACGAAACTTTATCAAACAGTTCTAGAGACGTTTACATTCACCATTACTTCCGGTCGCATTTAATAGTAGTATGAACGGCCAGCTTAAAAAAAAATATATGTCCAATTTCAGCAAAAATAAAAAATGGAACTGAGCATCAAGACCTGCAGTGTGAACGTAGCCTAAGTGTAAGTTAAACACTTCTGTAGGTACATAACGTAAAATAACGTGTTCCACTTTGACTTCTTTAGGAAAGTTCTTGGTGGAAAACCTCGAACGGGTACTGGAGCCACTTCTTGACTCGGTCATTCCAAGAACAAGCTGCATTTTCCACAGCCAGCTTGGTCAAACATCGTTACGTAGATTGAAACGTCTCTACAGTTTCATGCTGTAGTATCTGCAGATATTTTTGGACCGGATTACAGTTTAGTTTAACAGATCTCGTTATCTCTCTCTCAGTACATCTACACCAACATGCCCTGATATTACCAGCCTCATTCTTAATGGCACGCTAAGACTTGGCTCTGCCAACGCTTAACCGGTCGTTGGGCTCCGTGAGCTGTAGGCGAAGGCGGCTCTTTCCGCTGCCTGACCCAAAAAAAAAAAAAAAAAGGCTTGGTGGTGATATGGCAGCAGTCTTTCAGGGTCGCTGTCTGTTGCGGTGGAACCGATGGAACCGATTTGGTGGAAACCCCCCTCGCCCCTTCTTTCCGTTACAGTCTTTCAGTTTCTCTCTCGCGTAGCATCGTTAACTGAGTCTTTTCAGGTTCAAAGCTGTAGCTTCTGACCTGACCTTGAAGCCCTGTTGCATAGCAAATTATTTTTGCTCGTCTAGATTTTGTATCAGTGCACGCTTCAGCATAACTGGATACCACCAACCATATCTAATGTGTGGACATCTCAGGAAGACATTTTGATGAATGCAGGGCATTATTATTAGAAGAAGAAAACAAAAAACACCCTCCCCAATACGACATCTGATGAGTTCTCTCCAATTAGGACAACGTGCACTCTAATGTTGGAATAATGGAGATATGTAAAACACACAATTATGTATTTCTATCATTGTATGGAAGGAATATTGTGACTATGAATTTCCCTCATGTTAAGCATCTTTCTAAAGATGTCTCTAGGGAACATACATCAAGTCTGATTTCAATACCTGTAGATAGCATCCATGATTTCTCTCTTTTGTGGCATCATTGAGGGCGGCCAAAGTCCTTCCAGCCGAAAACTAGGACTGGGCAACATGCACCAAAAATAATATCTGGATATTTTTAGACAGAAAGCAGATATAATATTTGTTTCTATGTTTTTCTTTTCATAAAGTAATGATAAAAAGGCATATCTGAAACAAAGCCCAAATGTGTCACAGGCATATTTTATAACAAACAGATATAGATAAATATGAGAAACAGGTGAAAAATAGCCTACTGAAATACCTAAAAGTATAATTCTAACTAGGGCTGTCAAAATAACGCGTTAATTTCGATTAATTAATTTAAAAAAAATTAACGGATTAAAAAAAATAACAACAGATTAATCGATGTCGTATAGGGGTTTTCAATAGGTGAGGCGCGCCTCCCCTGGGGGGCGCCAAAGAGTCACAGGGGAGGCGCATGAAGACAGAGAAGAAGACAGCGCTGCCGCTCAACTCTGTTATGTAGCGATATTCGTGCCTTCTGTTTGAGCGCGCAGGAACCAATCCAAGCGCGCAGTGAAACAACTCAACGCTCAAAACCGGTCTGGCACGGTCTGAAAAACTCTTCTCAACCTGCTGTCCTGGCGGTGAGTTCCATCTTTGCTCGCGCACACCTGCTCGTTTCACACTCAACACCAGCTGTACACTCGCTCGGCTGTTAAAGCCAATCACAGACAGTTTTTTCCCCATTCAATCAGAGTATGGCTTGCAAATACTGCATTCAGATGAATTAAATCAAAATGCTGCAGCCCTTGGCAGAAATTACTAAACATCACCGAGGGATTGAAGAAAAACAAATAAAAAGTGTCATATTTTAGCCTAAAATATTTAGGCTAAAGTATTTAGACTAAAATATTAGAGTTACTAAGTGAGCTGTGCAAAATGTTTTTGTCTCTTTTCTTTCCAGCTTCTGGAAGGTTATGCAAAAGTTTATTCTGATCATAATCATCATGAATGTCATTATTATTTAAAGAGCACTTTAACACGAGGTAAAACAAAGTGCCAAACATCAGAAATACATCAGATAAGAGATAACAACTAATAAAATGCTTTTGTTAAAATAGCACTAGGTCTAAATTATGTATAATTAGCCTAAAAAGTAGATTGGAATATGGAATATGTTGACGTCTGTTAAATTCAGGTTATCTTTTTTATTATCATTTCAGTTGACGTTTCCTGTTGACGTGAGTTCAGTTTGACATTGGCATTTGTTTAGTTCAGTTTGACTGCTGTTGAAAACAGCACTTTAATGTATCTAATGCTGATTATTCATTGAAACATTTGAATTTTAATATTTTAAATACTTTCACAGCAAAAATGATATGCGATTAATTTAGATTAATTAATTACAGAGTATGTAATTAATTAGATTAATTTTTTTAATCGATTGACAGCCCTAATTCTAACACAACGTAGATCATGTTCTTGAAAAACAATATGGTCTCATCTTAAATCTCTTTTACAGAAATCTCGATATTTAGATGATAAAAAGCAATACTTTAATACAATAATATTATTACATGTCCATTACCTGTCAAATAACTGCATGAATATCCATTTTCCCAAAAAAGGATTAGTTATGACGAAACTATGAAACAATTTGTGTTGTAAATCACCCCTTAAAACTGTTCTGCAATAAGTAACGGCGTTCATTAGAAATGCACCGATCAGGCCAGCCCTGGCCGATATAACAATTCCTACTTTAAAATGTTCTGTGGGTTCTTTGGTAGACGTGGTAGTTTTGAACTCAACAGAAAACCGAGGAACAAAACTTTTCCCCATTTACGCTTAAACCGCATGTCTGATTTTTACTGAACTCAAAAGGTTAATCACAGCTGTTTGTTCATGTGTTCACGGGTGAAAACGGGACTTGTGTGTGTATGAAAACAACCACAGATCAGCGCCAACTGGGAGAAGAATTTATCGATCATGATCCCTGGCCGATTAATTGGTACTGCTACATAGAAAGATGCCACCTGCACTCGGGAGCTTTCTGCAGAACAGACTTTCTGTGGGAAAAATCCCAGTGAGCTGATCATTTTAGCTTAGCATCTTTGCTTATCTATTAAGAGAGGTTCTTAGTATGGAGCATTTAAAAAGAAGGAGCATGAAATAGAAGGCATCAGAGAAGATAAGCCTTTTTATTACAATTATATTTATGGATACAGAAAAGAAATGTATACATACTGTATATGTATACCATTGTCTAGCTTGGAAATAATGATGCAGGAATAAGACGCTTGTATTTTGTTTCTACCCAGCTTACATGTAACAAATTCCTGCTTAAAGGAATCCATCCAAGATCATGTTTTAGAGCTTGCTAGTTTCCCAGCTGTACTCATGTCAGACTTAAGCTGAATGTCTCTTTTTTTTATGTCTTTTGTAAAAAAAAAAAAAAAAAAAAAAAAAAAAGAGAGAACATGATCAACTAATGAAACTTCCAGTCTCTCCATACAGGCACATTTAACATGCAGCTTGTTTACAAGCTTATAGTTTCCTTAAAAGTTCGGGAATTTATCAACTAATTCGATTCTTAGGACTGAGAAGCTTTTGCAAAGACTAACTGATCAAAAAACGGTGATTTATGAATCCACACCACATAAAACAAACTGTACCAAAAAGACAGCTATCAGAGGCACAGAAAGTGAACGAGGTGAACAAGTGATTGAAGCTGTGCGTGAATCAGATTCAGTGAATTATTTTAGTGCAACAGTTTCAGAGAGAAAAAAAAAAAAGACTTTAAAAACAAATTTACGTCATTTATTTCCCATTTGTAATCCAGGGCGTGATCACCAACACTTTTGCAGTATTTATGATTCATTTTGGCGTAGGTCTGCTCTCTGCATGCGGGGCTTTCAGGACGAGGCAGCAGCAGCTGTGGGGCGCCTGTGAGACAGCGCTGAGGGAAGTTGAAACTCTCATGGCAGCTATCACGGCTGCTTCAATATAGTGACTCCTGAACGACTGGTGCTTTCTTAAAGTTGCCATTAACACAGGAAAAAGACGATAGACTTGTTTCTAGTCACTTTTGGACAGAAAGTCGCTAAATATAGCAAAAAAAGATGACAAATGGGCAACACTGACCTGTTAATTCTAATTAATTTCAAACTCTTATTGTGGTTAGTATAAGTGCACAAAAAATAGGCTATACATAATATAGGTTATACATTTATCCCATATGCTTTACATTGTTTTAACTTTTTTTTTTTTTGAAACTTCGTTCTGAAGGTGTGGCGGCTTTTATAGAATTGCCAACAGGAGGCCGCTTCAAAAGCAGGAAGCGGATCATAGCGCAGCGCAATCTGGGTAAATAAAATAGTAATTGAGCAATAATACTAATGAAGCAACTCGTATATTGTCAGGATTCTTGCCAGCGCATCTCAGTGTAACGGCGCATTACGTTGAAATTGGACCATTACGCTCGATGCAACGTGCCAACAGTACGACACGGATGTTTGAGAGCAACAGAGAAAGGTCAGTAAAGCTCTTGAACGGGCATCAGCGCAGTTGTAAACCTCCTGGACAACATAAGCTAACACTAGCTGCTGTTAGCTTGACGAACAGCCCAGTGACGGGGGTTCTGTCGGGGCTCCCCCTTCCAGCTGCACCACGCCACGCTCGGCAGCTTTAATGCACGCTGAGGCAGTCCTCTGCCTCGTCCTCAGCCCTCTCTTGAATTGTGCTTGTCTGGCACACTTGGCAAAATACAGCACTGCAATCACACGGGTAAAACATGTTGCCGTTACGTTTTGTGGAAAAGGAAGTTGTGCTGTGCTGTTGTTCTGTTTCTTGGTGCAGTGCCGTCACAGGCGAGGGGCTGAACAGGTTGGTCGAAAGGTTTGGTTTGTTTGACCAAGTGCAGCGTGAAAGCGAACCGCACCAGCTGGAAATGAGCAATTTGGTCCCCGATCGAACCGAGTCTACTGGACTGTCAGGCGTGAAAGTGACCTAAGGTGTTGCAGATTCAACCGTATGCGTTTGAGCCAGAACGACCCCAATGATCTCAAAGCCATGATTGATGCTGCAGTGGAAGTTCAAGCTGAAGCAAACGGTAATGATTCCACGCATCATCTTCAGAACTAGTATAACTCTGGTTATATTAGGTTGTATCTTGCTCTCTCTGATTGGTTCCTGTAAAACTTGTAAACAGCACATTGTGCTTCTGTCAGTGTAAAGAGTTACTTCAGTTTCCAGTGAAGCGGCACTGCATGCAGTCTAAACTCACGACTGTGCGTCACCTGAACGTCTACCTCTGCCCCCCCACCACCATTCTAAGCCCGCCTTGTGCTCATTTTTGCAGAGAAGTAACAGGTGATGCAGATAAAGGAACATCACTGGGACTTGAAAATTATCTTAATCAAACTCTCTGATCAGTCCATGCGGATTTTATTACAACCTGGCTAAAAGGGATCATGGATTATTTGATAACGAAACCTGGCCATGGTCCTCCTCTGGTTCCTTGTGATTACTTGCTGCCAAATCTTTCTAAATTTCATACTAGCAGACACAGCCTTACCCAGTACAGGTAAACTTCTGAAGGAGGGATTTTATTAAAAACTAGAGATGCACCGATCAGCGTTTTGTGGCCGATATCCAATCCTATTTTACTAAAAGATTGACCTCAATACCAATTTAGGTTAATTGTGATATTGCTTTAAAACTTGTAATAGCAGAAGATGCAAGACAATTCACAATATCCTTTCTAGCCTTGGTGTCATGAGCAGTGTGAGGGAGCAGTTGCACTGTTATTTGTAAAGGACAGAACGAATATGGAGTTTTAAACTAGCTTTAGCATCTTATACTAATGATTAATGTTGCTAGTGTTACTAACTGACCCGTTTTCATCTTCCCAAGTCGTCCTCCTCCTTCACCCAGCAGCGGTGCAGTTAACCAGACAATCAGGCCCTCCCCTCCATGCAGACGCTCCCCTGAACAATCATCGTTGGGAATCAAAACAGCTGGCTGCTGCTTTCTCATCCGTGATTCCTACTTTCTGTGACCTACAGCATTTAGGCTAATATCATTTATGTCCGGTGTGAGCGCCGCAGCATACTGTGAAAGCACAGAGGGATCTCGACGGGTCAACTTGTATGATCTGTAAATGGTCTGCGAGACCGTCAAGAGGCTGCCGGACTTTCCTAACCCACAACGTTCCATCGCAACGGAGTTTGAGAGTCCAAATAGGACAAAAGAGAGCGCCTTTGCTGTACTTTGTCCAGCCTTCCTGTTATCTGCTCAAATGCTCTCGTGCTCGCAGCCTAAATGAATTGCAGGCATGAAAATACGTTTTCCTTTCAAATAGCCAACTGGATCTTTGTGCTTTCTCTAACTAAATGTTTTAACACCTCAAGGATACTAAAAACAGCTACCTTTGAGTCTCCTTCCCTCAATAACAGCTTCCACACTGAAGAGGGTTGCCTTCAATGTCACCTGATAGCGCTTATTGACCAGACTTTTTTGTGTTCCCAACCCTCCGTTCATGGATTATTCGACTAATTCTTGTCACTAGCCGATTTCTAGGAGAACCCCTACTAGAAACGTGTGGATTAAGAAAGCGGGAAGGGGGGGGGGGGCAAATGATTAACATCTCAACAAGCGTACTCAAAAGATCTTGAATCAGTGCTGATTGCAGCATATTAATGTGATATTTAACATGGTAAATGGTGCATTTGGACTAAAAAAAACAACAACAACAGTGGAGAAACCCATGAAGGTGTAGCAGAGACAGCTGAGTGAAGGCCTGGCTGTCTGGAGGTCATCCCGTAGGAGTGGGACAGGTGGTTTCACTTCAGCTTTCTGCTCATAAACCAACTTTTAATGGAGCAGATAAGGCCAGCAGGTTTGTTAACCATTACAGAAGGCCTCTTTCAGCTGAAAGGGGGGCGGGGGCTTTCGTGACCAAATGAGGATAATCAGAATGTAAAAACTTCACACGGGTTTTCTATTAAAAACCAAAAAAAAAACAGACTCTATGCCCACGAATTCCCCAACCCAAGCGAGAGCAAGTAGCGTGAGAATGAGAGGGAGCTAGTCTCAGTCAACGTTTGACGTTTTAGATGGCCGCAACGCGTTCGACTGGAGCGTTAGCAACAGCGTTAACAAGCAGACATGGTTCAGGTTAGCTTAGCGCTCCGAAAACACGACAGGTGACTCGCAAAATGCCCACGACTGGTGCGAATAGCCCACCTAAAACTGCCTGGGGAATCTGTAGAGACAACTACAGCTAGCAGAGATGACTGGGGTTAGTCCGCTTCGGGGGGAAATTTAGAAGCAAATTTACATGTAAAAAAAAACACTAGAAAATGTTAGCTTAGCAGCTTTTGTAATGATGAAAAACAAAGTTTACCTCCCAGTGTTCAGCTTCCTAGTAAGCGGACGCGGTCCCGTGGGTGTTGAGCGTGTCCTCTGCGCCGCAGCCCATCTCAACAGATCTAGAAGACAACAGTCATACTGCTGCGAGGAGACTGACAAAGATCGTCTGTTGCGAAGATGGTGTATCCCCCTCAAAAAACGCAGACAGCCAGGCGCTGTGTTTGACTGGACTGGATCGTAACTAGGACCGAACTGGACGTGTCTGTATTCTGAAATTGAAACATCTTTGTACATTTCTTTAAAGTTAAGGGACCCAATTTTCAAGCTGTAAATATTACCACGAAGGCCACGAGAAGTCATTCAGGAAGGAAAACCTTCCAACAACAAAACCTCCATTATGGGTGTTTGTTTAAAAACATAGAGACAAACTGTTATCTGCCCGTCCTGTTTGTGAGTCATTACATTTTGCACACTCATAAATACTGAAGTACAACACCTACTTCTTTAACATACACAAGCTGCTTTACAAAGACAGCACAAAAAATTTAAATACGATTAAATATGAGTATGATTAAAAAGACAAAAAACTAATTTTCTATATATATATATATATATATATATATATATATATATATATATATATATATATATATATATATATATTTATATACATAATGTAAAAAAAATCATATTATTAAGGGGATACTATATTATTTGTGAACATGTGATACTTGTTCAACCGGTTGAGGACAATGGCTCTTTATGACTGGATTGATTTGTTTATTTGCTCCTGGTTATGAATTGGATCTGTTTGTCTTGAGATAACATTTGCTGTGAATTGGAGCTAGATAATGCTACAGAAATAAATTGAACACAGTAATTCAATTCGTGATACAATTCTTCTGTTGATGTCGTTTTGTTTGCATTTAATATTACTTAACTATATGCACATTTCTATATGTACTCAATATTTCCTAATTGTATTCATATGGAATGGCCATTTTTTTATCTCACCAACACACTGTAAAAGCTTTTCTTGTTTGTTTGTTTGTTTCTGGTTTCCATTTTGATTCGCTATGATGCTTGAACAGTTCCAATGTGCAACATGAAAACCAAAAATAGACTAGAGGAGAGGTAATTTAAAAATGGATTGGAGTGAGATGTCCTAATACTATTATCTTCTTCGAGCTGATAAATGAACGACTCCTCCATGTTGCTCCCTGGACGTCAAGCTTCGTGGCAGGAGTGGGAACTTAGCGACACCTAGTGTTTAGAATCTGAGGTCACGTTGTTTCGCCGCACTTTCTGCCATCTTTGCTTTCGCTTTCTGTCATTTTGTCAACATTTTTAGATTCCTAAGTATGACTAACATGCCTTATTACAGAGTCTAAAGTTATAAAGTGATAATTCAGGAATTAGGCCGCGAGGGAAATTTCCCTGGCGCAATCTTTTTATTTTTATTTTTTTAGTAACGTGTCAAACTGCAGTCTTTAAAACCAAAACCCAAAGCAAATAAAGTTATTAGTTATATTTATTCACAGGCGTCGACTTAAAAAAAATACATATTAATATTAACAATATTAAAATGAACCAAAAATAAGTTTGAGTAGGAGGGGCTGTGTGACAACCAGATGTGGATGAGGTGAAGTTTCAGTCTGCTGCACTACTCCTGGCGGGCTGACGGAGGACGCGACCATGGAGGATGAAGAAGGGGACACCTATCCAGAGATGAGGCGCTTCGCCCCGCTGCTGCCCTTGCCAAGGCACCGCTCCCAAAGTGACACCTCGGGATTTCGCTCCAGAGTGATGTGCAGGCTCCGGGGGGCCCGCTCAGGTAGGGGACTGACTGACTCCTGTTCGGACATAAGACTCAGTTATCATGATAGACAACAATATATTCGGACATGACGGGTGCATCTGTTTGGGCCCATTTGATTTCTGTAATATTTTTGCATGTACACTCCTCCGTGGGTGTCTTTCCATTTGCTTTTGCAAGCAGTTATATATATTTTTAAAGATAGCAACTCTATATGTCTATAAAAAGCATCACATGTTTTTGCATTAACTTTATGACACACCCATCTTAAAACTTAATGCTCTCTTTTTTTTTTTTTTTTTTTTTTTTTTTAATGATTAATAATCAAGGTACCATAATTGTAAACACACTTGCTGAAGGATGCCACTTGTGCACACTTTTACACTGGAGAGTTGTGCGTGTATATGTGTGCATGGAGGCAGCAGATTATAAACGTTTATAGGGTCCAGCGGAAGGGTATCAAAATGGCTTCAAGTAGACAGGACAAATGCGCCCAGCGGTGTAACGCCTCAGCCATGGTGTTAACCACCTGTTTGTCCTCAGCATCTTTCTTAAATGTCAGTGTGACAGTTTAGCAGCCCTCATGGCTGCAGAGCGCATACCGGCCTGTGACTGTGTCAGTGGTTGAAACCACTTCCTGGACGCCATCTCCACTACTAGCCTCATTTTGCAGAAGTGCACCCATTTAACCAGTATTATGGGCAGGCTGATATGCCGATGATATGCTGGTTTTCTTGTGGGATCTTCCCTGTCCTGCAAATCTGATTAATCCGTTGTGGGATTATTGTCGCATTGGAAGTCGTGCTTCTTCAGCTCGTCTCACACAGGAAGTATTGGGTGTTTATATTACAGCTGTAATTACAGGAAATGGTTGCAGAGAGGAGCGGCTAGGAAACCAAAAGTCCAAAGCTATTTGTTGCTCCTGACATTCGACTGTTATTGTTTAAACCTCAAAAGAATAATAAGTGTAAACCACAGCTGCAGATGCTTCACACTAATGTCTTCAGGTAGAGTCCCATCAGGTTATTCCTGTCTGCTTCACTGTTAAATGACATGGGCTGAGATCAGAAATGTCATCTTGATCTTGATTTTTGAAATGTTGACCTCTGTCTGGACGTTTGCCATCGTTAAAAAAAAAAAAAACTCTGAGCAATGTTTAAAAAATAACTGAAGGGGGAGCTATTCCCCCATCATACTCAGTGAGACGTTTTGGCATGATGGTAACTAAAACTGCAATTCTCACAGAACATCATCCAAAAGTCAATTCAGTTCGGTAATTTAATAGGAAATGAAAAACGCTAATATTCTTTAGAATCATTACTCATATTTCAAGTGTTTATTTTCATGATTACATGTAATGGAACCTCTTTATTCAGTTTCCCGGACATTCTGGACATCAAATGACAAAACTAATCTATTGAAACGTATGAGTCCATGTACAGTAAATAAAATCAGTACTTGGTGCTTCGCTTGCACAAATTACTGCATCGATGCAGCGTGACGCGGAGGCCATCTGAGGCGTTAAATAAGCCCAGATTGCCATTGTAGTTGCTCGTCTGCGTTGTTTGCTCTGGTGTCTGTCGCCTTCCTCTTGACAATCCTCACGTTGACGGGTAAAATGAGTTTGCTGACCAATCTAGCACTGCGATGCCATGGTTATAAAAGCTGGTTTTGGTAGTCTTGGCAGGTTTGGGCAGGTACCAAGTGATGATGGAAAACGAAGTCAGCATCTCCATAAAGCTAATCAGCAGAAGGACATATGAAGCACAAAAAAGATTCCTTGATTTGATAAAAAGAAAAACACAAAAAAAAAAAAAAAAAAAAACAGTGGCCCAACATGAGCCGACAACATGGCACCCCAAGTCATCACTGACTGTGGAGACACCCCTATGGACTTTAAACAACGGTGTCTCTTTCTTTCCAATTTTCCTCCAGACTTTAGCATCTTGAATTCAAATGGAACATCAAGCAACAATCCTTTTTTTATCTGCAAGGGACAAAGATGTTCTCTGACATTATACCTGGTTCACCACTAACTTAACACAAAACTCTGACAGTTGTAGCCCTTGTCCCATATATGTCTATGTGTGGTTGCTCTTTAGGTGCTGAACTACTGCAGCTGCAGTCCGGGCATCGGGCATCTCTCCCAAACTCTTGGATGTTTTTCCTTCCACTCAAGTTGCCATTAATACATTTGCTGAAAGCCCTCTTACCAACTCCTGCTGCCTTTTGTAGCTTTTGTGCCCTCACTGTAGAGAGTGTCAATGACTGTCTACTGGACACACGTTATAAATGATAGATGGACTGAATTTATATACCGCTTTTCTAGTCATGCGGACCACTCAGAGCACTTTACACTCGAGTCATGTCCACCCATTAGCACTTGCTAACCTGCACACATTCATACACCAATTAGCAGATCGGTTGAAAACGTCAGGTTAATTGCCTTGTCCAGGGGGACATCAGCTGGAGTCGAACCAACCTTATGATTGTAAGACGACTCTTCCACCTGGCGCGCCACAGTCACCCAATCAATACCTTGTGTTCCTCATAACAAAAACATAACATTTCTGTGTTAGAAATGACTGTTTTGATCTTAGAATTAAAAACACTGTGAGGAACTAGGTTTTAGGTTTTCATGGGTTGTAAGCCATGATCTTTCAATTCAACAAATAAATGGATCGATACAATATACGTTTCACTTTTTTAAATAACGTCTTGAAAAACTTTTGGTTAATATTCTAATCTATGTAAATATATTCTATATAAGGGTTGAATAAGTCTGCTTAAAACTACCTTTGCTACAGCAGTTTCTAAGTTCAAGGGATTCCTGTTTGTAAGAAAATATGGGGGTATCATCTACTGTGCAAAAAAGAGATTTTACTGGGGCCATTAAACTCCCTTAGTACCTTACATCTAATTCTATGGAGGCAAGCTCTACCAGTCAGCAACCAGCCCTGCCTGACAGCCAGCAGCTCTGGTCACTGTGTTACCTCGGGGAATGTACCAAACAGGACTCTCTTTGTGATGGGAGTTAATTGTGGGCCTTTGGATTTTCACAGCATGGAGTCTCAGTGGCTATGCTCTCGGTAATCTGAATTCTGTGCATCCAAGGTTTGTGACTACGAATGCTGTAACATTCAAGGAACAGGGAAAATTCTTATTTGGACTCATGTATCTTTGAATATTGTTGAATTTGACTGCTTTGATTAGCTCCAGCATTTGCAGGCTTTAAGTGTTTGGCGTTTTTCTGATAAAGTCTCCACAGACCTTATGCTCAGGGGCCCCAAACCACAACACAATATTTTGTTGCCACCCTTCTCTGACCAAGAGTCCATGGAAATGTCAAGTGGTTGTGCTCTCACAGCTTTCCTGTATCCAGCAAAACCCTGGTCCTCTCACAGAATACAATACACCTGCTGATTTCTAAGCACGGGTGGCCTTCGTATATTACATAGGAATGCCCATGTTGAAATCTGTGCAGGCTAGAGATGTATCTATTCGCTGGTTTAGTATTTATTGTTCAGAATGCCCAAGAGAAACAGGATGTGCAGCTTTATTTGTTAGATCCTGCCTTAAAGTTCAGCTCCTCCTTTCTAAATATGTTCCTGTAGTTTGAATTGGTGGACAGTTTATTTTCTGTCGTTGCTTGTTGCAGACGTCCTTCTGCCATTCCTGACGGTTTAGCTTCATTAGTCCAATATTTGTCAGTCTTGAATTTTTAAGAAATCCTCCTGGCTGGTGATTTTATTTGGGTCAGGTTTATATCAGTGTCAGAAGATTTTAAGAACAAAGAATAGAAGACTATGTTTTTATGATCTTGCAAGGTAGTGGTGTTTTCTAGATTTTAATCCCATCAGAACCTTTGTTGTCTCCTTCTATGGGGGTGGGCGCTGTTGACATTGATGAGCCAGTTGTTATATCTTCTGGCTCGTCGTGGATCGCCTCGGCGGACTGCTTGAAAAGCCAAAGTCTCACCTATGCCATTTGTTTCCCCTCCATCTGTCTATCAGTAACTCTGTGGTTACTTACTAAGCCATTAACTCTATTAATATTTGTAAAAACGCCTCAGCAGCAGATGAGCAGGATGTTAACTCTACTCTGCTCAGCCCCCTATAACGATGTGCTCATAAGAATAAGTGCGTGTTTGGGCGTAATGGAAATGCCATGCTGACATAGTGGGTTGATTTGAAACGCTGGTGCTGCGGAAGACGAGACAAAAACAGCCGCTTTAAGCTGTTGACATATTAGGAAATCAGTGAAGAGGTTACATGAGTGGGGTTAAAGGGAAAAAGAGAAACATAATTGAAGTAGGGAATCTGGAATATACAGTATATAGAGCAATCACACTGACTGATGAAAGGGAAGTTGCTCAGAACTTTACTGCATATAGCTGCTCTTATGCAGTCGATAACCTAATGGTTGTGTGGACATTATGTCTGTCTTACTTTAGATGGTGTTAGAGTGTTCACATCAGCTCTCTATCACCCCGTCCCCCAAATGCGCACACACACACACACACACACACACACACACAAGCATGACATTTTTTGTCTCCTAATATTTAACACTAAAACCACAAATCAATCCTCCAAAAATGCACCTTAACATTTTTACACTGATTGAATGTAGTTGCAACGAGTTTAATCGAGTTGGGGTCCTATCAGCTTTTGATAGTACCACTGTATTACAGTGTGTGCATCTCATACAAATACATAAGTGTAGTTTTCAGATGATGATTTCATTTATTAAGGGGGAAAAATCTATCCAAACAACGTGGCCTTATGTTAAAATAAATCCCCTCTCCCCATGTTAAATGATGGGGTAACTGTTATGAACCGCAGTTTGCTGGTTCAATTTCACCATTACTGGGAGACATGTGGAATCAGGAAATCACCTAAACAGAACCTGTCTGACTGTGTGACATATTGTCATACAAAAAAAATCAAGAAGAGGTGAGAAGGAAAGTTATTAGACAATTTCAGATCATCTTTTTGTTCCTTGATCTAGCCGTGTTTATTACGTCTTAAAATCACCTTAAAGGTCTCGACATAGAATGGAGTTTTGCAATTGCCCCACCAATATTCAGAGGTGGGTAATGCAGGTTTCAGTAAGTAAAAAGCCAGTAGAGAGATTAGTTCCAACCAGTTGCATTTCCTGCTCCACAGCATAGACAGGGTCTAATGTTTAAAGTCACCTGGTTAAGTGAGCAGGGTCAAGGAAAACTAGACAGTGTTTTTACTACTTGAAGCCGGATTTACCCACCTCTGCCAATATTACACCAGGTATCCATCTTGGGAGGCAATTATAAACATATAACCACTATGAACTGTGAGGGCTAATATAGGATTACAGAACAAGTGGGATGGAGTAGAGGGTGCTGCTGCAGCATTGCAATCTGCAGGTGCTCACAGAACAGAGAGATTGTATAATTTTCCAGTGTCCGTCTGATCTGAGAAATATCTGATGCATCACATAACATGCCGAGTATGGTGCAAAAGCACTGAATTCGAATGCCTGCCTGTGTGAGGACGAAGAAGCAGAGCTCAGCACTGTTTGTGGGTTTTTCTCCTAGGAGGAAACTCGCATCTAACACAAGTGAAATCTGCACTTATAGGCCACACCCCTTTGGTTCCGCATCTGGCTGCGTGATCTGAAAGTGCACAAGGCACGTAATCTCAGCTGGTTAAGTTCTATGATATGAAAGTACAAAGTGGTCTCTAATGGGGGCGGGGGCTTTGTGGTTGCAAACCTGTGATCTAAAAGCTGCTGATGACTTATATAAGTCTGAAGAGGGAGACAAAGCCATTTCTAAGGCTTTGGGACTCCAGCAAACAACAGTGAGAGCCATTATCCAGAAATGGATACCACCTTACTCCAAGTCAAGAGGGCAGAATGACAACCAAATACTGTATACCTCAGTTGTTTTAGTTAAGTTCAGTGTTCATGATTGAGTAAAAGGAAGGAGACTAGGCACAATGGCGTCCATGGGCGAGTTCTCGGGCTAAAACTACTGTTGATCAAATAAAGTGACAAAGGCCTGTCTCACATTTACCGGAAAACATCTAAATAATCCCCAAGACATTTGGGAAAATGTTCTGTGGACATTTTTGAAACGTGTGCGTCCCTTTCATTGGTGGCTGGTGATAAAAAATAGTGTTTGTGTTGTGAGGGTTTGGGTGTGTACTAGAGATCAGGAATTGCAACACAACAATGGACTCTTCTTAAAAATAAATCAGTCTGCAGTCACTTGCCTGTCATGACGTGGGTTTTGTTTTTGTGTTTTGGGCTGCTCATGTTTCCACTCCATACATCTGATCCCAGCCATCACTCACCTTAATTAGTTCCACCTGCTGCTGCCGCTAATCAGACTCACCTGTCACTCTCCTTTCATATACCTGTCTCATTCAAGCTCCCAGTGCCAGAATGTCCCATCTCGTCCCGCTGCCTACGTTTGGTCTCTCCCAGTGCCTTGTCGTGCAGCCTGCTGTCCCTTTTTGACCTGTTCTCGCCCTGCCCTCACTAGTTTAACTAGTGCTTTTGTGCACCGCCTGGTAAAGGTTTCTCTTTGGGATTTCTGTGTCTCGCTCTGCCCACACTGGGAACATCTCGGCGGCTTCTAGTCAAGTCTGGTTCTGCCTGCATCACCTGGTCAGCCTGCATCTGTCCGTTCCTGCCCTGGTAAACCATTCCTGCCTGGCTGTCGTTCCTGTCGCCTACTTCCTTTCAAAATAAACATTTTCAACGCAAACTCTGTGTCCGGCTAAAATATCGGGTTCCCAGCATACACAGGATCATTACACTTGCCTGCAGCTGGATTTTTAAGTCTGGTGGGTCTGACCTGAAATCCTTTATCTGCTTTGCTTCCTCAAGCAAAAGCCTTGTGAAATTATTAATTTGTAAATAAATTACCATGTTTTCCTTCGCTATGGCATTCTTCTCTGTCTTACTGTTGTTGTTGGTGTCTGACTCTTCCATTTGTATGTTTAAAGACATTCGCACCCTCATACTGCGTCGCTTAATTGCCAGGTGCATGACTTTGATTGACAGGTATCATAAATTAATCTGATTGGATGAAGAATGACACAAAAGTCGCTGATTGGTCACGGAGGCTGACAGCTGCGCCAGAGGAGAGTCTTTAAAGGGCCAGTTCCACCGGTTTGTATTAGCTGCGCTGCATGGCTCTGCCCGTTTGTGAGTGTTTCAGGAGCAGTTATTTTTTATTTTCTTTGAGAGCCAGCCCAGGTTCCTCCGGCTCTGCTGTAGAGCAGGGTCACACTGACCTGATTCAAGAGCAGTTTTTAGTGAACTCGCTGCTTTTCAGTGATTGGCCGAGGGGTGAGGATAAATTAGGTTTTTCTTCGAAGAAGTCCAGAGAAACTGAAAAGCTACAACATTAATATTAATGACCATCAAAGTATCATTTTATTTTTTACAAATCATGAAACACACCTGATGGGAAAAAAAAAGATCAGTTCAGCTTTCTATACCCAAACGCGCTGTATCAGATCCATGGATTTATCGAGGCTTTCTCTCATCTCGCGCTGAAAGCTGTTGAGGTTTGTCTCTGAAGTCTCCATCCATCCACTTCATACAGCAGAACACAGCGACTGTCTGGCTTTCACACTCAGAGCACCTGGGGGGAGCAGCGGGGGGCTTTCGCAGAGGTGCCACACTGAAAGCTGCTGGAGATTGGTCAACGTCTGACGCTCTCTTCGCTGAGAAGAGCAGCCCGCATCCTGGGAATTAGCGCAAATTCACACCTATAAAAATAATTTCACTGCGGGGAAAAATCTTTTAACATGTTCTCCGCACTCCCGACATGGCTAAGGCAAAAGATCTCATAATGCTGTAAATTTTAACTCTGTGACTGCAAACAGCTGTAGGGATCAGTGGTCAGCTTCAGCAGAAGTGGCCGCTATAGGGAGCTCGGACCCCAGGAAACCACTTAAACTCCTTCGGCAGAGAAGCTTGCGGGCTAAACAGCTAATTTCCGTCTCTCCGCTTCTCTTTCAAACACACAGTTTCAAACCTTCAGACCTTCTTGCTGCAAGGCAACAGCGCTTACCCACTGCGCCACATGGAAGCCAAAAGTTTAAAAACATACATACACACTCATCTGTCTAGTGTCCAATAGCATTTAAAAATATTGATTTACAAAAACGCCTCAAATAAACCAAAAATTAAATGGGAAAGCTAAACAATCAGAAGTCAAGACACATTTGAGAGAAGAGATGTGATAATTCCTTTGTGTATTGTAATTTATGTTTAATGTGTCAACAGTTTTTTTCCCCTGCAATTTTAAAGGACACGACAGCCATATAAAAGCAAAGAAGCATTTCAACGCGTTGACAATGAAACATGATGTAGTATAATACCATGGGGCTACTTGGTACAGTATTATTCACTGAATGTCAATTTAGTAATTCAAAATCAATTGTTTGTAATTAAAGGTGTCATTAGGAGTTAAGAGGTGTCTTTATTTTCTTATTAATCAGATTTTTTTCTATTGCAGGATTTAATTCACCCATTTTTTTGCCTTCAACCCTAAGGCAGTATCCCAGGTCAAACCCATAATTCAATCCTGCTGTGTTAAGTCAAACTAGGACTGGATCATCAATATTTGAGCAAAATAGTCCTAATGGCATTGTATTTTTATGTCTTTGTGTCAGAGGGAAAATTGAAAGCAACCATCTGGCTGCGCCTCTGACTGCAGTCTGTTGTGCTTTGAGGTTTGTCTCTCTCTCTCTCAAGAGTCTCTGAGCATTGATTAGTTGGCGTTGCGATTCGTGCAGATGTTGTGTTCATCTAATGTGTATTCAGTATGTACTTTGTTTATTTTTGTCATGGAAGGTGCCATAGTCTTCAGATATGATCCTATTGTGTTACTAAGCAACAATCAGACTGAATAAATATGAAATAGGTTTTGTTTACAGAGTAAACTGCCAGCTAATGTGCTTCAACAAGATACTTCTGATGTCACATCTGATTTAATTACAATGAGAAAACAACTCAACAACAACCAATGAATGAAACATCAAACCCTGATTGGTGCGATTTCACTATTACATTCAAAAGATTCTTGGATATATTTGTTAATAAAATCAACAAAAAGTTAACAAGAAGCACTTATCTGCAAATTTACTCTTGATCGTATTTCTTTCTTTCATATTTTGCCATATTTGTATGTTAGTTAACACCTGTACACAGTGTTAGGACATTCAGTGTTAAGATTTTTAAACAAATACAAATGCAAAACAAAACACAAAGTTTAATGTAAATTTGAAAAAATGTAGATTGATGAGGTGATTCCTACAAAATCTAATCTCAAAATCATAGATCCTATCACTCTGGGTAAGAAAATGTATATACTTTTTAGAATAAAGGATCTTATAGAAAATATAAAATGTTTTGAATCAAATTTAAAGAAGAAACAGTATTTTTGAAAGTTCGTCTATTTTTTTGACAAAGCAAAGTGAACCAAAGTATTTTTATTTTTATTTTGTCAAAACAAATATTTGCAACAATCCCTAAAAATCCCTAAAAAATCCTAAAGTACACATACTCCAAAGTATTTTTTTGTGATTTATGTGACAGGCTGACACAAAGCGGGGTATTATTGTGACGTGGAAGAAAAAGGGCACGTGGTTTTCAAAAGATTTTGACAAATAAAATCTGAAAAGTGTGGTGTGCATTTGTATTTAGCACCTAAGTCAGCGCATGCTTTTTCTGCAGGGAAAGCTGCGGGTCTTTTGGTGTGTATTGCAGGTTCAGGTTTTGCCCATTTGTTTTCGCAAAACAGCTCAAAGTCAGATTGGATTGCAAGCATCTTTAAACAGCACATTTCAATTTAATTTAAAATTATATTTAGGTCTAGACATTCGGTGGAATATTCTAATATGAATATCCACAAGCTGTCCTGTTGGAGCTCTTGCTCTACGTTTTGGATCATTGTTCTGCTGGATGGTAAACCTCCTTCCCAGTCTCAAGTGTTTTAGAACCTCTAACATGTTTTCTACCAGGATTACCCTGTATTTAGATGTTCATGTTAACTGACTAGCTTCTCTGTCCCTGCTAAACAAAAGCATCCCCACTATGTTTCAGACTCGGGCCCTGCAGTCTTAGTTTAACACTACAAATAATTTAGCAATTATGCCAAAACGTCCAATTTTTGTCTCATCTGACCAGGACAATTTGTCCCAAGTAGTTCTTCTGTTCCCTTCATGGGAAGTAGGACAATCCTGGACAGTAAGGAAGATGGACAGAGATGCAGAGATGAGATGGATGAGGGCTGGAAGGAGAGAACGGGGACCTGAGATGGAAACAAACATTAAGTTTTAATGCTCTTCGTCAGAGCAAGTGGATGGAAGAACGAGCGGGCACACAGTGGTTGGAAACAACGAGGGAGGGAGGGAAGAGTGATGAAGCAGGGAAGTGCAGAGAGGCAGAGGGAGGGGAGAGTGCACAAGAGACGTAAGGACACAGAAAATAGGGAGGAGGGCGAGCTAGTGGAGGGCGGGAGGGTGGCAGAGAGGTCGTGTGTGTCGACAAGAGACAAGGATCAGGTCGCACTCCTGTTCATATTCCCCCCAGGATCAAAACATGGAACATGACGGTGAGTTTCCTCCTTGTATTAAAAAAAAGTACTTCCCTGTCTGCCTGTAAGTGTGTGTGTGTGTGTGTGTGTGTGTGTGTGTGTGTGTGTGTGTGTGTGGTGTCTTTGACATTATGACTGTTTCAAACTTATAAACATAAAAAGAACACTTCCTCTGCTATTTCCTCTAACATACTCAACTTCATTTATAGCTTATCTGTCAGTGATTGTTTTACATGTTAGACACACCCGGTGTAATCAAGGATCGGAGTCTCTGATTGTTTAGCATTACTAGCTGCTGTAAAAGATCACTTGACTGAGTGGTAGTCATCTGCCTGAAGCCTGTTTTTCTTGCACTGCGACACAGCGATACAGCACACTTTACGTATTACCATTCACATACTAATGTTTCAGCTAGATCATCTAGGAGCATTTCTTTCCTCTCCACCAGCCTTCTGTTGTGTTGTGAGAGCCAGATTTGCTGTTGACACTTCTAAAAGCCATGAAGAAATGATGATTGTGTGCTTCGTTTCAGATTACTCTGCTTTGTAAGTCTATAAACACGAAGATTATTAGCAATCAGGGGGGAAAAAACTAATGGCATCTGACCTCAACAGAGAGAAGGAAGCATGTCAAGATTAATGACGCCTAACAAGGTTGGCTATAGCCAACTCAGGTACGGCAGTGCATCGGCTGGAGTATCATTCAGCCAGAGTAGAGCTGCAGGCTAAATCAGGCCTGGGTTATCTTGTATAGTTTGATTACCGTTTACAGAGTTTCTCACAACATTATCAGTTGTTTAATAGGAAAAGGCTCTGCTGCTGTGTTTAAAGGGCAAACGGTCCACACTTACATATATTACTCCTTTGAACACCACAGTTTCCCAAAGTGTGCGTCTCACTCATGCAGCACTTCTCAGTATAAAATTAGAACCTACTGTGGATGTAGTGTTTTCTTTTTTATATAATGAGTCATGAAAAAGCATTGTCATGGACAGCACAACAATACTATTTAAAGACAGAAATCTGTAAAAGACATTTTCTTGAACTTAGAGAAAAGTTTTAGTGTACTTAAATGGTGCTGAGCAGATTCCCTCTGTGTAAAAAGTTTTGTGTTTTGTCAAAGAGGTGTGGGTTTGCCACAAAACAAATTGTTATGATTGCAAATTTGTGAATCACAATTTTTGCAAGGCAAAGCAGCCACTGGGATCATTCCCGCACGCATATGTAAGCTTGAAGTGACTTTGCTATGAGCTCTATGGTAGGTCACAATCCTACATGTACAGTGGTGTGAATAGGTTGGTGCCATGTTACCCGGTAATGTGGCACATGTAAGGTTTTGTCACACTAAAATGTTTCAGACCATAAAAAGTTTTTATGTCAAACAAGGATAACAAAACTAAATACGAAACGCATTTCGTTAAAAGGGGGAAATCTGTTCAAATGGAGAAAGCTGTTCAAAAACAACATAACCTTACGGTATGTGTCCTATTGCTAAATTATGATTAAACGCAAATTGGGAAATCTGAGTTCCATTTCACAAGCCACACCAAGACCTGATTACTGCCAGACCTGTACAAACAACAAATTGCTTAAATATAACCTGTCTGACAAAATAAGATCATATCATGCTCCAATCAAAAGAAAGTCAAGAACAGATGAGAGACAAAGCCATTAGCATATATCCAGTTGGAAAGGGTTACAAAGCAATTAGGCTCACTGGCTTTAGCAAATCCAGGTGACCTTAAATACCAATGAAGAAACCATGGAACAGTGGTAGGGGTGAGAGATATGGACATTACATTTATTCACAATATATTGTGGTACTATTGTGATAATGATGAAAGTGGTAATAAAAGACTATTACCAGCTTCTTGTAGTCTTTTTATGTAACTTTGTGGCTGTGATTTCATGTCAATTATAGCTCCATAAATACAAATACTGTCCTTGAAAAACACATTTAATAATGTAACATATATTAAAACGAAATTTGAAATATGTTTCATCAGGACACAAGTCACATAAAGAAATTTGATTTTTATCACTAAGCTGCACACAGTGATGCCATTTAATTATATTTTTGAGTTTATTGACATCTATTGATGCTCTGAAGAAACCAACAGTGGAGAAAATAGCAAAAATAAAAATCCTGACAATACTGGCAGTTTTTAGGGTTTTCGGACATTACTAATTGGACTTTATCATTGTCAAATTCTTATGGTAAGAATGTTTTCATGATAACGATAAAACGATACGATAAAGGCCCAGTCCTGGTGGAAAGCTGACCGAAACTCAAAGAATGCATCAACTCATCTAGCAGGTCATAAAAGAACCCACAATTACACCGAAAACACTGCAGGCCTCACTTCCCCGAGGAAGGGTCAGTTTTCATGAGATGCCAAGCAAAACTTGAATTCATGGGAGAGCAGTACAGGGGTAACCAATGTAAAAGAAAACAAAGCACATTTGTTCCCCTAGACTTTTTGGAAACAGTTTCTGGGCTTACAAAACATTTCAGAAGAAGTTCATACCTGGTGGTGGTATTGTGATGGTCAGGCCCTGCTTCAGGACCTGGATGACCTCTCCCGTTTCATCTGAGCATGAATTCTGCTTTCGACCAGAAAATCCTGGGCAAGAATGTCTAGCCATCACCTTGCGACCTTGAACCCATCTGCACTTGGGTTATTCAGGAGGACAATAATCTGAAGACCACCAGCAAGTGCGGCTCTGAATGGCTAAAGCAAACAGTATGATTTCATGTGGCCTATTGAAAGTCTGAAGTTAAATCCTTTCAACATGTTACAGTATGACCTTGCTCAGTCTGCTCATGCTCAAAAACCCTGCCATGTGTTCTGAATTAAAACAACTGTACAAAGAGGAGAGGGACAAAGGTTCCCCACATCGATGTAAAAGACAGTTCCAATGATGACAATACTTGATGACAATTGTTGAGCACAGGGATGATATAGCCAGTTATTAGGAATGGGAGGCAAAGCAATTTTTCCATAGGCTCAGCTTAGTTTGGATAACTTCTTGTAGTGTTACTGGTTAATAAAGGACCCATGTGCAAAGACTGACTATGGCAAAAAAACAAAGTTCTTTAATAATTAGCAGTAAGGAGAATTTACAGTGGAATCACAGGAAGAGCAGGAAATAGAGCACAAGTAGTGTAATGGGAGGAACCAGCAAAGTGGAATGAAAACCAGTGAGCTTCTATACTGAGGGAAAAGTGGAGAATGCCCTTCAATGCAGGTGCATTAATCAAGGGATTTTGAATAGCTGTTGAGGACAGCAAACAGGCAGACCGAGGGAAGGTGAATAATTAACATAGAAGAATCTAAACTGGACACAAAGAAGCTACAAACCGAGGGGAAAAGGTTTAACGCTGATCTAAGAGAAATAAATCCCAACACACAAAGAACAGGAAAACAGCATAAACTAAGAAACTAAACACAAAAGAATGAGCTTATCTGACAACATCCTTCTAGCAATAATGAGCACAAAA
The DNA here is from genome assembly GCA_037039145.1 of Fundulus diaphanus. Lineage (NCBI taxonomy): Eukaryota > Metazoa > Chordata > Actinopteri > Cyprinodontiformes > Fundulidae > Fundulus > Fundulus diaphanus. The sequence goes on along the minus strand of CM073121.1, from coordinate 24,699,790 downwards.
AAATTAGCTGAATATGGCTACATCGTTTAAACAATAATAAAAGAACTCAGAAGTGAGCAAAACACCACTGTAAACCAAAACACTCAGTGATGTTCTTTCCCTAAAAAATAAAGTCATCAGTTGAAAACTAGATTTTTTTTATTCAGTCAAGTAGTTTTTGTCAGAACTGGTTCGATGATCAGCAATATTTAAGTGCGACGAACCTCCCCTCACCAAAAAAACAAAAACAAATGTTCTCTTCATGTGCTTTATGTGGACTTCTTCTGTCATTTAGTCCCAGCGTAATTTCAGCCTTTTTGTGCCTGTGCACCAAATCAACTCTTTCCAAAACCGACAGTTTCCCACTTATTATTGACAGTTCCTCCATCTCCCCCTCCCCCCAGGTTAAGAGTCTGGGTGTCATCCTCGATAGCACCCTATCTTTTCAATCCCATATCAATAACATTACCCGGTCTGCCTACTTTCACTTAAGAAACATCAACCGCCTCCGTCCCTCCCTTACCCCACACACTGCTGCCATACTTGTGCACAGCCTTGTCACCTCCCGACTGGATTACTGCAACTCTCTCCTCTTCGGCCTTCCTCAAAAATCACTCCATAAACTACAACTGGTCCAGAACTCAGCTGCTCGCATCATAACAAGAACTCCCTCTATCCACCACATCACCCCGGTCCTCCAACAGCTTCACTGGCTCCCTGTGCAGTTCCGCATTCAATATAAAATTCTCATGGTGACATTCAAGGCCCTTCACCACCTAGCCCCCCCTTATCTGTCAGGCCTCCTGCACATTCCCACCCCCTCCCGTGCTCTTAGATCCTCATCTGCTTTACACCTGTCTGTCCCTTCCGCCCGTCTCACCACCATGGGGAGCAGAGCATTCAGCCGCTCTGCCCCCCGCCTCTGGAACTCTCTACCACCCCTACTTAGAAACACGGACTCACTTCTAAATTTTAAATCACAACTCAAAACTCATCTGTTTAAGACTGCCTATTCTCTTTAATTATCAATTTCCCTGTCCCAGCCTCGGTATTTTTTAAATGATTTTTGTTTTGATTTTGTTTCTGACTTTTTACCCTTCTGTACGGTGACCTTGAGTGTCTAGAAAGGCGCCTTTTAAATAAAAAAAAAAAAATGTATTATTATTATTAATTATGATGATTTACCAGCACAGCAAGTTTACATTTATGCACTTCTAGGAGTGTTTCTAGACTATTGGCCATCGCTGACAGCACCTTCACTTCTGCATTTAGAGACACTAAAGTTAGAAACAAAGCCACACCTTCAGCTTCAGTTATGCCACAAATGCAGCTGGGTTTGTGATATACGTCTCCCTGTTGCCTGCATGCTTTAATATTTAATAGACACGTGAGTCCTGCTCTGGTAAAACAACATAACTTCAGATTGATCCACTTGTTTGACAGGTAGATCTCATGGCAGACATTCACACTTGCTTTTTTAAAAAATAACTTCCTTTCTCTGGGGACTCTCGTGTTGTTGTTTTTTTAGATGGACTGTTTAACTGAAAGTCAGTTTTATTTTATGCAACTTTTATTGCACCTGAAACCCTGGGTTTAATGTGTGAGCTTCAAAGCCTTGTGTAAAACAGTTTGAGGCTTACTCAGCTAAACCAGACCATGGTGTGTGGGTAAAAGCTAGCTGGACTGAAACCAAAGCTACCATTATCAACCACTGTTAGTCTACTTTAAAACAAACCGTGTTTAGGCCTGAAAAGGTGAGCCAACACCATCGAAACACAACTTAGTCAACATGGCGGACATGCTCATGACAGCTATTTCTGCAACTGATAATGGCTAGCTCGTAAATGTGTGGAGATTTGACCCTATAAAGTTGGAGCATGCAGGTCCAGAAAGAAAAGATGTTCACTCTCCATGTTTGGGTTTTACAGATATGTCTCACAACCTAATTTCATTTGCGCTATATTTGTAAATTTCTGCTTTTTTCCCCCTTATGTTTACTATTGACCAAACTACACAGTGCAAATCTTTTTTCATGCCAGTGCTTCTCTGTGTATCTCAAGCTTGCTTTGTTCTGGCTTTCCTGTCTGGCAGGATGTCAACTATTGATTTATGCAGACAACATTTTAGCAGTGATGGCAGCTTATGGGTTGCGCCTAACGGAATACAACAAACAGGAGATTGGATTTCAGGCAATGAGAGTGGAAGATGTGGAGAGGAAGAGAAAGAGAAGTCATTGCTAACTTTATTCTTGTATTAGAATACTGCACTGATGAGATCAACTAAAATGATTGGGAGTGTATGAGATGGTCAGCAGGGAGATGAAGGTTTATTTTCAAAATTTGGTGGTAAACACTTTTTGATGTGCAGAGTAGAAGGGCGCGCAATAACAGAAGTACGTCTAATATTGAGGGATCATCTTTATAACTAGTGGCCTAAACAAAAGCACATGCAACAAAGCAATTTATGTTTAATTGTGCAGCAAAGGTAGGACCAACAAAGAATAGTGCAGAATTGTGAAGTGGAAGAAAAATATATGTGCCTTTTATTTAAATGTTTTTGCACATCTAGATACTGAACTTTTTTGCTCGTTCTTCTTTGCTAAACAACTCCAGCTCAGTCTGTTTGAATGGAGTGTGAACGGTTTTCCAATCCTTGCCACATATTCTCAGCTGGATCTAAGTCTAGACTTTAACAGGGCAATTTTTACACATGACTATTCCTATATCTACCAACTAAAGGATATTGTATTGCGTGCTTATGGTTGTTTTGCTGCTGGCCGGTGAACCTTCGCCTCAGTCAGTAAAGGTTGCCCCTTTACTGAACTCCAGCCATCCTCCAATGAACTTTGACCAGGATCAAAAAATTGCCTCTTTTTTTTCTTCCACTTCACAACTATGCCCAGGAATATACTGTCCTAATAGTCCTAATAAACTATATCAGGTTCAGGGGGTATTGATACTTTTACAAGGCACTGTATTTAATAATTTAGTATTTGGTTTTAACCTACACCTATGCATTAGGGTATCATGGCTATATACATGTAACTGGGGTTAAATGGTTAGACGAAAGCGGTAAGTAACTTTAATGGATAAAGGTGGAAAGGGTTTTTTAGTTCTCTGAAAAGATGCTCCAGCAGATGAATTCATCAAAATTTTAAAGGGCAAAATGAGATGTCCTTTCCTGTTAGCACAACTCCTCCCATATTGATCTCATCGATGTATCATGGAGAGCAGTTTTCCACTGGGGCTTGACTGTTGTAGAGATGAAATGAAAACCTTGTTCCAGTGTCTGTCTAAAAAAAAATAGGGACTTAAGCCTTAAATTTTCTTTTAGTTTGTGTGTCAGACTTTAGTTAGAAAATAGTCTTTGCTGAGTATTAGTGGCACCATCACTAAATACAAAAGCATGACTTGCAAATGGTAACACGACCCTATGGCATACAAAAACAGTAATATACTTTTTAATTTATAACTTAATTTGATGGACCTCTGCACATGTATAACGGCATTTCATTGATACTCCTTCTCTAGTTCTTCCTTTGCTCAGCTGGGCCTCTGGTTCTTGTTGAGTCACACTTTACTGTTTTGACAGTTTGGCGGCTGAATCATGATCCCACCGTGGCAATCTCTGAACACTGACTCTTAAAAGGTCACTCAGTTAGTAATTTCTCATACTCGAAACAGGACCAGCGAGTGTTTGGAGTGTGTTTGTTTCTGCTTTAGACTGAGCCTGCTGTGAAATTGCACATATGTTAGGGGGCATTGGGAGTATTGGACTATACCATGGAAGACACTGAGTTTAATAAATAAATCAGAGAGAACAGAACCCTACTGAGGACATAGCACTTAAACAATTATTATCTCTTGTTCTGCTGAGGTTACTACTTAATATTTGATGACTTTCTTCCTTCCTTTTGGCCCCACTTCTCTGGCACCTCTTCTGTCTCTCCTTCAGCTGCTATGGTCTTTGAACTGTCAGGCTGCTTCAGGTGATCTCTGCTATTTAGGACCAGGACAATTAGGACCACCTTCCTGAAAGAAATATATGTAAATGCAGGTATAAATACTGATACACAAGTTGTAATATCGTTAATGTGCATTTCTCCAACATTGAAAGGAGTATATTTGTTGTGCTGGTCATTGCAGGTTGCACAGATTACAAGTAAAAGCATCATATTGATCCGGGGTAAATCTAGAGGGGCCTTTGTTCTGTGGCTGGTCAGATCGTCACAAAGTTAGAAACCTGTACAGACGGTTTGAAGGAGAATGATTATGCATACAGTGCCAAGCACAATGCAGTCAGATCTACCCTAAAGCGATCAGGCTAATTTTGGCATACCCATGAAACTGGACCGCACCATTAGCTACATCTTCTGATAAACATGGTGGCTCTGTTTTGACTGTAATAGATCGGCTGACAGAATGCCAAGAATGAAAACTTCTCACCATACCAGTTCAATAATGTTGTCAGAGTCTGATTGAGCTGCATTTTGCATTTAAAAAGGTCATCAAAAAACATCTGGAATCTTCTCTCAATTTTGCTAATTTTGTACTTGGTCTGGGTCTGACATTGTGTTATTGGGGAATATTATTTTTGTATTATTTTTTTTTCTTTTAAGGAAGATATGAACTGTAAAGTGCATTCGGAAAATGACGCGGCAGAAACTGTATCAGCAGTGAATATGTTTATACAAGAGATGTACAGTATGCCAAAAATGTATTCATACCTCTTGAACTTTTCCACATAATGCAACTATCATGATGTGTGATTGTGGAGCAGGATCCAAGTGCAGTCATGAACTTTGGGTAAACGTGCAGATATTTACCGAATAAGAAATTACTCAGACTTATAGGGATTTATGAGGAAAACAGGAGTGTGATAATCAGAGGATAATGACAAGCAGCTGAGGCAGGAGGTATAAAAGCTGAGGGAAGGAGACTAATTAACACAACTAAAGCTGACCTGACATACAGAAAAACTATTGACACAGGGGAAAAGATATATATGTATAAGAAATTATTTAAAATGTACAAAGAACAAAACCCGGGAATAAACTAAAACACCAAACACAAAGGCATGAACTAATATGGCAAGACCTAAATCAACAAGGAAATACTAAAAACACAAACAAAAATCAAAACTCATTTTGATTTAGACAGCAATGTTACAATCAAAAACATCAATGATTCTTTTTTTCCAAATTCCAAAAAAAAAAGGAAAAAAAAGAAAAAAAATGATCTTAAAATATCTTAAGCTCAGTCAGATAGGTTGTTGAAAATTTGGGAACATGAATTTTCAAGTCCAGACACAGATTCTTGATTGGATTTGGATTTTCACTGGGCCATTCTAACACATACATCTGCCTTGATCTAAACCAATCTGTTGTAGTTCTGGCTGCATGTTTAATGTGGTTGTCCAGCAGGAAGTTGAACCTCCACACCAGTATCAAGTCTCTAATAGGTATTTTCCAAGATTGCCCTGTGTTTAGCTGCATCTAGCTTTCCTACCGAAGAAAAGCACACCAACAGCATGATGCTGCCACCACATGCCACAGTCAGTTTTCCTCCACACAGTGTTTAGCATGTAAACCAAAAAGATCATTAGTGGTTTCATCTGGCCAGAGCACTTTCTTCTTTATGCCAGGGGTGTAACATACATGGCCTTAGGAAAATAGCAAGTGGGACTTCTTTTGGCTATCTTTCAGTGATGGCTTTGTTCTCGACGCTCTTCAATAAAGACTTGCTGTATGCACAACTTACAGCTGTTCTGTTAAAAAAGTCACTCACCAGAGCTGTGGATTGCCACAGCTCCTCCAGAGTTAGGCGTCTTGGTGGCTTGTTAAATTTAGGATCCATTTAGTCAGACTGCCATGCCTTGCTACATTTGAAGTTTTGCGATGCTGGCACACATATGTGGTTGCGTATATATCCGTATATATCTGTATATATAGTTGTATATCTGTCTGTCTGTCTGTCTATATCTAACCCTTTTGCTCTGTTAAGTGCTTCCATCCTCCTGTTCTGTCTTTATCCTCCCACTTCCTCCAGGGCTTCCTGCATCTTCAATTATCCACTTCCATCTCATTCACTAATAACCTTCCTATAAGGCTGTCGCAGTTGCTCCCAAATTAAATTTTTGACAGGGCCCTGTTGTCAGACATGGTGATTAAACTAACTAATGATACTTTCACTGTAGGTGCATGCAGTACCTGCAGTGCACATATACAAAACCACACATAATATGCACTACTCATTTTATTCTGTAAATAAGCCAATGTTTGAAGTTCACAGGCTTTAAGAATATGTTTCCTTTTAAGATTACATAAAACCTAAGACTAAGTTTTCCTCTCTCTTCTGACCTATGAGGCAAAAGATAGACAGTCCTGAGACTGGGAAAGCTTTTGTATTGAGCAACGTTATCATCTCCACTGGCCTTTTTTTCTCCGTTGACTTGAAATCAATTGCTTCTTATGAACACTAGATGGCAGTCTTGATTTAGAGACGACGTCATTTCACTCTTGCCGTACGTTCCAGTCACGTTTATAAGAGTCTAACCTCTCGAGTTGTTTAATAAGATTTATGATTGTGCAAGTGGGGATCAGCAGTAGTAGGATTAGAGTTACAGTAAAATGTGCATGAAGCCCATGCAATGCTCTCTGAAGTCATGCAAATCTAGTCGTGCATGTATTTGTGTGTGTAGTGTGCTGATGGCTCTCTCCTGTCAGGCGGTGTTCTGCAAGGTTTCAGCTGACACTATGTTGACGCTGATGGCTAACGCCGTCCCTCATACGCACACAAACACATTCAGACACTATTGCCTTAGGCCAGTGTCAGAGATGCTTGGCTTGGTTCATAATAGTATTTCTATTATTAACCATATTACTATGGCATCCTTCTGACAAATTGACAGATTTGCCTCTGTATGACCCACAGCAGAGCTCAGTGCCGTCCTCTACTCTTCTGAGCCGGCAGAACCTACTGTACTCATCTGAAGCCGCTGACCTTATCCCGACCATAAGCCTTTTTTGATTACTACGGACTAGCAAAGTGTTGCCCTATAAACATCTTTGAAGGGTTTTGGGCCAAAGTTCATGTACGCCTTTTTTTCCGCAGACTTAGAAAATCACATTATTGCTCTTTGAAAGTCAAGTCAAATGCATCTAGGGAAGGTTGGATTATTTTAGGTAAAGGCAGAGCAAAGTGTGAATGTTCTACTACAAAAAAAACCAATCTCTGGTTAGGTATACATCCACAGTACAGAAAGACACAGGACCTTCTTTCCAATTGTCTGATATTAAATCAGGCTAGACTACTCCTGTTTAAGCTCAGTTAGGAGTATCAAAATTATTTATCTTAACTAAATCCCAGGATAATGAGAGAGACTTTTTATTTAATTTTATTATTTTTTAAAGACAAAAAGGTTTACATGCCGTGTCTTTCAACAATTTAGGAAAGCCCAAATAGTGATGCCATAGCTTTTGTCATGTTTAGGACGAAAGACTCTGAATGAGAGCAATTACAGAGGCAGACAGTTTAGTTAAAGTGTTTGTCAGGTTGTGGTTTGAACAAAAGAAAGATGTCAGCGGGTTGAGGATCTTCCGGGCTCTGCTGGGAAAAGATGAAGAGGCTGGTGAATAACTTGGACTGGACTGGTGGAAATTGTGTAGGGAGGAAGAACTCACTGAGGAGGAGGCTTGGGTTTGGTCGGGGGGGAGTGCTGCCCAGAGGTCCAGGTTGTCGGTACAGGTCCGGTTAGTTCTCTCCTGTTGGTTTGTTGGAGGGTGGACAGGCAGGTGAGCGCAGGCAGGATGGCTGAGCGGATTAATGGTCCGAGGTCCTTCTCGGGTTCTCGGCTGGTTTGCTGGGAGTTTCTCTGACACGAGTCCAGAGTCTGTGGTTCTAGGCAAGGTATCTCTTTGGTTGGATCCAGAGTGCTAGGAGGAATAAAATACAGGCTTGATCAGGTTCAGGTTCAGGTTCAGGTGGTAACAAGGACTAGACAAGGATTTTGTCTGTACCACGAAGCGTTAACGAACTGACGGCCTCCTCCTGGTTCCAGCTCCTTAAGAAGGGCCCTAATTAGCCCTGATGGAATGCACCTGCTGTGGAGAGAGAGGGAGAGAAACAGACCTGCACCTAGACCTCAGAGTATGACAGCTTTTAAATGTCATATACAGTATATTGATTTACAACATATGAGTTAACTGAAGGCCTGTGAATGTATTTCAAGGCCACACATCAAATGCAACCGCTGCCTTGTGTTACTTCTTCTCAAAATCAAAAGAAATCTGGCCGCATAACAGGCAGAAAATTGTGAGCCTTACACTAGTTTTGTTCATCCGTTGGTGCAATTTCCAGCTGCCAGAGGGGCCCACCTTCATCCATTCAAACGTTTATATGCAAATATAAACACCACGGGTGGAGACGACTTCCATGTCCGAATAATGAACCCGTTTCGGTGCCAAATGTGGAAATCCACCCCAGAACAAAAGCAAAAGAACCGCGGAAAATGCTAGCTGAATCTGGTGAAAGTGTATCGTTATCTACAGTAAATCAAGTCTCACTCCATGAAGAAGAGGCCATTAATCATTGCAACATAAAAATGATTACAGTAGGCCAATGCACTCTGGGAGAAGGACATTAAATCTTGGAAACACACCCCTGAAAATAAAATGAAAATTTTTGGTCATAATATCCATTGTTACGTTGGGAATAAAAAGGAAAAAGCTTTTGAATGTGAGAGCACCCTCCCAACTGTGAATTACAGGCATGGCAGCATCATGTGTGAGCATTTTGCTGCTGGGGGAACTGGTGCATTTCACAAAACAGATAGACATCATGTGGAAATATTGAAGCAACATGTCAAGATATCAGCTAGGATGATAAAGGTTGGTCATACAAAGGCGCAATAACCCAAAGTATGTGCAAAATCAGTCAGTTAGTTTAGTTAGAGGTCAAAGGACAATGACATCGGGGTTGTGGAGTGACCAAAACAAAGCCTCTATCTCAGTCCCGTGTGAAATTCTGCGGGCCCAGCTGCAAACCTGACTCAGTTGCACCAGTTCTGTCAGGAGGAATGGGCCAGAATTCCAGCAAGTTATCGTGAGAAGCTTATGGAAGGATGCCCAAATTGACCCAAATCATAACGTTTAAAAGGCAATGCAGTCAAAAACAAATTAGGTTGTTCTTAACGTTAAATTTCCAGTAAAGTAATAAAACAAATTTTTTTTAAACATGCCTTGCATTTAGCAAATAAAAGTAATGTTGGAAATCCTAACTGCCCTCAACCAGGAAATGTTTAGTCTGATCTGTCAGTAAGTGAGAAGGCGTCCTGGTGTACAGCGTGCATAAACATCTAATTTCAACTGAATACGTGTGCAAACGCAACACTGATCCCTTTATTTGTGGGCAGGGTTTTATTTTCGTGACATCTAATTTTATCCGGCAGTGACCGGAACAGGGGTCCAGGTCTTCCCAGAGGTCAGTGAGTACATTTTAGCCTCTATGATTGATGGGTGGAAGTTACAGTCTTCTGTTACAGTTTGGTCAAAGAAGAGGTTTCTAATCAAAGTTGTAGGTATGACAAGTAGACAGTTGTTTTTGCCCTGTGGTTCCAGGATTGCCCTGTGGTTGGGTACATCCATCTTCCCATCAACACTTTCCTGCTTTCCTACTAGGAAAAGCACCCCCACAGCATGTTGCTGCCAACACGAGTCACAGAGAGGATGGTGTGTTCAATAATTTGAATATTCAAAAGGAATTACAAAAATTTGCAGAAAAATATACATAAATACACACTCTAGACAAGATACAATATGAAGCCATATGCATAAAAGGTAGATCTAAAAAAGGTGACTAAGTATTTTCTGTATTGTACATGATGACGTCAGTAGCCTAAACGGTCGTCTAGAAGTTTGCTTGTGTGATGCCATCTCCTCTCTGACTTTTGATTGCTGCAGGGAGCGCTTCTCACTTTTCAGGCTGATACTGAGACAGGCGTAAGAAGCAGAGAAAAGGACGTATTGATATGATCGGTAATGCAATTCAAAGTCCGACTCGTCGCACCATGATCCCGAAATGTATCTACCTGTGAACACTCCTCAATTCTCCTCCCAGAGCTGTGCGGACAGAGGCGCTGCTGCTCCTCTGTCCAGTTCAGTTTTATCCACCTTTTTTCCTCCCTTTTATTTCAGTCCCTCTGCTTTACACAAGCAGGTAATCCCAATAAAATGCTGACAGGCGAGTGTGCATTAATATCCAACAGATGAAGTAGGAAAATGACCAGTACGGCGAGTAAACATAACAAGCAAATCAAAAATGATGACGAGGATGTAAGTAAGGTGTGTTGAAACATTTTTGATCCTGTGTGACTATTATTTAATGTCACTAGGTTTCATCATCGTTACACACATTTCTTAATCCATTCTAATCGGTTAATGTCTCCCCATTGATCACTAGGAGCGCAGTTATGTTGTTTTCCTGTTTGCTTCTTGCATGAACCAATCACAGGTCTTAGAAGACAGCATCACACCTAGCAACGGGGTCAACCACACCTCATTAAGACAAACTGTCTGACTCACTCTTAAGCTAAGACTCCTTGGCAGGGATTCTTAGACTAATTTAGAGTTTTTGTGAATACAGAGATTCTCCAACCTGAGCTCCGGATCTTTGCAGCACCTTCAGGGTTGGACTCCTGGCTTCTCTAATTAATGCTCTTCTTTCCCATACTGTTGGTTTAGCTCATGGTTCTGCAAACCAAGGAGCCCTTTTTTAGCTAAATAACATTAGTTTAAATGATCTTTTGAGCCACCATTGTATTTCTTTTGTTACGTTTTAAAACAAAGAAAAACGTAAAACGTTTTGAAAAAAGAGGATAGGTATATTTTCTTTCAATGTATGTTGACGTTTGTTGCACATTCATTGCAAACTAAATAACGACAAGCAAAATAGATGAAAAAATATATTACTGGTACATTTACTGTGGTTCTGTTGTGGAAATTCAATGGTTATTCCATGAAAAAACTGAGTTGTTATCTATAATATCTATTACCTATTATTTAAAAAAAACATTCGTTTGTCGTTTTTTTAGCCAATGAGCCATTGTGGGAGGTCCAACGAGCCACTCTGGCGGCGTAGGTCGCGGACCCCTGGTTGGGGCGGTCATGTTAGATTTATTCCAAAAAAGTTAAAAAACAAAACAACTGGACTTTTTTTCGAAGTTTGAAGACGTTTCGCTTCCTATCCAGAAAGCTTTCTCAATTCAAAATGTCTGGAATAACATTTTGAATTGTAATGGGGAGTCGTGAAGGTCGTCATACTAAGGGGGTGGACCTGTTTCGGTTCAATTTGCATGTTATCTAAGCTTTTACAAGGCCTTTGTTGGGCAGTACTATAACGCTTGCTACTCCACATTACTCCAGACATTTTGAATTGAGAAAGCTTTCTGGATAGGAAGCGAAACGTCTTCAAACTTCGTAAAAAAGTTCAGTTGTTTGTTTTTTAACTTTTTTGGACCTGGATGACTGAGGATCTTCACCAGCATGTTGGGTTTACAGTCCTGCCATTCTGGTTTTCCAAGGCAGACAAGCCAGAGAAGTGCTTGTCTGGATTTAATTTGTGGGTGCAGGAGCAAATGGGGACATTTTATGTATTTTTTTAGTTTAGTTTTGTACCAAAATCCAAACAGACAGCATCCGAGCAGAGCTACTGGTCGGAGCCGCCGTGCCGCACGGCTGGCAGTGAGCGTAAACTAACGGCTGGACGCGGAATGAACAGCCGCTCACAGGACGACGTGGTGGGAGGGGACGTGACTACGTCACAGCGACACACTCTCGGCGAGTTGGTTGACGCGTGAGCCAAGTTTCCTGCGCCTCGGCCATCACCGTGAGAAACTTCTTGCGCTGAGATGAAGGCGCTCGGCGGCTGCGGACGGACCTTATGCGGGGATAGGAAGCCGTGATAGCGGGTTCGGGTGGAGGAACCCGGTCCGGCCCGCCCGCTGCTGGAGCAGAATATGGGTCAGACCGCTGTGTCTGCCGTGTCCCAGTCAGCGAGCGGTGAGTGTGTTTCTCTGTGTGTGTGTGTGTGTGTGTGTGTGATGTCAGTCAGCCTTCCTCTTGTTTCTCACTCACACACCATCCGCTATCTTTACCCAGGAAGTCTGCGCTTTTCTCGCTCTCTTTGTTTAACTTTAGTTTTTTTTTTCTTTTTTTCTTACGCGAACAGCTCCGACAGAAGCGCTGAGAGAGCTGAACGCGTTGAAGCTAATCTGGCTAACTGGCAGTCTTGGCATCTTTCTCTCTACGCGGGCTGTGCGTTGCTAAACGCGCCGCTGGCTGCGCTGTCATCAAGCTGGTTAAAGAGCCGGGGAACAAGCCCGGCGCTGGGCTTTATCACCCAGGGGCTGCTTTTACGCGGCCGCTCCGCTGCCTCCCACTCATTAAAGCCAAGTTCTCGGTCTCAGATGAGCCGAAGGAGAGATCGGATTTGGTTCGTTTCCACCCCCCCTCCCCAAAGAGTCTAATTTAAATGTTTGTTATTCTGCATTTCTACTCACAATAGCGACCGACGGGCGGTTTATGAATGGAACCGGAGGCAGTTTAAACAACAACAAAATTAGTTGTTGTTGTTTAAACTGTCTTTAGTCAGTCAGCAAGCGGGCCTGCGCCTTTTAGGAAGGCGCAACAGGAAATTTCACAACTTTGTCTCAGATTTGACAGTAGCAGAGAGAGCTCAGTTTGTTGTCCAGAAATCTCAAGAGCTCTAAATTACACTTCAGGTTAATTTATGGCATATGTTCCTGATTTTTAAAGATTACCCATGACAAAAAAAAGTCAACTACATAGATGCTGGTCCAGTCCTTGTGTGTGTGTGTGTGTGTGTGTGTGTGTGTGTGTGTGTGTGTGTGTGTGTGTGTTTAAATGCGTTAAATTGATATTGGAATCAGCCCATTTTCCCCTCAGATCATGATCAGCAGTTCAAATGTTCAAACAAATCCTGCAGATGTACCTGAATGTAGATCAGAATATCATCTTTTTCTTCTTAAATGCCAAGTTTGTATAACAGTGTACAACAATATCTAGATCTAGATTAGATTTATTTGTATAACAAATAAATCTAATCTAGATCTGTCACTCACAGAGTGATCTACTTTGTATTGAAATATATAGATGGTTGCATACATGTTATAAAGAGAAAATTCCCCCCCCCCCCTTTATTTTCTGACTCAAACTAGACTTGTCCTGTTTCAGATCGCTTAGGATTACAAAAATGTTTGACTGAATGACATATAGATGTTTTTATTTGAAAGTTGGAATGAAACTTGTCGTGACTTCACCGCTTTCTAAGCTTCTGCTGATGGTGGCATCCCTTTTAAATGCCCTGTAGGTTAATTCACAACAGCTGAGTTGCTTGGAGGCACATCCATGGATGTATTAGGCTGACACCTGAAACACGCTGCTCCCTTGTGTGGTTATAACGGAAAAATCAAAAGATATCAGCAAAGAGATGAGAATCGTGGATCTGTTTTAGCAGCTGGTACAATTTCCAAAACGCCCGATGACTTTTTTTTTTTTTTTTTTGGTGCAAAATGTTTGTTTCAACCCTAGAACTAAAACTAAACACATTAGTGGAGATGCTCGCTGAAGTCCTGCACCACGTGGGCTGAAAGGCAACTCAACAAGGAGGAGTTCCCTGCCGCAAAAGCAACATTTAAAAAAATAAAAAATAAAGTTTTGCCATTCTGTTGGGGAAAAGGATCTTAACTGGAGAGATGTGCTGCGGTCCTGTGAAACTCGAAGCAAAGTTTATGGCCAAAAATGACCGTTGTTCCATTTGGGGGAAGAATGAGAACGTTTGCAAAGCTGCGAACAACGTGCCAACGGTGGAGTCTAGGGGTGGCAGCATCAGGCTGTGTGGGTGTTTTTGGTGGAGGAGGGTTTTGTGAACTTCAGCATTACAGATGGTGTCAGGCGGAAAGAACGTTGTCTGAAAACATTGAAGCAGCATCTTCAAATATCAGCCAGGACTTTGAAGCTCGGGCAGAAGCGGGTTTTTCCATGACCTTAAACATGCTCCTAAATTGGTTAGAAAGTGGTTGAAGGATAATGGAGCCAGTGTTTTTTAAAGTGGCCATCACAAAATCCAAGCTTACCCCCAACGAAGATAAGTGGCCAGAGCTGAATAGGTAACACATTTTTTTGCACCACGCACCTAGGAAATATTCTAATTATGTTGAAGTTATACAAAGATGACTCTATTAAGATGTGCACACTTCCCGACTGCCAGGTGCAGCCTGGGCCCAAAACACTGCTTTCGCCTCCATCTATTGAGCTCGGTGGCTTTAACCACGTTTTCGCTGTTTGGCTGCAACGTACCAAACAGCTGCTCCTCTCCCTCCTCGACCAGCTCCACCGCTGCTTCCACATTTGAAATTTCCTGCATCTTCTCAAGCTCACCGTCTCTTTCGCTTCTTGTCACCGGCTGTATGGGGTGGCGTCACGTGACTGCAGACTGTGCACGTTGTGAAGCGTCTTAAAGGGACGTGAGCCTAGCCTACCTTTAGCCAAAAAAAGACAAAAAGGACTTTCCTTTTCGTTTCTTTTCTTTTTTTAATACTGAAAATACCGACATGGGCAAAACGACGTTGGTTATTGTCGTACATTTCGGTGTTGGTGAGTTTTCGGTTTATCGTCCAGGCCTAGCATGATTAGCTATGCAGACAAGTTAAAGGGCGTTCTTACGGTAAATAAGCCGGGGTTCCTTAACCCCACAGCAGAGCCACAGGCTGATTTCCTCTGAGCCCCAACCACAAAAGCTGTTTTGCTGTTTATTCCAATTTTTTGTGAGAAACTGAATTTTTGGTTTTCATTAGGTGTAAGCCTTAATGATCAAAGTTAACATAAATATATACCAGAGAAACAGTTTAAAATAGGAGAGTACTGAGAGAAATAGACTTTTTATGATGACATTGTGATCGGATCAGGTGACGGAGCATGCTTTGATGGATAAATGGAGAGCTTGTACTTTCTTCATTTTCTGTTTGATTCAAAACCACTACCTCTGATCAAAGAGAGTGCAACACTCTTTCTCATTTATGTGTTAGTTCTTAGAAAAACATCCTTTTGAGTTAGTCATCATGTAAATCTGCAGCTCAGCCCAAATAAAACCGAACATCTGTAATGAGCAGGAAAAGCCTGACCACTGTTTTGCCGGCCTTTAATTAATATTAATGGAAAAACTAGTAGTTAATGTAAGAAATTACCCAATTAGTTGGTGATGAATCAGAATCTGGTAGTTTCTTACAGATTGACCGTGATTGACGGGTCAAATACTGAAAAATCTTGTTTTCTTTTTCCTCTTTTATTATATTAACTCCCTCAATTTTTGTTCTATAAAATTGTCAACCAACAGAATTAGCTCAGAGTCCCTTTCATTTCTAGCTGGAAAATCAGATAAAGCTTAGAGACGTATACTTTGAGCCATTAATGTAAATGTTCTTGCAATGCCTTCTTTTTTTATCATTCTTTTTTTTGTCGGATTTGAAAATCAAGATTTTAGAACTTAAGGATGTAGCACACAAAAAAATTTTTTGTTTCATGTGCTACATCCTTAGTTAAAAAATGGAACGGCTCAAAATCAGAACGAGCTGATCAAGCCTGACATCTACTGTACTTAATGCCCTTGGGGGAAAAAGATCCTCCGTTGCTAAGTTTAAAAAAAAAAAAAAAACACTACCAATGTGTGTTTTTGCAAAGCCACTGGGCATGTTTGAATAATAATGGTGAGGAAATTCAAGGGAAATCCATATGTCTCCCAGTGTTGCCCATTAGCTGATTTACAAAGATAAGTTGAGGGAGGGAGGGAGGGGGGCACATCTCCATTAGCATAGATAGAGTAATCAGGAAGTGGCACTGGTGGTATGCTGTGAGGGGCAGCTATTTTTAATAAGAATAGATGTTACATCAGCCATGAACCGAAACTAAAGCACTGTAACAACTGGTTAGAGGAAACTATGGCTACGTTCACACTGCAGCCTGAAGTGACCCAATTCCGATGTTTTTGCCCATATGCGATCTTTTCATGACAGTCTGAACGACAAAGATCGGATTTTTTCAAATGAGACCCAGGCCACTTGGATATGTGGTCCTAATTCCGATACGTATCTGATCTTTTCAAATGCGACCTGTGTCTGTACGGCCGGGTCGCATTAATCCGACCTGTACATCACTGATGCTCTACAAACGTCACTATTCTGCGTCCTGCTATGTAGAAGCGGGAAGAAAAACGACACCCATGGCGGACAACAATGAGGAGAGCAGTCAATGGAGAGAAAGCTCCGGTTAGAAAAGAAATTAAGGATCGCAAAATGCACGCCAGCATTATAATCCATGTTTACTTCCGTAAACACTGAGCACGCTTGCTACGTGTGACGTCATCGCATCCTCAACTGTGCATGTGGGACACTTAAGTTGTATGAATTCAGTTCACACAGGAGATCACATACAAGTCGCATATATTTGGAAATGTGAACGACCACGCAAAAAAATTGGGATTGAGCATTAAGGCCTGCAGTGTGAACGTAGCCGATGAGAGATCTTTTGGTGATTCTTTGGGTTTCTTCCTTTGAAGTGGACATCATGTGATTTGTCTTGGGATGCAATATTGAACTTTAGAATTAGTCTAGAAAGAAATGCAGTGCAGGTTTTACAGTTTAGGGCAATCTTTTTTTTTTTGATACCTAGAAACGTGCAAACCCCAGATAGTACAATAGCAATGTGCATAGTAGGACAGCAGCATCTCAA
This sequence comes from Fundulus diaphanus, assembly GCA_037039145.1. Lineage (NCBI taxonomy): Eukaryota > Metazoa > Chordata > Actinopteri > Cyprinodontiformes > Fundulidae > Fundulus > Fundulus diaphanus. The sequence continues at coordinate 24,683,010 of CM073121.1, read as the reverse complement.
AGTAGCTAAGACGTGTGCAAATTTATCTTAGTGTAACGGTGTAAACCATTCATGATTGGATCAGAACAACCATTAGGATGTTTGGAAGCAGTTATTGAGTCTGTTGTGAGCAGCAGAGATTGTAAAGTCTACTAGCAGTTGGGAGGAAGGACCTGCAGAAGCGCTCCTTTGAGCATCTAGGATGCAACAACTCCAAGAATGGGGTGGGAGACGTTGTTGATGTTGATGATAAAGAGCATCAGTGCTGTGACACCAGCCCAGTTTATGGTTCAGGTGAACACCCGGGTACTTATAGGAGTCCACTATCTCAACATCATCAGTTCCCTGGATGTTCAGCTGTGTCAGTGCGGTGGGGGTGTGCCTGTGAAAGGCCACCGCTAGCTCCTTTGTTTTCCCTTAAACATGAGAAACCCAATACTAATTTCTGACGTTCCTTATAACCCAATGCTTATTTACTGCTTGGGATTGTTGCCTTTGATGATAGATTTTTATTGATTATCTTTTAGTAGTCTATTGCTGTCTGACTGACATCTCCTCCAAGCGTCCGGATCTGCTCGGCAGGAAATTAGTAACTTATTCCAAGGCAGGTTTTCTTCAATGACGAATGAACTCTATGTGGTGGTTCCTTAGCTCTAGGACGGATGTGACGCATGCTGCCTTGCGAAGGCTCCTTATTTCTACAGCATGAAGTTCCCGCCCTAGAGAGGAGAACATGATGCAGTCGATTAGAGACACTTTGGGTGACTCAGCCTTAGTTTTTATGAAAGGTTTTTCCACAAGAGTAGCTGTTACCGGACACACTCCGGTCCTAACTCAAGACTCCTCACATAACACAGTGGCAGCACATTACACTGATGCACGAAATCTCCCTCATTACATCCCAGCTGTCGGTTTGGTTGGCACCCTGTCTGACGAGAGCAAACATGCTGCAGAGGGACAGCTTGGAGGGAAAACCGTCTCTGAGGAGGCTGGTTTGGGTAATTGGCGCTCTGCAGGGCTGACCTAAAGGTAAGAGGATATACAGTTTGTGTCCAGGGTGTATTGGGTCTGCAGAGATGTCAGCTGCTCTTTTTCTGACCCGAGACCTGTACAAATCCTGGATGGAAGGAAAGTCAGCCCTACTGTCAAACTTGTATTTGCATTATTTTTTTCCTTTTAATTCTTATGTAAGCCTACCTGTATAGCACTTTTGTTGTTTTTTAAAGCACTACAGACCTACTTGTTCATAATAGTTTGGACCAGTCCTGTTTTGTGGATAAGTCAAAACAATTAGTGATGGATGTGCACAAAACAGACTGAATAATGGCGGTGTAGCTGCTGTGGAAGGTGGTACTTCTTGAGTTGCAGCAGGAAGCCTTCTGCCAACATTGCCTATGTGTGAGGACCTCAGTTTCCTGGGGCCCAGAAGTGATCCACAGCAGTGTTGTTGGGGACGGTGAGGGAAGGCAGTGTGGCGGGTGTACTCCGGACGTCCGCCGTCATCTCCACTGTCCTGAGTGCGTTAAGCTCCAGGGGGTTCTGACCGCACCAGCGGACCAGCCGACCCACCTCCTTTGTATGCAGAATTGTCACCATCCTGTATCGGATCAATGATTACAGTGTCGTCTGCAAACTTCTGGAGTTTCACAGACAGCTTCAGGACAGTTTGACGCCTGTTAATCTCCTGTGGTGGCAGTAGTACACAACAGTCAGGGGGCAAATAGTACAGTACATGTTACTCATCACACATGATTGCTTATACATTTGAGTTCTTGTTATGTAACAGGGCTCAAATGTAGGCCAGACCTCACATTAACAAAACACAATGATAAAATTTAAGGTGAGTGCCTTACAACTAATTATTAATTTAATAGTCCACTAATCTACTGATTATTAGCCTACTAATCACGATAATTTTTTTGAATGATCTCCGTCATCACTTCAGTTGCTTGTAAAAATATTTTGACTCACTTGTTCTAGTCTACACACCTTTGAATTCCCCTTTATCGCCTCTTGTTGCCACTATCCTTTATTTATTATTTATTTATAAATGATCCTCCATAAAATATTGATTTAAAATTTTACTAATTACTGACTGATTTAATTTATTTTTAATATCATTTTTATTTATCTATCTGTCTGTCTGTCTGTCTGCATATCTGTCTGTCTATCTAGACATCAAATAAAGTTCCAAATGTATTAAGAAACTAAATCTTTCGCCCTCAAGCTTTTCCCATGGCTAAAGGTTTGAACTACTCTGTGATTTAAACCGTCCACCGCTGAGTGAAATATGGTATGACGCAGCAATGTTTATATATTTCTAAACGATGGTACGACGCATGACATTTTGCGTCACCGTTTTTTCATCAACGTTGTCGATTACGTCGACTAATTGCTGCAGCCCTACTTGAAACCTTGGCTCTATGCTTGAGGTTCTTATTTTGAAATAAGAAAAGGAATAGTTCTTAAGTTGCTCTGTTGTGTTGGCATCCTTGACCGAAAAAAAAAAAATACTGCTTGTTTGCTTGGCCAACAACACTAGCTTAGAAAAAAACTGGCTGACGGAGTTTTTAGGTGTCTTTCAGCTATACGACCAGCCATGTTTTTCCTCCCAGAATCTAATTTTCCATAAAGTTGTGTTTTACCATGGCCGTTTCTTGTGCGTTTCCTCTGTGGGGTTGAAAACAAGGCTTTTTCTGTAAATGACATCTGCAGACACTAAGATGTTCCTCTCCCCCCCACTGCAGGGGTGCTAATGTCTTATCTGTCGAGTGAAGAACAGATGCTCCCATCTCAAATATAAAAACTCTGGATTTTGAGCAATAAAACTATAATCGCTGATTCTGTAATCGTGACTACACTTTATAAGTTATGGAAAGCTGTAATGTGATTTACTTACAGCCTGGAAACCAATATAGAATGCAGTCACTTCAGCGTAACAAGAGCAAATAAGACTGAATGAGAGCAGAAGTAGATGGTTTTCTGGAAAAGATTGCCGTGTTAAATTTTTTTTCCTACAAACCAGCTGTCAACGGTTCATGAGCATTTTGAAAACCGAGCAAGAGGTTAACCATTAGCCCCTACTGGCAGTAAAGTTGGGATCTGCTTACAGTAAGTCGCAAAAACGAGAAGATCAGACTTGATTTAGACTTTTGCCCTGAAGACTTGTGACTTGACTTAGGCTTGTGGTCTTATAAACAATCTTTTATCTCATTTGTTAAATGGTGAAAGCAAGCCAATTTGTAAGGTACATACCGTAGCAGTTTTGACAGGTTTACTTAAGGAGTCCTCTTGGTTATTAGCCAGTGATTTTTACTGACTGGTAAATTATGGCTGTTAATGGGTTGTTACGATACAGAATTTTAAACTTGATACCGATACCAAGATACTAATCCTATAAAAACTCAATACCATTTTTGATTCCACGGCTACATTTGTTGAAGGCACAGGGTTATTTTTGGCCAAGAATAAAAAACTAATTTATTATTAGCCAGCCTTGAATTAGAGAAATGTATACTTTAAATGTCACGTCCTTGTTTGGCAAAACAGTAGAGCATGTAATACTAATGGTGTTTATTACATTATTAATAATAATTATTATTATTACATACATCCTTTATCAAGTATGTGCCTTTGATTCAGTCATGCCGTTTTTATTTTGTTATAATTTCTTATCTTAAGGGTGAATTTGCTGATGCAATTGAATTATACTACTGTGGGATAGATAAAGGTTAATTCTGAACTAAAATATATTGTGATTGAAAACAACCATGGATCCGGTGCATACAAAACATATTTTTGAAGCGTAAAGAAGGATCTGATCCATGCAAATCCACTCAGCAGCAGCCCTGTACAACTCCGGTCTTTTTGGTAATTTAGCGTCATATTTTCTTTAGTGGTCAACTACAACAGCTGCGGGTTGCTACTTTTACTGCTCTGATTGTCAGCTGCAGTACGGCGCCACCATAACCTGTATTATAATTAGCTACATTAGCCTCCAATAGCTTCATAACTAAACAGAAGTATGGGGGTTCCCTGGTTTGTTTCAGTGTTTCTCTATATTAGCCCACTGACTCGTCAACTGATCAATATTTTTCTGCGTTAATTCGTACTGAAGTCGAACGGCGTAGAAGCACGTCTTGACAAGGGAGCCCAGACCGACAGAACCAGAACCCCGTCATTGGGCTGTCTGTGCCCGTGAAGCTAAGGTTTAAACAGACTGGGTTAGCTTGTCTCGTCCGGGAGGTTTACTACTTCACTGCAAGAAGCTTACCGACCTTTTTCTACGTTGCTCTCAAACATCAGCGTCGTAGTGTTAGCTTGTAGCGTTAGCGTAGCATGTTGCATCGTTTAGCATTTCATTTTTGTTCTTATCAGTCTGCCTTTATTGGGAAAGTTCCTCTAAACCAGTCTTGTGCGCTTGCCTTGTCGATCGAAAAGCGTTTTTCTGGCTGTACTCGACATGTCAGCAGAGTTGAAACATCCAGCAGCAGATCATTGTTGAGACGAGCAGCTGCAGAGAGGCTGAGCGTCTGCAGCGCTGCAGAGAGACGTGCAACAATTTGGGAAAATGTGAGCGGTTGTTTTCAAGATAACGTGCAGCTCTGTTCTCATCTTATGAGCTGGATGTGTTGTTACAAACCCCTCATAAACACAGTTAAAAACACATGAAAATGTAGGCCCATCCATAAAAGCATGTCTAATGTCCCAGAGAAATGAAATAAAACATCTGATCCTAACCGTACTTTCCCCTCCCATGCTTGTGGCGACTTTTCTTGCTGTTTGTAGTAAGGTTAACATTGCTCTCTCAGGTTGTGGAAACGCTTTGAGGTGGTGAGATACAGGAAGGGACCCATGGCGGGGGATGGAAACAAACCGGACCTTCTTGTGGCGCAGTCAGCAGTCAGCGCAGCGCTCGGATTGTTTTGTAGCTTACTTGAACCAGAGTTGAGTGAAACCTCAAGTCTGTTTTAATGATGAAAATGCGCCGCATGATTGCTTTATGGATTGCATAACAGCGTTGTGGTGTGCTTGAATCTGTGGAATCTACAGCACCATAGAAGCAGGAAGGATCATAGGGAGAGATTATTAACATAGAAACTGATATTTCCCCCTGCCGTCTGTCAGCTATTGTGACTGCAGTTAAACACGGCCAAGCCACGGTGGGATGGTCCAAATTAGTCCAGACAAAGTCCAGGTTGCTTGCCCTGTGAGCGTTAGACGGTTTGGTGCTCTGTGGTTCTCTGGGTTTTAGATATGGAAGAAATGACCTAAGTGTTAAATCTGTGGAGGGAGGGGTTGGCCCTCCCTCCACTACCACTACCTCTTTTTGTCTTGTTCATCTTCTTTTCCTGTTTCCTGCCATCTTTTCTTACAACTTATTTTGCCCCAGCACGGGGTTCTGTTGCCTCCTTCTGTCCCCTATATTTGCTTCTCTTTGTATGTTTTTACCTCTTCCTCCAGCTCCATCCGTCTTCCTCTGTTTGTGACGTCTACTTCTTCTCTCCCTGGTGACTTCCAGTGAAGGAAGGAAACAAGCCTCTCCCTTTCCCTTCCTCCTCAACACATGTCCCCGCTATAACTTCTGAGAAAACACACACACACTGGCTTCATTACAACACATTGTTTTCAGGGGATAATTCTGTACAGAACAACGCATCCAATAAAACTCTGAACAAATTGTCTTTAAAGTTTTGGGTGTTTTGTTCATTATATCACGTGGGACTGTAAAAAGAACTATTATTAGGGTTTATCCAGCATTACTGGATAAACCCGGTGGGGGATTACCTCAGAAAGATCTTGGTTGTGTCACAAGTTGTGTTTCTGTTTAGCCTACCCGTCGCCACATCTGCTGTACATCCAAACCCTGACTCACTATTCTTGGTTGGATGATTCAAAATAAGAAGGAGAGAAAAAAAAAAAGCTTGCTGTGTAATCTGTACTTAAAATATGTGATGTTAAAGCCTTGGTACTCAGTGCTATGTCCGAAGGCACCTCACTTCTGGAACGGTTAGGCGTATTTGTAGCTTTCACAATACTACCACCTTTTTTGAGGAAAACTAAAAAAAAAACAGGCTTTAGCATGTTGTTAGTCTCATTTTAGTTGACTGTAGTGACTGTATGTCAAAAACCTTCCAGGGTAAGCAATCCAAGAAATACAGATCTTTAAAACAGATGTCAAAGGAGGAAGTAAAGCCTGTTCCATCCTCCTGCCTTTCTGCATCCCCTCTTACAATGCCTTGCAAAAGTCTTAATTCCCCGTTTTATCTCCTAACGACCACAAGCCTCAGTACATTTTACAAAAAGTTTGCGTGATAGACCAGCAGAAAGTAGCAAATGTCTGCAGACTGGAAAGAAAAGGTCGCAAGGCTTTCATATAGAAAATAAAAATCTGAAAAGTGGGGTGTGCATTTGTATCCCATCCACTTGGAGGATGGTGTGTTCAGGGTGATGAGCGGGGGTTTTCCACCACAGATAGCATTTCACATGTTCCATTTTGGTCTACGCTGACCAGAGCACCCTCTTTTCACATGTTCACTACATCTCCTTCATGACCTCTGGTCACGTCATGCTAGGTTTGCAGTTCCGCCATATTTTTTCAATTTCTAGCTGTTGGACTGAACAGTGTTCCCCTCAGATGCCATAGGCTTCATTATTTGAAACTGTTATGCGTTGGTCTATCACATAAAACCATTCAAAAGAGTGTTTAAGTTTGTATTTATGTGACAAAATAATGATAGGTTCCAGAGATATGATTACTCTTTAAATGTAAGACATCAAGTAGAATTTATTCATTTAGCACTTTTCACATATAGGGATGCAAACATATTACAAGAAACAGCCCATCTTGATGGAAACAATTTGGTGAAAGTTTACAGCTGCTTATTAAAAGAATCAGCAGAACGTCAACAATGTAAGGCGAGGCAGCATTTCCCACAGTTTGGAAGCCACCATTTCAATGGCTCAGTTCCTTCTAGTCCTAAAGTGTACAGGGGCAAAACAAACAACTTCTGACCTGAAAGACCCCAAGGTGTGGGCAGGGTTGTGAGTTAGATTAGGATCAGATCTGAGATGGAAGAGGACCTCTAAAAGTAAAGGCCACAATTTTAAAATCGACTATAGAATAAATGGATAACCAGTAAGGTGATGCTAGTCTGTCCCGAAGCTTATTAGATGTGTTAATATTCTGTTTGGGTCTTATTATTCAATCCGTTCAGTTTTCTCTGTTCTCTATTATGATTTTTTGAACATTTACTTCACAGTAGTCTAAATGAGAAGGAATAAAAGGATAAATAATCATTTAAGTTACCTTTTTTATGCAATTTTGTTAACTTGGCAATGTTTCCCGGATGAAAGAAACTTTTCAGGAGTGATTTTAAAAAGACAAAGGTCAGTCAAACGTAACACCTGACTTGCTGGACACAAGCCTAAATCTATTTTAATAATCACTTAACCAATGCTTGATGCTAGATAAGCAGTCAATTTAGGAGGAGAGTTTATGGAGCTCCAACTGAATGAACAGTAGAGCTGAGTATCATCAGCATAGAGCTGGTACGATGCATTGTGAAACTGTGTTATGGAACCTACAGGGAGAATATACACGGCACTGAGTGCTGAAGTAAAAATTACAGTATAGGAAAAGTATCAGGGCAAACTGTCCTTAAATGCATTTGTGGTGCTTGTTCGTGACATGGACAGGCCTTTCAGTTTGTGTGTAAAATGATATATAATATTTTATTGACATTTGTAGTCTCTCATCTTCTAGGCTTAATGTTTTGGAAACCTTTGGTCTGGATTGCAAGTTGGGCTTTCTCTGAAGGTTGAATCTGTGATAATAAAATGACAGGGCATGAATTTCCCTTAGTCAGCAAAGCATTGGAAGTATTAGGTGTTCCTTTATGTCCTGCACGTGTGTCACCAATTTGGACTTTAGGTTTCCTATATTGCTTCAAGTCCCAGATCTTCCTCTTTTTTTAAAGCATGTTTTTTTTTTAGTACTGCTGTATTCTGATTAAATAAGAGGACATGAAAACTGTTAAAGCAGTTTATCAGTTAAAGCATTACGCTAAATGATACCCAGCATGCATTTTTTTTTTTTATGGTTGAGGCTTTGCTACCAGCTCTAAATCCAATTGACTCCCTTGGGTTATAAAGAAAACCTGAACTTTGAACTTGAATTTCTTTCTGTTTCTGTTCTTCTTTTCTTTGTTCTTTTAAGTCAAGTTTTCTTTCACTTCTGTGCACCGTTTCTGTGTTTTTCTCCTTTGTCTACCCGGCAAGTGTTAAGTCCATTGTTCCTGTTTGGCCCTTACCCACAAGAGGCTTTGTAATTGGTCTTATTATGATTATAGGTGCTGCCACTGATTTTCCCATCATTAGTTGCACAAAGCAGCTGCACCTTTTGTTTTGATTTGATATCAGCACAGGAACCCGAAATGTGTGTTGCTGTGCAGGCAGGCGGGAGACTTTGTTAGAACAGTTGTTTTGGGACACGTGCTCCAGTCTCTGCAGTGCAGCTTTCTGTGTTTTCATTTTTAGTAATGAAAGACACAATTAATTAATTAATTTATTTACTTTTTGATTGTGGGGATCTTTGATTATTTGTTTTGAAAAAGGCCAAAACAGGAGAAATGCTGCTTAAATGGCAATCCACTACTTTTACATTAACTACACTACAGCAAGAATAAACATTGAGTTAATAGACTTTTGTCTTGGCTTTTTATGGCTTTTAAATGCAAAGACCATCCAAAAATGTTTTGAGATCAGCTAAAAATAACCAGAGCAAGTGCAAAAGGCAGATTTTAAATGGGAATTACATTTATTAAAGGAAACAAGCAATTCAAATAGACCTGACCCTATGTGAAAATCGTATTGCCCTTGTTGTCAAATCACAGATTAACCACATTTTGAGAAAAATTGAGTTCAGCTTCTGTTGCTACACCAAGGTCTGATCGCTGCCAAGTTTGGAGACCCAAGAAGCTGCTTAAATAAAACCCATCTAACAACATGAAGTTGGCTAAAACGTCTCAAAAAGCAAAGTGTCATGCTCAAATCCATCGCTTGATGGCAGTTGTTGCTGCTAAGTGTAGCAGAACCGTTCATTAGGTTATGGGGCAAATGATTTTTCTTATGGGGCCAGGTTAGTTTGGATAGCCTTTTCCCCTTAAATAAACCGGCTCTTTAGTATGGAGGGGGATCTGTGATGCCGTGGGCTTGTTACTCTATCAGAAGACATGCAAATAGTTATAGAATGCATTACCTCATGGATAGAAATGGTTCCTCATTGCCTCTTTCAGCATAATAATGATGAAAAAAAAAAGTGGAAAGCTAACAGAAACTGTCCGTTGAGGTTAGCCCCTGGCTGTCTGACTGACAGGAAGCTGTGTCGTCCCGTGTTTCTCACCTTGTGCACTACAGCCCTGAGCCGCTGGCAGTCGCGCCTACTTGGTCGTCAGCTAGGCATGCTAAGACGAGGCTGATGGCTGTGTTTTAAGAATGATCAAACATTTGGCCCCGTTTATTAGCCAGCTAACGCATTGGCCTTCCTCTAAACAAGATTGGGCTTTGCTAAATGTGGCCGGTGGTCTCGTCGTATTTTATTATTGGAGCCCAGTTCTTCCGCTGAGGTTGACGAGAAAGAAAATCTACGTCGTTCAGCGGAACTTTTAAAATTTTACTGCACACTGGCTATTTCCTGCCACCAGCAACTAATATTGACATCAACAATCTGCCAATGCTCATATAAGTCGAGCAGTCAGCAGATAATTGATTTTTATATGAGCATACGAACAGCGGATGGATTTCCTTCAGCAGAAGGACGGAAGATAATAAAACGGTTTGACTTGATCTGACATCTGAGATCACATCAGAAGCTATTTTTTTTTCTTTCTTTTGGAGGATAGGGGTCAGTTGTCAATTTGAAACTGATGCACAATGAAGTTCGTTCAGCAAAGGTCTGATTTATTATAATGAAATGTATCAGAAATGTAATTTAGCGTCAACATTTTTAAGCATAGTAGCAGGTTATGCTGCCAAAAATGATTTTCGAAAACAGTGCCCGAGCATTGAGCAACGAAGCAAAGATGGAAAAAGCATTAAACTCAGCTGCTTTTTCCAGAGGAGTAAAGTGCATGTGTGCAGCCCCAATTACCTCAAAAGAGACGAGCTACAGGAATAAAAGATCCATAGGTGCCAGGTCTAGTCTCTGAGCTTCTTGTAGCAGTGATTTGAGGGCTGAGGAGGCCAAGCAATTGCATATTTGTTGCAGAACTGAGCACTTCAGTCAAAGTGGGCTCCTTGCAGACTGTTATAGTTGACTGTTTTTCCTTTTGGAGTGCAATAGTTAGCAATAGATGCTGGGAAAACCTCTTGCTTTTCCCTTAAATGGACCTTGAAGTTGTGTGGGTTGTTTAAAGAGAACAGTGTTTCTGTTTGAAATGCTTTCAAATGCATGTCCATTTTTTTTCTAATTGGACTAAAGCTGAACAACGTGACTGACTGGTCAAAATCCTTTTTTTTCCAGGTTATTAAATGCATCAAAACATGTTTTTTCTTTAACACACTTATGTTCTGAGTTTAGTAAAAACCAGAAGAGGTTCGTATGCTTTCACACTTAAAGCAGAATAATCATCAGGTCCTTTTTTTCTGCTGGATTTAACACTGCTCCTCTTTCAACAAACGTGCAGCACGACGTCTTTTTGTTTAGCGTTATTCTCTTTATGGAAGTCTATTAAAATTGCATTATTTATGTATAGCGTTGTATGGACCGGTATAAATCAATAATGAACCGGACTTTAAAAGCTTCATATCAAGGGTGTTAAGCATCTGAGTGAGGAGTTCTCCTGTTCATGCTGGCGTATTTTTGTACTTGTATATTCTAGTTGATGGCCTGGAGAAATCATCTGTGGCCAGCTGTGACGTGGTGGTGGACAACACCTCCAGTACCCAGAATGCCCATGGGTCACGACAGCAGCGAGGCAAGCTGTCGACGCTGGGAAAGCTGTTCAAACCCTGGAAGTGGAGGAAGAAGAAAACCAGCGACAAATTCCAAGATCTCTCCAAAGGTAGGGTTTGTGAAATGTGCAGCTGTGAGTGTTTTTGACTCTGGGCTAATAAATGGTCCTCTCCAATCAAACGCCTGGACAGTGTCACAGCTCCGTACCTTTATGGGGAGCATTAGGCATGAATTGGACGGCTGTAGCTCCCAGAAGAGCTTTAAAAGGAAACGGTTGCATGGTTTGTTTGTAATTCTTTCTGGTTTTATTCCTGAGCTGTTGGTCAGGAAATAAAAAGAGACAGAAGTAAATGGAAACACAAGACGCTCTCTTTTTTTTTTTTTTTTTTTTATCTGGTTAGTGTAATATTTTGCTTTCTGATTTAGTCTGTGCAGGTTCGACGCTTGTTTCCAGGATAATTTACCAGGAAAAATCCTGGTTTCTAACCTTTCAAAATTTTAGTTAAAAATGCCCTGATTGTAAAATTTATTAGGAAGTCAACGGTGAAGCTCACTTATTTACTTAGATAGCGGATAGTTAGTGAGTGTTTTAATAGCTGGGCGATAACTCGATTTAACCAATTAATTTGAATTTACAATTGTTGTTGTTAAGATTTCATTCTTTGAAATTCATGGGTTTCCATGAAGAGAATAGCATGCAAAGCTGAATATATGTTTAGGAAAATATATTGTCAAAATATTGTAAAGAGGAAACTTCTTTAACCCTTATACAAGGCATTTTAATTTACTCGTTTACTTCTTATTTTAAGTTAGTTTGAAGTTTTACGCATAAAGTGAAGCCTGTTCTTAGCTCATTGTGTAATACCACCAGCAGCAAACATTTTGTTACATTGTCATTGTTTACAACGGCAGGGCCGCCATCTTGTTTTACAAGCATGTTTCACAGCTTGTATTTAGTTGGACTTTGAATTCAGGTCAACTCCTAGACAAATTACTTGAAATAAAAGCAAGTTTTTAAAACAATTTCTTGAATTTCTTATTGTGAAACGAATAGGAGGAAAAAAAAACGGATTAATCGGATTTGGTATAATAAAATGGGAGATTTTATTTTGAAACCATATCGCCCAGCCCTAGCAGGGACCTCTGCATGAATTAAACTTACTGTTACACTAAAGAAAATACAATTTTTGAAATTACTTCTGTATTTCTGCTGGAAAATGTAAGGTTCAGCTACTCCCCCTTTACCACATAACTCTTCTGGATAGATTTTTGCGTATTTCTGTACCTCTAACCTGACATGGAAATGAAGGGGACAGTTGTAGGTTCGGTGGCAGGATTTTATCAAATATCTGTGCTTTGTTGCCTTAATCCTGAAGTGATGCAAAAGGAACAACAACATGTGACACAACTGCATCATTAAACCATTGTTGTTGATTTACCATTTAGATGTTGCAGATGCTAAAAATAATATGAAGCATTTGATCTCCCTTAAGCAAGGTTAGGAGAACATGACATTGCAAATATAGTTACCAGGAGGAGTGTTAATGCTCAGCAGCTGAAATATTAAAGCCCGCCAGTTATGGCATCCAAGCTAGGTTTCTGAAGGGACGGGAATTTTCTTTAACCAGTGTCTTTTTTAGATTCCTCTTTTGCCAGTCTTAGCTGCTCACAGGCGCTCTCCTCTAACTCCCTCCTCCTCTTCATCATGTTTGGAGCCATTAGGAGCGGCACCACTTCCTGCCCATGTATTGTTTGACTGATGCACGTGTCCTCTAAAGTAGATCTTTGGGATTTTTCTGCTCCGGCACCAAATCGCTCAGTCTGGCAGCTTCCACTGCACACTTTGTCCCAGAGTAGGATGAAGATTTCATAATGTTGAGCTCACACAGTGTTAACACGTTCAAGTCCTGTGAGATTCTCATAAAACCCCACGTGTGAGGAGGCTCTGAGCCACACGTTAGACAGAAGAGATGAGCCTAACGATGTTGCAGCAATTGGCTTTGCACAAATGGAGCATTCTGTTTTTTTTTTTCTTGTCATGAGTTCAGTTTTTCTTCAGCTGCGTGTCCAAAACTGAGCTGCTGTTTCATTCCTTGTTGCAGCCCTGAGTAATGTGTGTTGACGTTGTTTCTTTTTAACTACTAATTACGCATTCCCACAAAGGTGACAGGATGACTCCTTCTGAGGCTGAATCATGAACTTTGTTTTCTTTCCACACTGACTTGGTGCTTAGATTTCTATCAACCTCATCAAACCTTTCAGTGAAAAGGTTTAAAATAAACCCTCTGAAAGTAGTCGTCTACGTCCCCGCCGGCAGAACAGTTGATTTTTAAACTCCAGTAAAACTTAATACTTGCTGAAGCTTGGAGGACAAAAGGCTTCAGCTAAAGGTCCGTGACCTGAATCGAAAGAGGCGGTGTCTAAACCTGTTGTTTATTTTTCCTACATTTTAGCCGTTTTTCTAGATGCCCAAATAACCTCTTACCTTGTGAAGACCGTAACAGTGCACTTGTTTTATGGTGTGTCAGAGAATAACGAACTAAGCTCCTATCTTGTAATTTGAGAAGCTGAAATCAGAGAGGGTTTCACGGGAAATTGAAATCTGTCCAGATACTCTGATGGAGGAAAATGTCTTTTTATGATCCTCTAAATGGTCCTAAAAGACAGAACAATGTTCGCCAACAGAATGGCTGGGTTGTGATTGAAGTGGTGATTTCAGAATAACCCTTTTACAGATTCCTGTGTAAGTTATTGCTTGTGCCAAAATAAATCTTTAGAAGGAGAGCATTTTACGTGGCTTCACTGAGCTCCACATTCATCTTGACATCTTTAATGTTTCAGTTCTAGAGAGAAAAATCTCCACCAGGCAAACAAGAGAGGAGCTCATCAGGAAAGGGGTCCTTATCCCCGAACAAGGTTCGTCTCCTTTCTTCAGGTGTTTATTGTCTAAGTGTGCCGCCACTGTTGTTAGCGCTATTGCCTCGCAGCAAGAGTCCCAGGTTCAAATCCCAAACGGACCTTTCCGTTTGCTCTTTCTACGCTCTCCCAGTGGATGCATGTATTTTTTCCCAGGTTCTCCGGCTTGATCTCGAAGGCTAAAATTTATGGCGGGACGTTAACCTCCCGCCATAAATTGCCCTTAGGTGTGAAAGTGCGCGTGGTTGTTTTGGCTTGTGTGTCTTTGTTGCCCTGGTAACTGCCGGCCTGTCCAGGGCGGGCCTGGAGATGGGGACCAGACCCTCCTTGACACTGTAAGGTTCCTGCAGGTAAAGAAAAGGGATGAACAGTTTATAAACACGCTAAATTAATAATATCATGTGGACTAAAAGTAGAAAACAACAAAATTTTAACTTTTTTTTATTACAGCCTTTCTTATTGTTGGGAATTTATAGGTGAAGATTATAGGATATGGTAAAAAATATGAAGGTTTTATTTGAAATGTTATTTGTTTGGAAATGTACTGGGTAAAAATATCAAGATTTCTTTAAGAGATACAAGATGAGAGTATATTGTTTATGTTGTACTATAATTATACTTTTATATATTCCAGTAGGCTAATTTTCAGCTCTTTCTCATATTTATCTACAGCTGTTTGTTAAAAATGTGCCTGTGAGACATTTGGGATAAAGCTTTGATTCTTTTTAGAATTACTTTATGAAAAGAAAAACAAAATATTATTACTGGCCCATATTGCCCAGCCCTATTTACATGATTTTTTTAAAGCCATGCTTTTTCTAATACTTCAGAAAACTATTAACTTTGTTCAATGTCACTATAATTGCTTCTTGTTGAAGTTAGCGGAAATCTGTGACAGCAGCATATATTCCTCTTTTCTCAGATGAGCCGATCAGTAGTGAAAACCTCAACGGCCATGCGTCATCCAGCTTGACCCCAGAGGAAGTCAAAGTGGACATCGAGTCTCCGGAAGCCCCAGTTGAGGAACCAGCCGCTGGACCAGTCAGCACAGAGGGAAAGACATCAGGTTGATGTTTCTTCTTCTTACCTATTTAAGCTTTTGTCCTGCTCTGGGCTGTAGTGTTCGGGGAATCCCATCTCCGCTTCTGTTGATGGTTCAGACTGGACAAGCCTCATGTTTCTCCTTGTTTTCAGCCTACATTTTACAGCGGTTTCTATCGTAGAAAAGAACTACTTTTCTAGTTTTCAGATAAAATAAGCATGGCTTTTGGTTGTCGTGTATTTATTTCATGTTTAATAAGGAAAGAGAATTTGTGGCCAATCTCAGTGTTGTTTGCACAGCTCTGATCTGCCAATACTGATTTTAGCTGATGCTGACTTTTTTCTAACGACTAATAATAACAACGAAATTTCTACTTCCTGATTAAATTAAACTTTTAATAAAAATAATAATTGTTTTTCAGGGTTTAAAAGCCGTCTCAGTTTGCTTTCCACAGGCTTCTTACGTCTTTTGTGCTTCTCCGATTTCATTTTGAAGCAACTCTCTGATGCTGACAATAGCAGACTGAATCTTCCTCCTTCAGTAACAACTTCCAAAATAACGACAGATTTTGGCAGCAAATTGATGCATTGGATCTATTTCCAATTAGCCAGTCACCGATTATGTCAGGTCAAGGTTAAAATCAGCCTGTTTTGGTCACCAGGCATTTTCTCAGTGCGTCTCGCCTAATAAACGCTTAGCAGGAATGCTAAAATCAACTAGGCAGAAATTATTGGGTCATCGGTACCATAGCTCCTCTGTTCCAAGCAAACTACTAGAACCAGTTGTGTTGCTAAGCTGTTTAAGATTTTCCAGAATTTGTCGTTTCAGCTGTTTTCACAGGGTTTGAAATTGTCCTTTGCCTTTGGATATGCGTTCGTTTTCTAGCTGACCTCTCCGCGGGATCAATGAGCAGGTCTAATGTGTTCCAACAGATAATGCCATTACATCAGGCTGCAGCATGGATCCACAGTCCGAGCAGTGCAGGATCTCCTCCTCCTAATGCCTCCCACTCTCTTCGGACCGATGCTGCTTAAGTGTTGTGCTGTTTTTATCTCAATTGGGTTAACATTGAACCTGTAGCAATTTGCCAATAGTCAGAAAGCCAAAGGGAGCAAATTTGGCAAATAAAGCAACAGATACCATAATACTGGAAGCTGGGAAAGCAATGCCCATACGTCATCCATCAAAGTCTATTTAAAGGCTGCAGCTCTTTTATCAACACCACCTGTCGTACTCTATTTTTTTCAGCCTGCGGTTGCCTGCTAGCCAGTTTGTGCATCTCTTGGCAACAATGTGCTCCTCTTTTCTTACCTCGCTCTCCATTTATTTCTCTAAATTCTGCACCTTTTCCTTCCTGCTTGTTCTAAACTACTCAGAGAAGAGCGTTACTAAACCTCCTGGCCGGACAAACCAGGTGCGGCCTCGAGACGCTCCAGCTAAAAAACAGCAAACTACCGCTGTGGCCACTGCTGGGAGAGCTGCTGGCGGCACCGCCACCGCCACCACCGCTGCAACGAAGCACAAAGAAGGTGCCTCAGGAGCTAAAAAGACAGCTAAGGCCACAGGAAAGACCGCCACGTCCACACAGGCTAAAGCTAACCCACGGCACACTAACACCGCAGGTCGAGGGGTTGGTAAGTTCAGCTGGCTGAGACTGAAGCCTGCGGCCCCTTGAGTGTTGCTGCCTGTCTGCTGCCCTGCATGGAAAATACGTTTGTATCCCTAAAGAACAAATTACGAAACGGGGCCCTCTATATGTCAACCTACCCCTGTTAACCATGTGCGCATGTACACACCTTCCGGTACTTACAGTGTTTTCCCCATTTTGCAGCGCTGTAACAACAAACTTCAGTGCATTTCCGTGGGATTCTATGTGATGGACAACACGAAGGAGCTGTGCAGTGTAGAAGGAAAACGATACATGACTTTTTTCATATATATATATATATATATATATATATAGATATAGATATAGATAGATAGATAGAGTTCTAGATATATAGACATCGTAATTTTGGATGAGCTGCAGGGTTCTACAGCTCAGGTGGAAGGATTGGTCCACAAAACTGCTATTAGTCAGGCACTGCACAAATCTGACCTTTGTGGATGCAAAGAGATCCCATAAGAAGTCTGCTAAATATCACAGCAGGCCATGTAAGAATCACAGGTAGAAAGGTCAAATGAGACCAAAGTTGACCTTTTAACATACATGCCATGTGAAAGAAAGTAAAACTAAGCTGCAACACACCATTCCCACATTGGCGCACAATGATGACAGCATCATGCTGTGGCGAAGGACTGGGAAGATGGGTAGGGTTGATGAATTGATGTGGAGATTCGCTGACCCTAAATACAGCCAGAGCTCAGTGCGATGGTTTAGATCAGAGCAGAATCACTTGTTAGGATGGCATACCCAAAGCACAGACCTAAGTCCCTTAGAAAGTCTGGGGCAAGAACATGACAATGGATGTTAAGGCTCTCTATCTAATCTGACTGAGCCGAAGCCATTTTGAAAATAAGAGCAGGAAAGAGTTAAAATCTCTAGATGTACAAAGCTGGTAGAGACTTAACCCCCAAAACTTGCACCTGTAACAGGGGCAAAATGGTGGTTCAAAAAATGTGATTCTTCTAACTTGCTTTTACTCAGGGGGTGAAAAAAAAAAAAAAAAAAAAAAAACATTCTAAAGTTTTTTTTAAACTGTGGTAAACAAATTTTAAACCATGTATTCTACTTTTTGGCTTTTTCGCAATTATGCGCTACTTTGTGCAGGTCTGTCACATCACATCCCAGCCAATCACACTGGAGTTTGTGGTCATAAAGTGAGACAATCTGGTGTGTTTAGGGGTGTGAATACTCTGAAGGCAGCATTGAGTCAAGTGGCTGTAAAAGCTTGTTTATTAGCCTTGACTGCATCCTTCTCCTAACAGAGGGGAATACCAGACTTTCAACTGTAGAAATGTCATTTACGATTGCTGTTTTCTGCGAAAGCAGAAGTGTGTGTGTGTGTGTGTGTGTGTGTGTGTGTGTGTGGCTCTGGAAACATTTCTATAGCACAATAAGTCGATCCATGTGTATATATATATATATATATATATATATATATATATATATATATATATATATATATTAGGGCTGTCAGTTTTAACGTGTTATTAACGCGTTAACTTTGTTAGACCATAACGCCGACATTTTTTTAACGCGTTAATGCTTTGTTTCCCCGCAGCGCTTTCCGGACTGTGTTTTTTTTTTTTTATACCCTCTGCGCTTTACCTAGTTCCCAGAATGCTAGACTAGCAAAAGAGACCCGCGGTCACTGTTGCCAAGCCCGCTTATTTCATGCAACTTTGGGCTTCTTTTTTCTAAAGTCGCTTGTAAATTTCACGGGTTGCAGTTTTTTTGGGCTTGTTTCTGAGAGTGAAGTCGCTTATTTGGGCTCTAAGATAGGAGCCGAGGGAGTAAAGGCAGAGAGAGCAACTCTGCCCGTATTTTCTGTAGCTTAGATGATAACTGCTGAAAGTAGATTTGGCAGTGCAGATTACCATTTTGAGCAGAGATTGGTTCTGAAGATGATTTTTTTACACGCTGATAACATTGCAGAAACCCAACCCTTAAACCATTCTTTAATGCTTATTAATTTGTTTTGTTTTTTGTCTCTAAAATGTAAAATTAGTAATACTTTATATGGTAATGCTTAATACCATGTCTATCTTTGTTTAAATATTTCGGCATGAAATTCTTATTTATTTATTTACACATTGTGTAAACATCAGGGCGTTATGATTAGTGATTTAGCCATTATTGGCCAGAGTTTAACATTTTATGGCACCAGAATTTTTTCATTCGAATTCTGAAAAGTGCTTGAAAATAAAAAATGAAAATATTTTTTGTACAAGCATGTTTTTTACTATTGTTATTTATTATAAAATTACATATTAAAATGCCCAAATAGGATTTATACTTTTGGAAATAACAAGATAAAATAAGCGACTAATTTGCGATTAATCTCGTGTTAACTACTGAAATTATGCGATTAATCGCTGGAGTGTGATTAACTGGTTTAATCGTGCTCATGTAAATGTCTAAAATTCAAACATCTTAAATGTATTCTTCTCTTGCACACAAAAACATCATGCATGCATTTGAAAACCTAGGTTTTGTTTTTTAAAATGTGTCTTTTTCATTTTTAACCCTGAAACGTTTGCCTTTCAGCATGGCTTTAAAAAGCACTCACTGTTTCATGTTAAACTTGTTATGAAATGCACACGCAGCATCATTTATAAATCCTGAGCAGATCCTTGCATGTCTGCATATCTGCTTTTTGACAGTTAGCTGCACTGTTTGCTAGTGTGGAGTCACATTGATGATCCACGCCAGAGCATTTTTGTTTTTTGTCTGCGAACATGCTACCTTTACATTGTACAAAAACTACATAGTACCTGCTGAGATGGCTAGTTTGACTTACTCTAAACCAAAAGGATGGCCACATTGCTGTGATTTTGGTATCCCTAAGACAGACCAGCATCGCTTTCAAAATGAACATTGCTCAAACCACTATAGAGATTTTGACTGTTGCAGCACTGTATGGAGAATTGGACAGTCACCACAGCCTTCTTTAAAGTTCTTAATAGATTGCAATCATAATTTAAGCTTGTTTTACCCTTGCATTTATTCAGTTCTTAAAAAGCAACTAAATAGCAGCATTAAAAAAAGTTCATAAATGAGTTTGTAGCAACAAAGTTCCTCAACCTATCATCTTCCATCTATCTGAGGTCAGATTGCAGAGGTAACAGGTCTGGATGAAGAACCCTGACATCCGTGTCTAAGCTCATTCTGGGGTATCCGGAGTTGGCATGGATGGGTCACCGGTATGAACATGTACCGTGTCGTAAACTGTTAGTCTCAAAATCTCTAAAAAGGTTCTCTGTTATAGTTTAAAGTCATTTTATCGATGTCAGAGTCAGTGAATAGAGCATAGAGTAAAGCAAAGCTGCCCCTCCTGTGCACCACCGGCCAACCGGCAGAATGAAAGCTGCTGCACCTTTTCCTCCCAAAACAAATGTGTTTTAGAAACATTTCCCAAAAAAAACATTGTCTGTCATGGTATGGAAGCTATAGGTATGTATCAAAATCATAATAATACTGCCTAAATCACCTCAGATCACCACTTTTTTTGTGATGATGGAGCAACTAAACTCCAAGTTTGAAGTTTCTCTTGAACTTTGTAATGAAATAAGCCACTCTAACCTCAGTTTCTGTTTGTCACTTCGCAGCACATGGACAACAGAGCAATAACGCTGCGCCTGACCATGATGCAAAATAAGTTCTTTGTAGTTGATGTTGAGTTCAGGGTTACTGCAGTTTAGCTACAGACGAGTTTTAATTTTTCAAATTCAAACGTGGCTGGTAAAATGTGCCAATAGTTCAATAGAGATTTTAGAAGATGCATGCCTTACCCAACTAGAGGTAAATTTGTTGTGAGTTTCAGTGACATCATGTCGTTCTCTAAATTGACTTATACAATGTTCTTAAACTCTCATATTTAGACTTCTTTTGGTATTTGGCATCTTAAATTATCTTAACTGGTTTAATTTTCTGACTTTACGTTTATGCATGAGTTGTTGTTGTTTCATTGCTTTTCCTCTAAGATGGGTGGTGCCTATATTTTGTGACATCAGTGCAACAACTCTAGTCCTATTTTATTTAAAAAGAATGTGAATAAAGCATGTTTTTAAAGCAAAGAAGCTGCCATGGGACTCCTAAATGCAGCAAAAAAAAACATATTTTCTGCAACACGTTACCTTAGCTCCAACTCTCGTGTTTGTTCAGTGTTTTTCTCACCTCACTGCTGAACGTCTACTGGTCTGTGGCCATCAATCAAATGCTAGATGCAGCATACCTCTCCAGCTCTGCCTTTTGTAACATCTCCTCTGAGATCTGCTTTTTCTTTTTTTAATCAAAATG
Source organism: Fundulus diaphanus (assembly GCA_037039145.1). Classification (NCBI taxonomy): domain Eukaryota; kingdom Metazoa; phylum Chordata; class Actinopteri; order Cyprinodontiformes; family Fundulidae; genus Fundulus; species Fundulus diaphanus. The sequence continues at coordinate 24,662,157 of CM073121.1, read as the reverse complement.
CTAATGCATTGCTGTACATCATTAGGATTTTCCATGCAAAACAGTCTTGAATGTAATTTTCATTCAACTTTACATGCAACCTTCAACTTTTCTACATTTGAAAGCTTGTATTCATAACCTGCTTGTTTGAGCGAACCCCAACACTTAATTGCTGCCTTTCCTATACTGATGACATGTTTTTCATTTCTCATTAGCTAAATCATCGAATCCAAAGAAGACGGGAGGCGCAAGTAAAGCCACCCCTACCACCACCTCCACACCTCGTTCTCGGGTGTCCAAGGATGCTGCGGCCCGGTCTGAAGGAACAGCTGCAAAGCCCAGCAGGAAATCGGACCCTCCAACTTCTTCATCTGAACCTCAGAAAGCCTCCACAGAGACTCCTAGTCAGCCTGAGGAGGTAAAATCATCTCCACTTTCCTCACACAGCAAGTCTCATTCATCTAAAACCTCTGGAAGCAAGACAGAAGGACCTCAGGTTGCTTCTAAACCTGATCTAAATGACATTGATTCAAGGGAAGAGACTCACAAAGTTGTAGCTCCTGAGACTACAGACCAGTCGTCTCATATCAACCAGACTACAGAGGACACCTCCTTCACAGGAGGAGAGAAAAACAACTGCCCACAGGGGGAGAAACGTGAAAGGACAGGAGTGGAGGAAGGAGAAGATGTGGAAAAGCACAGAGAAACAGATTGTGGTAAAGACAACGGCTCAAGGTAAAACCTCATATTTATTAGGAGTGTGAATCACCAGCTTTATTATGATATGATGATACATTGATTTGTTTGGAAGATGATACGATATTTGCAGATATCACAAAGTCTGTTACCATTTCCTATCGACACGATCGATATGATGCAACGTTATCTAACACTATTATTTACATTGATATTGACTCACAAAAAAATATGATTTGACCATTTTATTTTTAAGCTCTTACAGGTGTCAGGCACTTAAATCAAAAAAAGCATTTGTCTACTTTTAAAATGCATATACGAATAGTAATAGATCACCTGCTAATCATTAAATGGATATATCTATGTTGATCGATGTATCATTACACCCCTAATATTTATCTCCCGTTCTCTGTGCCAGTTTTTGTTTTTCTGACTGCACAGTCCTAAAGCCATCACATTAATATTTCATACTATACTAAAGGTCTTCCATATAGTCTGTCTCTATCGATATCTCTATCTGCAGCAGTAGGACGACCAGTGAGACACCTATTCTTTCCAATGCATGTGTTTTTGCATAATGCTTACATGGTCACAAAGGGCGCTTGAAGAGATCCCTCAGCATGATATTTCACAACACACAGCAAAATACTTGTTTATTCTTTATTTTACCAAACTTTCACAAACTGAAATCTGAAAAGTGTGGCGTGCATTTATATTCAGCCCCATTTAGTATGATGCCCCTAAATGAAACCCAGAACAACCATCTACCTTCAAAAGTTACTTAAATTGTAAATAAGGTCTACCTGTGTATAATTTAATGCCAGTATTAACCCGGCAGCTCTGCAATGAACTCAAGAGGTTTGATTGAGAAAATGAGAGAACAATCTGCCTCACGAAGACCAACGGACACAGCAGACAGGTCAGGGATAAAGTTGTGGAGATGCTTAAAGCAGATTTAGGTTATAAGATAATATCCTAAACTTTGAACATCTAACAGAGCTCTATTCAATCTGTCATGTGAAAATAGAAAAGGGATGGTACCTTTGTAATACGCCTGTTTTCACTAAACTAAATCGACAGGCTGTGCAATAGGAGCATCAATTAGAGAATCAACCAGGAGGTCCAGAGTACCTCTGCAGGAGCTGTAGAGCTCCACTTAAATAATAATAATAATACATTTTATTTAAAAGGTGCCTTTCTAGACACTCAAGGTCACCGTACAGAAAGGTAAAAAACAGAGTGTCAGAAACAAAATCAAAACAAAAATCATTTAAAAAATACCGAGGCTGGGACAGGGAAATTGATAATTAAAGAGAATAGGCAGTCTTAAACAGATGAGTTTTGAGTTGTGATTTAAAATTTAGAAGTGAGTCCGTGTTTCTAAGTAGGGGTGGTAGAGAGTTCCAGAGGCGGGGGGCAGAGCGGCTGAATGCTTATCAGACCGCCCTTGTTTTCTTCAGTTTCTTGTTCATTTCAATAGCCGGTACAACTAAAGGAACATTTGTTTGGATAAATATAATAATAATAACACAAGAGTTTGATTTCAAGGAGCAATAAGAGGCTTTTCTTCACTAGGTGGGGTTTGAGCACTGTCTGTAGACCAGAACAAAATGTGTGACCAGCTGCGCTCTCTTTACCTCCACTCCAGCTTCAACCTGGCTCCTCCTTTCCCGTCTCACCCGTCGCCTCCTATGCGCATATTTGCAAAGTATAAATTCACAGCTAAACAGCCTCACCTTTCAGAGGAACATTTCTAGTGAAGAAGTAAGTAACTCATAACTTTAGAATGCTGTTAGCAAGAGAATGATCTGATCCGATGGGCGTGGCGTGCTCTTCCATTTTGTGCTGCTGGTGGCATTTTATGGGCAGGGAGGGGCTAAGTCCTGAATGGCAGCTGTTCACATGGACATAATTGCACGTGTGGCTAGCCCAGCTATGTAGACGAGAGACTGGAGAACAACACAGAGAGATGGTGTGTGACGTCAAACCATAGTCCATCTAAAAAGACACCTCACTATTTTTTAGTTCTTTCTATCCAAAATAATGAAATTTTGCTGATGGTTGAGACATTCCATGTTTTCTTTTCTGCCTGTTTGTCACATGATACACACAGGAGTTTGTACTTTATTAACTTAACTATTGGTTTTAAGAAGTGCAGGTGGTCTAATAAATTTTTGCACAACTATATATATATATATATATATATATATATATATATATATATATATATATATATATATATACACTACTTGAACTATCCTAAAAGACACATGAAGTTTGGAGGTCTGCATCGATTGACTGCAGAAAGTTGACGACCTGCACACTATGCGCCTCAGCATCCGCTGCCTCCACTCCGTCAGGTTAGGGGTCCTACCACTTAGTGGCTGAGTATCTGCCGTTTCCAATCGCTTCCACTTTGTCATAATACCACTGAGAGTTGACTGGAATATTTAAGTTCACTGAGCTCCTGAGGCGACTCATTCTTTCACTGTTTGTAGACACAGTCTGCATGCCTCGGGACGTGAGTTTATACACCAGCTTGGACCAGAACAAATGATTTTAACCATTTAAATCATTTTAAAAGCATAAAATAATAAAATCAACTACTAAAGACATAACTGACTCAAAAGAATAGGAGGGGGCAGGGTATTTAAACGCTCTCCTACCCAGACTCTGGGAACAAATGTATGATGTAAAGCTTGGGCGAGCAGTCTACACTGGGTGGGGGTGGGGGGGTCTAGTCATAACAGAAATCTGGTAAGGAGGAAGTAGTCCCAGTATACATTTATACACCAAAAGGAGCATGTGTGTCTGTCTGCAAACAGAAACGGAAGGAAGACCAGCAGCTGCATACAGATGACAGCGGTGAACATGATATCCACAACCAGTAATAAAACGTAGAGCACAATGATACAGCGAGTCCAGTTTCTTGAGATTTTGCTCAGATGAATTCATAAACAAGTCATCATAGTCCAGAAAGGGAAAGAATGTTGCTGGGATCAAGTAATCTCAGACTTGCTGAGAGAAACAGGCCTCATTTCTGTATGAAAACCCCATCTTAGCTTTTGGTTTAGACACGAGATTGTTAATGTTCTCCTTGATGGAAGTCTATCATCTGTGGTCATGCCAAAGTTACTTATAAGAAATGACCGTCTCAGTTTTTACCCCATTTGCATTTTTATTTGTAGAGATAATAAATGGTTGTGACGTACCTCCTGAGAATATAACCTTAGTTTTTCCTCCATTTAAAACTAGTTTGAGCTGAGTCTGATGCAACTGAACCTGATTGAAAGCCGTTAAAGAGATTTTAAAGTTTAATTGAAAGAGCAGTAAAATAGCATCCTCTGCATGAAACATTAGACGTGGCTTATAATGGGTCCTGATAAACATCATTAACATAAGTATAAGGAATAAAAGTGGTCCAAGGATAAAGCCCTGGGCAACACCCTTAGTTATAGGGAGACGAGAGGAGCAGGATTTTGCCATTTTTATACACTATATGCTTTCAGACAAATTTTGTACCAGACTAACTAGATAAGCTTAAATACAAAAGCCCTGTTAAGAGAATATTGTGATCTGCTGCCAACACTGTAAAAACGGAACTAGAAATAAGTAAAATGTTCTTAAAATTAGTGTATTTGTCCTTGATTTGAGCAGGTAAATATGATGATTTGCCAATGGAATAAGATTTTTGCACTTAAAACAGGAACAGTTCATCTCCATCATCTTATTTCAAGTGCAGGATGTCTAATTATCTTATTTTAGGGGTCAAAATACTCATTCCATTGGCAGATAATCTTATTTACCTGCTCAAATCAAGGATAAATACACTAACTTTAAGAACATTTTACTTATTTTTAGATCCGTTTTTGCACTGAATTGCTTTTGACAGCTCGACGAACATAGCAGTAGATAATCTATCATCTAATGACTCAATGATATCATTTAACACTTGGACAGCAGCTGACAGTAGTCGTACTGCACTGCTTCCTAAAACTATAATGGTGTGAAAAAATACCTCATTCAGATCTTAAAAACTCTCCAAGTTGGTCACAAACAGGTTCTTCTAAGATTTCTGTCAGGATACATAGCTTAGAGAGCGGTCTGTCGCTATCACCAACATGACGATTGCCGCTATTTAGTAGAGCCGATCTGCGGATTTCAGGAACAAAAGTGTTGGTGATCACATTGTCGATGAGAGACAAGTTTAAAAATAACTTTTATCTTTCATTTTCTTTCTTGAAAGAGCAGCGAGAAGAAAGCCATTGTTAAACGATCGCCGTTTTGTAAGCCACATAGAGCACATAACAGACGTGCTGTGCTGAGATGAGATGTGAGATTAAACTTTGTGGTCTACATGCAGAATGCTAGGTGGTGGTAGAAAGCTAACACTGCATATAAGAGACGTGGTGCAGGGAAGAACCTGCTGTGAGGATGCAGTTTTTATTTTCTTTTAGCAGAAAGAGTGAAATTAGTTAAGGGCAAAGTGACTATAGCTAAACACTGGGCATTCCTGGAAGAAAACCTGCTATATGTTGCATAATATTTACGGCTGGTTTAGAAGTTCATTTTGTAGCAGGCCAACGAGCCCGAACAGCTAGTCAGAGCTTCAGTGGAAAGGTTCCTATCAAAGCACGTTCATGTGTTAGGGTGACCTTGTTAAGGTCTTAAATATAATTAAGACTGTTGAAAGTTGATGCTCACAGGCGCTCTCCATCCAGTCTGAACTCGAGCTTTTTTGCAAATTTAAAAGATTTTTGTCTCTAGATTTGCGAATTTGTTCCAGAGATGGGTCAAGTAGCATTTTTTTAATTAGCAGCATAAGGTGGTTCTGTAAAGTATTGAGCCGATTACACATGCAAACACACCTCAGTATTTTACAAATACACATCTGAGTACCGTTTAAGATGTTCCTTCTCCTTCACAATGATGCCGTTCTGTGTTGGTCCATCACTTTGACTGCCAATAAAACACAACGACGTTTGTGGCTGTAAGAAAATATAACAAAGTTCAAGTATGTGAATTATTTTGCGAGGTACTTTTAAATAATGAATCAGTTAATTAATGGTCTACGGTTAAGCTAAGGAGCCAGGCCGTGCCACAGAGGTCTGCTCACGCTGCCTTGTTATTAACTCGTGCAGGTCAGCAGAGGGCGAGTCAGAAAAGCCTCGGGGCCTGAGCGTGAAAACGGATCAGGCTGAGGTGACCGTCATCCCCGACAGGCCAAGAGACAGCCAGACCAGCGATTCTGACTCGGATGGACCAATCCTGTACAGGACCGACGATGATGACGACGAGGACGACGAAGATGAATACACAAACAGTATGACGTTAATATAGTAACACGTATATGAATATGACACAGCAGCAGTGCTCGTGACAGAAGGGGTTTTTGTTGGGAGCACCTGATTTTTATTTTTTATTCTTAAGATATCTGCATTTATCCAGTTAAATCATGATCTGGCTTTCCTGTAAACAGCCTTTTTTATTGTATCAACTGTTTTACACACAGAAATTGTTCTCATTACCCATGCGGTGATACATATTTTTAACAATTATCAAATAATATAACTGTCTAAATGCAACCAATAAATCCCTCAAAGAAACCTTTCAGGTTATATTTTTTCTGTCTTACAAAGAGTCTTTTTAGTCGTTAAATGTGTCGCTTGCAAAGCTTGCACAAATAGAAAACTACTGCACACTTGTCTGCTCTATCAGTACTACTCAAAATGTTAGTTAATTGTTAAGGTCAGCTTTTTATCTCAAGTGTTTTTTTTTTGTCAATCTCCGTTCCTCTGTCAGACTCTTTGGCCAACAAGATCCGCCGACGCGACACCCTGAACATTAAGCTGGGCAACCGACCCAGCAAGAAGGAGTTGGAGGAGAAAAACATTCTGCCAAGAAGCTCGGAGACGGAGAGACACGAGCTCCGCCAGCAGATAGGCTCCAAATTAGTCAGGTACGAACACAGGCGCACAAAAAGGATGCTGTGAAAATGTGGGTAGGTGCTACCTGTCATGGATTCGGCTCGGCTGTGGGCCAATAGCAGATTGGTAATTATTTAATGATGTAGACGTGGGTGGTGTAATAGTACAAATGGTAGGCAAGAAAGTACTGAAAATGATGGCAAACTGCACTGGATTCATTGTAATTAACAACAAAAGGTGTTAAATGCATTTTAAAGGTGTTAGTATTGTATTGATTTTCCTTTCCGAGGTCAGGGACGTGTTTCAGTGATGCTCTATTAGCACCGTGTAAAACTCTACCTGGGCACAATCTTCTTGTTTTAGACGCCTGAGCCAAAGACCCACCACAGAGGAGCTGGAGCAGAGAAATATCCTCAAACGTAAGTTTATGAAATGCTTTCCTAATCTCCATCATGTGAAGATTAGGGCAGGGTTTAGGGATATTACTGATTGACTCGGGCTTGCAAACAATCCCACTTCAAGCCAGCATAGCACCAAATCTACAGAAGTCTTGTTTGTTGAATGTGTTTTCTGTCCTTTTCCAGTCGTTCCTTCCGAGTTTCAGCTCGGCACATAAATCTGAACGTGTAAAAAGATTTTCAGGGCTACCTTCACACGTTTAGCTGCTGCGGAGCAAATAAATTCATCCAAAGCACAGAGAAACTCTGCTTTCAAAGACGATGATCTCAGAATGGGAGTTGGCTGACGTAGTCCTGTAACTTCATTATGTAGTTCTGTTGTGTAATAATACACAAATTGAATCATTGAAGAAAAAAACCCATCTTGAATATGCTAATCTATTTCCTCTGCTTGTTGTGCCAAAGGAAAACACGGTTTGTGATCATCATTTTCTCGTAGTGATGAACGAATCCAGTTGCTCGTGGTTGGCTTTATGCAGCCTGCTTCACATCCTCACATCTAACCTGCTGTTCCTCCTAAATCACATCAATTAGACAGGAGCCACTTGTTCATTCATTGTATGGATAGGCACTCATCCTTCTGCCATTTTTAAAGATACTAAGCAGGACTTGAATCCTCCAACTTGAAGATGGCTGATGTTACTTTGGGTGTTTTTAAATAAGTCTGGTTCCTGTTTAAAGGGACATTTTTCACGTGGAGTTGTGCACCTCGGAGTCGTTGATTTGCTGTAAGCGGCATTCGGTTTGCTTTAGGCCTTTTGAATCTCTGAGCTGAAGCCAATCACTTTACTATTTTATTAATTCAGAAAAGTGCCTGGCTGCCAATTAGCTCTCCCCATCCTCAGTTGTTACTGGCTCTTTTGAGTAGATGCAGACAATAACGGTGGAAAACAGGATAAGAAGGCTCAGCTATAAGGCTGTTATTATCCAGGTGTATTCACATTTAGAGCAACTTGGCCACCGTCGGATCATATGTGGCCCAGCTGGGTCCATGGATGATGAGTCTTCAGACGTAAGATCATTTGGCAAAACCAGTCCAGCTTTGCTTTCCCCGTCTGAAAAACAAAAGGATCAATACGCAGCGGGCACATTTGGAGCATATCGGATCTTGAGCTTCTCATAAAGTTGAACCTTTTTTTTCAGACTTTAGTTGCACCTTTTCACCTATTTCTCCTATGCTGTCCCAGTCTTGTATAAGTACTCCCTCTCTGTGAGCTCTGCAGATTTATTTGACATATTTTATCCAAATGACAAGAACGTTAATACATTTTATTTGTAAAGCACCTTTCATTCCTACTGCTCCAGGGTAAAACAATAAAAACAGTAAAAAAAAAATGAAAACGCATTAAAATAAAAGCTCATGGATCCGTGGGAAATGCTTCCCTTTGATTTAATGTTGTTGATATCTTCTTTTGTTTTATGTAAGGCTAATTAAGCTCTGCTGCACCTAAAGCCCTGATGAGTATTTAGTTATAGGAAATGCCATGCTGAATAAAAGCAGAAGCTTGTCACAGACGTGAGGGGAGTGAAATGATTCTGTTCCTTTCTGCGTGCAGAAAAAAATGAAGCTGAGGAGAAAGAAGCCAAGCAAGAGATTAAAAGGAGACTCACCAGAAAGGTACTGTAAACACTGAATACGCAAACATGCCGCGAGCTGTCTTATTGGTTTTACTTTACAGAAATAAGCCGTGAATGTTTGGCTTCTGTGGACAGATCAGTTTATCTAGGGTTGTGGAGCTGAGAAGTTAGAGCTTTGGATTTTACCCATTTTTATTAAAGATTTTAATAAAATGACTTTTCAACGCTAACGTGTATTCTCATCATTTCTTTGTTTTCGTCTGTGCGTGTAGCTGAGTGTGAGGCCCACAGTGGCAGAGCTCATTGCTCGGAGGATCCTGCGGTTTAACGAGTACGTGGAGGTGACAGACGCCAAGGATTACGATCGCCGGGCGGACAAGCCGTGGACACGTCTGACTCCTGCTGACAAGGTACTGCACTTCATTTACTTCCTCTGTGTCTTTTCTATTTTTACTTTAGTCTTGTAACACATTTTTTTATTTGTTTTCTATTAAAAGTCACATTGTGATATATCCTGAAAGGATGCCCTTTATAGATGTTGGCGCTAAAAATTTGCTTTCATGTTAGGCAGATTTGTAGATTAATGGATTACCCGACCAATACAGGCACAAGCCAAACTTTCACTCTTGTACTGAGAACATTGGGGAGTAAGTTTTCTATGTGTATTTAACACACCTGCTTTGTGTAAATAGCCTGGTAACACAATACGGCTGTTGGATGTTTTAATCACAATTCAGCATATGGGCTCAGCCTGCCCTCTGCTGGTGACGGTGGGAACTATCCACCACATGCAAAGTTCAGAAATTGGGTCACGTTGATCACTAATACACCTCATTATAAGAGATTTGGATCAAATGCAAAACCAATTCCAGCACTGCAAAATGTCAAATGGATTGTTGCCGACGCTGTGGGCCTAATCCCATCGGACCAAACAGTTTTAAGGATTAAAATCTGGTGTATTCTGTACTTCAGAAGGAGAGCACGCATTGCTGCTGTCCTATTGTATGTCCCCACCAGGAACTGACAGGCTAGTTTTAGTTGTAATACAAGGATTTCAGGACAAAGAATTTTAAATAGTTTTGTGTTTTTTAGGTGACTCTATCCATCTTATTTGTTATTTGTTCAGTAGGCTCAGTGAATAACTGAATTAGAGTGAGGTTGAACCTTTTCAACATCTAAATAGCCGTATTATGAAAACAGGTGTCAGAATGAGGAGTGGGGCAGTAGTGTACTCAGGTTTTCATTGGATCTATTTATTTTTTAATAAAGGTAGGAATTAAATGTGGGACGTTTTTCCTCAGGACAGCTAATTAATGTAAAGCAGCTCCTGCCTCAGGAAAATGTACTTTAATTCAATTTGCTAATACCAGATTATGCGAAAACCTTTTTCCTGATTTAGGTATAGTCTAATTACATTAACCAAAAGATATGTTTAATGACCTCTTTATTACTCCTCTGTTATATTATCAGATTATAAAACAAATGGCTAAAACAGGATTAAAATAAACACTACAAGCAGGAATGTACCTAGTTATTTAAATGCTTCCCTAAAACTGTGTCTAAACTACAGTCTAAGCTTTTCTAGTTCACTTTTTTATAAATTTGCAGCAATAAGTTGAGCGGATATACTGCACCCTTCAGTTATTATAACCTCTTGTAAAAAGATCTAACAAGCTATAAAATAAAATGTGTTATATTGGTATAATCTCACACTGAAACGTTTTGAAAATCCAGCCTTTAGTTTTGTACACTTTGATGAAAAGTCATCCCATGAAATGTAGATATTTATATAAAATCCTGTGCACTTCAATTAACGTAACCCCTGCCTTTCATAGCGGTTATGACCCCCTTCTGCCAGCAGGGGAGCACTTTCTCCTACAGAGAGGGATCTTTGACCAATCTTTTCTGCATAGTCTCTCTAGAACATCCAGATCCAGGATCCTTTCACATGTTCTCCTCTACTCATTTCATGCCACTTGTCTACTATAGGATTTAGGTCTCTGGACTGAGATTACACTGAAGGTTGATCTTCTTGTATGTAAAATCACTTCTGTGTTGATTTGGCCTTGTGATTTGGATCATTACCAACAGAAAGACCCAACAATGCACAATATTTACTACTGTTTTTTTTTATTTATTTAATATCGCCGTATATATCAAGGAGTTTATTTGGCCATACCCTCTAACAAAGTTCCCATGGCCTTTGGAAGAGAACTGGGCCCCCGGCCTCACAGATGCTCCTCCACACCCAACAAAGGGCATGACGTGTTTATTCACATGTTTGTCCCTCATTTAACACCTAATCCAAAGGGAATATTTGTCTCCGAACAACGCAGGCTAAGACTCATACATTGTTCCAGTTAAACGGCCTGCCGTATTTAGCAAACGTCACCCGTGCATTTGTTATAGTATGACAGACGGGTCTTTTTCATGCCTCACCCCTCAATCAGCTGGCATTTAGATGCTGTCTAATGGTTGTTATAGAGACTTGGCGATGCCACGTTTAGCTCACCGCCACCAACACACGTCTTTCTTACTTGAAAAGGATGCTCTTTTGTCTTTCCTATTTTGAAGAGTGGCTAAAAGAAGTGCTGCACTGTGACCCATCATATATATATATATATATATATATATATATATATATATATATATATATACCCTGGGGAATTGGGAAGTTGTAGGTTATTAGCTAAAAGTTCCTCAACTCTGTCATTGTTTAAAGAAATAAAGTGTAAATAGAGAAAATGCTTTAATTATATTTATTTTATAGGTATTGTCTGGGGAGCCAATTGGTCCTTTAAAAAAAAACAAAAAAAGAAAAACAGAATTGTTTATGAAGTAGTTCTTACCATAAGATTTTAAATGTACTCAACTTGACGGCTGGATATTTTAAAATGTTTGTGGCAGATTATGGTACTTCAATGAATGTAGATTTTATTTTAAGGCTTTTTAAAACTCTTTTCTTTTATTCATTTAGCTGATCTATGCACATTTTTAAATTTAAGTTGATTTGGTCTCATCAAAAAGCCCCAAGATCTGTCACTTGGGTTTTTTCATGACACATTGTTTATAGAATCACTAAATAAATAACAGTTGCATTGATATTTGTTATATTTTGATAATATTTGAAATAAACTAACACAGAGCAGTAGATAATACTGTCTTCGCGTTAGTCTTAAAAGAGGTGCTTTAAATGTGTGTGGCTCCCTGCTGTTATATGGATCCATAGATATAATGTATGAAAGGTCATTGAATAATATCCCTGATGCAGCCTCTCTTCTAAAAACTAATTAACCTTTCAGAACTGGAGTTATTCTGGTCTGTATTTCAAAGGAAGCACATCTAAGACGTGCTGTTATCTGTCTGCGATTCAGGTATCCTTTTAGGATTTAAAGATTTTCTCATCTGTGTGCTCTGTCCCCCAGGCTGCTATACGTAAGGAGCTGAATGAGTTTAAGAGCCGAGAGATGGAGGTTCATGAAGACAGCAAACAGTTTACAAGGTACCCCTGCAGTCAATTTGTTCCCAAATTTAACCTGACTCTGAAGCTTCTTCAGTCATTTAGCTCAGTAAATCCTGAAGTCTTGTCGTTTATTAGCTCTCGCTGATCAATACATGTTATTGTCCTAAAGCGCTTCTCGCTATCCTTATTAAAGTCATGGTGGGTCAGCCTCAGTTCATTACCCACTGGCGCTGATTACCTGGAGTTCAGGTTTTTCTCTCAGATGTTATTAGACCTGTGCAGCATTAGCTTAGTGGACAGATCTAAAACTCGCAGTTCAACCCTATAATAGCCAGCTCACGTTCATTTATAAAGCACTTTTCAGTAAAAGACGATTCAAAGTGCTGAATCACATAGTTATAATAGTTCCCTGATATCACACAGAAACACAGTTTGTACAAAACAGAGCAGATGTGACCTGCGGCATCAAACACACGGGGGACATTTATCCTCTTTTTCACCTTTTTTTAAAAAGATATATTTATTAAACCTACAATCATAGACTACACAGACAGAAAAGAAAATGACAAAACAAACATTTGGCCCATAAATATAATCGTGCTCAGGGGTCCCAGTCAGGTGTCAGCTGCATATTCGTAATTAGAAAAGGATATAGCATTTAGTACCAGTTTTGACTAGTACCAAACTGATAATATTACAATACGAAAGCTCTTGTCAGGATTGTGGAAATATTCAACCCAATGTATGACAAAAAAGTTCCCGTGTTTTAACAAGAAACATCATCTTCGTCGTTGTATCTTGGGGAGGAGTTTGGGGGGAAGTTATGCAGTTAAGGGGGAGACATGTTTTGTAATGTGTAAGAGTACCTATCTCAGTTTTACAATTGATATTTTATCATTTTTTTATCATAGTGGGGAAACAAATCTAGTGTTAATTGTGGCGTCCTGTCCTTTCAGCACTAATTCACCAAATTTTCCTAAACATTTCTTTATTATGGAAATTGAATGTTAGCATTTTTGGGCGGCGGATTAGTCGAGCCAAAAGTTGCTTATGTGATGCATTTTTAGGGTCATGAAGTATTTTTTTTTAATTATTATTATTCATGGAATCAAATTTGGAAACAAAGATTGATGCTACTTGGTAGAAATCAGTATTTTAACAATTAGCAGAAATTATGGGAAACCATAAGGTTTTTCATACCTCTTTGTTATTTAAAAGTTACACAAATGATTAAATAAAACAGATTTCCAAAGATAAGTCTTTTTTTCTAGCTATTACATCTCATGTTTGCTACATATTATGCCTTGAACAATGTTTTATTGTCGCTCGACCCGGCAGCAGCGAGCGTAAGCAGGAAACAAAGTATTATACCCCTCCCACTGGAGCGATTACCTGCTTAAATAGTTTTAGATCCTTGAAAACGCTCTAAACGCTCCCAGGGTCCCCAGACAGTTATAAGCAGGCCTCAATGATTTCAAACCTGCTAAAGTCAGGAAGCTGTGCACCAGTTAAGACTGAGCTGGCTAAAATAATGCTGAAAATATTCAACTAATCTGAAATTCTTTGCACCCTGGAGTTTAAGGAACATTTTTAATAAATTACATGGAAATTTTTTTTTTTTTTTCAGTTTTGTGAACTTGAGCAAATCACAAACTATGTAGATTAACACCAGTCCAAACATTTCTCCAAATTATATAGATTTTAACTAGCCTAACTGGTACAAATGTCAGTATATATCCTTTTACCACACCGCTGACTCGGAAGGCAGCTTCAGCACTTTGATGTTTCATGAGATGTGGAAATAGGCAAATGTTTTTTATTACAACTCCATAATGTTACTCAAAATTGGCAAAAATGTCAAGGAAATGTAGAGTGAAAAAGTATGACATTTTGGATAAATTGATGGATTATATGTTCATTTTTTTTTTATCCGAATATTTTCTGGTGGTATTTTTGTCTCCTTGCTTTTGGTTTTAATAAATCCGGCTCTTTTGCGTTTGTGTTTTCAGGTTCCATCGGCCATAAGTGCTCCCACGGCGCTCGGCCCTCTCCCCGTCGTCTACATTCTCGCCTCTTTTGTCTCCAAACCCTGTTGACATCCTTGAGACAGACACTTTGGTCTGTCAAAGCAGGGAAAGCCTAGTTTCTGTATATAAAGGCAACCATCTGATTTAGACGAGCCAGGGTGTTCTCGGTCAGAGGACAGTGGGATGTTTTTTATGTTACCATCACTCAAGTTGGCTTCTCCTCCTAAAACGTTCAAAATGTCGTCTGTGAAGAGGAACTGCAGCACCTGGAGATGCGTATTCATGTCTTTGACGACATCTGCAGGTGTGTCTTAAGGCATCGGCCACGTTGCGGCACCTATGAAACATTTGCACATATCTATTGTGAGAACAGTGCTGTGTATAGCTTGCTGAATAGGACCTCTTATTTATTGTAGAGTATCAGAACCATTGGGTATTTTACTGTTTCTCTTTTATCTGTTTATTTTCTTCACTTCAGGCCTTGTAATGAGAGGTTTCAGGGTGGAAAGACAAACAACGTTGCCTTTGTGCTTGCAAATGTGGCTCAGATGTGCTAGAGTGGCGTGCTTGCTCAGTTATACCTTAAGCTTACAAATGCCCATATATGGGCATCCTCCTGGAACAGGAAGTTGAGACGGTCTGGGGGGGGGGGTGTTCAGGATGATGTCAGTGGCTGTGGGACAGATTGCACAGGAGGGGAGGCAGTTTGTTCTGCAGGGTGAACTTTTAGACATGCGCCAAGCGCCGCCACTAGAGGGCACCGTGTCCCAGACGTTCCAGAGCGGGATCCTGACGCGTTTGTGGATGAGGAGTATCCTGCAGTTGTTACGTTGAAAGCTGCTGAAGCTTTCCAAGAAGTGGACACCCGGGGCTTAAACAGTGAAGTGTAAATGATATCAGCCGACTCAGACCCAGTTCTGCCTCCTCTGCACATTTTCTGATGCTACACGGTGACCATGAAAGGTTGTGTATCCTGCGCCGAGCTGTTAGGGGCAAACCAATGATTACAACATGCTTGCTTTGCTGTTTTGAGGATGTACAGTTTATTTCATTTACAGTTTCTCATTTAGGTCTTCTTGCTGGGGCGTCTCACTCAGAGGAGTTGGTGCCAAATCACAAACAGGAATTTTATTCTGGGTTGCCTTTCAATTAAAAGGTTAGATTTTTTTTCTGGAAGGCTGGGTTTAAGTTTTGCCAACAATGCAGCCATCTGGAAGTTATGTTTACCAGAGTCTCTACCTAGTTTTCAAATGCACTGCAAAGTCTGTGTATTATTATTATTATTATTGTTATTTTCATTTTGCAGTTCTGTATGAAATTGAAGCTTTTCCTCAGTTGTCATATTTAAATGACATCCTTTATTTTTGATTTGCCACATAGCAACTTCAATATAACATTCTTTTTGTCAGTGTTTTGGCTCTTGAGTTTCTGGAGTAGAAGCCACAAAAATACACACTATTTAGAAAAGTAATAAAGGACCATTTCACTGCTATTTTTTTTTTTTTTTTTGGACCTCAAGACTACTTTAAATCAAGGTTTTAAACTGGACCTGGAGTGTTTAAACTGAGCACGATTCAAGGTGTTTTAGATGCCAAAGATAGCTTTAAAAACAGCCATGTTAGATTTTTTTTTTCTTTTCTAAAGAAAATGAAGGTTTCGAAGCTCACAAACTGAGCTTTAATGTATCAAGTGTAATTGGAGATATCTAAGGTTCCTAGAGGTTGAACAGGAACTGTTTCAGGTTAGTTTAAAAAAAAACAAAAAACAGTGAAATAGCCTTTTGCCTTGTTGCAGAATCAGAATCCATAAACTGTAAATGGTTTGTGCTCAAATGTGCAGAATGTTCTAAAACCGGCTCAGACATAAAGGATTATTAAATAGAAGAAGAAAACAATTGTTTACCAAAGCTTCATCCCTCTTTTATGCATCGCCTTAACATGCCTCTTGACATTTTTGTTTTTATTAAGTAATTCTGTATTTGTGCACATTTTTTTGGATAAATTGGTCAAACATTATCCCTATTTAGTCGTAAGAAGATCTTACAGAAGTATGAACTGAGTTTTCTTTTAGACGTGTTCAGAGATGTATTTTTCATTAATGGGGTTTGAATAATTTTATCTTTGTTTTGATAGGTTTGTGTGTAATTCGGCCTTTCTAAGATTTGGTTAAGATGAAAGCTAAATTGTGGAGACGCGTGTTGGTTGCAGTGAAGCACATGAAGAGAATCTTTCTGTATGAATTCCAAAAGAAACTTACCGGACCTTTTCTAATGTTTTCTCCCTGACCTCATTGAACTAAAGCGATTTCTGATGATGATTTTTATTGACAGCTAGAGCCATTTTTTTTATTGAAGCCTGGACCGTCAGAAGAGTTCCTCGTTTTAGAAAGGAACGGAGCAAAAGCAGACATCCAGTGTTTCAGTTTGCCAAGGTTATAAAACAAAACCGTGTGCTGAAAAGGTGCGGTACTCATTCAGTCTGTGTTGTTATATGGTAACAGTATTGAACAGGTGGTGTATCAAGAACGTGCTTACAGTGACATTAATTTTACTTTACATAAACTCTGATCTTTTCCCCCAAATGCAGGACAGATCATACATCCCGCATGTGGACAATTTCAACTTTTAAAACTTAATCTAAAGCCAAAATGAAGTCGGTATTTGGTTTATTTCTTCAAACCTTCCATTGTTTTGGAAGCAAGTTGAACTTTTATATATACCTATGTTAAGTTTTAAATAATTCAACAATATTAGATGTAAAGACATTTAAAGTAAATATGTGACTGGTGACAAATTATTGGAGCTCTTGAGTAATTCAACATTATATCCACCAAGTGCTGAAATAGGGTCATTCTTATCTCAGTGAAAAATATAATAACCCCCACCGCTTTTATTTTTTATTTGTTTTTTACCTTTTTTGTTACATTCTAACCTGTATCTAACCTGTAATTTAGTTATTTTACATCTTATTTTATGGGATTCATCTGTACAAATAGTCTTAAGTTCAAGTGAAATGAGAATATATATATATATATATATATATATATATATATATATATATATATATATATATATATATATATATATATCGGGGAGATACTTTTGCAGGTCGCTATATATCCAGGAATATTTAGAGGTACAGGAAAAAGTTTAAAATACATCTAAATAAATTAATTTAAATTCTTTAAAGCATTAACAAGAGTCATTTTGGTTTATATTTATTTTACATAGATTATTTTAGTTATTGATGTTGGAAGAAAAAAAACATGTAAAATATAAATTAATAGTTTACTCTTATCACATAATGCTAAATATTCCGAGAGGCTTTCAAAACCTGTATGCTCGTAGTTTAAAATTGTAAATAAACCGAATAAATCTCAAATTGCATTCAGAAGTTGTTTCTTTGCGTCCAGGCCTGTTAGTTAAAAAAATCTTGGATGTTAAGATTAACTCACAAACACTTTAATACTTGGTAGCAGCAGCTTGTAATTAATTAGACTATCCACAAACCTCCATCGGTTTCTAAAATGTTTACGTCATAAAATGAGTATCGTAATGCTGCTTGTTTCCTCCTCTGTCACTTAGTGGGAGAACATCCCAGTTTGGCGGGATCCCAGATTTTTTTTAATTTGAAGTGCTTACTCTCCTCATGGACATGTTAATTTCTGTAATTTTTCCAGATATTTGAACCCTTTCCAGCTTTAACAGTTTAGACAAATTGGATGTCTTTAAAGCCCAGACCCAGAGTTGGTTATTTCACATAATTTGACATAATTCATCATTAAATACGGGCTGTATGTAATAATCTCTCTCTATACCCAGATGTAGTTACTGTTACATCCTGAATGTGTATAGTGTTTTTGTATATAAAGAGCCATGACAAAAAATACTTTTTTTTTTTTGTCTCTCCATGTTGCTTTTCCTCCTGTGTTATGATGAAAGGAAATGTTTGAATGAAAGGATTTGAATGCAAACGGCTCATACATCATAGCAGAGATCACATATTGGGTTCAAACATGCAGTAGTCTTTCTATGTTGTACCAAATAAATGAGGATAACATTGAAGTGCATCTCCACTAAGCTTATGTGAAACTGAGAAAACCTCCTCTTCAGTCACTACATCATTTTTACTCCTAGAGAGCTGGATTCACAGTAGGAGGCAGATCTCAGAGTGCCGGAGGGCTGCGCGCCCTATCCTATTTCGTGGAAGAGCTAATTTTCTGAGGCTCGTTTATAGGCATGGTGCAACATCCCTCACAGATTTTCTATCGAACATGTTTAATCTCATTTAGAAGGAATTCTGTCTGAGACCAGAAAGCTTGTTCTGGAAATATCCAGCGTGCACAAAAATTGGACACAAGTAGAAAATGAAATAACTAAAGTCTGATCTTCAGTGCAAAATGAGAAATGGCTTGAGCAGTTCTGACCTTGATGCAGTGTTGTACCGTGTAGGTTCTTGGTCTGAATTACTGTATCAGTGTGATGTTG
Organism: Fundulus diaphanus; assembly: GCA_037039145.1. Lineage (NCBI taxonomy): Eukaryota > Metazoa > Chordata > Actinopteri > Cyprinodontiformes > Fundulidae > Fundulus > Fundulus diaphanus. The sequence goes on along the minus strand of CM073121.1, from coordinate 24,643,543 downwards.
CAATAAGGTGACAAGCCTGAGTTTATGTTGAAGTGTTAAGAAACCCCAGGTTGTTTTAATGGTAGCCTTTGGCTCGTCTGCGATGTTACGCACAGATTCCTTATAGCGTTTAAGTCAATCAAACACAGGTATACCAGGGGGAATAAACCATATACTAGTACTTTCCTGTTGGAAAGAAAATCAGTCTGTCCATGAAGGTTGTCAGCAAAGAAAAGCAAAATGGACTAAAATTTGGTAAATGACAGCTTGATTAAAGACAGAGGACCAAACCGGCAGCTGACTTGGCTCCCATATTTGACACTTTTTCCTTCCACTCAACCTTCTGTTAATTTTGCATTGATACAGCACACCGGGAAGAGTCCCCTTCTAAAGCATTCAACATTTTTTCAGTTGAGTCTGTAATGTGAATTTTCATAAACCAAGAAAATATATTTCATGATAGATACATTTTCACATTTTGAAAACCATTACTGACATAAATTCACATTTGAATTTATGTCAGTAATGGAATCAATGTTCTAATCTACCGAGAAGCACCGGTGGTTGTCAAGAACACCAAATTATCCAAATGTGAGCTTTCTATCTGAAGTACGAGCTATCAGGTTTTTAAACAGAACGTGGGCCTAATTGAGTTGCCGCCGAGGAGCAGGAGAAAACACAAAAGGAGATGGAAGAAGACAAAAGCGTAGGGCTCGACAGTGAGGTGAAGCAGACAAAGATGTAAATTATTAAAGCAAAGCAGACGGTTAATCAGAGCCTGATTTGGGATTAATTTGGTAGCTTTTATAAAGGAGAAAAAAAATTTAAATGTCATCAGAAAACGCGAAAAAAGTGCCCTTTTGTATGTTGTAAAATCCTCCCATGGACACACACACTCTAAGATGTAATTAAGTTTCCCACTGCTTGTAGAAAGGCAGCTTTTCTCCTGCGCACTGCCTCAAGGTCCTGGTTGTCCTAATGCCAACTGCAGACGAGTGGAGAGAAGCCATCGCTCCTAAACTCCCCGAGGTCACAGGAAATATGATTGTCACACTGCTTCTTATGTTATTTTCACTCCGTTAAAAAAAGTTTACATAAGTTTATCAAAGATGTGTGTTGAGAGAGGAGTGTGGCCTCCGGTTTATTTTTTCTCATATTTGTACAGAAGTATGGGTGAAAGACTTTCACTTTTAATAATGCTGCAGATTGTTTTGAATCCAGTAAAACTGCATTTATTATTAAAGGGGATCATCAGTTAAATGTTTGTCACCCTGCCTTTAACAGAATCAAAATGTTAGATTTGATCTTCTGACTGCTGGTGTAAATGCTTCTTCCACATTGTGTTTCAGCTTAGTTCCAAACATATAGCCAGACTGTTGGATTTGTGAGGTGCTATTTTTAATCATGTGAGTCTGGGATCTTTGCACCATTTGGCTGGGCTGCTCTGTAATCAAAGGGAAAGGAAAGGATGAGCGGCCAAACAAAATGCCTCGAAAAAGCGTGAATCCAGACAGGCAGAGAGAAATGGTGCCGGGTGTCATTTATAAAAGCAAGCATGAGAGGCTACCAAGGCAGCTACCATCCTGTTGAGAATTTTGAAAGGGCACATGCAAAGGAATATAATGAATCCCCACCCCAACAGAGGTGGAGATGAGCTGCCACGCATCATTAAATAATTCACAGGGTGATGTGCTGAGAGATCTTCACCTGGCATGCTTTTACTTTCCAAAAATAGGGAAGCTGACAAAGCTGAGGCACCAAAAATAGCAATGAATGCACCTCAAATGCTGTGCAAAATGCAAGAAAGGTCTTAGAAAACTGTGGAGTCCTCGGCGATTGGGCCCCATGGCGTCAGTATAACAATGGGTTCTTAGACACAGCTTGTGGACGCCGGCTCTGATGGATGCTGTGGTGATTGTGGAGCGAGGCTGCACTCATATTGGAAAAAAGAAATTACAAGTGAGAGAGGGCAGAGAAAATTTGTTTACAGATTTGACAGGAGTAAAATGACTACCTCTCAGACAAAAGAGGTTACAACTTATGAGTGAATAAAGAGACAACAGGAACAGAAATGCTGCAGAATTTGAAGCTTTCAGCCTATAATTGTCTTTTTTTTTGGTTGAAGCATCAACTAACTGGTATCTAAAAATATGGAGAGAAAAAATTGTTCAGTGTCTATTTTCTGTTACCTGTGGTCCATCTAACACAATCTGGACAAATATCAATTATAAAACAAAAAAATGCTCTTATAAACTTACAGCCAAAAACTGAGAAGATATTAACGCTGCTAAAAAAAAAAATTCATGGAGAAGCGGGATGGTGTTCAAAAAAATGAAATATAAAGTGAAATGCTGCATTTTCTGGAGTTCCTCAAGGGTCCCTTCTCGTTTCATTAATCTTTAACCTTTTTAAACTCTGTTCTGCTTCTATGCGAAGGAACTTCTGGATGTACAAAAACATTTTAAAGTTTAAAATGATAAAGATATTTACTCAGTTGGTCGTGAGGGTCAGAAACGGAACATTTGGACATAGAAGCTTTTGTTAAAAATTACACTCAACAATGCAATCTTCAAATGTAGGTGTTTTAGTGGAAACAAGTCTAAGAGTTAGGCCTACAATGATTTTTTTTCAGACTGTGTTGTTTTTGTTTTTTTATTCGGCATAAAAGCATCTTCATTGAATAACCATGTTCTTGATCTTTGTTCACTCAAAAACAGCATTAGTGAGGAGATTTCTCCCAACATTAGTGCCCTAGGCACTACCACCCAATTTATTAGAGGTAGTCAGAAGTAGTGGTGGATTTGGATCTCATTACCAGAAAAGTATTCATTTCTTCCTTGAACTTTTTGTATTTTTATTGGAATTCAACAAACAGACCAACACATTAAAAGCATAATTATATTTTTAACAGAAACAAATTTATTTGTGTTGCATTAATCTGCATTCTACTCATTTTATTCTTGTACATCTAAATAAAATCCAATTGCCTTTAGAAGTCACCAAAAAGGTAGAGTCCACCTGTGTTTATTTTAACTCCAGTATAAACAGTTGCTCAATAAATACTAAAATGGGGCCTTAAACCTAAACTGACAGGTGGAGGTAGGAGAGCATTACTCAAGTGAAGCCACCCAGAGGTCTGTGGTAACCCTGGAGAAGTTGCAGAGATCCACAGCTGACGTGGGAGAATTTGACAGGAAACTATTCATCATGCACTCCACAAAGCTGGCTGATTTGGGAGAAAGGAAGATTGTTGGAGAGAGAAAGTCATAAGTTACCGTTGGTTTGCAGCTTGCAGCAAGCCCTGTTGGGGACAAAGCAAACCGATGGTCCTATCGTAATATGAGAGCAAAACGGAAGTTTTTGTCTTATATGCAATACTGAAAACTGACACCCTGGTCACGCCATACCTGTAAGGAAGCTTGGTAGTGACAGCATCATGCTGTGGGAATGCTTGTCTTCTGCTGGAACAAGAAAACCTGTCAAGGTCGATGGTAAGGTGGATTGAGCGAAATAAAAGAGAATCATTGAATAAAACCTGTTACAAGCCACAAAGGACCAGGTCCTGGGTAGGACCCATTCCAGAAGGACCCCGAACCTAAATATACAACCAGAGCTGCAATAGGAAGTTAAGATCAAAGCATATTCATGTGTTCCAGAATTACATCCAGTTGGGAATCCATTTGGCAGTACTCCAAAACTGATGTCCACAGTTTAAAACACTTGCAGCTGTAACAGCAGTTAAAGGTGGTTCTACAAAGTAATGACTCAGCAGGGCATAAAAGATCTATGCACACCACACTTTTCAGATTATGTTCATAAATATGTTATAAACATTGAATGCTAATTATGCACTGCTTTTTTTTGTTAATTCCTTATATGAAGCTTGTGTGCATAAAAAGTTTTACAGGCAAGGCAATGCATGTTTTTAAAGGTGGGCCACTCAACAGAGGAATAAATGCTATGAAACTTAAAACTAGTCAAACTTTGAACAAAAGAACATACGTTGTTTTCAATTGGAACTAATTTTGGTATAATTTAAGTCAGAAGTTGTATACATTTATGGAACATTTCCAACTGTTCCTGTCGCAGACAAGCTAATAACCGAAGCTGATATGCTATAATCTTCAGAAAATTATGGATCCTGAAAATGCATGCTAATTTGTGTTCCAAGTCAGAAAATGCATTCCGTTTTAATTTATTTGCTGTATTTATTTGTGTTAGCCATTTCTTATGCATTCAAGAGTCTAATAAAATAAGCAAAACCCTTACTTCGATGTTGGCAAATGGCCACAGCTTTAAGTCTATACCTATAAAAAGAACCCATCTAAAGAGTGGGATTGCTAAGGTGACGTTAACCATTGCTGACTACTATCTCGGGGCATCGTTTCTTGGATTTTGGCCATCAATATCTTGACTTATTAAACTGGACACGAGAGAGAGGCGGGTACATCTGTAGGCTTGTAGAAACCCCCAGAGTTCTGTAGCAAAGTGCTGGTCAGAAAGCTATATTGTGTAGTATGCAGAAACGTATGTGCTGGTGGAACATGCCACAGCAACATCCATATAAATGGCATAATTCTATCTTACCTAAAGTTTTTATTAATTATTGCATTTCATTTCTTTTGACTTCTACCTACAATTAGACGTAATGATGGGTAATATTGTAATCTGCCCCAACACAGTAAATCTTTCAAGACAAGACACAGGAAGGGCATAAAACCTTATCAAACTGGCAAGCATTAAATATTCTTCTTGGTCACAAGGTTGACAGTTCAGGTGTTGTGGCACAATCCTATTTACAGTTGCTACTGGCAACTGAGCTTTGATTGAAACCAACTGCTGCTGATTGGAAAAGCGGTCTTTTGTCTCTCTTGGAGCCATCAGGCTCAACACAGCACTCTCGTGATCTCTCGTGATCTCCAGCAAATGAAATAGTCGGTGAAGAAAACAAGCATTCAAACATATGACATTTGTGCCATTTTTAATGAGGAAACTCCCACTGAAACAATGAGAACGGATCAGTTTACACTGCAGCTAGAGGTTCCTCTAACATTCTAGTTATTTTTTAATTTCCTGTGGACAACAATGCAGGAACAGTTAACTGTTACTGCAATTTTACATTTAAAGGCAAAAATCTTTAAAAAGCAATATTTTTTCTACCCAGCATTAATCAAACAGTAGATTTGGCTTCCAGCTTAAAAACGTTTCACCGTGTATAGCCGACTAAAAAAAATAAATCATACATTCTGGATATAGCCAAGAAGCTAAATAAAGCATTTTTAAAATGGTTTTAACGTTGTTATCGCTCTACCTCACGTAAGTTTAATATTAATAATTTCAAATTTTTGTGATTAAATTGGTTTTAATTATAGCAAATTAAACTCATGCTGATTTGGATCTCGAAACAGCAGGAGCAAAAACAAACAGCCGGAACCCAAGATTTGAGGCTTTGTTTCAACCGATCAGCATTGCAGGGAACCAACCGGAAACGGCGGTTCTAACGTGCGTTGTGAGCGGTTGTGGATTTCGTTACCAACTTTCGCCCTCTTTGAGTGATATTTGGCATCTTGCGTAAGTATGTTTCGCATTTAAAACGCTCCACGTGACTCTATAACTAGTGCTGACCAACTGGAGTCGCTGAGATTAAAGCCCGTGTCGGCTAACACCGAGTAGCTTTGCTCGCGTTAGCATGCAGACCGGACCCGCCGAGAGCGACTCTCGTTTTATTCTTTAGGTCGTTAAAACGTATATTTTTCAAAAGAGGCATGTAAATGTGATATAGAAAGTGCTTTAAAATCTGTAAATATGCTAAAAGGTACAAGGATTCGGTTAAGAGGTCCGCATGTTTCCAACCAGAAGCTTCGTTCTTTGGGGTCAGTGTCGCCAGATAGTCAAGGTTTTCCAGCCCAAACCTCTGTTAAAAACCGCCACAACACAAAAAAATCCATCCAATCAAATAATGTTATAGGGCGGGCCTGAATGCACATCTATATGCGTTTTTAAAAACTGCAATCCAACGAAACCCACCCAGAGTTCATTTCCTAAAGGCCACACAGCACAACAGGAACAAATCCAGTGAGTGTAACGTAACACATCCTCCCCCCTACATGTTTGCAGATCAGAATAACTTCAAAATAACCTTCATTTACATTCTAAAGACACAAACTATGATCAATATGCACACATAAAAATGCAAAGCTTAATTCTACACAACATTCAAAGTTATTAAATTTACTATGGCCGTTATGATTTCTTGCCTTTATTACAAAACCACTGTTGGCTGAAAGGCTGAACATCTGAAAGCTGAATTTACTCCTTTGAGCTATAATACAGTCCTTTGTGATTTGTGATCAATAAATGGTTGAGTAAAGTTTCCCCAATAACTGCAATGAACCAAAGACTAATGATGAAATTATGACGTTAATAGGTTAACTCAAAAACCAGCAAACTGACTCCAAATCCACCCAAATTATGTCCACCAGCCCAAAGCTAATTATACCCGCAAAATAAAAATGGAAACCTCCCTTTTGGGTGGAAAACTGCCTAATCTGGCAACACTGTTTGGGGTCCCCTTCATCTCGTGCTCCTGTTGCAGTCCCCATTGGGCAAAAAAATATAGATTAGCATAGAAAGGAATGACTATTTTCTAATTAGATTTTTAATGCTATTGTTAATGTCATTCCAAACCATATCGAGCAAATAATGTAGATTATTTTTAACCCCATTAAACACCAACTTTAGGGATTAAATTTTTTGTAAAGAATAAATAATTCCAGACAGGTGCATGCAATCGGACTTGAAATACTGGAGATTCACCGCAAGGACATTCAAAAAAAGGAATTAGACATCAATGATGGTATATTCTGAAATTACGTTTTGAATGGCAGGCAATGGTACAAAAATAATAATAAAAGACGAATTGAAGACTTAATTGAATAAGAATTCTCCCCAAGATGCAACCTGTCTTTTTGTTTTTTGCCACACACATCGTCACACGCCAGGTTGTGAGCTAATAAAACTAAACAGTCAGTCTGTGGTTGTTAAACACCCAGCACTCTAGGAGCACTGGTCTCTCTTTTGTCCTGCATGTTTCATGGTGTGCTCCGTTTCTCCTCAGTGGTCGGCATTCTCGAACTTCGAGTCGTAAATTTCTGCAATAAAATGGGTTTTTAAAATGTATTCTGAGGCTCAAGTTGGCTGTATCTGTACGATTGACAGTGGCTTTTGTGCAAGCATCCATGTTTTTCCTACAGTCCGACTTGAGGGAAACTGGAATGCAAAAAGCCGGAGATGACGAAATGTGCGACTCGCGAGTGAAAGCCACCGTGCGTCTCCGCTCCACCTCGCCTGACTCAAAGCATTACATCACATCCTCAACAGCCACAAATGGCTGCAGTGGCCTCTTAATCACCATTTTATTTAAGTCATTAAGTCAGGGAAAATCCTGAAACATGAAGCAAGTGAATCCTGAGGACCAAGATTGGAAACCAGTGCAGATTGGTGTAGTATAGATCTTTTTTTTTTTTTTTTACAACTACGTCCCTGACCTGAGGACCTGAAATCTCCCACCCCCTTAGATTTCCTTTAAACGAAATATGTATAGTGATAATATAACTAACAACATGTTTCCTGGCCAAACGTAACCTGGCCAGTCAGATTGATAATGTGCAACATTCTCCGTTCTGCACATTATCTATCTGCTCCTGCTCCCATCGAATCCGTTTGGGGAAAGGAGGGACATTCAGCAGAACTTTCCGAGCTAATTGGGTGAAGAGACACCTAGGGCCCGCCTACCAAAGGTTGATTTTAGCCAATCACAGCATCAAATGAAAATGTAAGCAGCAGGCGCCATGAGAAACCATAACCAGTTAAGCTGGTTAGAGACTAACATTTTTTCGGGAATCCCGCGGGTCACGTGATTCCCACGGGAATCCCGCGGGATGGGAGTCAACATTAGTAAATATCACGTGATTGGGACGGTACAGGATTAAATATCAACGGGAGCAGACGGGAGCGGGAGTAAACCAATAGCAGGTACAATAAAGGATCAATGCCAAAAAATTAAATAAAATAGAAAATCTAAAATGTAGGTTTGCCGCCGCCATTTTGTCGTTTTTTTCCCCAAGAAACCTAAACTATAATGCAACTCAAAAGAACTACATGACCCAGAAGCCAACAGTGCTTCCGGTGTATTTTTTCCGCCAGCGCTCAAAAACAGAATGGGGGGGATCAACTATGGAGCGCGCCATAATCAACCGCTAGTGGCGAACTCAACCTGTAAAAGTTGGATTTGCAACGCAAAGTCAGAAGTAAGGACTTATCTATTAAACTCACAGAGCGACTGTAAAGTTGCAAATATTAACAAACTTGACGAGAGTTGAATGTCACGGTGTTAACACTCAGTACCTGCTTATAAAACGTGTTTCCTGGACTCATGTTCCAATGTGCAACGGTGTAATAATACGGCCAATAACTTAAAACTACTTTATTATTTTATTAAGTATTATTTGAACAGTTGTGTTTTTTCTGTTTTAACCCACTAACTGAACAACGTGTTAACACTTCTCTTTCACTATTTAACAAAAGTAAAACATGTCTACTTCCATGTCTGGTCGGATAAAAATGAGACGGAGCCGACTGGACCGGCTGTTCCTGGGTCCAGTTAGCTCCGCCTCCAGCTCCACACCAGCGCTGGTAAAGGTTACTTCATTGTTCATGTGAAACAATTACTTAATGAATTAGTAAAAGGCAACATTGTACATTTTGTTTATTCAACTAAGATAGGCATGGTCTGTTTCCTTGTTTGTTACTTTTATTATTTATTTATTATTATTCCTTTTACTTTAACAGGCCTTTACTACAGCTAAAACAGGAACTTAACTGACCCTTCATAGACATTCAGGTTTAATGTATTGCCAGAAAACTTAATGAAGACAACAAGAATGGGAGTGGGGCAGGAGCAGGAGTCATTCTGAGTGGGAGCGGGATGGGAGTGGGAGTAATATTACCAGGAGTGGGACGGGACACAATTTTTTTTCAGTGGGATTGGGACGGGACACAATTTTTTTTCAGTGGGATTGGGACGGGACAGGAGGGAAAATCCACTCCCGTGTCACCCTCTAAAGCTGGTCAAGGCACTTCTTGCTGCTCTTCTTTCAAAGATGAAATCGTGGATTCTGACCAGATGTGATAGCAGCAGCTACACAGGCGTCCTCCTGCGCTGCCATCTTTATGTTGGTTCGGCTGTGGACTGCAGCTCTTGCTTTAGTAACAGCTGGAATGTCCCGCCTTAATCCATAATACTGCAACGTGATTGGCCCAAACTGTTTTTAGTTCGGTCCTGAACGTTTGATTGTCGTGTGTTTGTGAACCCACAAATAAAAAAAAAAATGCAGCAAGCGTGTAGCTTTTTGCTGCCAAAAGCCAGGTATAAAAAGGTGTTAAAAAAGCAGTGGCTATTATAAAAATGTTACTTTTCTCTGAATAACGACTATTGTTTTTAGGATGAGGCTGACCGTGATAAAAAGGTAACCTTTTTTTATCTTCTTCCATTCAGACTCTGTTGGCCTAATCTCTGCCAGAATGACGGACCGGTACAACATCCACAGTCAGCTGGAGCATCTTCAGTCCAAGTACATCGGTACAGGACACGCCGACACCAGCAAGTGGGAATGGCTGGTCAACCAGCACCGCGACTCGTACTGCTCCTACATGGGGCACTTCGACCTGCTCAACTACTTCTCTGTGGCTGAGAACGAGAGCAAAGCACGCGTTCGCTTCAACTTAATGGAGAAGATGCTGCAGCCATGTGGACCGCCAGCAGACAAACCTGACGATGCTTAGAGAAGCTTGGAGTCAGCTGAATTGAGTTGATGGACATGAAGTGTTTTCTGCTAGTAATTTGTGTGTAGTTCCCTTTAACAACAGAAAATCCCATGGGAAAGAGAAGAGGACCATTCAAAGACTTTAATGTTCACCAGAGAAAAAAAACAACTCGTCTCAAAACTCTGTGTAATTTTGTACTAAGTGTTGAGATATATTCTTGATGCAAGTTTAAATAAACTCATTCTGGTTTTTTACTTGTAACTTAATTTGTATTTGATGCTTATTTACATTCTTAGTAGTCATTATTTTGCAATATGAAAAGTCAATAGGAACATTAAATGTGTAATAAAAAAGAATTTCACAGAATTGAACTTTTGGCCTTTCCTGCAAGGATTTTTATGGCCAGAGCCCATATTTACAAAGATTGTCAGAGAGCTCCCATCCCTGCCATGGAGTCTCAGCTTGAGAGGGATTCAGATTTTATCTTATGCGCTCCTAGTCATCAGTGATGAGAAATTTATCGACTAGACTGGATTAAGAAATGTCATGAAAATGTAATTTAAATATTTCAATGACTAAATAATTGTCACACAGCATCAAAATGTTTGAACGCACCTTATTTACATCTTTATCCTTTAGATTTGCTTATGTTTACGCTCCATACTTCGTCTATTTGATTTTAATGGGAACTCACCGGTCAGTTTTCTACTGGGATTGCCTGCTCGAATAAAGCGGTCGTATTTAGGGAAAGGCGGCCGACTTAAAATGGAGGAAAAAAGGTAGAGAAAACTGAACTGGACAGCAGCGCATCTGTCTGCACATCTCCGGGAGGAGTGTTCAAAGGCTGATGGGTCCCTAGATCACGGCGCAAAGAGGCGAACTTTGAAGTGCATTGAAGATGGTATCAGTGCGTCCTTTTCTCTGATTTTACGTCTAAGTAGCCTGGAAAGTGAGAAGCGCTCCACGCAGCAATCAAAATCCAGGGAGGAGATTGCATCACACGAGCAACCTTCTAGAAGACATCATGTACAATAGAGCAAATACTTTCGTAACCTCTTGTCTAGAATATGCAATATTGGGCCTTTTCACAATATTCTAGTTTTCTGAGATAGTGAATTTGGGGTTTTCATTAGTTGTCAGTTATAATCATCAAAATTAAAAGAAATAAACACTTGAAATATATCAGTCTGTAATGAACAAACATACAAGTTTCACTTTTTAAATGGAATTACTGAAAAAAATCTACTTTTCCATGTGAATCTAATTATATGACCAGCACCTGTATTTATACATTTTTCTGTGACTTCTTCCAATTCTAAGATTTTTATTAAGAGCTTTTTCTGTAATTTATATTAATATACATCTGTGCTATATCCATTGCACATTTCTCCACTTTTTATTCATGATTATTCAATATTTTTCCTATTGGACTGGATGACAACCAGCAGCTAAAAAAAATCCTTATTGTGTCTGACATGCTGGCTGTTCTCTTGCAAAGTTGAGAAAAGGTAAATGGCACTAAGTTGTGCAGAACATATCCAACATAAAATTCAGAAAGATTCATGAGTGATTTCCACAGCAATGAATGAATTATGTGCACAAGCATTGTGTTTGTGTGTGTGGTGAGGAGGGGGGCAGAAAGACAGTGTTGTCCCAGGCCCCGGCAAAGCCCTCAGCTGGCCTGGTCAGTGTTTAAAAAACACCATGCATGTAATGAATATATCCATATATAGTTTGGATTAAGTTGTTGGCACAGGCAATGAATATCTGCTGAAGTTACATGACAGTGGAGCAGTTTTAATTTTGCTCAGGGTAAATGTGAATATTTAACAGCCGTTTCTAGCAAACATTCCCCTCTGTCCTGGTGTGTGTTTCAAAAACAGCTCTTCTGAGCAAATGACTTAACAAGCTCGAGAAATTCAAAGCAGGTGAGATTGGTTGTCTGTGAATAAAGTCCCTCAGAGTGTTCTCACAGAGCACCAATGCTTTATTATCGATCCTTTTGCTTTGTTTCCACTGCCCTCTGGTTTTCACCAATAACCAGTAACTTTGAAAACCAAAAAAATATAAAAGGGGTTTAATTCAGAACATGAAACTCATTCAATCTGGAGAGACTCAGACGGAGAAAGAGAAAACGATTAACAAATTTATTTGACAAAATGAATAACAGTTCTTTGGCGCTCGGGCCCCGGCTGACAATTTGAGCAGTGAATTCCGACGAATTCAGATGAGCCCATCAACGCTGAATAGGGATGCTCCCCCGGGGCCCGACACTGGTAGTGGAGGTTGGAAAAGATGACGTCTTGGAATGCTGGTGGAGAAGGGGAGGAGGTGGGTCGAGCACAGCTGGAAAGCGACAGGCGGCGTGGGTGTGGAGCCTTTTAAACGGAAGCTTGATTGAAGATTGGAGAAAGCGGGTCGAGGTTCGGAGATGAAGATGACGCAGTAACAGGTAGGCGGAAGTCTTCCAGCTTGAATTTGCGCCTAGGCTTCATTACTGTGGAATCATTACACTAAGAGTGATATATTTTAAAACATTTATCTTAATAATTTGGTCCTCAACCTAATGGTTTCTGAGGGGCTTGAGAAGTCACGGAGAAGACTGCTGACCTGACAGCTGTCCAGTAGTCAACCGCATTTTCCATGAGGGTTATCCAGAAAAGGTCGTTGCTAAAGAAACTGGCTGCTCAGAGCGCTGGACCTAATGAAACTAATGGAAAGGAAACTGAGTGGAAGGAGAAAGGTTAAAAGAAGGTGAATGAGCGATAGGGATAACCAACTCACAAGCTGTGGCCTGCGGCTGGAGTCAGTGCATCAAGAGCCATCGGACAGATGAATCCCCGACACGGGCGACAGCTGTCAGTCACATTCTTCATGTTTAACCAAACAGCATCCTTTGTAATTTGTGACCAGTACATGGTTGACCCTAACCCTAACCCTGACAGCAGAAGAGTTTTATTTGGGCAAAAGAAAAGAGATGGGAGTGATTTCCAGTTCTCCAAAGTCCTCTTTATAGACGAAATGAATGTTGCATTTCATTTGTAGGTCAACCTTCCTTCTTAAGCCCAACAGAGAACTTGTGGAGTTTTGTCAAGAGGAAGACGAGAGACACCAGAACCAGCTGTGCAGACAAGCTGAAGGCTGAAATATAAGACATTAAAAATCCATTTCAGTGGTCTTATGTGATATTTTCATTTCCTGAGAAATGGAACTGAAGGTTTTCATTAGCTTTAAGCCGCAATCACTAAAATGAACAGAAACAAACACAACATTAATCAATGCATGTTGCATTTCTGGATTTCATTCATACGCTTTTCGACTATTCCGATTTACAGAGCTGCAGCTGTGGCGGCCTCCCTCATACTAGAAAATAAACACTAACAAGCCCCGTGCATAAAGCCGAGCTAAAGTTCAACATCTATTTGACCCGGCAGAGTCCATGAAATGCGGCAACGCCTACGCAGCCGCTCATGCATGCCTCAGTAGGGCTGAGCTGCTCACGCACACTGCGAGTCCACCGAGATCGTCTGTGAAGGACTTACGGATCGCCATGGAGGGTTTGTCTACCTGTCACCACGTCAGGCTGTCAGGGCAACGACACCCAGTACACAACAAAAAGAGCGTAATGACATGTCAAACTGCAGATTAACATCTTAAGCAGTGGTAAAGCTTTAAAAACTGGTAGGGCACAGCTCGAAAAAAGACATCATAAGAGTAGCGCAGCTAGAAATGGTTGTAATTATGCCGCCTTTGGTCTGCTTTTGAGGCGGCTGTGGGCAGAGGGAGGGTGAGGTATGCAACCAAACAGCAGAAGGTCTGACTTGCTGACTCAAAACATGCCGCCACACACAAATAGAGACAGTGTGCCGGAGAGTATGTCATGCAGGATGACTCATAGCCGGATTGGGACACAGGTCAGCAGGCCCAAAGGAAAGTTCTTATGCTTCGCATCTTGACGGCGGAGTGCGTTCGGTTGGTGTCGGTCTGTGCTGCTTTCTTAGCTGGGCGAGTATCTGCCATCTGTCCTTGCTGTGAGGCCGCGGCAGTCAGGGAGACGCTGGTGCCAAGCCAGACATGAAACCGGCCGGCGTCCAGGCGCACAAACACGAGCGGACAGACGACGAGTCCCGGAAGCTGCACTTTGAGACCCAGAACCAGAAGTAAAGTCTTCCCAGCTTCTTTCAGGGTGTCTGACACGCATTTGTACAACAAAACTCTTTGGAAGAAATCTCCGCTGCACCTGTTTTGTTTTTGCTCCGTAGCTATAAAATGTTTGCAGCCAAAGCCAAATTAATTCATATAAAAACCACAGCAAGATAAATTTAACTTACATATTTATTTTTGCTAACACAAGTAACATCTAATCAAACAGGGTAACTCAAATGATCAAATTGAATAAATAAATGAACACCTATAGGAAAAGTTGACAGAACAGGGCCACATTGTGTTATGCTTTTTAATAACCTGACTGCACATTAAATAATCATAAAAAATATTCTAACTTAAAACTGAATAAATACAATAAAAATAAAGCATAATTATTTCCGAAATAGGTGAGTGAGCAGTCAGTATTTACAATGGCCGGCCCATATTTTTATCAGGTGGACAATAATAGGGTCGGAACTCGACTAAATGCCCGTCAAATATCAAAACACATTTTGGAGCAATTGATAACAGAGAGGGTAATTTTATTTTGAAATACTAATTAATGAGGCAAACAAAGCTCCTCTTTATTGGCTGATTTTTCTCACCCAGGACAGAAGGGCAGGTGTGGAGGTATGTCAAAGCTTTCACCTGTTTCTCTACCTCTGTAAGCCTTTCCTTGGTTTGTTTCTCAACCGCAACAACATTCTTACTGGCCAGGAGGACAACACATCAATATCAGGTTTAACGATTTCTAGGAAACAATTGTGGAAGCCTTAGGAGAACAGGATACAGGAATCTTACTAGAGTCATGCAGGGAGGCTTGTTGGGGCGCTGGAGACGGGGAATGAAGGGTTCTGAATCAGGACACCTGGTTCCTGAGCAGAGAAAGGACCCTCTAGAATAGATGTTACCTAGAACCAAGAGGAGGAAATAGGTCCAATAGAAGCATGGGTGTATGGAAAGCCGATTGAGCATTTATTCTGATATCTTGATATCAGGCATAATTGTCATGTACATGCAAGACATTTCTGCCCACTAGTTAACTAGTGAGCCATTTCTGTGTGAACTAGTTAACTAGTGACAGCCAAAATGCCCACTAGTTAACTAGTAAGGCCCAAATTCTCTCTAGTTAACTAGTTCATATGTTTCATACCTTACTAGTTAACTAGTAATGCTCTGCATGTTCACTAGTTAACTAGTGGAAATTGCAATGTGCACTAGTTAACTAGTTTAAAGACTTCTATATATTACTAGTCAACTAGTAAGGTACAAAAATGTTTACTAGCTGACTACTGAATGTCAAATTCCCACTTGTTAACTTCTATGTAATTTGGCCAGCCGCTTGAGCATTTATTCTGATATCTTGATAAGGTAGGCCAACATCCATTTTTGTCAACTAGTGAGCCATATTTGTGCACACTAGTTAACTAGTGAAAGCATAAATGCCCACTAGTTAACTAGTGAACACATTTCAGCTTCACTAGTTAACTAGTGAGAGCCAGAAATGTCCACTAGTTAACTAGTAAAGGCCAAAATGCATACCAGTCAGCTAGTTGAAGGCTTTTGGGTCTCACTAGTTAACTAGTGACTGCCAAAAATGTGCACATGTTTACTAGTGAAGGCAAAACACCTCACTAGTTAACTAGTCGCAGTAGGTCAATGTCACTAGTTAACTAGTGAACCATAAATGGCTTTCTAGCTAGCTAGGTGATGGCAGTAGTCTCACTAGTTAACTAGTTGATGCATCCTTTGTCCAAACTAGTTAACTAGTGAGGTCATAAATGTATACTAGTAAACTAGTTCAAGACAAAATTCACACTAGTCAACTAGTGGCGCAGAATTCAAATTAGGAGGCGGAGAATTCTGGAAATTGAGGCTTTCTATTGGCTCCCTATGTCCAAATAGAACATGACAACCAATCACAGTGCAGAATTTCATGAAATCCCACCCACAACGTTTGCATGTCCCAGCAAACACGTCCAGGTGGGGCCCATGTGGGCCTCACTTGGGCTAGATGGGCTTCAGCTGGGCATGGGCTCAGGGTGGGCTGTGTTGCTGGGACCCATGTGGGCAGCCCATCTACTGCCCACATGACTCATGTGGGCAGTATATGGGCTATACCAAGCATGGGCAATAGGTGGGCTCCAGTTGGGCAGCCCTTACAAATTCAAAATGGTCAAATCGACATGTTAGAGCCACTGAAAGATCTCCTTTTTTATGCTATTTTATTTATTTATTTATTTTTAATAAGTAAAAGTCTTTAATATTGCACTAATCCAGCCTATGATGCATAAATTATTTAAATAATTGAAATTGAAATCACTTCACAACCTTTCAGTGAAGCGGCTGAAAATTTTGAGATGTTTTTGAGATGTTTCATAAACTGGATCAATATTCTAATAATAGTTTTTAATGTTTCTTCCTTTTTTGTTTTCACACAGGTGAATTCTACTTTCATATTGATACACTGGAATTAATGTCAAACCAAATACTATATGTGCTTTGTTATTTTATTATTATATGTATAGCGTAATGATTTTGTACACATTTTATTTAGTTAATTCTGTTCTAACATCATCATGCTGTGGATTTAGTAGCTTTTAAGAGCTTTTTAAAAAAACATGTTTTTCTAAGATGTCTTGCAAACGAAAGATGCTAAGAATTTAGTATTTCATGGCCTTTATTAACAAACTTTAGAAGGGGATATAAATTACCACAATTCTCAATTCAGTCACTAGGGGGCAGTGAACACGAGACAGGGGAACGTTTATAATGTTGATATTTTAATAGTTTCACAACTAAATTAGTATATTTTACGATCACCCAAGCTAATTAACAGCATGTTAACTTGTGTGCCACGTGGCACACAAGTTAACATGCTGGCCAAAGGTACTCTAGCTAGTAAACTAGTGGCTTCAGTGTGACACTTACATGTAAACTAGTGAAGGCAGAACTGCTCACTAGTTAACTAGTGAAGACACAAATGCCCACTAGTTAACTAGTGAGGTCTAAAAAGTGTCACTAGTTTACTAGTGTGCACCAAAACACCCACTAGTGAACTAGTCATGGCAAATTCCATTCGACTAGTTAACTAGTGAGGTGCAAAAAGTGTCACTAGTTTACTAGTGTGCCCCAAAATGCCCACTAGTTAACTAGTGAAGGCCATTGCAGCCCCACTAGTTAACTAGTGAGCTGCCAAAACGCTCACTTGTTAACATGTAAAGGCCAAAATGCCCACTAGTTTACTAGTGAGGGTGTTGTGGGCCTTACTAGTTAACTAGTTGCATGCATAGTTTGTTCACTAGTTAACTAGTTACACATAAAAACACAAACAAGCTGACCGTTTTTGTCCACTAGTTAACTAGTTGAACAATTTAAGTCTCACTAGTTTGCATGTGTGGCAGTAAAGCAGCTCACTAGTTAACTAGTGCCTGAAACGATCATTATGCATATTCTAATGAGAGGGTGGGTAGAAGACTCCTATTGGGTATCATGTAAGAATCCCACCCAGATATGTAAATTGACTGTTCATAGCCTCGCGATCAGGTCCTGATGGGTGCCCCTAGTGGCTAAAGTGACAAACTGCTCTGCAACGGTTAAAGTAGGCTAACTGATACAGAAAGCATATACCATACTGCCATACTGCTTAGAAGATAATATTTAACATGTTATTCATATTAAATATATATATATATATATATATATATATATATATATATATATATATATATATATATATATATATATATATATATATATGTATATATATATATATATATATATATATATATGTACATATATGTTTTTGTATATTGTTATTTATATATTTATAAATGTTATATATATATATATTTAAATATATAAAATGCAAAATATTTCAGCACATGACTTGATAGTTTTAGAACATAACATAAAAGTATATGGCATTTGACATTTTAAATGTTTTAAGCCCCCCCTGAACATGAGAAAATCCTCGTTATTCGATGCTGTAGCGCACATATGCCCTGGTTACTGGGGGAAAATAGGGAGTACCAATATGGCGGCTGGTGGCTTCAAAGCGACTCGTTCTAACAGCGGGCTATTAGCACTCCGGTGTATAATAGAGCTCAGTGGTCTAAACTAGCATATTTTCAAATTATTTCAAGCAAGGTGGGATAGTGATGGAGGAGACACACCCACACCCCTGCCAGGGCCACTATCACATAGGATTAACCTTCCTTGCCAGAAAATAAAAGTACAAACTAGCCTTTGCAGATAACTGGTGTTGGTTTGATGGTTGGTTGGCTATTTATTTATTTATGCAGCTCCAGTGCACTTAGACTGCATGGTCAGACAAGATTGTCAATAATCTGCAAAAACATCTTAAATTAGCCAGGCTAATATTATTTTTAAGCAGTGATGACAGAATTGCCTGTATCACTTGCGGTCAAAACGTAGTTATAGTAAAGTCCTGAACTACACATTGGCAATTCATGTACATTGAGAAATTTAGCATAAAATTTGCACAGCATTGCTAGCCTAACTCCAAAGCCATTATTTATTCTGCAATGGGCCTGAAACGCGGGGGAAAAAGGCGCTTTTGAATGTTAACATAACAATAACGTACAGTATATTCATTAAAACACACTGAACATGCAGGAAATAAAGTCATTAGCCTACAGTATGTTATTTCACTTCAGATAAAACCAACTGCAAAAAACCCATTAGCCACCTTGTATTCAAATGAGCCAACCAATTTCATTATGTTCAAATATTCCGCCAGTGTAGTAATTATAAAATGCTACATTTTGTAGACGACAAATATAAAAAGTATTCATACCTGTTGGACCTAGACGTCTTCGTCTCCGAACAATGCTTCTTGTATTTCTCAACATGTTGTCCTCCTGTGATGATGATAACTCCCGCCTTGCAACCTCAAGTGCATTCCAACATTGACAAAACCCCTCTCGGAAGCTTCCTCCTCTGTTTGGCTCATAAGTTCAGTAGTAGATAAGCGGTAGGCCTAATGTGAACAAATTTGTGTCGTCCGCACTTGACTAGGACGTTTTGATTTGTAAATGGAAAAACAGAAAAACGGAAGTAGTATCCGTTTTTCGTTTTGGTTTTCCGGAAAAAAAACGAATTGCCTGAAGATACACGGACCGCTAACGCTGGTCTTACATGTGTAACTGTAGCACTAAATGGCGGTAGAACTGTGCACTTCCTGTGCGTGATTTGAACACTGACAAATCAGAACTCTAGATAAAAGGGTGATTAAAAAAAGTATCACAAAAGTATCTCATATTCTGTCGAAATGTTTTTTAATAATAACAGGGAAACCCCATGCTTTACCAAGTGAGCTCTTGATCCACACAGGGATCAACGTTATATTGTTCTTTTGTTTATTGCTGCTAGGCAACCACAGACATAAATGCATCCATTTCAGTAGCACTTTTCTGATTAATAACCGAAAAACAAAAGATTGTACACATTAACTGCACATGGTTTCAAAAGTAATTAAAAGCTCAAAGATCAAGAAAAAAAACATCATGCACTTCTAAGGAATTGAACACTGGTCTCCCAAATGATCTCCCGCTGCTTAACCACTTGAGCTAGTCTTGCCACATGGGCAAAGCTATCATCAATGTTCATGTTACTGAAACGTTTTGTTGCATACAAATGCCTCCAGTTTTATCGCGATTTTCAGACTAATAACTGAAAAACTAAAGATTTTACACATTAACTGAACGAAGATTACAGCAGTACACAATAACTTTGTCACTAGACATGTTATCAAAACATATTTTTATGCTCAAACGATCTTAGTTTATACAGACCTCTCAGCTTTTATCAAAAGTTAAGAGTGAGATTATGCTAATTTGGGGGGCGGGGCTTGTTTGGGGGCGGGGCTAACCAGACCCTGGAAGAGCGGTGGAGTCAACTCCATCTCATTTTTATCCCACCAGACAATGAAGTAGACATGTATTACTTTTGTTAAAAAGAGAAAGAGACGTATTAATACTTTATTGTTCTGTTAATGGATTAAAACATAAAAAAATACACAATTGTTCAAATAATACTAAATAAAATTAAGTAGTTTTAAGTTATTGACCGAATTATTACACTGTTACACATTCATCTATGGGTTTGTTTATCATTGTAGATCTATAACCTGATTAGTGATTTCATCAAGCCTTTATGGTCAACATGCAGTTTCCCCTCAGCAGCAACACTGAAGCTCACAGAGGTTCCCGCTGCATCATTACGCACGATCCAGCTGCTGATGTCTCCCTCTTTTCAGCTCAATGCGCTTCTAGACTGTTACAGTTTATAGCCATTATCATCACCTTTCACAGCGACAGGTTTCTCAGTCAGTCGCCGCGCTGAACAGACGGATCTCTATTGCTCTTGTCAGTGCGCTCTGGTGAGGTGGGCGGATTTTACCCCCGTTGGTGCGCTGCGTGCGACGGATAAACAGTGGGGAAAATACATAACTAAAGGCTGTAAGGGGCTCCTATAAAGGAAACGGGGGTACTGACAGATCTGAGATGAAGCCCCTGATGTTACAAGTTCTTTAAAATGACCCTTAAAAGTGCGCACCTGAATTAAAGCGCAAGGCAGCACGCCCACCGAAGCGCCACTGATTCTATGTTGTTAAAAATACAAGAGCAACTCTCCTATTGACTTTAACTGGCACACGTTGCTACCGATGTGAGGGAATTAAACGTATGATTCACGTTTTGAATAGTGAACGGTGATAAAAGCACCTGCTCCGAGGGAAAAGGAGGGGGGGGGGGTGAGCAAGCGCGGAGGCACAGAAATACGGTGCATGTAGTTAAAAAAAGCAGAATTAATAAAAATGAAACTTATAAACAGACCAAGTGGCGTTTTAAACTGCATCTGGATAGCAGAACTGTTTTATGATCCTGCGTGCAGCAAGCAAGCAGCTCTCCCCCCGCCCCCTCCCCTCATGTGTACGCGGTACAGGACCTTACCAGCTCGCTTTCACCACTGTTAAGACTAAAATTATTCATAACTCTGATCACTCTTCCTGCTGCTCTGTTAACACGAACTGCAGCAGGAATTACGGATGGCCACAAGCTGTGAAAGAAGCCGAAACAGCTCAGCAGAAGGCGGAGTTTTCTCGTCCGCAGCTCAGATGGGCTTTGTGATTTTTATGCGTGAGAAATTCTATGTTTGCGAGTGAAATGCCATGTGTTACGTGTGAGCGTGTGAAGTCAGTGAAATGAGTGTGTCACACGGTCAATGCGTGAGAGTTGAGAGCTCTGGTTTATAAAAGTTTGCTCTTAGAACAGCCTGGACGAAGTCATCCATGTTTTCTAGGTTTCTGATTCCTAAATGGACCAATCAAAATCTTTGTTCCGCCTTCTTCATTTGCATGCAAGTGCGACATTGCACACTAGTTAACTAGTGGGACAATGTTACGTCCCACTAGTTAACTAGTTGCACAAAATGCCAGCCGTTTGTGTATTTATTCAAATTCAACTAGTTTACTAGTGTGAATGCCATTTTTCTCCTGCTAGTTCATTATGGACAATGTTTTGTCCTCACTAGCTAACATGTAAGGCTCAAAATGCCCTCTATAAGCTAGTGAAAGGCATTAATAATGCAGATATGCTCACTAGTTAACTAGTGAGCATGTCCTGTTCCATTACTAGTAAACTAGTAAGGCCAAACATGTCAACTAGTTAACTAGTGAATGCCAATGTGTCACTAGTTAACTAGTAAGAGTACCTTTTGCATTACTAGTAAACTAGATAGCTCCAAAAACAGCCACTAGTGTGTGTGTTGTGCGCACTAGTTAACTAGTGAGCTGCTTTACTGCCACACATGCAAACTAGTGAAACTTAAATTGTTCAACTAGTTAACTAGTGGACAAAAACGGTCAGCTTGTTTGTGTTTTTAGGTGTAACTAGTTAACTAGTGAACAAAATATGCATGCAACTAGTTAACTAGTAAGGCACACAACACCCTCACTAGTAAACTAGTGGGCATTTTGGCCTTTACATGTTAACAAGTGAGCGTTTTGGCATCTCACTAGTTAACTAGTGGGGCTGCAATGGCCTTCACTAGTTAACTAGTGGGCATTTTGGGGCACACTAGTAAACTAGTGACACTTTTTGCACCTCACTAGTTAACTAGTCGAATGGAATTTGCCATGACTAGTTCACTAGTGGGTGTTTTGGTGCACACTAGTAAACTAGTGATACTTTTTAGACCTCACTAGTTAACTAGTGGGCATTTGTGTCTTCACTAGTTAACTAGTGAGCAGTCCTGCCTTCACTAGTTTACATGTAAGTGTCACACTGAAGCCACTAGTTTACTAGCTAGAGTACCTTTGGCCAGCATGTTAACTTGTGTGCCACATGCAAATGTTGTGGGTGGGATTTCGTCAAATTCTGCAATGTGATTGGTTGTCATGTTCTATTTGGACATAGGGAGCCAATAGAAAGCCTCAATTTCCAGAATTCTCCGCCTCCTAATTTGAATTCTGCGCCACTAGTTGACTAGTGTGAATTTTGTCTTGAACTAGTTTACTAGTATACATTTATGACCTCACTAGTTAACTAGTTTGGACAAATGATGCATCAACTAGTTAACTAGTGAGCCTACTGCCATCACCTAGCTAGCTAGTAAGCCATTTATGGTTCACTAGTTTACTAGTTACATTGACCTACTGCAACTAGTTAACTAGTGAGGTGTTCTGCCTTCACTAGTAAACATGTGCACATTTTTGGCTGTCACTAGTTAACTAGTGCGACCCAAAAGCTTTCAACTAGCTGACTGGTATGCATTTTGGCCTTTACTAGTTAACTAGTGGACATTTCTGGCTCTCACTAGTTAACTAGTGAAGCTAAAATTTGTTCACTAGTTAACTAGTGAGCCTTTTGGCTCCCACTAGTGAACTAGTGTGCATATTTTGGCTCTCACTAGTTAACTAGTTCACAGAAACATGGCTCACTAGTTAACTAGTGGGCAGAAATGGCTTGCATGTACATGACAATTATGCCTGATATCAAGATATCAGAATAAATGCTCAATCGGCTTTCCATACTAGTGAAAGGCATTAATAATGCAGATATGCTCACTAGTTAACTAGTGACCATGTCCTGTTCCATTACTAGTAAACTAGTAAGGCCAAACATGTCAACTAGTTAACTAGTGAATGCCAATGTGTCACTAGTTAACTAGTAAGAGTACCTTTTGCATTACTAGTAAACTAGATAGCTCCAAAAACAGCCACTAGTGTGTGTGTTGTGCGCACTAGTTAACTAGTGAGCTGCTTTACTGCCACACATGCAAACTAGTGAGACTTAAATTGTTCAACTAGTTAACTAGTGGACAAAAACGGTCAGCTTGTTTGTGTTTTTAGGTGTAACTAGTTAACTAGTGAACAAAATATGCATGCAACTAGTTAACTAGTAAGGCCCACAACACCCTCACTAGTAAACTAGTGGGCATTTTGGCCTTTACATGTTAACAAGTGAGCGTTTTGGCAGCTCACTAGTTAACTAGTGGGGCTGCAATGGCCTTCACTAGTTAACCAGTGGGCATTTTGGGGCACACTAGTAAACTAGTGACACTTTTTGCACCTCACTAGTTAACTAGTCGAATGGAATTTGCCATGACTAGTTCACTAGTGGGTGTTTTGGTGCACACTAGTAAACTAGTGACACTTTTTAGACCTCACTAGTTAACTAGTGGGCATTTGTGTCTTCACTAGTTAACTAGTGAGCAGTTCTGCCTTCACTAGTTTACATGTAAGTGTCACACTGAAGCCACTAGTTTACTAGCTAGAGTACCTTTGGCCAGCATGTTAACTTGTGTGCCACATGCAAATGTTGTGGGTGGGATTTCGTCAAATTCTGCACTGTGATTGGTTGTCATGTTCTATTTGGACATAGGGAGCCAATAGAAAGCCTCAATTTCCAGAATTCTCCGCCTCCTAATTTGAATTCTGCGCCACTAGTTGACTAGTGTGAATTTTGTCTTGAACTAGTTTACTAGTATACATTTATGACCTCACTAGTTAACTAGTTTGGACAAATGATGCATCAACTAGTTAACTAGTGAGCCTACTGCCATCACCTAGCTAGCTTTTACTAGTTACATTGACCTACTGCAACTAGTTAACTAGTGAGGTGTTCTGCCTTCACTAGTAAACATGTGCACATTTTTGGCTGTCACTAGTTAACTAGTGCGACCCAAAAGCTTTCAACTAGCTGACTGGTATGCATTTTGGCCTTTACTAGTTAACTAGTGGACATTTCTGGCTCTCACTAGTTAACTAGTGAAGCTAAAATGTGTTCACTAGTTAACTAGTGAGCCTTTTGGCTCCCACTAGTGAACTAGTGTGCATATTTTGGCCCTCACTAGTTAACTAGTTCACAGAAACATGGCTCACTAGTTAACTAGTGGGCAGAAATGGCTTGCATGTACATGACAATTATGCTTGATATCAAGATATCAGAATAAATGCTCAATCGGCTTTCCATATGGGTGAGGATCAGGAATGATGTTTCGGTAAGCAAGATTCAATAGATTGAATTCTATTCAAATTATTTATATAGCGCCAGTTCACAACACGTGTCATCTCAAGGCAATTTACAAATTCATTCAGATCAGACAGATTGGTCAAAAAGTTTCCTATCTAAGGAAACCCAGCAGATTGCTTGACAAGCAGCATTCACTCCTCCTGAAAGAGCGTAGAGCCACAGTGGACAGTCATCTGCATTGTCATTGACTTTGCAGCAATACCTCATATCAAGCATGCATGTAGCAAGAGATGAGAGGAAAACTCCCCTTTAACAGGAGGAAACCTCCAGCAGAACCAGAACCAGCCTCAGTGGGAACAGACAGGTGCAGCAGAACACACTGACTGCGAGGTGCAGGAAGAAAGTGAGGGAGCAGAACAGGCAGCCGGGCCAGAATCACAACAGAATGAAGAAACGTTTACCAGAGCCAGGGGAGATAACGGATGAATAAGGCTGAGGAGAGGAATGAAAGGAGCAGGGAAGAGGGATAATAGAAGTTGAAACAAAGAATGAGGGAGGTTGGGTAAGAACTGAACGATGAAGGGAGGAGCTATGAAAGACGTAAGATTATAGATCAGTGAGGTAGAGATGGGGGATGGAGAAGTCATCTCCTAACTAAAAAACACGGTATAATATTTTTGTAGATGGATAAAAAAGTGTTGACTGTTTAAAAGCCTTGATCGTCTAAAAATATCCAAATGTAGAAAAGACTAAGTGGCAACAGGTCTAGCAGGAACTACAAGTGGCCCATTATCATGAGAAGATTCATCTTCCAGCTCTACAAAGCAGCTGAGGTTTGAGAGGACAGAGTTAAGGTCAAACAGACAAGAAAAAAATTAATGCATCACAGAATAAGATTTTCTTACTGAAAAATACATTTTGGGCCTAGAAATATGTCAAGTTAAACTTTCAAAAGATTTGACAGATTGGGAATGAGTCTTGATTTGGCAAACAGTGGGACACAAGTGGATTGTTCATAGATAAAAGGCAATCATTTTCAGTCGGATCCATGCATCTCCCAAACTTACTGTCTCCCAGAATGTTTTCTCAAGCTCTTGTATGGGGAAGGAAAAAGAGAGAATAGGGAGAAATAATTTATTTACAAGCATTATGGATAAAACACTACAATGGAGTTCTTTTTCCTATAGTTAAAAAAGGTTTTGTCCATTTTACTCATATAATCTGTGTACTGTGCTCATCTGGACCTATAACAAGGAGAAATGTGCTGTAAAGGTTGTTTATTTTTACAGTTATTATCAACGCCTTTTTGTTTTTTCACATTCTGTCATGTGGCATTAACACTTTAATATGTTTTATTACGATTTTATTTAACAGCTCAACACAAATTTAGCTAATTTACTAATTAAAATCGGAGAAGTGTGGAGTGCATTTCTATTCAGCACCCCTTAGTCAATATGTCATCTTTTGTCTCAATCTACATATTTTTGCACCTCTAGAGACTGAAAAAAAAATAAAAAAATAAATAAATATATATATATATATATATATATATATATATATATATATATATATATATTTTTTTTTTTTTTTCTTCTTCTTCTTTTTAACAAAATTGCTCATAATCATTAGATAGCAGATTTTCAGTTTTGCCACAAATTGTCTTTCAACTAAAGCCCCTTCTCTTGGCTGTGTCCCTGATATAGCTTATGGCCAGTGGTGGACAATATGGCTCACCGCCTAAATAAAAAAATCATTACTTGAATTCAACGGATTTTCTGCTGCTGGCTTTGCATGATAGTTGAACAGGAATTAGAGAGTTTGTTATTTTTACTGCAGCTTCAGATTTAGCTTGACTTAAAGGGGACATAACATGCAAAACCCACTTTGTCCACTTTAAATACCATTTGTTGTGTGCTTGGGGCCTCTGGAAGTACTGAAAAGTTGTTTAGATATCTTTCGCTTCTTTTTGGGTCATAATTTTCCAGCCATTGAGATTTTTCTGTTTTCTGTTGCGTTTTCTTCGCTGTTACGTGACAGCTCTTCTTGCGCAACATCTAAATAAGATAATAGACATCCCACCATTTTTCTGCCATGTTTATTCGTCACTTCGATTTTGTAATCCAAACTCAAGGATGCCGAAGCCTTCAATGGACAAGTCTAAATGTTCGGTTGTTGGCTTTTTTAACCCACACAAGTCACTCCACTGGCACCCATTAGCAGAACCTTGTCGAAGTACCCGGTTAAACTTTCTTCTTCGTGGGAATGTACCTGCATCAGCGGGTAAAGTCCTCCTTGTTTGTGTGAACCACTTCAAGGATCAATGCTGCAGTAATTCTTGCCAGTATATGAAGAGGGATTTCCCCAGAGACTTCATCTGAATAACACTGATAACACTGAAATGTCAATAGATAAAATCGCGCTTGCAGTGTGCTCGCTTATAGTTTCCAGAGAGCGCAGCCGTAGTGCCTATTTCACGTACCATTAGGATATAAGCAGCATTGTTATCTCTTGCTCCGGGTCAGGCTCTGGCTCGAACATGTAAGGCTGCATGGAAACGTCTTCCACTGACATTTTAAAAATAAATTTGGGAATAAAAAGTTTATTTGCGCTAGATAATAGTATATCGGCAAATTAACTACAAAAAAATGGCGAAGGGGGTGGAGTGGAACGCCATTGGAGACGGTAGGGGGCAGGGGGCGAAGGGCTGCATCAAAATGCCATGAAAAAGACGTGGCCTCAGAGGCTGCAGATAATGGATTACCAGAGGAGTCTCTTGAGCTTCAGTGACGAAGAATTCAGACCAAAGCATTGCTGTGATGATTTGAATCTGAAAAAGACGAATTTACAAGCAAGATATTTGCCATTTAAAGGCTATTTTATTGTTTTTATAAGCAAGCTGGACTGCATTATACCCAAAGTTTAAAGCACTTAGTCAACTGGATTATGGCACACTAGCAAAAAAGCCGATTTATCAGGTTTTGTTAAATCATCAAGTTCCATTTGTGTTTGCAGAATAGGCAGAAAAGAACCTATTGCCTACGCATTAGTGACATGGGACATACGGGCCCTTTTGCATGTCTCCTTGCTATAGGTCCCTTGCGAAAGTTTGCTAGTGTGTGTTTGGCTGCGTGTTGGTGTGGCTGGAGGTGTGTGCATGTGTGGAGCTCGCCAAGGGCATCATTCTCGCAAGAGGCGAACGCCACTGCTTGTAGCAAAGCAAAAACAGGACTTCTCAGAACAATGGATTTCTTCTTGCCTCTCTACCATAACGGCCACATTTGTGATGTGCACAACTAACTAATAGCTGTCCTGTCAGCAGATCATCCTACCTGAGCTGGGAATTTCTGCAGCTATCCAGGCCCCTTTGAATAAAGGTACGTTACATTTTTCACAGAAATGCGGATAATTGGATAAATGAGGATAACTGGGTGTGAAGGATAAAGTAATTAAAATGTTCCTCATCTATACAGATCAGCATGGATTATATTCTAATTAGAACATGGTGGCAGAAAACCTCTGGGCAGGAGGACCAAATCTGACGTGTGCAGAAAAGATGTCATTCCTATGAGCAGAAAGTACCCACAAGATTACACAGGGCTCTATTAGTTTCTATCCTTTTGCATCTTGGCAGTTAAATGGTGTAAAACTGGAAGCTGGAGGAAGGTGATGAAAGGATTGTCTTCCATGGCATTATACTTTTTTCTCAGTTTTATTTCAACAGTGACTAAAACCGTTTTCTTTGTACCAATTTGTTACCCTCAACTGCAGTAGGGATCCTATGCATTTTTTATCAATTTATTTTTTGGGGCTGAAAAGTCTTCATCTGTTTATGGGCCAAATGGAAAGGGTTTCTGTGCATTTGCCATTAATTCTACATCAATGGGATTTAGGTAAATTATGAACATGCATAATTTTGGAGGATAAAAGAACACTTATGCACCGTTATGCCTTTTTGCA
This sequence comes from Fundulus diaphanus, assembly GCA_037039145.1. NCBI lineage: Eukaryota > Metazoa > Chordata > Actinopteri > Cyprinodontiformes > Fundulidae > Fundulus > Fundulus diaphanus. The sequence continues at coordinate 24,615,140 of CM073121.1, read as the reverse complement.
CAGAAACTGTTTAATTCACACATCAACTCAAAGTTTTGCATATGGCTCCTTGGCTGTGTTTCAAATTGAAATTATCTGAGCGCACAAAAAAGTGGAAAGTAATAGACTAAATTTGGCCTCAAAATAAAGACATACATTTTGTATATTTAGTCTGGACAATTATAAGGCATACGTATTTTGTGCTTGTAAATCAAGCTTTGTAAACTTAAAAAAAAAACAGCTGAGAAATTAAGCTTTTTGCATCTGTAAAAATAATCTGTGTGCTTTACAGGTGTGTAAACTTGAAGAAAAATATTTGCGTTTGTAGAAGAGGTTTGTATTGTTCTTCAGCCCTGTTGAGGGATTGGCATGATGTTGGTGAAGATTCTCAGTCATCCAGGTCATGATCCATCCAAAAAAAGGTTTAAAAAATAAAACAACTGGACTTCTATTCTAAAGCTGAAGATGTTTTGCTTCACATCCAGGAAGCTTTCTTTATAGACCAGCAGTAGTCCAGTTGTTTTATTTTTAACCTGTTTTTTGGATGGATTGGCATGAAGAAATATCCTGCTCAAATTCAGAACATGTCCTTTTCGGCTTTGTATCTGCAATCAGAAGTTTGCAAACAGCACAAAACTAAATCCCAAACATAAATCTTTAAGGATTTCTACAGACACAATTAAAGTGTACCCATTGAAATGAGACAGACAATACGAGGAGAGCATAAATAAAACCTCTTGCATTATGTTACCGCTTTATATTTTGATCACGCCTCTTCTGAACAGTGTTGAATTTTAAATATCTCGCATATGCAGTACTCTGTCAGGCCATATATATCAGTTACCTTTTTTAGTATTTGAATGCTGAAGATACAACATCAAAATGCTGAGAAATGACACATTCTGTAACCCCTCAAATAAACATGATGTGACCCACAACGATTGTCCTCCTGGGTCATGGCCTTTAACGGTAGCTATGTGTCTGGGTTGTGTGTTGTAATCATCACCAGTTGTAAGTTGAAAAACGTTACCTTTGATTATAATGTCTCATTACAGTGCCGCAGAAAACAAGGTGGAGGTCATTAAAGCAAACCGGTGATGCAAATGTTTAGGTTTCCATCCTATATTGAGAATTTGCTAAATTTTGCTTCCATACTATACATCTGTGCATTTTAAATGAAAGAAAATAGCAACAAAAATGTAATAAAAGAGAAGGTTGGAGAGGTTGGGTTTGAAAGAACATGACAAACTGCGATGGATTGGGGAGCTGGATATAAGTCTGGATAGACGTAGGTGTAGTTGAGTTGTGGCCCTGCTCCTGAACTCAAGTTAACGTCCATCCATCATCTACACCGACTTGTCCTTGAAGGGTCGCAGGGGGGCTGGTGCCTATCTCCAGCAGTCATTGAGCAAAAGGTGTACACACTCAACAGGTAACCAGACCAACACAGGGCAACAGAGAAACACAGGACAGCAAATTGTGCATGCAAAAACTCAGGGACATTGTCGTCAAGCCACGTCTCTGTGAAGATCACTAAATAGGTGTCCATCTTACGTGAGGCGATCCTCGGCCGGATCTTGTCCCGTTTGTTGCCGACAGATCTGACGTTGGCCAGGAGGAGACTATGCTGAATGGCCTGCAGGTCCCTTACAGGAGCTTTGGTGTTGTGTGAGGAAGTCTGGAGAATGTATGTTAGAGTGGTGCAGGACATGTATGAAAGCTGTAAGACAGCGGTGAGGTGCGCTGTAGGCGTGACAGAGGAGTTGAAGGTGGAAGTGGGACTGTATCAAGGATCGGCTCTGAGCCCCTTCTTGTTTGCTGTGGTGATGGAGAGGTTGACAGATGAGGTCAGGCAGGAGTCTCCGTGGACTATAATGTTTGATCTGCCGTGAGACCAGCGAACAGGCGGAGGCAAATCTAGAGAAAGTGAGGTTTGCCCTTGAAAGGAGAGGATTGAAGGTTAGCTGTGGCAAAACAGAATGTGTGTGAATGGGAAGGACTCAAGTGGAGCAGTGAGGTAACCTGGAGCAGAGATAAAGAAGGCGGAGGATTTTAAGTACTTAGGGTCAACAGTCCAGAGCAACGGTGAGTGTGGAAAAGAGGTGAAGAAATGTGTCCAAGCAGGTTGGAACAGGTGGAGAAAAAATGTCAGGTGTGTTGTGTGATAAAAGAGTATCAGCAAGAAAGAAAGGAAAGGTGACACCAGCGATGTTGTCTGGTTTAGAGACAGTGGCACAGAGGAAGAGACAGGAGGCAGAGCTGGAGGTAGCAGTGGTTAAGATGTTGAGGTTCTCTTTGGGAGTGACGAGAATGAATAGGATCACCAATGAGAATATCAGAGGGACAGCTCATGTTAAATGTATTGGACATAAAGCCAGAGAAGCCAGACTTAGATGGTTTGGACAGAGGAGGGATAGTGAGTACAACGGTAGAAGGATGTTGAGGATGGATGTGCCAGGCAGGAGGCCTAGAGGAAGATATATTTTTATAGAGTGAAAGAGGACATGAAGGTAGTTGGTGTAAGACAGTAAGATGCAGAGGATAGGGCTGGATGTAGAAAGATGACTCACTGAAGGGACCCCTGAAAGGAAAAAGCCAAAAGAACGAGAAGAAGAGACTAAAATGACGAAAAGCAACCTAAGCTAAACTAATCGTGACAGTGAAACTTTTGCACCAAAGTCTTATTGATTAAAATCACAAAGGCTATGTGAAAGAATGGTTCAATTGTAATTGCATTGAAAAAAATAACAAAGTTATCATGACTTTTATCCCCATGTCTGTGAATAAACATTTTCTGGAACTTTGTATTGAAGCAAAACCTTTATGCAATAAACATGTTTGAACTCTTACTGCAGGTTTGATTAAAATCAAAACAATAAAGGATTTGTTAAACAACACCAGAGGTCAAGAAAATGTGAAAATAAAAGTATTTTGTTTTTTAAATTAAAAAAATTATTTCAGTTAGAAACATTAGCTGGAATATCAATCTATATGTAGTGGAGCAGTGGTGGCCTAGTGGTTAGAGCAGGTCCCAGGTTTAAAATCCACGGAATAAATAAATAAATAATGATAAATAAATAATGAACATCTGAAATCGCAGTGCGCAAGCCCAACACGCTCCCGGTAGACAGCCGTGGGGCACAAATCATGTGCCCCACATAGTTGCTGCTAAAAGGTGTTGCGTTTTTGTGCCCCACTTATTATGCCAGAGACGCCACTGTGACTAACTGCAAAATTTAGTTGACAAACCAATCATGCAAACACATGTTTAGCCTCATACATCATCTCTATAAACGCTACGTACAGATAGTGTAGAACATTTTTAAGTGAACCTGTTTATATATAAAATCAGCATCCTGGAAGCCCTACTTTTAAATGTAGACATCGGAAAGTCGACACCGTTCAGTTTGCTGGGTTTCTTTCTATTTTTTATCCTCTCTAACTGCTTTTTCTGCAGATAGGAAAAGTGAATAACAAGTTTTAGGTTTGCAGGAGAAAAGGTCACACATTTATGAAGCGCATCGAAGGGTCTGTGAGCTTTGAAGGGAGATTACGCATGAGTGTGTATGTGCACTCTGCCAGCAACCAAGCAGATGCATCTCTCTCTCTCTCTCTCTCTCTCTCTCTCTCTCTCTCTCTCTCTCTCTCTCTCTCTCTCTCTCTCTCTCTCTCTCTCTCTCTCTCTCTCTCTCTCTCTCTCTCTCTCTCTCTCTCTCTCTCTCTCTCTCTCTCTCTCTCTCTCTCTCTCAGAGCTGGACCTGTGGTGAATAGTAGTCGCACAGGTACGATAATGAAACTTTGATAGCCTATCTTTTAGTGAGCAGTAGTGGGAACGGCACAGCCAAGCACTGGCAGGAGGGCAGGGTAATGAAATCGGATGGATGGATGGGAATATTACCTGACAGGATGGTGCCTGTGCCTCTCCATCCTGCTGAGTGATAGTCTAGTGGGGAAAAATGGAGTAAGCGAGATTTCCTGTGATTTAAACACAGCTGTAAGTTGGAGGACATTTGCAACTGCCAGGCCTGGAAAGAGACAGAGGGAAGGCATTAAAACAAACTGCCCCCTGTAGGCCTTTTAGTGTTACGGCTGGTTGCTTGGCTGATAAACTGAGATAGCCTACTGGTCAGCATTGATACATACACGTGGATGGTGGGACTCAGGGGGCGTTCCTCTCGTTTGCTTAATGACACAATTCCACCAGCTGGCCTCTCTCAGTTAGTTTATTTCCTGCCAGTGTGTGACTTTATTACCACCACCACTCCTGCGATTCTTTCAACTCCTCAACTTCCGCCGTGCTTGCACAATTTTATGTTCGTCTCAGTTAGATGGTGGGGGTCAGCATGGCAATCCATCAAGTGAAACAGCCTGAGGACTTACTGCTCAGTGGCAGTGCTGAGTTGCAGTGGTATAAAGGTGGAGCTAAATCAGATTTAGCAGACCCGTGAAACAAACATCTCAGTTTGCTCTGCCTCAGCGGAGGACAGTACACACAGGATTTACTTGCTCTCAAAGCTCAAGTTCCTTCCTTATATCATCTTTCAGTCTTAGATTAAATGTTGTTAACCTGTGGTTTAAGTAATGCGGTTAAAAACCATTTCTGGTACCAGCATATTGACAAATTTTTAGAGCCATCAGATGCAAAGAGCAGGAACAGTATAAAACAGAACCAACAACATTGGTCACGTTACTACCAATCTGCCTTTCACTTCAATAGGAAACTACAATTTGTTGCTTAAGCATCCCTTTCTGTTTGCAATGTAGTGTTTGTGATGCTCAGCTAAACCAACCTGCCCCGGTTTTATTGGACATATAAAAAAATCTGTTGCATGAGTGTCTCAACTTAAAGGTGCCATGTAGAGGCCCACTTCATGTTTCTATGCTTACCTTTTTAAATTGCATTCAGTGGTTGGCCGAAACCAGGAGATAGCTGTGAAATCGGTGCCCAGAATAAATATTGCAAATTAAAAGTGTGTTAAATTAATAGTTTTATGTTTCCCTATTCACTTTTAAGCCTGAGTAAGTTCTCAGCAAGTGGAAAAACGTTTCTATTGGACAGTTCATTGCTCTATACATTACACATGACTTTGTACACAGGAGACTTTGAAAGTAGAATTTGGTTTAGAGCCTGCTGCTGTTGAAAAGCTTGGGAAGTTGATCTGGAGAGTTATTTAGATCATATTTTCTTTTAATTTAGTTCATAACAAACCTAGCTTTAATAATTTTCTATGACCCAAAAATACACAAAGCTATAGCTACACATAGCTAATTCTTTGGAAGCTATTTGGCTTTAGTTAATGGAACCAGTAATTACTGTTAATAGGAAAACATTGAAAACTGTCCTATGTAGCAGGAGGCAGGTGGGGAGGAAGGGAGCTCCAGCTCGGCAAGTACAGATTCTACATGGCGTGCTCTACGGATATAGTTTTGTGGTTACGGTACTCATACTTAAAAAAATTGTTAAAATAGGCAAATGGAAATATACCTGTAGTAAGGAACAAATGTAACATGCAACTGTGATCCAAAGGCTCATGCAGTTTGGTTACTTATGGATGTCTCTGCACTGAATAGCTTTCTACCAACCTGTTTGTTTTTTTTTGCTTGACTTTTTTGTTTTGTTTTGTTTAGGAAAAAAAAATCTAGCTTTGTCAATAAACCTTAGTGTGTACTCGTGTGCACAAGAATATTTCTGTATTTCAAATTTTTATACCCACTTTTGAGATTTTTCATGGGTTTCGATCTGCTGTAATACACCAGTCGGCTCTTTTGCCAACCAGCAGGAGACTGGAGACTACGTAGTGAAGGTAACAAAGGGTGAGATCAAACTGCAATGTAGGTTATACCCAACATTTGCAAAATCACTAAATTCATGAAAAATCCTGTGCGAATGTCTGACCAATGACCAAATAATAATTGTACTTAATGTTATGTTACGTAATGCAGATGCTCTGTCTGCACCGATGAAGAATCACTCACCTCAGCATGCAAAATGCTTGAAGTGATTGTCACGGCTGGGGAATCCTAACTATGTTGTGAATTATTCAGGATACAATTATTTGACCTCTTGGTGGTGCTCACAGAGTGTTAAAAGAGCAACAATCTTTCAGTCAGGAGAAGATCAAATATAAACGTTACTGTGGCAAAAAGTAACTTGCTGTGTCCTTTTTGAAGCAACACACAATAGATTTTGCATGCTTTCACCTCCATATATGGCCATTAAAGGACGACATGTGATCCCATTATATTGTTTTCAGCAATCAGCATTGTCAAAGGCTGTAAGTAATTATTACCAGAGATTCTTTTTTAACCTGTTTTGTTTAAATACAACACTTCTGAGACAACTATTCACAACTAAACTCTAAATTTCAAATCTGTTAGACACCTCCATGCAAACCTTTGGGTTACACAGATTCTAACAACAAGGTCCTTCTTAATATTTTCAAAAAATACTTTTCCTTGGGACGATGCTTGACCTTTTCAACACAAGATCACTGGGGTCATATTCAGTGGGTCATCAATGGTTTAGCTGATTAGCTCTCCAGAAAGAGAAAAGGCAACAAGTCTGAATGTCAGTGCTGTCGAGCAGAAACAGGATGCAGCCCACCAGCAGTTGATCAGAATCGTCAATGACAGGAGTAATCATGCTGTCAGCTCTCATAAGATGATGTACCGAATTCTCCACAGCAGCATTATAGACGAACAGAGATGTCTTTTGATTTTAATGCTCTAAATACCCAGTTAAACCTCTAAAGATACTCTTGTATTGTTTTTTTTATTTTAAAAGCCACTTGACAAAATGAAGCTGGAAATTACGATAAAACTGTTCTTAAACTCCTCTTTGTCAGAAGAAATAAGGGCAGTCACTAAGTGTTACACCTGCCCTTAAACAGGCTTGATTACATGAGAAAAAAGCATTATCTAAAAGAATAACTCTTGACTGGGCTCTACCTTATATTGTTATAAGTGTAATGAAAAGGTCTAATATCTCTATTGATTATTGAGGAACTTCCACTGAACATGCACAATGATTCCTTCATTTTGCAGTTTTTAAACCCTTCACCTCAAAGAGTGATCAGAACAGATATACTGCAACTAAATGTATGTAGTCTGTTTCATCCTCTAGACTTAAAAACGGTACCCAAGCTGATCTGCTTAGCTGGGAAGTTTAGAATAATAAAAATGGACAGATTCATTGTCTTTTTAGAAGACATAAATTAGATTTCTTTTTTCCAAATTGCGATATAACTTCAATGATGACATCTAACTGTATGGTTTGCAACTATCACTTTTGAACTAGCTATTAAAATGGATTGAAGTTTGCTGCATGTAAATGGATTTGATTTGAAGCCTTTTCTTTGAGATGCTTTATTTTATTATTTTTTTTGTTGAAGATTTCTTACTATGTAAAAAAATAAGTTATGTAACTGAAATGCCAGAATAATGCTGTAAGGTGGAGCACAAAGACATAGCTGCTAGTGAATAGAAATGCTGTGCCTATGTGAAATAAGGACTTTGGATAAAAGCTTGGATCTAGAAAAAAAATTGCTTTAATATTTCATCTGTAATTTCATTTCAGTTTGTTCGTGCAACTCACGCAAAGAAATGTCTGGTATGTTGGCAGTAGGAACAAAATGCACATAGGAATTTTGGAAGAGCATGGTGAAGGTTTAGAAATACAAACAGAAAACTAATTGATCTTACACAAGGACAACAGGACACGGAGCACAGGCAGAGTAAGAGGAGTAAACAGTGACAACCACGGAGCTTATATACTGAGGTGAGAGTGGAGAATAACAGTAAACGTAGGTCTCGGAGATTAGAAACAGCTTTGAACGTGAGCAAATAGGCAGACCGAGGGAAGGTGAATGATTAATACAATGGAAGCTACAAGAAACTACAAACCAAAGGGAAAAAAGACTAAAACGGATCAAAGAGAAATAGATCCAAATGCAAAAAAGGAACAGAACACGTGAATAAACTAAGAAACTAAACACAAAGGAATGACCTAATGTGGGAACACTATACTAATAATAATGAATACAGCGAAATGAATTGAGTATGGCAACCCCTTTAGAACATAAACAACAACAAAATGATCACGACGGAAATGACAGCCTAAACCCAGGGATAATAACATCCCTTTGTTGATTTTATAGTAGAACATACTTTGCATGTTTTCTTATTGCCTTTGTGTGCAAATACAGTCTAGAGTTGGTGGTTTACACCTGAGCTTTTTCAATGATGAGTCAAAATTTCTGCTGAAAAATATGAAACCAAACACATGCAGATGCATAGTTAATCTAACCCTTAAAACTAAAATCATAATTGTTTGCACGTTTTGGCAAGCAGTACCATTTGGTTGTTCCTTTCCATTTTAGGAGGAACATTGTGTGAAAGTCTTCTAGACATGCAAGTGCACTTCAGCAGCCTATATTGGAATACTTTTGAGAAGTGAAATCATTTCAGTTATTCAATTCAGAAAATGAGACTGATACGTTAATAGTTATTACAACATATATTTATGTTCATTTTAATGATAATAGCTTAGCTAACACAAACCCATAATAAGTCTGATAAGAAAAGGATTCTTTTTGACCAGATTTATTTATTTAATTTTGCCTACAGCTACAGTCCACTCTTTTCAAATACCTTATAAGCTCTTGAATTGAATCTGATTCACAATTCTGTCAAGGCTGCAGTCATGCCTGTGCTTGCACACCTTTTGTTTCCCCCAAATCAGCAACGTTTTAGGTATCCCAGTAAAATGGGAAAAAAGCAACAAACTGCTTTTTTTATCTTTAAAAAAACTAAAAGGAATTCAATTCAAATTTGGAAAACAACTGTCTTTATCATCTTTTTTTTCAGGTTACACTGCCTTCAACATCTAGTTGTTCATCTATCTATCTATCTATCTATCTATCTATCTATCTATCTATCTATCTATCTATCTATCTATCTATCTATCTATCTATCTATCTATCTATCTATCTATCTATCTATCTATCTATCTATCTATCTATCTATCTATCTATCTATCTATTATAGATATAGATATAGATAGATATTTATTTATTCATTTTTTTAATTTTATTATAGTTTCCTGCTTTAACACGAAGGGTTACTGGTTATATTACGTATTTCATGGCTCTTTGATATTATTCATTGTTATTCCTTCTCATCCCGAGGGCACAGAGAAGATCTTGCATTTCATGTTTGGTCAACAACAGAGCATTGTTCATGCATTCATACCAAACACAGAAACTTCAGAGAAGCTGATCGTTTATTTAGAAGCAAGAAAGAAAAAAAATATTCAGCGACATTTATAGTTGCTCTTTTTTCCACAGAAAGCTTAACAATATTAGTAATGCATTTTAGAATGGCATCCAATAATGAGACATTAGTGTCTGTACAACAGATTACATGCAGTTTGGAGACTGGATCACATGGCGGAGTAAGTCACGGGACAAGTAATTTACGACTATGTTGTTGATACATTGGAAGTCATGATGTGTTGCAGATGAGAAGCACGGCTTTGTCTCGTCTCTCAGAATGGATAATCATAGTCTTCATTGTGCTATAAATACATGCAAATGCAACATCATTATAATAATCCCATTTTATGTGCCAGATATTCAGCACCGGCTGCCTTTCAAGCTTTGGGTCTGTGCATATGTGTGGTTTGCACGGTTAAATACTGCTGAATATGGAAAGAACAGATTTGAACCGATGAATTTTCACTGAAAACAGCAGGCTTATGATGTTGATCTGAAACTTTATAATAGTGAGCAGCAATCACAGCTTAGAGTGTAAAATTTCAATAGTTTTATCATATTATTTTATTTTGTTTTTTGTAAATGTTCTAAATTTGGTCTTAAAACTGCAGGAGATAAGATTGATTGTTCAAAAAGAATGTGTTTTCCTTATGAAACCAGCCTATTATCCCCAAAGGATCCTTATTAATTTTATGCTCCACCTGGGTCCTCTGGAAAAAAACAATTCTTAATGCCACAAAAATATCATGTATAATCACATTTTGTTTCCAGTTTTGTTATGAATACCATTGCTAACTCCAGTCCTCACCATATATAACAAAAAATCATGAATATTCTGAATTTATAACCCATTAAATGCCAATTTAATTGAATAATGTTTTTTGGTTTTAGAAGAAGAAAAACCCAACAAACTACAAAAGTAGATATATTTCCTATCCCATTTGTGCAAATAGAAATTTTAGGGGGTTTATTACCTGATCTGTGAGAGTAAAAAAAATTAGGACGAATTACACAAAAAACAAAGGGCCTTCTTCTAGTAGAAATAAAGCATGATGTTTTCAAGGGATATCTCAAAAGAGAAATAGAACTAAAATACTGGTGAGTTAGAAAAGTGCCTTCTGAAAGTGAGTCTGGCACAATTAAAAGGCTGAAAGGTACAAATCTGGCTTGAAAAGCATGTGAAAAATGTCATGGAAAGTTTTTTGAAAAATCTAAATTCAACCCAAAAATACCTCCTGGCCAAATTATATGTCATTGATTTCAAATTAACTTCCTAAGTATTGTAACAGACTAATTGGATCCAAAACAGGACAAAAAAAAAACATGGACCCAGGAAGGATTTTTCTTGGTGTTGCTCTTCAGGCAAATACATTTTTGTTTTTCTCAATGTGTCTGAGAATGTAAACTATGGAATGCGAAAGAAAAGATTAAAAGAAAATGCAAATTCAGTAATTTTTCTTGCCATTTTGTGAATCCTGTATACTCTAAATAATTTTATAAGCAAAAAAATGATAATAATCTTTTTATGAATTACAAAATGTGGGAAAGAGTGATCCTTTAAGAGCTTGATCACTTCAAACATTGCTGTGATCAATTCTTTAAACACATTTAAAAAAATAAATAAATTAATAATAATAATAATTTGGATCCAAATAACCTCCTGTTGAGTTTATTAGATAAACAATAGTTATGTCACATTTTTCTGTGTGTGTCATACTGAACATGTCTTAGAAAGAAAAGGAAAATAACTGCAAGCGGTTATAAATGTTGTCCAAGTCCTCCTTAGCAAGTCCGGTTCTCCACGTTGTCCCTCATGGTGAGTCTCTGTCCCAGCGGACACCGTTTCTTCCCCAGGACAACTTAATAGGACGCTGACCTCCCCCAAACAACAAACAACAACACATGAGCTCCTCAAGCATTGTTAATACAGCAACCTGAATTGTACAGTAAGGTTGTTAGATTCAGCTCACTGTGGAGTTTAAGACATGTTTAGAACCAATAGAGGCAGATAAAATTGGATGAGAATTTTTTTTCCCGGGGTTAGAGGTCTCCATCTGCCTAACAGCAAGGTTGCCGTTGCTTTAAAGAGTCATTATTGAGAGCTCTTAGCTTCCTGGAGTTCAGCCTACACTGATCTTTCTAAGTGTCCTTTCATTTACCTTCTAAGCAAATGCTGTGTGTATGAATTCAAGTTGGTAGGACACTTAACTGAGGATGGCACCCATATCAATCTAGTATAACTGGAACCACAGGAATAGTGACAATTCAGGGTAAGATTTTGTTTGCATATATCATGCAATGTAATGAATGTTTGTATCTGAGAACCAGGGCAGTGACTGGACTGAAGTTCTTCGGGAAGACTCCACTCGTTTTCTTGTTTAAGGCGCTGTATGAGTTTTCCTGGAGAAGAGATAAAATGAGGCAATTACAGTCAACTTCAGAGTTCCACTAGATGCATGGAAACGTCGCTACTTTGTGCAGCTCCTTTGCCTCGTTGAGCGTGGACCCCTGAGAGCTCTAAACGTGCCATTCATGGGACATACAGCGTGTGGCAGCTTATAAGCAATTACAAACGCAATTTACAGGTGGTTGAAAGCCGTGCGTGTAAGAGTGGACCATTTATTCGCACAATGTGACATCAGCCAGCCCGTTTTACTCAAAGCAGAACATTTGTCACAATTTAATGTTTAGCATTGATTTTAAACCCTTTGCAGTCAACGACACGCTGATCAAAAAAAGGACCTCCATTTAGATACGACAGTTTCCGTGATTTTGCATTTACAATAAATAAACAGGCAGCAGGATACTTACACTGCTTTACACGGGCCATAAATAGAAATATGTTCTTTACAAAGCCTTACAAAAATATGGTTCAGAGAATATCAAGCACAACAAACGAACAGCGACTTTTTGCCTGAAGTTACACAACACGCCAGCGCAAGCTTACATAAAGATACAACACATGGCACTGTACACTCCTCCTTGGCCCACCTTTACCTTCCCCGGAGGAGAAACGACTCCATTTAAAAGCCATACCAGCTGTAATGGCTGTTAAACCGTGGTTAATCATACACTAGCAGAGCCAGGTATTTGCACTAAAATGGCACGCCTTGCATGCTGCACAAACAGGCAGCCGCATCTCCTCTGCTGGTTTGGAGAACGGGTTTGGCACGACGATTCACTGGGACAAACACAAATGGTTCCCTTTATGTACATTCAGACGTTTCTCCCGTTTTGTGAATAGAGAGCGCACAATGCTCAGGTCCAAGTTTTAATCACCAGCTATAGAGAAATCTTCAGCGAGAAACGCGAAGGGTGAGTGAGCTGAGCTGCACGGCTGCACAGCAACAGACGGCGTGACCCTGAAGTGGCTAAAGCTGGAGCGGCGCTGAGCAGATCAGTGATTTGTGTTAACTGTTCAGGTGAACCCCTGCTGCAGCCATACAAAGCCAGGTTGAAAAGCAAAGCGGAGGGAAACAACTTGGAATCTCGCCTCCCATTTAGCAAAAGTCTTTATGGAGGCAGAAAAGCCACAAAGCCTTTCAGCAGTAACAAATACAAACCCGCTCTTTACAACGTACTTTAGCAAAATCCATCCTTAAAAGGGCATCTGGTGGAAAAGTGGCATGAAGGCAAATAATGGATTTGTTAGTTCATCATAAAGCATGAGCGATAAGCTGAGGGCTATGACCGGATGCTAAGATTAATAAGGCAGAAAGAACCATATTAGCAGGTTGTAAAAGTGGTTTTATAGATCAATCAATCCATTTGTCTTGTTACCGGGAAATATTTCTGTCTATATATAGCATACCATCTTTCTGAAATTATAGGGATGAGTTACTTTAATTCAATTCTTGATTTTTTTTTCATCTGTCTTGTCCTTTAAAAAAAATTATTTGCTGAAATTCACTAAGCATGGATGTGCAGGTCTACTCCTAGCAGAACTACAGAAGAGCGCTTGGAGCAGGAAAGGTGGTCTGTGCCCTTCAGTGTCAGCCATGTTCTGGATTTGAGGCTTGCGTGTTTGGTTTCCGTGCGCTAATCAAAGCCCTGTGGTGACCTGCGTGACTTCAGAGTTGAAGTCTTCGTTGGCAGCTCCTCCACAACAGCGAGAGTCCACCGACGACCCTTCCAGGGCTAGTCATACCTGCAGAGGGGGGAACAAAGGTTTTCTGGGTCAAGTCCGGGTGATTATTCCTCGATTCATCTCCAAACCGTAAACTTCTGATTTTGTGCCGAGGAAAGGCAAAGTCACAACAGTGTCAAACAGTCAAACATGACAATAAAGAAACTAGTTTATTAGCTAATTATAAAAGGATTCAACTTTAATATTTACCATTTATATTTTTTATCAACGTGGACTGACAGGCTGTGCAGGAATTAACGTGAATGTGGTTATTTGTCCGGTTGTTCCCCATTTTCTTTTAACCGTTACATGTAGTGTGTGCTCACAGAGCTGGCCAGTACCTGTTGATTGGACCTCTCGCTCGTGTTTCCGCTGTTGTGTTCGCGCTTTGGGATCTTACGGCTGGTGGCTCCAGTTCTGGATGAGTTCTGGATCTCCAACACTGAAGGACTCGGGGTGCAGAACTCACGGAAGCAGCGCTTAAAGTTCTCATCCAGGTAGCCGTAAAGAACCGGGTTCAGACTACTGCGGGGCAGGAGGAGAGGCAAAAGGGTCAAATCTTAGCGTTTGAGTGGAAGAGATAAGTCCTCAACACTGTTTTTATCTCGCTTCAAACATAATGAGGTGTGGAAAAACTAAGTACTATACAGCTTTAGAAAACATGCTTTTTGACCCAGAGTAGTGGTGATTTTTTTTTTTTTTACCATTGGCCTCTTTGAATCATTTTATCCCTTTCTCATGTTGTACTTGTAGTTTTAAGAGCCATCCAACACAAAGCACTTTAAAACCGTCCATACATGGAATTGTCTTTGGGACATTTGGTACCTTCTATATCAGCTGATGATTTAAAGTAATTTTCTATTATCTGCTCATAGTTTACTGCACACAATTGTGGTTTACTTGAATAAATCTAATTCATCATTGGGAGAACGCTCATAGCTGAATGGGTTGAATCAAAAGGGTCCCAATCTTCAATTTTATAAGAGTCAACCAGTCAGAACAAAAGAAAAAGACCTTGTGGCGATGTTGAACAAAGCTAGAGTCACTAGCCACAGTGAAATAACTCATGTTTCAACATTTACTAATGGCCACTCACAGAACAGGAAGCCATTAGTTCAAAAACTTCACAAGTCAGATTGTAGTTGCAAATGCCCTCAGGGACCCAGACCTTCATTATTGGAGATATGTCATCAGGTCTGATGTGACTAAAATTGAAGAGTCTGGAAATAATGAACATTATTCAATTTAGTGGAAAGAGAGGGAAGCTTGCGAGGCTGAGGAAATCATCCAGACTGTGAGATACAAGATATGCTAACTGCACCTTAACAATATACATTTGGGCAAACTTTAGTTGCAAGGCACCAAGTAAAAACAGAAGACAAAAGAGAAACATAAATTTAGGTATATGTCTATTCCTAGGAACGTAGCGGCAAACCATAAAAGACATTTTATGTGTACGGGGATGGGGCGACAATCGTTCAGTGATGGAAATTGCATTTGCTTTGGCCACGGTATGATGGTTGCAGTCTTGAAACAGGATGGGCCGACAGCAGGTGCCAACGAGGTGTTAAACAAGCCTATAAGGACGTGGGGCAGCTGCTCAGCACAGTCTTTGACCGCCCGTCCAAGGCAGCAGTCTTTGAGCGCCTTGTCAAAGACTCAATGCTTTCCGTGCAATGAGTCTACTTAACGTTCTCCAGACATCTGCTGTCTGAGTGCCTGTTCATCTGGGTGAGGTGTGGATTTCCTCACAGGAGTGTTGTTGAGAGCTTCAAACCGACCGAAGTAATTATTGAATACGTTGAGAAAGTCTGGGATGTCCTCACAGATGCGAAGGAGCAGACTTGTAGTCTGTGATGGTCTGGGTGCCTTGCCACATGCGTCTTGTGTTTGTCAGGTTTTGGAAGAATCCAAGGGTGGCAGCATCATGTTGGGGGTATTTTACTAGAGAACGGACTGGTCTACTTTACAAAAGGATTTTTTAGTTAAATAAAGAACATTTTGCAGGAAGATCCAAATGTATATGCCAGGAGGTTAGAGTTTGGATAAAAATAGACATTCCAAGTAAACAATGACAAAGAGCATCACAGATTATAATGTTACTTAAGGACAACAAAATTAATGTTTCAGGGTTTCCGTTGCAAAGCCTTGATTTCAGTCCAATGGGAAATTTGTAGGCAGAGCTGAAAGACTGTGTGAGCAGGATGATCTACAAAGCTGACAGGAGGAATGGGCCAAAATCCCAGCCAACTGTTGTGAGAAGCTTGAGGAAGGATACCTAAAATGTTTAACCCAAGTTATACAGTTTAAAGGCAATTTCATCAAACACATAAACTAGATTTAAATGTATGTCTGGATTTGAACAAAGTAAAAAAAGTTAAATAAATCTCTCCTAAATTATCTTGCTTACCATCCTGGCACATATGTGCTATGTCTCCTTTCAGACTGCGCATGAAAACATCTGGTCTCAACTGTAGTGTGCGTTGTGTCCTGTTATCACATTACTGACAGCAACATGTGCTGCAGCACCGCTTAGAAATGATTACAGCAAACATTTATGACATCTCAGTCGGGTTTGTACCTGTTGGTGTAACCCAGGGCGATGCAGAAGTGCCAGGTGATGGTCTGCAGGGTGGAGCTGGGAATGTTGATCAGAGCTGTGATGATCACAAAGACGTGGATGGGGGTCCAGCAGATGATGAAGACGGCGACCACCACCAGAACCATGCGGGTGATCCTCCGAAGATTCCTGTCCTTTTCCTATGAGAGTTGGTGTGGTATGTTTGTTGGGGAACGGGAGAACAGAATGGAACAAAAAGAACAAACACATTACGCAAAGTAAGGAGGAATCGTTTATTCATTCAAACCAAAAATGAAAAAGATAACACCTGAATAGCCAATATGGAATCTGAGCTCTTATATAAGGATGAGGCCAAAGTCTCACTCAGTTCAAGTGGTGAGTGCTCAGCATGTCATTAAAATTAAATCACAGCTTTCTGCTTCAGTTGATTCCTCCTAATTGTTTTATCTGGAGCTTAATGAGTGGAATGTGTTACAAGACATGCCCTAGGCAGTCGCCCATTGTGCTTGATTACTCTTAAATGCATAATCAATACATTAACGAGATAATAAGACGTCCACGGATCATATTTAACCAAGAGCCTATGAGATCTGAGTTTTGGAGAATATTCATATATGCTGTACTCAACATATAAATGGAAAAACTAGCTTGTGTCAACCTGGGAGCCCGACAGCATTCGCACACTCTTGAGTCGCAGGATCATGAGTCCGTAGCAGACGGTGATGATGAGGACGGGCATGATGAAGGCAAAGATGAAGACGCAGATCTTCATCAGGGTGTCCCAGTACCAGGAGGGGTGAGGGAAAATCAGCTTGCAGTCAATAATGTCGCCGTCTGTGCAGAAAGACAAATATGCTTAAATACTTTTTTCCAGAAGTATCGTTTACAAAGCCCAGCGTGTCCACCAGTGACGTCGTGAGGATCTAAAGACAGAACTGTGGAAGGTTTTATTTCTGTTTCCTGCTTTCTCTGGGGGACCACGTCTGGAAGGTGTAGAGTGAAAACAAGTTCATTAGTTGGTACTGAAAATATCGGGGTTGAGTTCATTAAAAAAGGTGCTAGCAACTCCAGGTGTATAAGGCCTGTATTTTCATTAATGTGATCTTTAACTTTTTCTTTTAACAGCGTTACATATCCATCCAATGGCCCTGGAAGGCTACTGGCAGAGTCAAAGCAAGCTTCTTGTCCCTGCAGGTAGTGGGAGCCGGTCAGATCCAGGAGGAGCTTTTTCCTCGTGTTTGAATGCCTGTCAAAATATTAAACATTTTAATTACCTAAAAGACTTTCTCACTCAAACCTATAAACTGTGCAGTCTGATCTTAGACCGGCCTGATCACCCGGTCCTGGTTCGACTGCTTAGAAAATGCACCTTTTTTAAAATAAACACAATACGTTTGACTGTTTCTGTGAAGTTCCCGCTAGAGTGCATTTGTTTTTCACCCCTAATGCTTGTGCCAGAGAGAGCAGTTTGTTCCCTCCATTATTCTTCTTCAGTGCGACAATCCCCCCACTCCCACTGTGAGTGCTGGTACTTCTTGACTCCAATGTTAACCTCTGAGAACAGCATAAGACACAATACTCTATAGATTAATCAGTATTCAGAAATATCTCAATTCTTCTTCCATAATAATGAAATAAAGATTCCTCTGTTAGGTGAATCCCTATTAAAACAAAATTGCAAATACATCCACAAATAAATTAATCAAGAGGAATTTAAAGGAATCAATAATTTATGAAATGCTTAATGAAATGCTGAAATCAATCACAGAAATTGTTATTCAGCACATGTCTGCGTATTCAGTATTTATGTAATTATTTGATAGCCTTGTGTTACAGAACATCATAAATTTATTTGTTATCTGTCAGCTGCCATTGTTGGCTCAAACTACAAGATGATTAGCTTTCAGCTGAAGTGCGGGTTACCCAATCAAACGTCAGCGTGTATTTGACAAGTCATAGTGATGGCTTAAATAACTTCATGCTAGACTAAGCACAGGAAATACAAAATACTGAAATAAATATATAAGATTTAATTTTGGATTGCAGCGGTTTGTGCTGTTGTCTGTCAGCAAGAAAGTCCCAAGTTCGAGTTTGTGTTGGTTTCTTCCTTTCTGTGCGTGTGTGTGGGGGTTCTGTCTGGGTACTGTTAAGTTGACCATGACCCAGTAAGGATAAGCTGATATAACTAATGAAGGCACAGATGGATAATAAAATTATATGATGAAACAAGGTTTATTTAAGTATTTTCACATTTTAATACATTAATAGAATTTCAATAATTTTAGATGTATGTTCATTGATTCAATATATTGAGTAAATCTCTACTAAAACTGTAAAATATATAAACAGTTATTGATCAATTTGTTTAATTAATGATCATTTAGTCCATATTAGGTGTCTGGATTGGAACGTTAATTAATCCAGCTCCTTCTGTCCGGGTGCAGATATCTGCTGCCAAGATGTCGGACTAATAGACTGGAAAACTAATTTGTTCCTGCAGCCCTTAGATTCTTAAATGAGTTGTCTTCATTTTTAGCAAATGGTTGTCACATGTGTAGTTTTTTTCCCCTTTTCTTTGTTTTTTAAACAGTTGCTGTGAAATCAGTTGCTCTGGTCATAACAAAGATTCTTGAACCTTAAGTCTAAAACATACATCTGATTTCCCATAATGTATGAAACTACAGAAAGAAAAAATAGAAAAGGTGTGGGAGAAAACAAACATTTAAGTCTTTATTTACTGGAAACAAGAATAATTGTTTTCAGTTATATATTCCAAATTGTATAATTATGTATTTTGACTCATTGTCTTGCTTCTTTTAGTGATAATCATTAATCATTTCCTTGATGTTTTTTTATGTTCAATATATTTTTCCATTTAGGTTTATTCTTTTAGGTTTGGCTTCTTACCTATGTTCTGTTCTGTGTGTAATTTAGTTTATCTTCTAGATCAGTGTTGGCACATCTTTGCCTTGATGTGCAGTTTTCCTTTGTGTCTGGTTTAGTTCCCTGTGCTCATAAATAACATGCTTCAGCTCTCCTGGTCAACATTCTCCTCCCCCAGCAGTTCCACATTACCCCAAAATATCTCACTTGGATCCAGTGTCCTTCTCCACTTCTCCCTCAGCATAAAAGCTCATTGGTCTCCATTGGTCTTTGCAGATTCATCCTGTTACTCTGCTCATTCACTATCTCGTACTCTTCCTGTGATTCCCCTGTAAGTTATTGCTTTATTATTAAATAACTAGTTTTTGCCACAGTCAGTCTCTGCACTTGGGTCCTTTACTAACCCCAAAACATGACAATGTCAACACAGACTTTGATGCTTATAAAAAAGAAAGTATCTATCATTGACATTTGTACATATTTAGTTAGGCTTTGTAACATTTAATGTGTTCTGGCTCCCCTAAAACAAACTATAATTTTTACATTTTCATTTTGTTGGTGTCTCACCTGTGATCATACCTGTATGATGAAATATTGTGTAGCGCTTTCTTTTTGGTGAAGATGACAATTTTTCAATTGCTTGTTTTTGTTCAAAGTAGCTTGATTGAAGCACTTCTCAGAACCATGAACCTCAGCTTGAACCGTTAAACGTAGAAACATCAAAGGCTTATTTTATGAATTTCCAGACAGACTTTTAACATGCTGAATGCTCTTATTTGAAATCCCTGTGACACATGCAACAGATACAGTAACATTAGAGCTCACAATGGTGTTTGTGCTTTTTTTTTTATTAAGACCTTGTTTACTCTGTTTAGGATATTGTATGTTTACAGCTATTACTCAATATGAATGTGTCATTTATGAGCCCTTGTGTGTACTTGTGCAATTAAAGTATTTATTTTTGATCAGTAATGTTTCCAGCAAAGTCCTAATGAGATATACCCCTTTAGGTTGTTAAATCATTGCATAAGCATAAACTGAAACAAGGTTCTTTACGCAGCTTGACGGCACCTTATTAAAATGTTTCTTCTTTCAGATTTAGTGCTTTGTTTTTAATTAGAAGCATCTCTAAGCACATAGCTCATACCTTATCCACCTATATTGTTTTCTGTTTCAGATAAAAGACATACAATAATTTTGCCTAATTTCATTATAGAACAATTATTAGAAACATGTCATCATGAGTTTTTACAGGCCTGCTGTCATGAGTTGAGTTTTTGTTTGTTTATTTTGGACATTTCTGGACTTTTCTTGGATCAGCCACTATCCAATCAGCTCACTCACCAGTCAATTAGCTCAGATCAGCTCCACCTGCTGCCAGTAATTACTTCTAACTTTGCGCACCTGTTTCCCTGTCCATATATACCTTCCTCAGCCAACTCATCCCTGCCAGAACGTCTCATCTCGTCTCGTTTGATGTGATCTGCCTCTACCAGTTCCTATGTGCTCAGCCAGCTGGACCCTTCTGATAAAAGTTGCCTGTGTCTGCGTTAGGGGTGTAAATAATAATCGTTTTGTATCGATGCAACAGCCGACGATCCGATGCATCGACACGTCCGCAAGAGTGTCGATTCATGTTTTTTTTCCCTCCGGTCTATTTTTATCTATTTGCTCCTGGACGTAATTCTGACTCCCGTGCTGCGGTGGCGCTAAACCTATTTTGCCCTCCTACATCACTTCCTTTAGCCACTACCCTCTTTCCGCTTGCACACACACTTGCGTAAACAGTACGCAAGACAGACATGGCGGAGATAACGGAGGTGAAAGAAGAGGTAGGCAAGACAGACGTGGCGGAGGAAAAAGAAGATGAAAGTTGCCACCACGCTCATGTGCGAAGAAAAGCAACCCACAGTGTCAATCATCGCACCCCTCAGAACGAAGTTGCTGACGCGTTTCGAATGTGCACCAGAAGACACTCCCTAGGTCAAAGACACGAAACGAGTCATGGCTGAGGATCTCCGAGAACGGTATGTGGACGAGGAACCATTCTTACTCCAAGCAGCTGCGTTGGACCCTAGGTTTAAAAAGCTCCCTTTCCTGAGTGATGAAAGAAGAAACCAAACCTTTGAATGCATTGCTGAAGAAGCAGTACAGCTGAAGGAACAGAGGGTACGTTGTTTCTCATCATATACTTTTTAAAATACAGCGTTTATTTATTCATCATTATTAGTCATTAGTTAGTGGTGTTGCTGTGTTTTAAGGTAATACATTGATTGTTGGGTGTCGTTTTTATGTAGTAGTAAGTTGGTGCTTATGAGTGTATGTGTCTTACTCACTTTAATGAGTATTGTTATTTTATAGTGAATGAAGCACAGCGGTATTTTTTGTTACTATTTGCTGCTAGTGCACTTTTGCACTCATTGCACCGATTTTGTTAAGTATTGTTATTCTATAGTGAATATAGTATAGGCCTATTTTTGTTACTTAATCTGCTAGTGCACTTATGCACACATTGCTCTGATTTTGTGCAGTATTTTTTGATGCAAGGCCTTTCAGAATGTATAACACAGAGGCATTATTATTTTTCAGTCAATGAGGTTTTCATAGGCCTAGGTGGAGTACAACTTTGCTATTTCTGTTATCTGCTGTTTCTCAAATAAAATGCATAACGATATTACAGCTTTCATTAATTTATTTCACATTTGAAACATTGTCTAGCCTGTAAGGTAAAAAAAAAGAACCAATAATCGAATCGAATCGTATCGTAGTGTATTCTTGAGTATCGAAAATAATCGAATCATTTGGTCAGGAAATCGATACTGAATCGAATCGCCATGATGGGTGTGATTTACACCCCTAGTCTGCGTGCTGCACAAGTCTGCCTGTTTCCCCGTGAATTTCAGCTGCTCGCTCTGCTCGTTCTGGTAGTTCCTCGGTCAGCATCTGCCTTCATCTCCGGTTTAAGTCTGTCTCTGCCAGCTACACCTGTTGAAGTCTCGTTCTGCCAGTCACCCCACCTGCATCCTCTGGTCTTCTGACCATTACTGCCTGCCTCATCTGCCATTATTTAATTTCTGCAATGAACTTTTTAACAACGAAGCTCTGTGTCCAGCTGAATATCGGGTTCTCCAGCAGCATTCAAAACAGCCTTCAGCTCTGACAGAGATAAATTTTTTAGCCTCCATTTTATAAATACATAATGTATTCACTACTATCAGGATGGAAGGACCACTTTACCCAGTATAACAAAAAGTGCTTCTGAACAGGATTACCAACTACAGCTTTAATGTTAAAAATGTAGTTGGTGACATTCCAGATAGTAATGGTCTGCAGCCATTATATATAATAAAGTCATTTGTAAGACATGTAAAGTCATGTTTGTAAGACATCAAGTTGATGTTTTCATTTCTTTCAGTGCACGCTTTCTAAGTAGTGCAGGTCACCAGCCTTGAACTAGCTTTTCCTTTCAAGTCTGGATCCCCTGCTGAAGAGGTCTTCCCTGAGTTGTTGACCTTCTGCTTTCAATGATTTTCTGCCAGCGGCCACAGTATTGATGCTGTTGATTCTTTACAATGTCAACAGGGTTGTCATGGGTGAGCTCACAGAACCACTGAAATACCAAGATGTGGGAAGAGGCAGATTAGTTCATTCATTCATCGTTTTTACTACATAAAGTCTCTGAAAAGCTGCATAGTCACATTAACACATGAGAGCTCTTCACAGTCTTATGTAATAGTGAACACAAAGGGCTTTGTTTAGCTAACTGCTCGACTAAGATTTTAGAGATATTATTTTCTCTTCTAATTTCTGTCCAAAACAAACTTTTGTTGTGAAACATAATGTTTCATCATATATCCACACAGTCTCACATCAGCTTATACATTGCTTCCAGAAGGGATGCGCAGCATATTAAATGACATAGTCCAGCCGTATGAGATATTCTTCTAAGTGCCTTTCTGATAGCACACACACACGTGGCCAAGCTTACGGGTGACGGCAGAGGAGGCCATGAACATCACAGGCAGCCCGATGGCCGAGGAGAGAATCCAGTTGCAGACGTTGACTATCTTAGCGTTTCGTGGCGTCCTGAAGTCCAGCGCTTTGACAGGGTGGCACACAGCGATGTAGCGGTCAATGCTCATGGTGGTGAGCGTGAAGATGGAGGTGAACATGTTGTAGTAGTCGATGGACATCACCATTTTACACACGATGTCCCCGAAAGGCCAGGTGCCCATCAAGTAGTTGACGCTCTGGAAGGGAAGCGTGCTGGTGACCAAGGTGTCCGCCAGAGCCAGGTTGAAGATGTAGATGTTGGTGGCTGTCTTCATTTTAGTGTACCTAAAGAGAAAATACAGCTGTTATGGTTAAAGGGTCTCAATAGTGCTCACACGTAAAGTACCTTCACATCATGAAGACATATTTGGAGTCTGTTTGTATTGTCTTTTTATCTTCACATTTGATTATTCATGCTAAAGAAGTTCTTAGCACAGTGTACTCATCAATGAAGCCCTGTTGATCTACTCTGGCCTTCCTCTGAGTTCAGTGACAGACGCTCCAGTAAACTCTAACATAATGACAAGGAGAGCTAATTAGTTTTTAGAGACTCTTACGCATAAAAATCAAAAGTCTAAAGAAAAATTCTTCAGTTACCTTTGTATAGAAAGTACTACTATGATACAGTCATAGTATGACTGTAATGGTTACAGAAAAGTGCTGCTGCATAATGGATAATTCTGGCATTAAGAGGGACACATCATAAACTCCCGACTCGAGCGCTGTGATTGGTCCAGTAGCTTTCAGCTGGAGAGTCTAAGGCTGCCCATACTGACAAGCTGTGTATTGAATGCAAATGGCGTAAGTCAGTCTGGCTGGCCAGGCTAGTGGTGACGGGGTTGCTGGGTGGGGTGAGCCTATCCCAGGAATTTTGTTTAAGAAAATAAAATGCCTGCTTTAGTTAAATTTCCTTTTAGATCACTACTATACTATTTATACTACACTATATAAATACTCCACATTACTTGCAGTTTTTTGAGCCTCCGTTTCTTCCGTAGGACGTTTTTCAAAAGAAACCTTATCTGCTCTGTTTGCACCTCTCATCCGTCAACAAAAGGCATTTTATGTTAGAAGAACTAAGATTCTACAAACATTCTTGTCAGTCTTGCTACATTTGTGTACGTTCTGACCCTACATGGATTTAGCTGACTAACCAGAGGATGAAATGTTGCTTGATTCAATTACCTAATAGAAGTTCCTCAAAAATCTGGTCAAGTAAAAGACAAAATGAAGTATAAATAAATACATAAAATGTTCTGTTACGTTCATTTTAACCTCTTTAGACCCAATCATTTTAGTCTAAACAGGCTTTTTTGCTTCCTGAAAATTATCACTTTGTCTTCTCTTCAAAATTTTTCTTTCTCCTGGCAGATTTGTAAATGAGGCTGACAGTTGATCAAACATATGTTTGAAGAGAAATGGATCTTCTTCAGCATTTTTTAAATATTAAAAAGCCTAAAGTTCTCGGGTCTTAAGAGGTTAAAGGGATTTTAGGAGTAAAGCCGCATTGGTGATTTTGCAAAAAACAAAACAATAAAGCAACACAGATGTAACTTTTCATAGATGTAACGTTTTAGGACGACAGTGGTGCAGGAGTTAGAGTTGGTTGCCAGTTCGATCATCGCTCCAACTATCTTGGTCATTGTGTCCTTGGGCAAGATAAGTCACCCACATTGCCTGATGGCTGGTCAAAAGGCCTGGTGGCGCCGATGTATGGCAGCCTTGCTCTGTCAGTCTGCCTGAGGGCAGCTGTGGCTACTAACATAGCTCACCACCGTGAGGGTGTGGATGGTTGAATTACTGAATGTAGTGTAAAGCGTTGCACACGTCTAGGCCATTTACCATATTTTAACATAGGATGTTCTAAATAGTTAAATCTCTTGATCTGAGATTGTGTTAATGCAATTTAATTGAAGTCTTTTTATGTATCTTGACAGGGGAAGTCAACAAATGTCTCATGGTTGTTATTCTAGATAAGCTCCAGTAATATTATCACAAAGTATCGCATGGTTAAAGAGGAACACACTGTGAATAATTCAGATGTTTTAGATCAAATAAAAGGGGTTAATGGCTCAAAAGTGCTGCTCACTTTGGCACTTGACATTTTTAAAGCATGACAAACGAAAGCCTTCTCCCGATCTATTTAGAAGAGAATATGTACGAATTTAAACGTATCTCTTATTTGCACAAATGTTTGAAACGTAACCCAGCACGAATTCTTGGACAAGGCTTTTTTTTTTTACGTGCTGTACATTTTCTACTATTACATTCACTTTTCAGACACAGCTTTTGAAACAAATGAATACAGGCAAAGCAGTAGGAATGGATAAATACAGATTATTTAAAGAACCAGAGGGAATCAATAAGAGTCGCATTAAAAGGTCCAGTCCCTTTTCTCCTGTGTTGACAGAAAGGACAAAAATAAGAGTGCACTCAATTTAGACTGCACTCTTTGACCAACGCAAACAGAAAAAAAAAACACTCTATTTGACTGGATTTGACTAACATTTTCCTGCAGTCAGTAATGTGGAAACTTGGAGCAAGAAAAAAGACAATGAAAAGTACCTGGTTTTGAAAAAAAAAAAAAAAAAGCCAAAGAAACTACGTGCATCCATTCGCTCAGAGAGAAGAAGACAAAACACAGACAGTCCACCACGGCCCAACTGTGTAAACCTCAAGTCAGAAAAGACGTATATGCTGTTTATTGTTTAATAGCTTCAGGCGATATTCCAAGCACGAAAAAAGAACCCGTATCCAACTTATTCTACTGAAATATTAAAAACCAGTTTGGACTGACAGATTGGTGGCTTTTAAGGTTAGTTGGAAAAATTCATACTGAATAAAATATGCCTGTTTGGTAGAGGAAAAAGGGCCTGGAAAGTTCAAGTTTACTCAGCTTGGGACTTTTAAATGTTTGATGAAGGACGTCTGACATTTAATCAAGCTGTATTTTCTCCACAGTTTAACAGTGTCACAAGTTAATCACCCCAGACAATAAAGCTTTTACAAAAATATATATTTGCCAACTCAGTCTTTGTAATGCGCCTGAATTCTAGTGAGTCTACCTACTTTTGCTTTTACCACACCTCCTCTTCCAAGACACTTCCTTAGATCCAAACATTTTATCACTGCTTGTACACCCTAAAAAAAAAGAAAGATTTAGAGAGCGTTGCCAAGTGCAATGATATCTCTTGAGCATGTACGCTCTATGCCAAGTTTCAAGCTCCAATTCCAATGTGTTTATTTAAGTAATAGACCAACACAAAGTTGTCGTTTATCATGAAGTAGAAGAAAAGTTATATATAGCTTTCAAAAATGTTATTTTCACAAACAGAAATGTAAAAAGTGTGACACTTGTTTTATATTCAGCACTCCTGAATGAATCCTTTGCTGAACCACCTTTAATTGCAGTTACAGCTCTTAGTGTTTTGGGGTATGTCTATACCAGGTTAGCACGTCCAGAAACTGCGATTTTGCCCAATTCTTCTTTGATAAACACCTTCGATGGAGATCATCTGAGAGGATCCACTTTTCAAATGCAATTAGGTCTGTAGTTTGATGTGAACACAGGAGCTTTGGTTCTATGTTTAGCTGTATCATCCTACTGGAAGGTGAGCCAAGTCTTTAGCAAGCCCTAACAAGTTAGCCCTGTATCTCTCTCTATATTCAGTCAACTCTGATCAGCTTCCATGTAGCCGCTGAAGTATCCCTGCAGCATAACAGAGCCCCCGCCATGTTTCACAGTGGGGATTGTGTGCTCAGGCTTTTTTTTCTAGTGTTAGTTTTCCATCAAACTATGTTTTTCATGTAGGCCAAAAAAGTTACATCAGTAATTAGTTGCACAGGATTTTATCAAAGTCACAACTGCAACTTTGAGAACAAAGACGTACCCTTTTCCCTCCTTTTCATAAATATGCTGCCATCGCATCTACTTCAATAAAACCCACTGATGTTTGTGGCTGGGACGTGACAAAATGTGAACATTTTCAAGGTGAATGTTTCTCCAAGGCAGTGTAAACACCTCTTGATTTAGATAATTAGTTTTGGGTAACGTTTGGTGATCAAATTTCACTTCTCATTTGTAGAAAAGGAGCATTGCAGCGTCGGCGCATGGACTAGAGTTGCCAGAAATTTAATCAACTCAAGGACGAATAACAAAAAAAAAGGAAATGTATTTTTAATTCTTAATTTAGTTACAGCACGCGCTGTTATAAGAGACCTTCTTAAATCGTGATTCTTTTTCCATTTCAATGCTGTACTGTTACTGTTCACCGGTCGATAACAAGTGAGGCTGAGCAGAAATTTACAAAACCGAAGGAGGTAGAGAGGATAAATTTTTGCTTTTGTTTGGGAAACATGGTTTTACTGCATTTCTTTGACAATATATAGTTTGATTTTGCTTCCATTTGTAAAGCCAAAGAACACGGACCAAGGTTTTCTTTTGTATTATTGATTCCAGGTTCCATTCAGAGTGATAAGGAAGAGGTGATGGAGGATCTTATAGCCGGTTTAAAGGCTGATGAATGGTGGAAGGCTTTTATTCATCAAACCAAATTCATAGTTGCTCCCACAGCAGAATAAAGAAGAAAAATACAAAAGACATAGACATTTCTTTTCACTCTCACTGTGTTTTTTAGACCTTTTCGACTACTTCATGTTGCGAGACAGGCTCTATCTAAGTGATTTCCTGATTCTACAAGTTTGGCAATAAACACACCTGAGTGTGACAAGTGAAATTGAAAGTTTGTCAATAAATGTGGTTAATGATTGTGGTTGATTCATGGTTTCACAGGTGCACAATTACTTTTCTGCATTGGGAAAAGTTGCTTTAAATAGATTTATTTCCTTAGTAATATGAACACAGTTAATTTGCATTTGTTCAGATTATCTCTGTCCGATATAAAATATTATCTGCCAGAATTCATCCTGTTTCTATAAACAAGCTATTCCTTGAAAAGGCCGCGTAGTTTCTCCCAATGAACATAACAGGCTTAATTTTTTTTCTTCTCTCCTCCCTGCCATGATGTTAACAATCTTGTTGTATTTCTCAAACTATCCAATTATTAATTTTTACTCACTGTCAGAGCTTCAGTGGATTCTTCCTTGTTCTGTTAATTCCAGTAGAGTACTCAGAAACACTCATGCTGCGAAAACATCGAATTAACATGAATATGCAGCGAGATTCTAATACGTTAGATCATCTAATGCCCTGATATTACAGTCACTCCACCGCCGAGATAATTTACGTATGTTTTTTCCTCTCAGTGACTTCAGATCCATCTAGCAGCTGCAGGTGGCAGTTAGTCTGTTAAAATCTGATTAAGTCTTACAGCCACATCTTAGTGTGTTTGTTATGTCAGACTTTATTTGCACTGGGACCGACGAGACACCTCGCGCTGCAGTAAAAGCTGTCTCACTTGAGTGAATGTGATGAAGCTGGATCTAATTTTCCAACATCTCCTCACTGACTTGAAGATCCTCATAAAGAAGGCTTCAGATGAGTCTCTCGTGTTATCGCTGCATCACACGAAGGTGAATTGGCTCATTCCATGTAAATGAGCAGAATTAGGTGTTTGTTAATGAGCTCTCCGCTTTCATTTGTAAATTCCCCCGGGCAGGTAACAAAATGTGCTCATAAACACACATTTTCTGCTTCTTCTTAGCATGCATACTAGTGTTAGTATTTATCACTTCAGTGCTTCCTTTCCCTTTCTAACACAGGTCATATGTTCTTATCTAGTAAGCTAGTATGTTAAAGAGAACTGAATGAAATTCATCCTCATCATCAACATCACCTTATTAAAGACACAAATAGGTTCATAATATTAACAAGCAGACAAGCAAATAAATAAACAAACAAGAAAAACTGTAAAACAAAATACAAATAAAATCTATAAAAATAGTCACGAATTCACAAAAAGTCTATCACGCCAGTTGTGTCACATCCTAGACGTGAACCTGACTGAGCTTCATGCAGGGTCGGTCGGTTCTAGGACGATGTAATTTGTGGAGTCAGCTAATGTTCACATGTGGCTGCACATAAGGTTACGTAATACAGCATAAGTATCCTAAAGGTTTGTGGCATGATCTTTGTGACTTTGCTTTTGTGATCAGCTTTATTTTTGGGACTCATATGCAATTTATATTGTCCTTTCAGCCGTTTCTCCCCGTGTCTCAGTTCTACTTCCTTGGCTTCTTTTCTCTCAAAGCTGCTCCCTGTTTCTGATCCTCCTTGTGCAGCAATCACCTCTCCAGCTCTAATGTCTCTCAGCCAGTCCGCTCTTGGTTAGATCATCCTTTCACCCACACCAGTAAGTTCCCTTGAGTTCCTCTTGTGATGTATTATTTTTGGATTCCCCCCGGACTTTGGGCTTTGAATTGCTTTTTCTAACTAGAAAGTTTTTTTACCCCCTCCCTGTCTACCTCCTGCCTGCATTTGGGTCCTGCTCCCCATCATTACTTTTAGTTTTGCTCTCCCTGCTGATGTCTCTTCTCTTCAAAGCAACTTGACAACCAGCTCCAACATGTTCAGAAAGGACAGCGTTGGATGGTGGGGGAGAGTTTTCCTGCAGAGATCAGTGTTTGTCTGGTTTTTCCCTGCAAATTCAGCCAATGAGTCAAGATTTTTTCATCACATTCAAGAGCAAGCAGCTGGAGCAAAATGACGGTTGTAGATTTAAAACATATGAAGCAGCCATTGGGTTAAAATCGTGTTTATTTTTTGTTACCTTTCACCAGATTCTGTTTTGGTTTTTACATTTTGAGTCATTACTGTGTTAGCTGTCAGGCAGATTAAAGTATAGTGAAGTAATGGAAGCTGACAAAAATCCAAATTGACAAAAAGCACAATTTGGATTGGGAGCAAAGAGGAGAATATGAAAACGGAGGGATAAAAACTGAGTAAGTAAAGTGGGACAATGATTAGTGAAATCACTGTCTCTTCACTGCTCCCCCCTCCCCTTTCATTATTTTGAGTCATTTTTGTGTTGTTTTATGGGTTTTGTTTGTTTCCCCTGATCCTTTTCAACCTGTTTTCTCTCAGTGTCATTTCCTGTCGCTTTCAGCTGTTTAGCATTCAGTTATTCCACCTCATCAGTTTCCACTACAGCAATCACCCCCACAGAATACATACCTCCTGGTTCCCTCTGAATTTTGTCAGAAACCTCCATTCACTAGCCCCATATGCTTCACACTACCTAGTAATGACTCTAATGCAGGTTGCACGGACATTTCAGGTAAATTGAATACACGCCAACAGGTCCCTTATCTACAAGAAGTTGAGCTTTGCAGTAATGACATCTGTGTGATATTAATTAGCAACACAAGGTTACAAAATAACATCTAACTTATGAAATTACACACTATCGCTTCATAAGGGTTAGAATGAATTTCCTACCCAGCAGTAATTATTTGAACACACACACACACACACACACACACACACACACACACACACACACACACACACACACACACACACACACACACACACACACACACACACACACACACACACACACACACACACACTCCTAACTCTAAAAAGTGACGACCAAAAAGAGGTTCACTGTATATCAGTCCTCACTTTACTACTAAAATCAGCAGAATATTTTCTCACTCTAGTTGAATTCGCAATTTATGAAGATTTTATTGTTGGATTTTTTTTGTTTGTTTTTTTGGCCAATGCACCCCTTCAGCTTCCATAAAGGAAGTTTTACAAATCTGTCACGAAAACATTAACAATGTCCTCATCCAAATAGTTGTCAATGAAACAGTTTAGAAAATAATGGTGGTTGATGACTGGTCATTGGTTTATTGCGGCCAAACTATGTGTAACAAATATGACATCAGAGTGAACTGAAAAAAAAAGTATTATGCATATTTCCCAGTTAGGTTCAGGCTTTAGGGAAGAAACACTATCAAAGTCCTCGAGGTCTGACCAGGCAGCAAAGATAATACGTTTTGTCACCATGTAAAGTGTCCACTTGGTAGAATGGTAGACGGCATGGATCCATTTAAATGCCGGCTGTATTTTAATGACTTGATATCTGTGCATTGAATCATGTGAATCTTGCACTTCACCATAGCAACTACTGGGATTAAACAGATGAAAGTCCTCTGGCTCTGGCACCCTCTTGTTGTATTTTTTATTTATTTTTTTGAGCAGATAAAAACAAATCCTTGGAAAATCAGTTATATTACTTTAAAGAGATGCCAAAGCAGAAAACCCACATGACATGATTGGAGATTTGGTTATTATTTTCCGGGCATTTCATTTCATTCCCTTTAGCTGGTGCTGTCTAGGCATCATCAGACAGCCAGCACTGCTTCTGCTTCTGCAGAATTAGCACAGCATTAAGTCTTGATATGTTTTTCTCTGTTCTGAATGGCACACTAATAAAAAAAAGACATACAGTAGATGATTCTAATACTTAAAACAACATTGAATAAACTAAATCTTAACAGAAAATACAGCAAGTATTGCTGCTACCCAAGCAGCCAACTGAAAACCTATTAAGAGGCCATTTAGTTGGCAACAGTAAAGCAGGAATACAAGAACCAGAGCAATCTGGGGTTTGGAAGAAGTCTGCACTGAGTCATCAGTCTTCAACTACAAACTTTAACAAACGTCAAAACTGAAACCCACACGTTTGTGTTCACCGGTTCAGAACAGAAACAACTTCCTTTTTATGGATGTTATAACGCAGCGACCTAAACAAAATTCATTATTACCCCGGTGCCTGTGTAGTGATGGCCGCCCGTTTGTTTGCAGCCTAGAGTATGATTCATGGGCTGCTTCTGCTGGGTGCAGATAAACCATTAAGTCCCAGCTGCAGAAATGGGCTGTTCATATGAGCAGACATCTGTATGCCTCTCTGAAGCGCACAGTAACACTGTCCATGCATCCTGTGACAAACAACATGATGGATGGCGGGTGGCAGGGTGTGACTGTGTAAATGTGTTTCTGAGGTGAAATTGGGTGGGATGTTGAGCTCTCCAGTTGTTTATGCTGTCTGGAGGTTGTAAAAGAAGAGATTTTTGCTCACTATGAACGACATGTATATAATGATACGAATAAAGCTTTATACTCTTGTGGTATATTGTCTACAGATCTACTAGCTTCATTCAAACACACAACTACAAGGCCTTTCTTTTTCTACAGTGAAGAAGCCCCTCAAAAAATGAACGAGACATCAAAAAGTTAATGTGGTGCAGCATATGAAACATATAGATTCATTACTCACATATAGGTTCACAGTAATGTTCACATATACGGGTATGAAAAAACTTTTTTTTCTCACGACCTTAAATCAGACTAAACATTTTCTGTTTAAGGTCGGTTAGGACTGCCAAAGTTATTCTAACTGGCTGAATACAAGAACAATGAAACGATTTATGGATGTTTTTCTGCAAATTCAGAACATTATGTATCTTTTTGATCCACACTTTTCCTTCCACTCAGCTTCCCATTATTATGCTTAGATGTAGCAATACTGTATGTGAACAGCCAGCATCTTTAAAAGGGAACTAATCAAAATTCAAATGCATGTTTTTGTACTTCCATTCTTTGTCTCTACTGTTTCTAGAAACAGCTCGAGTGCTAAAAAAGGATAAAAAATGCTTTTTGCTTATACTTATGCACTTATTGCTGAAAAATGCTCGTTAGTGTTTGGTAGTGTTTCAAAAACCTCCCAAATTATTAGCCTACTTCAAAATAGGTGGGCACAGCCCCTCACCTGGTAACCCAAGTGGAGCTCCACCCACTTCATTATAAGAGGAGGAGCATGTTTGTTCAGGTAGATTTAACGCTGTGTGCGCTGTACAAAGGCTGCTGGAAAAGACAAAAGTTTTGTTGCTGGCCGCCATAAACAACATGTGTCCATGCACAGAGAATACAGATGCATGGCTTCATTTTATTTGTGTTGGCGATGTCGTAGCCACGTTGCCAAGTGTGAGTGTAAACATTCAGTTGGGCGGTGTGATCAGCTACATCTTATTTGCCTAAAAGTGACAGAGCCCTAAAAACAGCTTATTCTGAATGGACCTCACAATAGGCGGAACTGAGGAGGTGAAATGTCATTATTTGAGAATTATTTTGAGCAAAAAATTTAACAAACATGTTTCTTTATAGCCCACAGATCTATCCTAAATGATAAAAGGACGCATAATAGGCCCCTTTAACAAGGACACGATTGACCTCCTCACGGAGGGTGTCGGCATCTGCTGGACATTGGTCAGCAGTCTTGAGTGTGTTGGCCACAACATCAAATTTCTTTATGAATATCCCTTATTTCATTAATCTTAAAATTAAATAGATTAAGAGTTTTCATGTGGTAAAAGCCATAATTTTCAAAATGAACAGAAATAAAAGTATGAACTATATCAGTCTGTGTGTAATGAATGTATTGGAATGTATTTGATTTGGATAAACAAAATTCACTTTTCAGATGAAACACACAAATACATACATTTATACATGTAGACATAGCAAATAAAAAAAGCTAATTTTCAAACCTGCACATGGAAATGCAAAAATATATTATAATTTTGTTCAGGACTGCTAATAACACACATAAAACAAATTTACAACAACCTGTCATAGATCAACATATTTTTCTTCATAAGACTCTTAGATTCTTAATAAAACAAAAAAAAATGTGTTACGCATTAGCCTGTACGTTTGCATTTTAGCTGGCTTACACCTGAAAATCAGGTTGGAAACAAAATATTTGTTTTTAGCCAAAAACAACCTTTCAATGCCCTGAAGTGATGAAGAAGCTAGACATTAATGGACATCTTAGTGTGACTAAAATAACTCGAGATAGCTCAAGTGTCTGGGCTTTCTTTATGAGAACTAATAATTCTTTTTTTAAAATTCATGAAGATCTGAAAGTAGAGCCAGTGATCCACCATACCTTATGTAAATGCACTGAGCGCACAGCCTGTTGGGTGGAATCCCTCGGCTGAATCATGACTCCCTGTACAGATTATTACGTCTCCCAGATGGCCTGGGAGCAGCTGGGGATTCCCTCGGACAGACTGGGTGAAGTTTCTGTAGATTCCAGTACTGGCATCCCCAGGTATCTATGGCAGGGCCAGAAAATGGCTCTTGATTTGTTCATGCAATCTAAACTCGAAATGCCAACAAAAGGCACCCCAGTACAAAAGGATCATTCTGGCAGAAGCATATGATTCTGGTACTTGTTGAAAAGTTAGTGTACTGGTTTTGTAAAATGAAAACAAAAAAACAACACGGTTTTCCATAATCAAGAAAGTGAGGAAAAGCCCTTGAGTTACAATAATATAGAACCTCATTATCATTTGTCCAGAGATTCCACTAGTAGCGGTGGGGAAAGTTTTTAACACAATTGTTCGGACACGGGAGAAGACAGCCTTACACTTATGAGCCAAGATAGAGGAAGTTGATCTGCCTGTTGAGCTGCCAATAGTGCAATTGTCCCAGATTGGTATAGTGCATGTTAATTATTGCAGTTTTAGTAAACTATAGCCCAACCTTACTCAATACACAGTCTCACAGCGTTAAAAGGAAAAACTATACAAACCATAAGGCCCAGTGACTAAAGAAAGTCCTGTTACTTCAAATCTTTTTATCATAAATAGGTAATTCTGTTTCATATCAGGTATCCTTCATTAACTTCTGTCCATTTGTTTTAGATTCTATGCTTAACGTTTTTAAATTCAAACAACGTTTGTATTAATCCTTAATGCCCTAAATCTGATATGAGGTCAACATTTTTTTTTGCAAAGGCTGTCTCCTGAAAAAGTTTCATCCTTCTACCACTTTCCTTTCAGGAGTTATCGAAGTCCCAGAGAAACAGCGCCTTCTAGATTTACAGAATCGGATAAGTCTGAGAAAATGGAAAACGCTTTTTTGCCATAAAGTAACTCCAAACATATGTCTGTTCCTTTATAATAGTGGCAGTGTTTCCTTTCTTGAATAGTTTGTGCTTCAATTCCTCATAAGCCTCCATCAAAAGCTGTTACTCATATGGCGCATTTAGCTTATCCATTGTAACATCAGTGAATCTGTGATTGACCTCATAGTGTCCTGAAAAAAAGGTGAGGGTGCACATTTACCTGAATTATTTAAGCCTGGCTTGATATAGTCACACCTCCTGAACCTGGTTTGGACTTTGTGAAACAAATAAAGCCAGGATTCACTGATCATGCTAGGTCAAGCCTGGCTTTCTCTCTTATCCTGTATTTCTTAATTCTGCTTTTGTGAAACAGCCTCGGGCAAAATAATTTATTATTGGCAAAATAAACAGAATTTACCTGTGAGGAGTGAACGAAGGAGATAGGTATATATTCTGCATGACTCAGGTGAAAACAGAGAGACTGATTGGTTTCAGCAGGTGGAATGAATGAAGTTGATTAGGAAAGCAGTGGCTAGAAGTTGAACGAAACAGGACTAAAACTAGAACCAGAGATACTGGGAGTGATCCAATAAAAAATAACTTAAAGAATACAGAAAACAGAAATAAACAAACAAAAATATCCTAGAAAACATGAATCCAAATGAAAACTCACACCTCCAAACTTAGGCATAGGAGCAACTCAGCGAGACTTTTTGTTAAGAAAGGCGACCGGAGAAGCTGCTCCAATTAACTGATCCGTCTGTTTAAATCATGAGCTATTGTCAAGATCTCGGCACTGAGGTCTGGTTTGATCACCTGTGCCACACACCTGTTTAACTCCGCCCTGTTTCTCATTACCGCTCACCTGTTCCACCTGTTTAGGACAGTATATACTCACTTTTCAAACCAGACAGCTATGCCAGATTATTTCAAGCCTTAGGCCTTAGATATTTTCCAGCGTTATTACTCTTTCTGATTTCCTGATCCCGACTAGTTCCGTCTATCGACCACTGAGCCTGCCCAACCCCTGTAACCTGATTGCTGGATCCGTTTCTTGCCTGACCTGACCTCTGAGCCTGCCTGTCCTCTTACATTCTGTCTGCCTGATTGTGTACCGTACCTTGGACCTGACCTGTGACCTGACCACGTCTTGGATTATCCTCTGGCGCCTCTTTGGATTTCTGACAACCCGGCTCTGACCTTGGACTGCATCCCCGACACGATTCTGGATTATCCTTTTTTGATCATCCTGCTACCGTTCGCTCCACAGCTCCGACCATCCGCCTGTCCGACGACTGCCGACGCACCAGCGTCTGGGACGCCCAGAGCGGTCACAGACGCGCAGCGTAAACAGCCAGTCGGCTGGGATTTTACATCAGACTCCGGAGCAAGTCTGGATATTGAGCTGAGGTTAGTGACCGTCACGTTTCTGAACAATCATCTCCTGATAGACGTGGTCACTAACCTACTGTCTCTGTCCTCAGTTTTCCTGCCGCCGACGTTGGCATTGATTGCCACATTTCAGTTCAATAAACTGTTTATCGTTACCTACTGTTTGTCTGGTTTGAACACTGGTTCCATTTGTTTCCGATCCTTACAGCTATGGATACTCTCAAGGTAGAGCCGCTGCTTCTCTGCATCGAAAGGAGTCAGTTGAGGTGGGTTAAACATCTGATCAGGCTGCCCACTGGACACCTCCCTTTGTGGGATTTCTAGGCACGTCCCACTAGGAGGAGACCCCGGGGAAGACCTATAACATGCTGGAGGGACTACGTATATATCCCAGCTGGCCTGGGAACGCCTTGGGATCCCCCAGAAAGAGCTGGAGGATGTCGCAGGGGAGACAGATGTCTGGGTTTTCCTCCTGG
Source organism: Fundulus diaphanus (assembly GCA_037039145.1). Classification (NCBI taxonomy): domain Eukaryota; kingdom Metazoa; phylum Chordata; class Actinopteri; order Cyprinodontiformes; family Fundulidae; genus Fundulus; species Fundulus diaphanus. The sequence continues at coordinate 24,578,499 of CM073121.1, read as the reverse complement.
ACCAGTTACCCCCGCAACCTTTTCTAGGATACACAGAATACCATGGATGGATGGAGCAAAGGCTCAACTCTCAATGAGTCCTCGACTTTACCTTCCAATTAAATTCCAAACACATTAGAAGTTTGTGTTTTTGACAATGCAGTTAAAGGTAGTGCCACACAATCAGAAAAATAGCTTTTAAAATACATATCCTTGCTTATTATTGAGATATGCGTCTACTTTTTTTCTAGTGAAAAATGTACTATAAGACATAAGACCTAAACAAATGAATATATAACATACAAATTGAATCAGTGGACTTCCTGTTATCTGTTACAGAACATGTATGTGTGACACCTGAGGGTAGACGGTTTTTCCTTTTTTTCTGACAAGAGAGACCTTGACTCAAACATGCTGAAAGAGAGATTTATTTTAGCTTCATTGAATGTTATTGTCATTAAACTCCACAATCCTTGTTTGAAATATATTTCCCTCGGTCCAATGTTTTGTTTATCAGAAAGCCAGACTGATCAACAATCTTATCACACCGAGCTTTATTTTAGCTCAAAGCAAGAGCTCTATGAAAGAGTAACCCAACAGCAACAATATGCACAAAAGGGTTTAATAAAGTGAATCAATAATAAGAAGCCATAGTGGTTAATTATAAATTGTAGGTCACAAATATTAAGACAAAAATGTGTACTATTTAGAGATCAAGAACAACTGCAGGAATTAATCTTTGTGGAGCTTCCCCTCTTGTTTTTTTCTTTTTAAATCCTGCATCTGGGATTTGTTTAGATATACTGCTTGACAGATTTGTTTGGGAGTTGTCAGGCAGAAATGGATGGACAGCAATGTGACAGATGTGCAGCTGGAACAAAGTGATAAACGCACAAAGGGCTTCAATCGCCTCTCTGAAGGATTTTTGAACAACATAAAGAATCTCCCTCAGCTGCATGGTGACACAATTGTTGGCATTTTTGCCTTGCAGAAAGAAATCTGGTAGAGGATGCACGCTGCCTCTTGCCCAGTCGTGATATGACACTAGTAACCTGCAACCCTATTAGGAACAGCCGAAGACAAACTCTTTCCTCAATTGTTCTGTTGAACTCCATCAAAACCAAGACATGTGGGATTAGTTGTTTTCTTAACAAAAATGCATGCCTATAATCATTAGCCTATCTAAAACTCTTCTTTTGGAATAAGAAATTGGCAACTTTTTAAAAAAATTTAACGATGCTACTCATCCCAGACATAATTTAAACGTATTTGACAAAAATTAGAAATTTAGCTGAGGTGGCTCTGGCTCAACAACAATGAACATGAGCCACCAGAATCGACAAAGACTCCTGGATCTGTGTCGAAACGTTTTCAGAAAGAACTGAATGAAAGTCCGATTGCCTCCGATTTAAGCCTGTTAGCTGTTGCGATGACCCGGATAACTGAGAATCTGCACAGACAACAATGAACATTCCTTCCTGCCAGTAGGCTATAAAAAAAAAAACAAGGAGACGATGTAATGTAAAAAGGTAAACAGCCTAAGGATATAACACAAAAAATGAGCTACTGTATCTCTGATATTTTCTCCTTCTGCAAACCTGCCATATGATCAATGACAGAAACATGTAATGAACATATGCCTCAGCACTGAGCGGTGACACACTGGAACACTACAGAGCCTTCACGCTGCAAGCGATGCATGGAGAACAATATCTATTAAAAAAACTAAGATTAACGATGGAGGGTATAGAAACTTAGAACTTGTACAGTGGCAGAAGCAGCAGCACTTTTCGATCGAGAGAGTTGACGTTCGGGTTTTGTGAGGAAATGTACAAAAAGCAACAGGATGGATTTTTAGTCAAATATGAAGATTGTGAGATCTAGAACTTCATGGCAAATATTTGTTTACAGTTTTTGGAAACCAAATACTCTGAAAATGAAGAATATTTTAGAGCGCAATCGTCCAATTCAAAACTTAACATAAACTGAGTGTTGTGCCCTTCTGACAATCTCTGCCCTTTTAATTGTGAATCACCCATGTAAAAAATTACCTTCTGTTGAAATGAGAAATCTGTTTGAGGTCAGATCTAGATGCTCTGTTTGTTGCCTAGGAACACTGCTTTTAATGGACAAAAGACCTCAGGTTAGGGGTCCCTCTGGACCCATCACCCCTCTCAGGCTGCAGTAGCAGTAAAAGGCACTATAAGATATTTTGATAAGATAATAGATTGGCCTCATACAGTAAATATAGAAGTATTCATACTCCTTGAACCCTTTCACTTTTTGTTACAAACTTTATTTATGTAGCACCCTTCAGAGAATAAAAAATTCAAAGTGCTTCACAATAAAAACAACCATAAAAAAACAAAATAAAATGATAAAACAGCATAAATGCAACATCATAGCATAAAACTAGTTAAAAGCCAATCGGAACAAATGGGTCTTCAGCTGCTTCTTGAAAGAGTGAACATAAACAATAAAGGTCTGTCTTATTTTATGTGATAGAACAACACAAAGTAGCACATGAATGTAATATAGGAGGAAATTATTGTTTATAAAATGTTTTACAAATAGAAATCTGAAAAGTGAGGTGTGCAACCGGTTGCCTTCAGTCCACTTGTGCTTAATTTAATCTCAGTATAAATCCATCTGTACTCAGAGAGCCTCAGAGGTTTGTTGGAGAGCCTTAGCGAACAAAAAGCATGATGTAAACAAAACAAAAAGGTCGGGGATAAAGATGTTGAGAGGTTTAAATCAGAGTTAGATTTAAACAGCATCCCCAGTCTTGGAGGATCTCACAGAGCACTGCTCAATCCATCATCTGAAACCAGAAAACAGTAACAATTAATGTTAGCCACAAGCTATGTGGGGGACACAGAAACCCGACGGAAAGCTGTTCAGAGATGACAGGAAGCTGGATGGAGCTAAATACAGGTGAAGGACTTGGGACTGGGAGTCAGGTTCACCTTCAAGCCGGACGATTACATTGCAGCAAGTCCAGACCTAAACCCACGTGAGGATCTGTGCCAAGACTTAAATATTTCTGTTAATGGATACTCTCCTTCCAACCTGATTCTAAATGTGAAAAGCTGGCGCAGACAAGTTCAAACTGATTTTTTGCAGCTGTAATTGCATTGTAATGGGGTTCTACGACTAACAGGGGCCGAATACAAATGCATGCCACAGTTTTTATTTGCCAAGAATTCAAAACCACATGTTCCTTTCCTTTCATGTTACAACTATGAGCTGCTTGGTGCTGGTGGTGCCTCACATAAAATGCTAATTAAAAGCATGTGGACGTTTGTTGCTGAAAAAGGGAAAATTATACAAAGATCAAGGGGTGTGACAATTTTTGTATTTTATTTTGATTGCTCATGTTTGACCTTTTAAAGAAGATTCACAAAGACTAAATAAATCTCCCATTGTTTGAATCTTCCCAAAGCGGCAGCTTTGATGAGAAACGGCAAGTTTTACAGTAGCTGTTACAGAATATAGAGCAGAAGCATGATGAATCAGTGAGTACTGACAGATTGACAAAAGAGCCAAGAACTTCCATCAATCATCGATTACAAAAAAGACCATAAAATGGGTCCGTTCATTCTCTGTTTAATTATTCATCCTTCCTTTGCTCTCTCAGCACACAGCCAGTGACGTTTGCTTCATTTCCCAGGCACATTACCCTATTCATTTTCCCTGACAGCTCTTTGTTCTCTCTAATTCACGTTCTTGTTTTTTATCAAGTCCTCTTTTGGTAATTCAACAGAAGACCTGCTAAAACAAACATAAAGAACTCTAATCCTCCAAGAAGGCCCAGTGGCATTACACACCTATAAGGAGGGTAGTAAGATTAGCTCCCATCATTGTCACCCTGGTGTAAACTCGGTTTTGCTCTTTTGTGAGCAGATCCAAGAACACAATAAACTCGATTTTTCAAGGTTTTTCACCGTGCTTCTCTTTTCTGGCAGCTTTTATGATTGCCAAATGTTAGTGTTAGTCCCTCATATGTTCGTCTTGACGCATCTGTGCCAAATGAGTTTGTCAGCACTTGAAAGCAAACAAGATAATTCCGATATAAAATCTGCATGTGGGCGGCAATTACGGAGTTGTCAGCTCGTCTTTGGTTAACAGCTACCTTTCGTGTTGCACGTGCAGATGTTACAAAACTGGGGCCAGATAGCTTGTCGGCTCAGATCAGAACCGGAATAAGGAATTTCACTGTGAGTCGTTGCAGGTTCAGCGCTCCTTTCAGTATAGAAATCCATCATCCACAGAAACATTCATCCTCATCCAAAGCAAACAGAATCATTTCACGTTCGTCAAGGAGAGGATCTGAAATGAATTCAGCGATCCTGAGGATTTGTTTCAACATTATGTACACACACTGAGCTCTAATCTGCATTAATTAGCTCAAATGCATTTTCCTTCATCCCACCTCCTGTTAACTGCAGCATTGTGTATGAGACAATTTGAAAAAATTGCAGGAGATATTATGTTCTAAATCCTCGTCTAAAACGGTTCACAAGTAGGAGAGTTCAATCATTCCTTTATTGTTTCCTGCAGAGAGCTTCGTCCTTCAATGAAACAACACCACAGGCTGCTTGTGCAAGCTGTTAGCTTGATTCTGTTTAAAAAATTAAGTGTCCACTCACAGTAAGGGGGCAAACTGCATGTTAAACCTCTGGTGTATCGGTAACCTTGGTAGCCTTAAAGCTCCAGCTAGAATAAGGTTAAATGTGAAATGGTGAAACTTGACCCTTCCATGACTTTTTTATAGATACAAAAGCATTTGTTCACACCCCTCATGAAGACGTATGAAATAAATTCATCTTCTATTTAATTAGAGCAATCTTACATTGACAACTATTTTGTAAATCCCTTAAGTCCATACCTTGAGTACATTCATTAGCCATGTTTCCATCAACAGCTTTTTATAGGCATTTTCAAAAGATTGCATTAGAAAAGGTTGATGGAAATGGCAAAGTTCGAAATAACTTCCTCAATTTCACAAAGACGTTTTTATGCTCGCTTGAGGTGGTTTTTGGTTTTTCCGAAAAATAGTTAATGTGCTAAACGGGAGATGTAAACACATTTGCTGAATAAGTTCTGACATAGCGAACATTTACCTCGCATGTTTCTGCTGTTGGCGTCTTCCCATATATTCCCACAACATTGAATTGCATTTCTTTCTCTATGTCTGTGGAGTGCGAGCAACATTGCGAATACTGGTTGACATGACAGAACCATTACATAGCAACACATTCCTGAAAATCTCTCTCCATTTATCTCAGATGTGTGGTCCATGCTAGTTTGCAACCTCTACTTCCTGTTTATTACAGCCATGCTTAATGTCAACTTCTGCCAAAATCACGCTCTGTGTAGCCTGGTTAATTCGCTCCAAACCAGTGGATGGAAACACGCCTAATTAACATTTTAAAAGTTTCCACCAAATTCGCATGACAGTTGGATGGATACATAGCTATTGGGTGTTAAGAAATAACAGTTTCTTACAAAACCCCTGGAGGTACAAATGTTGGCACCCCTGCTATTGTTACTTTGTACAACCCCCGTTTTGCTAAGGGAACACTGGAGGAAAACACTTTTTGAGTGGCTTGTAATGGGTCTGCTTGCTTTTTTGGCTTTTCCATTAGTAACTGCTATGTGGAACAGCTAGGTAGCGTTAGCTTACCTACACATGGCGTCTAGCTCATATCCTTTCGCTTGATACCGCATGGCTTCTCTCTCTCCTGTACATATCCAGGATGCTTCATGTAGCTGCCCACGGTCTTCTCTGGCAGTCGTTTCACTCCGAGTCTAACAACAGCAGTCTAGGCTGTTGTGCTGGTGTACAAATCACATCACTTTGGACTATGGGGCCACTTTACTATTAAAGATCTGTAATGGAAAATGAATCAAACTGTTTGGTGCAAAAACTGTGTTGAACTGACCCGACCCGTCCCGACCTGAATGGTTTAGGTACTAATGGAAAAGGGCCAATGGTTTGGCTTGAACGGAAGAGTCAGCGATTTTTCTGGAGGTTTCCCCAAATCCCTTTTTGAATAGATTCGCATGGTCAAGAAAGTCTTACTTGCTCTTCTGCTCCTCAAGAAGATCATTTTAATTTTTTTTTTAAAAATCCGCTCTAGTCTTATTTCTTTCTGCTGAGTCCTTCCTCTTCTTCTCATAAACGTGTATGCGCTTTGCTTCTTGAGACTCCTAGCCATATTCAAAGTATACGATGAGAGCAGAGGAGCTACAATGAACGGCTAACACTGAAGCTCACCACTGAGCTAACCGCTAAGCTAACCAAATACATAAACACTAGAAGTGCGCATGCGCAGCCAGCAAGCCAAAACTAATAAGGAATGTGCACGCACCTTGGCATTACGTGATCGCGTCAGAATGATTGGCATGTGGGACAACCAATACATAAGACGATACGCCCTGTACTTAAGGGACAGAGGGGGGTGAGGGCAGAACCTATCCTCTGACCAATTCTTGCCCTTCAGAGCGAATGGCAGTGATTGGTCAGAGTTTTTACAGGCCTGCAGCTTTCACAGAGATCTAACTTTTAACCTCCTTTTTCCAATAAGGGGTAACTGCAGAGCTGTGTGGGCGTTCCAATTGGGGGCGTTCCGACTGTGTGGGCGTTCCGACTGGGCGGTCCTTCTGCGCACAGACATGTATATGTAGATGCCGCGTTGTCGGGTGGGAGGCGTGCCGACAGAGCGGCCATCTTAGGTCAGACCAAGCTGCAGTCAGACAGAATACAAGGAAAATGTACTTTATGTTTTCAGACACTCTGTATCCGGTGAATTCTCACCCGATTTCCAGATAAATCAACTGACTGAAAACGTCACCCCTTTAGGGGCTACATGGGACCAATTGATTGAATTAAATTATTGTCTAACTTAATAAATGATTTCGAATATGCATTGAAAGATAGCAAACTTCGAGAGCTCCGTCCGAGGATGCCCGATTTTTAGGGCTGTTGTAAACGAATATTTTAGTAATCGAGTAATCTATCGATTATTCTTACGATTAATCGAGTAATCGGATAAAAAAAAATTATAAAATAAACTATTGGCAAATCTGCAATAACACCAGTTAGTCCAGATCAGTCCAATATCTCCTTTTTGAGCATCCCTAACAGTTAAATGTTTGTAGTTTAGAAAGTTTACTTGTAACAGTAGTAGGGCTGTTGTAAACGAATATTTTAGTAATCGAGTAATCTATCGATTATTCTTACGATTAATCGAGTAATCGGATAAAAAAAAATTATAAAATAAACTATTGGCAAATCTGCAATAACACCAGTTAGTCCAGATCAGTCCAATATCTCCTTTTTGAGCATCCCTAACAGTTAAATGTTTGTAGTTTAGAAAGTTTACTTGTAACAGTAGTAGGGCTGTTGTAAACGAATATTTTAGTAATCGAGTAATCTATCGATTATTCTTACGATTAATCGAGTAATCGGATAAAAAAAAATTATAAAATAAACTATTGGCAAATCTGCAATAACACCAGTTAGTCCAGATCAGTCCAATATCTCCTTTTTGAGCATCCCTAACAGTTAAATGTTTGTAGTTTAGAAAGTTTACTTGTAACAGTAGTTTGCTTTAACCTGAAGAAAAGTTATACTAAGATATTAAATTATATTCAAATAATAAAGTGGCAGGCTCACAAATATGCTTATAAAAATGTCTATACTCCAGCTTTTAGTTTATGTATTTATCTTCAGTGAGTAATACACATACACGTAAAAGAACTAAGTAAACAACTCATTTAACTCTTTAACATTTTATTGATAATAACAACGCAATAACATTAAACCTCCAGTAAAGTTTCAAATCAGTAGTACAGCAAATCTCTTGCTTTTTTGTTCTAAAGTTCAAACAGAAAAGATAAATAAAGAAAATACTTGATTTAAAAATAAAACAAGTTTAGACAAAATAGTAAATACTGCATTTTATACAATATATTTTAAGTCTAAGGTGCAACAAATTCCTTGCTTTTTTCAGTGCTAACACAAAAGAGTAAAAAAATATTCATTAGCTTTAAATAGAAAAGTTAAGGCAAACCAGAGAATACTGCCTTTTATACATTCAAATTATAAGTTTCAAATCTGAGGTAGAACAGATTTCCTGCTTTCTTAACTGCAAAAACAGAGGAGAAATAAAAAAAGAATTAATAGAAAAGATTACTAAGGCAAAATAGTAAACACTGGCTTTACAAAAACAACTTGAACCTCAACAAAATCAACTTGGATGTTCTTAAAGATGGAATAAAAAAATATCTTAAATCCAACATATACTGAATGTTATTCAATATGCATTTCTTAAATGCTCCAACACACAGGTGTGCATGTGTTTAACTGTTAAAGAAGCCTTAAAGAAGACTATGGTTGCTGTGAAGGAAAGTGAGCATGTCGACATGTTGTGAACTGAGGCTTGCCCTGCGCTTCGATGCGATGTTCCCTGCTGCGGAAAAAAGCCGTTCTGATGGTGTTGATGTTGCTGGTATACACAGAAAGAACTTTGCAAGTTTTGACAGTGTTGGGTACCGTGCTGCATTTGATTTCCACCATAGAAGTGGGTTCTCCCTCTTGGACAGTGTATGCTCTCCAAAGTACATCAAGACTTCCTTTTGAACATCTTGGTTCAAATGCTGTTCCTCATCCTCCTCATCACTTGTGCTGGATTCTGAAGAACCCAGTAGATTGCTGAAAAATGTGTTGGTGTTCTGCTGATGCTCTACAGGCTTGTCTTGGGCATCAGTGGAGACCTCATTTTCACCTGAATTTTTCTGTCTCATTTTCTTTTTGACATCAAGGACCAATGTTTGAACCATGCTTTGGATCTTAAAGGCTTCATCTGGGGGCAAGAACTTAAGTTTCTTAAATCTGGGATCTAAAGCAGCAGTAAGTACAACAGTATTTGAGGATTGAGGCTGACACATAAATAGTCCTTCCCATCTTGTTGTGATCTGTGCCATCACTTCAGCTTGGTATGACTGAGCTGGTGCAGTCTCAAAAACTTGGGTCTGTATGGACTTCTTGAGGCTTTGCACAAGTTGTGGAAGTGCAGAAAGAGTAACGTAGTCTTGCCCACTCAGAAACACCGTTGCTTCTTCAAATGGCTGAAGAGCCTTGCTTATCTCCTCTATAATATTCCACTGCTCTGGCTTAAGATCAAGGTAGTGTTTTCCTCGTGGTGTCAATGCTGGGTCAGATAGTGCAGCAGTTATCGGCCATCTTTGCTCCAGCAGCCTACACAGCATGTGGAAAGTACTGTTCCAACGAGTGCTTACATCTTGTATGAGCATGTGTGATGCTGTGCCCATTTGCTGTTGCTTATCCTTCAGCTTTGTGCAAGCCAGTTCACTTTTTTTTAAATGTTCAACAAGACATCTTGCAGCTGCCACACACTTTGAGATGCTCTGGTTGCTCTTCAGAGCATTCTGTACCACCAAGTTCAGGGTGTGCCCTGCACATCGCACAGATGCCCACTTATGCTTTTCTGCCAAAATCTTCACTGCTGCTACAATATTGGCACCATTGTCGTGGATGACAGCTCTGACTTTCTCAGGTGGAACATCAAACTTTGCAATAACCTCCTCAAGCCACTCTGCAATGTTTGCTGCTGTGTGTCTTTCTTCAAGTGGCATTGTTGTCAGGGTGTGGGACTTCATTTTCCAGTCCTCTCCAAGAAAGTGGCATGTCACTCCAAGATATGCCTCTGTGGCAACACTTGTCCAAATGTCTGCTGTGAGAGCAATGCTGTCTGTCTCTTTTAGGATGTTTTTCAATTTGTCTTTGATTTCTTCATACTTTTTCTCCATCATTTTTACAAAGTAGGTTCTGGAAGGAGGGGTATAATTTGGATTGAAGGTGGAGATCATCTTCTGGAATCCTTCATCTTCCACCACGGACAGCGGTCGCATGTCTGTGATGATCATATTTAAAATGCTGTTTGTGAACTCAGCTGCTTGAACAACCGAACATCCTGGAACCCTTTGAACAAAGCTGTCCAACGTATGACTCTTCGGTTCACTGAAAAGAAGCACAATGTAATGATTATTTGTTTATTCCTTGTTATGAATTAAATATATTTTAAGTGCACTAATTTGGATATTATAACATTTAATATTATTAAGTTGGAATCTGCACTGACAGCTCATCTGCCATGATAGCAGCTTTAGTTTCAGTTTTATTTTATTTATGGATTTAAGGCTTTCATTTATGTGTGAGTTTTGAGGATGCTTTAATTAAAAGCATTATTTTTAACCATCACAGAAAAATCTAAATGCAGTGAAATGGTTTTTTATGTATTGGAAAACAGAATGTAATCTATATGTTAGGAAAAAAATAAACTCTTACTCAAAATGTAAAGGTTTGAGTTTGTACAGAGTTCTGCAGCCTTAACTAGTCATGATAAAATGCAAAAATGTTGCTATTTTTATTAAAACGATGCTATTATTTATTCTTGATTGCTTAGGTATAAACAAATATAGAATTACTACAAAAAATATTAATCAAAAATTTCTAATTCATACATAACAGTAGCGAGAAGAAAAGATTGTAACTTTTCAGGTTGGAAAGACACCATTAAATAAATGCTTTTCAGCTTATGCCTGTAATCTGTTGCTGCGTATTTTTATTAACAAACTTACATTAAGTCCTGCATAATTTCTCTCAGTTCCACCCTCACATACAATTTACACTACACCCGGTTAAGTAACCGCTATGTTTAAGCGGTAGATGTAACGTTAGCAAAATAATGTGCCTCAATTTACATCTATAACATGGCAGATTATCACACAACGTAGTTAGCAAAGAGAACATAAACGTTACCTGTTGGCAACCGTGTACGAGTTGGATGCATGTAGCGGGTGTTTTCTCTTCAGATGCTGCAACATTGATGTCGTGCTGTTGTGGTACGCCAATTCTGCTTTGCAGTGGATGCATTGCGCTGTGTTGTCCTTTCTGTTTAGTCTAAAATGTTCCCAAACTTTTGACATTTTTTGTCGCTTTCGGGGTTCTCCTTCTGAGCATTCTCCGGTTCCCTCCATAGCTACAAACTTAGCACATGTGCTCCAGGCGCTAACGGAAGTGGTAGCGTTGTGCAACACAAAAACCCTCCGGCTAGACCAGTGTGCTGCGTATTTAACAGCATTGCTTATTACAATACAATAAATTTAGCGAAGCTTCGAGGCAGATAAATTTCCTCGAGGATTTTTTGTAATCGAGTTACTCGAGTTACTCGATGAATCGTTTCAGCCCTACCGATTTTTGCTCCGCTTATGGGTGCGCAAATAAAAGGACACTTGTTTTTTATTAAACAAACCATACATTGAAAAATGTTGCAGAGTTACACAAAAGCATCCGAAGCTTTCGTCCGTCGTAAGGCAGGTGACAGTCCGGATTTTGAATGCCCCACACGCATATTTGTCCTTCTTTTTCAGGCTTTATGCTTGGAAGCGGATTTTTTTTCCAACTTTGCCTGGCTCCATGCAGCAAAATGTCCAATCGCCTACTCGCACGGATCTGGTTTTTACCTGGGATTACATGTAATTAATACGCTGCAGCTGTGTGACAGAAGCAGAGCTGTCAACTCCGCCTCTGTATGCTTTCTTGTTTTTCTACAGTCGCTGGTAAATTTTGTGAGTTGCGTTTTTTTAGCTTTATTTTTGAACGTGCAGTCGCATATTTGGGGTGTTTCTCCAGTAGATGCCCTTATCCTGACAGGACAGGATTCTATCGTACTACACAATAGTCCTTGCGCTGTTGCTTTCTCCTGACAGCGCGAGCCGGTTAATATCTGTCTGCATACAACGCCGTAATTATTACAAATCACATGTGGTCCCTAGGTAAAACTAATACCCTGCGATAGGGATTTTTTTTGTCGGGATGGATTTTTTCAGCGGGACGGACATTTTTCGTCCGTCCCGCTGAATGAAGGAGATGGAGGGAAAAAATATATGTATTGAAGTGGGCAAATCAACGAACCAATCAGCGTTTGCATTGGCGTGTGGGCGTTCCGACTGTGTGGGCGTTCCGACAGGGGCGTTCTTACGCTCTGCAGTTATACCCTTCTCCCTTTTTCTGAATACATAATGTATTTACCACTCTCAGAATGGAAGGACCATTTCACCCAGTATAACAAAAAGCTTTTCTGAACAGGATTACCAACCGAATGACATTAAAAGGCCAACATATATTTATTTAAAATCTTAGAAGATAATTTTTTATCATTTTGTCATGCACTCTAACAAGTTAATCAGGGCATTTAGAAGAGAAACAGGCCCCCAGTATCAGAAATCTTCAACAATATGCAACAGAGGGCAAGCGGTTTTCCCCCACATATTTATCCTTTGTTTCACAGCAGTCCCAGTTGGGCATCAACGGTGGAACGGTATTTTGACCCTTTTTAGATTATTTATCCTTTGACACCACATATTCAAATTGCAGCTAAGGACAAAGAGGAATTTAAGTTTTGATTTTGTATGGAAAACAACAAAATAAATACAGTTATGGCCAAAGGTTTTGAGAATGACACAAATATTACATTTTCACAGTGTCTGCTTCTTCAGGGTTTTTAGGTGTTTTTGTCAGATTTTCTATGGTATACTAAAAGATAATTACAAGCATTTCATAAGTATCAAAAGTTCATGCAGCACGTCAGTATTTGCAGTGTTGACCCTTCTTTTTCAAGAGCTCTGCATTTCTCCCTGGCATGCAGTCAATCAACTTCTGGACCTAATCCTGACTGATGGCAGTCCGTTCTTGCATAATCAATGCTAGGAGTTTGTCAGAATTTTTGGGTTTTTGTTTGTCCACCCACCTCTTGAGAACTCACCATAAATTCTCAACGAGATTAAGATCTGCACAGTTTCCAGGCCATGGACCCACAATCTTTGTTTTGTTCCCCGAGCCATTTAGTTATTACTTTTGCTTTATGGCAAGGTGCTCCATCATACTGAAAAAGGCATTGTTCATCACCAAACTGCTCTTGGATGGTTGGGAGAAGTTGCTCTCGGAGGACATTCTGGTACCATTTTTTATCCATGACTGTGTTTTTAGGTAAGACTGTGAGAGAGCCGACTCCCATGACTGAGAAGCAACCCCACACATGAATGGTTTCAGGATGCTTTACAGTTGGCATGAGACAAGACTGGTGGTAGCGCTTACCTCGTCTTCTCCGTACAAGCTTTTTTCCAGATGTCCCAAACAATGGGAAAGGGGATTCATCAGAGAAAATGACTTTACCCCAGTCCTCAGCAGTCCACTCCCTGTACCTTTTGCAGAATATCAGTCTGTCCCTGATGTTTTTTCTGGAGAGAAGTGGCTTCTTTGCTGCCCTCCTTGAGACCAGGCCTTGCTCCAAGAGTCTCCCCCTGACTGTGTGTGCAGATGCAGTCACACCCGCCTGCTCCCATTCCTGAGTAAGCCTTGCACTTGTGGTGACCCAGTCCCACTGCTGAAACAACTTTCTTGGGTGTCCTGGAGCCTGTTTGGCAACAACTGAACGTCTCTCCTTAAAATTCTTGATAATTCGATAGATGGTTGACTGAGGTGCAATCTTACCAGCTGCTATAAACTTCCCTGTTAGGACCTTTTTGTGCAACGCAATGGTGACTTCATGTGTTTCCTTGCAGGTAACCATGGTTAACAGAAGAGGAACAATGATGTCAAGCACCATCCTTCGTTTGAAGTGTCCAGTCTGTGGTTCTCACTCAGTTGTGACAGATTGATCTCTAGCCTTGTCCTCATCAACACTCACACCTATGTTAATGGAGGAAACATTGAAAGGATGGTAGCTGGTCCTTTTGTGGCAGGGCTGAAATGCAGTGGAAATGTTTTGTGGGGGAAAAGGTTCCTTTTCAAAGCAAAGAGGGATTTTTGCAATTAATTGCAGTTGAGCTGATCACTTCTCATAACATTCTGGAGTATATGCAAATTGCCATTATAAACACTGAGGCAGTAGACCCTGTGAAAAATATTTGTGTCACTCTCAAAACATTCGGCCACGACTGTACAGGTTCTGACTAGACTGCCTCGGAGCTTTTGTGTCTACGATATGGGGAGATAGGAATGGCCCAGTCCTGTAGCTGTGCTGCCTTATACAGACAGAATCCCCAACAGCTGCAACCGTTCTTTTATACATGAAATGTTCATAGAGCAGAACAACAGCCCTGAAGCATAAACTATTCAGGAAGACAAACGTTGACAGAATCCCAGCGTGTCTGCAGGTAGAAATACAAGGGCAAGAATCCAACAATCAATTGCAGAACAGTCCAAAAGAACAATAAAACCTACATGTAATGTGTCTTAGTATGTCTCGTTAAATTGTTTCTTTTTGGGATAAAAACCTGTGGGGTTCTAAAAATAATTTTTCGCTCTAACGGCTTAGTAATATAACTTGTAGGTGAGCCTCGGAACCAACAATTAAAAAAGACAAAACCTTTAACATTCGTACACATGAACAAACTGCATGCTCAAAAAGTCAAAATTTCTGACTGATTATTTCCTGCATCCGAGTGGAAATGGGGGAAAATAGAATTACATGAAAACAAAGAGCCCACTTCAAAGTAAATGACGCATTTAGTTGTAGCTGTAATATTTAAAAATGTACCAATATAAAAAAATCAGCATTGTGGTATTGATGACATGCTGTTGTGGAAATTTCAGGAATATGTTGCATAACAGGAAAATTGTGAAAACTATAGCCTTTCCTAATTGCTGTATAAAACATGAATATTTTGCTACTATTGTTTTTTTTTTTTAAAAGCCTCATACAGCTCTAGAGTCACAGCTTGTAGAACCTGGTTTTTATTACATATTTACTCCTTAATCACAAGATTAGGATGTAAACATATGAATGATGAGTGACAAGAGTGGTTTCTTCTATCACTTTATGCACCAAACTATTCAACTATTTAAACACAATTGTTTTAAACTGTCAGGCTTGTGTAAAGTATTGAGCTGACTGCAGGTTTGCTGTCTCATACTGACGTCCCAGTAGGGCTGGGCCTTTATCGTATTGTTTCATGTCGTTATCGTGAAATATTTCTTATCATGATAAGAAATTGGATACATCTTGACAACAATAACTGGTGGTGTCTGAAAACTCCAAACTGCCAATAATGGATTGTTTATTTTAGCTATTTTCTCCATTATTGACTTATTGAGAGCATCAACAAGTATCAATAAATTCAATAATATAATATAATTAAATGCAGTTACTGTGTGCAGTTTGGTAAAAAGACAACTCCTGATGAAACATAATTTTGAATTTTGCTTCAATATGTTATATTTATAAATGTTTTTTAAGGACCGTATTTGTGCTTAATTAGCTACAATTGACATGCAGTCACAGCCACACAGCTACCTGAAAGAGACTACAAGAAGCTGTAAATAGTGTTTTATCATCACTTATATCATTATCACATATTGCCACAATATATCATGATAACATTTTAAGTCTTTATTGCCCACCCCTACGTCCCACTGCTCTGTGCTTCAGGATGATGCAAGTACAGCCCTGTGCAAATGTTGCACTGCCAAGCTGCTGTGTCTGCACTAAGTATTTTAACTCTCTGGACTGCATATGCTTTTTTTCTCCACTGACTTACTTCAACTTGTACAATTTTATATATTTTATTGTGTTTATTACATTTCTGACATTCTGCTAATGGAATAGGATGCATTTATTTTCTGAAAGACTCTAAACTACGTGTTGCTGCATAATAAGCAATAAAGAGAATCTTACTTTATGTTTTGAATCATCCCCTGTGTGTCATGGTCTGCACAGTCTTTGGTTTTTGTCCTAGCATTTCAGCTTCTTTAGATTATATTTTATTCCTTGTTTGATATCTCGGTCTTTTCTTAGTTATCCTAGTTATTTTCCTTACATCAAGGTTTTCCCCTGGTCATTCCTGTGTTTCTTATTAGATAAACGTTGTTTCAGGTCTCTTCTGTGCAGTCTTTAGTTTCTCCCCTGTGTGTAGTTATCCTCAGTGACACTTATTCTCTTCCTTGTTCCCCTGTTGCTCTCTCTCGCCCCCTGTTGCCACTTGCTGTCTCTCCTCAGATTTTCCTCCAGCTCCTTCTCCACACCTGCCATCAATTAGTCAATCAACCCCTTCCATTGTTCCAGCTCTCATCATCCCAGTATTTAAGCTCCTCTCATTTTTTCCACTCACTGCTGCTTTCTACTGTTTGCTTCCTGTCAGTTTGCCCGATCGCTTCCTTATTTGCCTCCCAGATCTATGTTTTGTTTTTGCTCTGGCTCCTGCATCCTCCAGTGTTTTTGTGAGTTTTGATTTCCATTAAATCCACCCATAACTACTCCCTGCCTCTCTGCATTTGGGTTCTCCAACAACCACTACAAATTATGAAACTGATGAATTGGCCCAATGAAGTTGGGCACAAGCTCCCCAGTGTGGATGGAAGGATGTTTTGAATGACTCTTATTTCTTTATTTTAAGCATCCACGGACTAACCAGACCCTAGCCAGATTGATATCGCTCCGCCTAGCTTCACTCACATACATCTGGGACCTCTCCCATAGAGAGTGATTTCTCCAACCAATTTTATTGTCCAGTCAATCAGGACGCAGGGCTGGAGATTCATAGATGTGACGTAGTGGAGAAGCGACCATGAGACTGTTTTGATTCACACAATGGCGGCTCGCATCGAGGAAGCAAGCGTTAACATTGATACTGCTATTTCTTCCGTGTTGTCCAATCTACCTAATATTTTTTCATTAAAAGAACATCAGAGAACGGCTCTGAAGGCTTTTGTTGGTGGAAACCATGTTTTCGCCCTTCTCCCGACCGGATTTGGCAAGTTTTGTTCTCCAGGGCGCGCCCGTGGCGGAGCGGTTAGCGCGAACCATATTAGGAGGCCTTTAGTCCTCGACGCGGTCGGCCCGGGATCGACTCCGACCCGCGGCGCTTTGCCGCCTCTCTTCCCCCCTCTTCCTGTCAGCTCACTGTCAATAAAACACGTGCCACTAGTTTAGTTTTTTCCTGCGTCGCTCTCACAGCATCACGGGTTGGCTTCGGTGTGAGTGGTTGAAATAGCACGTCGATAAAGATGACAGACAAGTGGCTTATCCAATCATATGCAAGGATTTTTGATAAGGCCCAGCCTTCAATAAAGGCAATTCCTATGGATCAGTCCCAGATGTATGTGAGTGGAGCTAGGCGGAGCAAATACATCTGGCTAGGGTCATGGTTATCCACGGACATGTATTACTCTGGAAAATAATTTTAAAGAATAATTATTCAGGTTTCAGAGAGCGCGTTAAAGTTCTTCTTTAGACTCTGAAAGCTTTTTCACTTTTTGTCTGAACAGGACATAATCATAAATTATGTTGGGTGAATTTAGAATCTTGCCACTCCTTAGAAAACTTTTCAGAGACACCTGTGCTACAGCATGTGAGAAGAAATCTAAGGCTTAGGAGGGAAAAAATCCAGCAAACACCTGACACAGGACCTAAGAGAGGCAATACTCCTCAGTTGATCATCAACTAAATGCCAAGTTTGTCAAACTGTGCTTTCTTTCCATAGATTTAATGCAGCAAAGGTAACAAACTCAGCCTTATTAGCTCATCATACTGTTTGTTGAAGTAAGACTTTAGCTTCAGCTCTATGTTTTCTAATTTGAAATGTTTTCAGCTGTACAGCACTTTGTACATACTACTTTAATACCTTACAAGAGCAATCAACAAACCCATGCATGACAGCATTTGTTGTTCAGCTGGATGTGACGCGAGACATCCATATGAATCCAGACCTGCAGGTGATTATTAGATTTTGTTCTTTCAAAATGTATTTCAGAGAATCTCCTGCCGCTGAAAGAGACCAACCACAGCCACATCTGCTCATGCTGCTGGATGGGCTGTGGAGGAAGGGGATTTGGAGAAGTGGCGGATTCATTTGCTCATCGTCTGGCTTCAAAACACACCTCCCAGTGTTTCTATGGCAACAGGAAGCAATCTGCTCTGTCGGCGGCAGAAGCGTATTCCTTATGGAGCTCTGACTCCTTCTGTTCAACCAAAATTGATTTTTCCAACTGGGCGTGCAGCCTCCTGGTCATCTGTGTTTGCGCCGTAAAAGTTTGACTGTGTTTGACGAGTTTCGCAGAGGGCCGGAGAAAAGCCGCAAAGAGACACAGAGAGAAAAAGAGTGAAAGAGAGAAGGAGAGACGTTTTAGAGCTTAAAGACCGCAAATAATCACACATGAGTTGTCTTACTTCAATCTGGTCAAAATTCGTTCAAGGACACATCCATAAAATGGGGATGGAAAGTTCAGGACAACAAGAAAACATCCATCTGCTGCTTGTCATTATCTAAATGGCAGCTCACTTTCACCCCGCCAAGAGGGAAAGAAAAGACGAATGGAAAGCCAAAGTAGAAAACAAGACACTGACATTGTTGCAGCACTAATGGATTGTGGTTTGATCCTTTGCTGACCTTCTAATTCCCTCAAAGCCTTATTAGCTCAATAAGTTGCAAAACAGAAAGAAATAATCCAGATCCCGATCTGTTGTGGACTGTTCTTGATTTGCGTTTCAAGGATGAATTCATATTTAAACAACGTCCCTCTGTGTATCTCAAGCTGTTCACATGCCGGTGGCTGCAGAAATACAATGGTTAAAACAACACAGGTTCCTAACTCACTCTTGAGAGCAGGATTTCAGTTCCATCTCAGTTGTTCTCCCTAATGCTACTTTACATGAGTTACTTTGAAACCACCAACAGGAGAGATGGGCTGTAAACAGCTCATTTATGGTAGAAAACATCTGGCACATATGTACCATACCACATATTTCTTATGATGTCAACATCATCTGTGAAACCTTGTTGCAGTTGCTTCTAAAATGATTCAACCCTTGCAAATTAGGGCCCTGTTCACATGACCTATCCTGGCGAAAACCAAACCTTTAGGTGGTATTTATACTGTTAATTTACATGCCAATGGCAAATGTTTTCTCTGATAACGGTGTGGTTTGAAAACGGGTTCCAGAATTAAATGTTTTGGAAACTTTCCTGTTTCTGTTGTCGTGTAAACAGGAAAAACTGAACTTTTCTTCTTGGGAATCCTTGGCTCATGTGCATTATGACAAAGATCAGTAAAAATTAATGCACCCAGGCACAACATTTTAAAAACCACCGAGGAAGCAGAGTCGGGTAGCAGAGTACTGTTTTGACTGCCGACTCTTCAGAATGTAATCACAGCTAAATTTAAAAGTCACTCGCCTTAAACAACAGTGTAACTTCATCGTTTGTCCACAGGAAATCCTTATTCTCTGCTATCTCAAACGTTTATTAGTTGCGCTGGCGGCCTTTAGGCAGTAGTATTGCGAGTGTTGAGTTTCACATAGCATAGCACCACTAATGGTGCAGCGTGGGAATTACACCGTTTCCAAGGTTATGCTGTTGCTTTGTCACATGTTCATGTAAAAGTTAGAAGTAATGGAACAGAAGTTCCATTTTCAATGGATCATTGTCATGTAAACAGGGTCTTGTTTTTCTGGCAAAATTCTAAATTGTTCAGATTCTTGATATAAGCAAATTACACATTAAAATTTTAAATAAGCAAATAAAATTAATAATACACAAATTTGATAAAAATTCAACACTAAATCTGACTTTCCATCTCTACAACACACTCAAAATGATTCAAACCCTGAAATATAATTCTTCATATGAGCAAACATTTGCAAACCAGGTGTGATCTCAGGGACCAGCCAAGGGCTTCATTAGGTGCATCAGGTGTGCTTGACATAAAACACTTCAAATACTGCAAATGTTGACCAAATTTTATTGCATGTTAGAAGAATGACTAAATCAGGAATATTGTCCAAAAGGTTCAGAGAAGTGCCTTGCACAAACAAAAAAAGGATACAAAAAATTGTAAAGGCAATGAATATTACCTGAGATACAGCTAAAATTAAAGTTCTCAAGTTTAAATTTAAATCAACAGTGTTTACAGTATATCACCTGGTGGCTGAAAGAGGGAGCGTTCACCAGACCCCATAGGAGGCAGGTGTTCAAAAACCTTTGTCCACCTGCAGCAAGACTTGACATCAACAGCCCAAATTAAGGCACAGACCAAATGTTGAATGGCTCCATGCCTAAATCCCAACACATACATCACTACTGACCCAAAAGTACAAAAAACTCAAAACTATATAATTAGACCAAAGACCTTTTGGGATTCGGTTTTATGGAGCAATGAATCCAAACTGGAACTCTTTGGACCTATGGCCCTGTGAATATCTGGTGGAGGAAGAAGCACATAATGAAAAGTGCAATATAGCTACATAGCAAAGAATAGCAGTGGCTTAGCACTGGACTAACTAAAAGTATCACTGAGGATCATGAAAAATATCGTGCTAATAGTGAGGAGGCTAAAAGTTGGCCGTCAGTGGACCTTCAATTAGGACAATGCTTTCTAAACATGTTCCAGAGTCTACTAAGACTTGGTTAAAGAGGATGTCCTGCAAAATGCTAGAGGGTCCACCGTAAGAGCCTGACTTGAACTCTATTGAAAATATCTGGTGGGATTTGAAACAGCTGCAGGCAAACCCAAAGACATCAATGTCAAACCATGTGAACGGCTCTGACAAATGAGGGGTGGTATGGGATTCTTGAGGAACGCTGCATGAAGCTGGTGTCTGTATCACACGTGCAGCAGGTCTTAACAACAAAAGGCTGTTCTGTTTATGACCAAAGACGCTTGTCATAAAGGGGTTGAATAATTTTGAGATGGCAGTAGACATTAAGAGAAACATTCTGCATTTAATCTGGATACATGCCTTGTAATATTGATGTGGGGTTATTCAAATTGTTCTGTTTGATTTTTGTTTACAAACAGCTGCTAATTTGTAAAATTTTGGCAGTAAACCTAATTTGCAGTGAACGATAAAGAACTAAGCACTGTTGTGTTTCAGGAAACAATGAGAGCAGACTCCCAATTTGGGATGGAGATAAATGACGCAATATGTCGATACAATGAAGCAGTTATGTAACATCAGTAGGTGAAGGATAAGTAAATAAGCACATAATTCTCTTCTACATTTGCACTTTACAGCCAGATGGAATTAAGCCTTTATTTGACAATCTCCAAACCTTCTGCCTGACCACTCCTCGCTGACTCCACGAGATCAACGATGTGAGCATGGAGTAAGCATGAGACCAGAAAACTACGTTCTTTCCGTCTCACATAATCCTTTGCATACTCCCGGATCACCATCTAGCTTTAAAGCGTCCCTCCATGGACAGTTCTCCAAATCCATCTGTCATTTTCCTGCCATCCCTCCATTTCCCCTACCAGTCTAATTTCCTTACATTTTTACCAATAGGGAGCTTCACCAACATCATCAAACACAAATGTCAGCTCTCCATATATATTTACACCGTTTACATCAAGCTGAAATTGATCCTGCAGAGAAAGATACTATCAGAACATTAAGTTATTTTTTTGTGTTTTCTTTTTAAAGCAACAACTTTCTTGGATGCAGGAGAAGAGCCAAGAAGCTGAGATGGAATCTTGAACACTGACTTTTTTTTTCTCAAATGTTCAAATTGTAAATTAATTCCACCAAAACAAGGCTGTTTGTGTGTAAAATCACTGTCGATTCAAATGAAGGAGTAAACGATGTGAACATAATGCAGCCCCTTTTATTAAAAATGGAATTTTCCCCATCCTGTGCGTAAAATCGTGAATTGTGAAGCTGAGCAGAGAGAAGCATGTGGCTATGTGCTGCTTATTTAAACGCATTTGCCAACTATCTATGGGCTTTCCTCAGACTTTCGTGCATTAAAAACACAGAATCCCAACTGCATTGGGGGGGGGGGGGGGGGGGGGGCTTTACACAGCCTCTGGTGCATCTTGTTTTTATTCAGCTCTAACACGAGAGTAATACGATTTCCTAGTTTAGTTATTGCGCTGTGGATCAAAGCGGTGCATCAATAAATAATATTTTATATTTGTAAAACAAAACTCGTACGGTGTTTTATTCTGTCATGCTTTTGCTTGTCGCCTTTTGCGCGCCGAAGCACTAATTTGAAGAGAGGTTAGACGCATTTTACGCACTAACTGCAGCCCAGCTGGAAGCTGCCCATTTATTAGACACACGCGCACACACACACACACACACACACACCTTGTTGTCCAGCAGCAA
The DNA here is from genome assembly GCA_037039145.1 of Fundulus diaphanus. Taxonomy (NCBI): domain Eukaryota; kingdom Metazoa; phylum Chordata; class Actinopteri; order Cyprinodontiformes; family Fundulidae; genus Fundulus; species Fundulus diaphanus. The sequence continues at coordinate 24,556,327 of CM073121.1, read as the reverse complement.
CAGGTTTGTAGAGTTTCAAAGCGCCCGCAGATCTTACAAATATGCATAAAAAAGCCAGGCAGGCGCGTCTTAGATCTGTTTCTTTCTCTTTTAAAATGATCTTACCTTACAATGATGTACATAACCAGCACGTTCCCCACCAGTCCCACCATGCAAACTATGGAGTAAAGCGCGGTGATGATGATCGCGATGATGACCGGGTTGGCGTCCTCGTCCAGGTTGCTGGTGGCCAGTCCGCCGTCGCTGCCGCATCGCGTCTCCGAGGAGCTGCTGTTGTCGGTGAAGTTCCGACAGAAGCTGCTGTTCTGGCCGACGAAAGGGAGCTGGCCCCGGAGGTCTGAGCTGTTGGCGGTGGCGTACTCCATGGTCCTCGCCTGTTTTAACGCAACAAGAGGTCTTCAAGAGGTGCCCGTCAGCCGACTCGGTGCTTAGGTGTTTGTGCCGGGTGGTGCGCTTCACAGGCAGGACGGGTCTGAGCCGCGCGGCGCCGTGCAGGAGAATGTGCTGCGGAGGTGTTGGAGTGAGGGTGAGTTTACTAACGACCCTCTCGCAGGACTGTAATCCCGCGTGGGGGCAGATAAAAAGCGTGAAAATGAATAAATTTCCGCTTCTTCCTATTCCTTTCAAGTGCTGCGTGTCTCCTTACCACCCTCTGCCTCTATCCACCAGTTCCCTCTTTTAGCACACTTTATTAGTTCCCCCTCTCTTTTCCTGTGCATATTTTTTCCTTCCTTCTCTCCTTTCCTTCACGGATGGTCTAATTTCCCCTCTTTCCTTGTATAGATTTGACATTCTTTCTCCAATCCTTCCCTTTCTGCATTTGCATCCATCCGCCAGTCATCCTATTTTGAGGAAGTTTTCCTTTGCATCAATAAATTTGAATATATTCAAAAACTTATTTTACTTTCCTAATTCAGTTCAAAATGTGAAACTCCTTATGTAGATTCAGGACACACAAACCAGTGTATAGCATACTTAGATTTCAGTTTTGATATTTATGGCTTACAGCTAATAATTACCCCAAATTCAGCTTCTCTATAAATAGATGTTATTGCAAGAAGCCAATAAAAAATAATAATAAATACAATACAATATACAATAAATACAGAATTTGCTCCCTTTGGGTCTCCTTTAATGCATTACTGCAGTAATTCAGTTATGAATTACTGCATCAGTGCAGTGTGCCATGGAAGTGATTTGCCTGTGACACTTTTGACATGTTAGGAAACCCAGGTTGCTTCAATATTGGCTTGATGCTCATCATTTTGTCCAGCAGCAACATGTTATAAGTGTCACAATCCAAGTATGTGTGCCTGGGTTTTGTATGAGTGAGTCTCCTTGAACAGAGGTTTGCTGCTGGAGGGCGTGGCTGGCCTGCTGCAGATTTGTGTACCTCTCTGTGATCTCCATTGTTAATGGCTGAGAATTTAAGATTCTGCAGGATGACTCCACTTCGCCTAATAATCAAATCAGTGGGTATAGTCAAGCCACCACATATTCTATTTCCTAGAGTCTCTTGCTCATTCTGAGGAAGTCTTCATTCTTGCTTGAATAATCATCTTAAATAATCTTTCAGATCTCTGCCTTCAGGTTCGAGTTGCCGTATCTTCATTTAAAACAATTGAAGATCCCTCTCAAAACTGTTAACCTTCTGAATCGAACCCATCAAAGCTAATCCCTGTCGCTTTGCCCTCCTCAGACGTCATCTGCCTACCTCAAACTCACATCTTGACTACTGGACTCATTCCATGTCCTACTAAACTATTGGGCTCTTCACTACCTCCCTGACGTCATCCTCCAATCCGACACCTGTAAGCCACCTCATTCCTGTTCTTCCTATAAATGGATATTCATCCCTGTTACCTATTACCGAACTCCTCTCCCAGACATTATTGATCTCCGGACCCAGGAAACCCTGTTCAGTTGCACTATTGTCTCCTTAATTGTTATAATAAATTTCCTTTGCATTTATTTTCCAGTTCTCGCATTTGATTCTGCATGTGGGTCAACAGTATACCTCCGGCCATGACAATAAGAGCTCCAAGGTGTCTTACAAACCTTAAAATCTACACAAAAAGGCAAGGAAGGCGTTTCTTAGATTTGTGAGGCCAGTTTGACCAATCATGATACCATAGTCATTAGACCAGGTGTTGGTATTTTTAGTAGATTGGCCAGATGGCATGTCCTGCTGAAAAATGAAAGCTTGAAATTGAAATAAACAAGGCATGGAAGCATGACGTGTTTTAAAATGTATTTCTTAATGGCTGTTCTAGACTATGGAAAATTCTAACTGGACCACAAGCAGCTTGAATTCTGAACCCCTTCCTTCCCCCAGACTCTGGGAACTTGATTTACAAATCAAATGTAAAATGTATGTTAATCTGAAAAGAAGATTTACCATAATTAGTGGCAGTCCAATCCTATTTTATCTTTAGTCCATGGGAGGCCAACATACTGTTTGGGAGTTGGTCATAATTGTGTTTGGTATATGTCACAAAAATAAACCACTGTGATTGAATTTACTTAAACACTCATCCACTGTCATAATAATAACAACCCAGTATTATATTTTAAACAATATGAAACCTGATCTCATGCTATGCTATGCAGACACCTTGTCTGCACTGATGAAAATTTGCTTAAGGCTTCCACATACTCAGGCGTACTGTGCCCATACTGTGAGCCGCGTGGACTCGGCGTGATGGTTTTACCCTTCATAGCCGAGCATACCTATTGGCTGCATTTCTTGTGACAAATTCCTAAATTTCCCACACTTTCTGCCAGTGGGACAAAGTGGGGGAATGGATAGTAGCATGTTTGATTGTCTAGCTTAGCACCTATAGCTGTGAACGGTTTGGTGTTGATGGTAATGAGGATTCTCGAAAATGCACGTCATCTCAGCATTGGGAAAGAAAGCGTTTTAATCACACCACCATACAGGACTCTCTCAGAAAATTAGAATATTGTGATAAAGTTCTTTATTTTCTGTAATGCAATTAAAAAACATGAAATGTCATACATTCTGGATTCATTACAAATCAACTGAAATATCGCAAGCCTTTTATTGTTTTAATATCGCTGATTATGTCGTACAGCTGAAGAAAACTCAAAAATCCTATCTCAAAATATTAGAATATTTCCTCAGACCAAGTAAAAAAAAAAAATTATAACAGCAAAACAAAATCAAACATTTGAAAATGTCCATTAATGCACTCAGTACTTGGTTGGGAATCCTTTTGCACAGATTACTGCATCAATGCGGCGTGGCATGGAGGCAATCAGCCTGTGGCATTGCTGAGGTGTTATGGATGCCCAGGATGCTTCAATAGCGGCCTTTAGCTCATTTGCATTGTTGGGTCTGGTGTCTTTCAGCTTCTTCTTCACAATACCCCACAAATTCTCGATGGGGTTTGGGTCAGGGGAATTGGCAGGCCAATCAAGGACAGTAATGCCATGGTCAGTACACCAGTTACTGGTGGTTTTGGCACTGTGGGCAGGTGCCAGATCATGCTGGAAAATGAAATCATCATCTCCATAGAGATTTTCAGCAGATGGAAGCATGTAGTGCTCTAAAATCTCTTGGTACACAGCTGCATTTACTCTGGACTTGATGAAACACAGTGGACCAACACCAGCAGCTGACATGGCTCCCCAAACCATCGTTGACTGTGGGAACTTCACACTGGATTTCAAGCAACTTGGATTTTGCGCCTCTCCAGCCTTTCTCCAGACTCTGGCGCCTTGACTACCAAATGACATACAAAACTTGCTTTCGTCTGAAAAGAGGACTTTGGACCACTCTGCAACTGTCCAGCGTACTTTTTCACGATATTCTAATTTTCTGAGACAGTCCTGTACATCCTTCCATCTGCTGAAAAGCTCTATGGAGATGATGATTTCATTTTCCAGCATGATCTGGCACCTGCCCACAGTGCCAAAACCACCAGTAACTGGTGTACTGACCATGGCATTACTGTCCTTGATTGGCCTGCCAATTCCCCTGACCTGAACCCCATCGAGAATTTGTGGGGTATTGTGAAGAAGAAGCTGAAAGACACCAGACCCAACAATGCAAATGAGCTAAAGGCCGCTATTGAAGCATCCTGGGCATCCATAACACCTCAGCAATGCCACAGGCTGATTGCCTCCATGCCACACCGCATTGATGCAGTAATCTGTGCAAAAGGATTCCCAACCAAGTACTGAGTGCATTAATGGACATTTTCAAATGTTTGATTTTGTTTTGCTGTTATAATTTTTTTTTTTACTTGGTCTGAGGAAATATTCTAATATTTTGAGATAGGATTTTTGAGTTTTCTTCAGCTGTACGCCATAATCAGCGATATTAAAACAATAAAAGGCTTGCGATATTTCAGTTGATTTGTAATGAATCCAGAATGTATGACATTTCATGTTTTTTAATTGCATTACAGAAAATAAAGAACTTTATCACAATATTCTAATTTTCTGAGACAGTCCTGTATATGACAAGAAGCAGTATGAAAGCAGCTTGAATGAGAACAAAAACTTCGAACGCTGAATACATCTGGCCAGAGCAACTGTCCGTTTATAAGCTGTCTTAAACAACTTTATTTTGCAACAGCCTCTTTTGCAGAATGGAACAGATATACTGTATGTTATCTTTGGTAGAAGACCTTCGCATTTCACATGAGAGTCACTTTTATGCACTGCAATCTAGCCGTGTTTGGTGCACCATCTAATGCAGAAGGTTTAAAGGTTCAAAAAATCTCGTTGACTTAGACCACTGTGACATTTTTGCGTTTGGAATCGATTTTAGATGATATCCATGTTTTGTTTTTTTCTGGTTCGCTCTATCAATAATTTCTGTTTCCTCAGACTGAAGACATCTTTAGAGTTATCTGCTGGAGGAGAAACAGCTTTTGCTCTTAAGCTTTGTAACTAAATCTCACGTTTAAAACTCAGAGCTGTCCTTTAAACAAAAGATTAGTCCATCCTGCCCAGCAGATTTCCATCAACAAGAGTCTGTCCATCCATCAAGCTGTGGACACAATAAATGAGGGACTTCAGAGAGATGACACTTGTTTGTTACAAGGCATTTAAATAGCTCAGTCAGAATGACTAGTTTTTGTATTAAGTTGTCCTTTACATCGACATAGTTTGGCATGTAATACTGTTGTTGCAGTTTAATTCAGACCTTGAGAAAGATACATTTTTCTTGATGTAATGCCTTCTTTCTAATCAAATAATTCTAATCTAATCAAATTTTTAACCACAAACTTCTTTTCCTTCACCTTTTTATTACTTATTTCTTTATTTTGGATATATTTTAACTATTAATTTTATAAAATTTAATATTAGACACAGTGTGAGAAATGTGGAAGCGCATATTGCTACATAGCAGAATAATTTAAATACCTGTAGCCTACATGGGAAACCTATTTGGAAAGTTGGGAAAACAAGAAACATGATAACAGCATGTTATTTGAATGACAATGAGGACAGTAATGGATGAGTCAAGGGATCATTTGACACATAAAGCCTCTGTATGAATCCTGTTACTTCCAATTTCATTCCTTTATACAACTGCTCAAAAATGAAGTGAACACTAAAATAACACATCTTTGATTTTGTTCTTTACATAGTTGAATGTGCTGAAAACAAAATCACACAAACATTAGCAATTTAATTTATTAACCCATGGAGGTCTGGATTTGGAGCCACACTCAAAATTAAAGTAGAAAAACACTACAGGCAGATCCAACTTTGATGTAATGTCCTTAAAACAAGTCAAAATAAACTAGCTTGATGGAAACATTTTAGCATAAATAATCAGTCATTCACAAATATGGTCTGCAAATTGCTTTTAACAGTTGCTTTCACTAAAATAAATACCTTCAATATTAGCCTTAAACAGAGCCAGGAATGTATCCAGCTGTTCGTTCATCCATCCATCCATCCATCCATCCATCCATCCATCCATCCATCCATCCATCCATCCATCCATCCATCCATCCATCCATCCATCCATCCATCCATCCGTGTGACAGTAAATACACAGTCATTTTCAACAAATTAGAAAATGTGTTCCAGTGAGGCTCATTTGTCAGATTAAAAGTACCTTTCAAAATTAAACTTTAAGATGGTATTAAACATACATTTTATGAAGGCCACATTTTTGTATAATTTTTTTATTGATTTGATTTAATATTCTAATTTTAAATGGTGTGTTTTCATTAGCTATAAGCAGAAAAATCCTCATAATTCACATAAAGGCTTTGAAACGTGTGTGTGTGTGTGCGTGCACGTGCACGTGCGCGTGTGCGTGTGTGTGTGTGTGTGTGTGTGTGTGTGTGTGTGTGTGAAAAGTCTCAAATCATGACTCGTGATCCCTACAACCCTCTTCAGCATCCTTTTTATCATACAATAGATTTCGTCTTTAGTTTTTCACATCTAAGAAGTGCAATAAAAAAGTCTTTAGGCATCTAACAATTTTTTTTAGATTTGTCTCATTTAGTCAGTTGGCACAATCAATACTTTCCGTCCTTTTTCTTAAGATTGTTGCCTGCTTCTCCAAGTTGCAGTTGTAGTGACTAATCTGAGGTAATTTTTTATGATTAAAGGAGCAAAAAGTAATAATGACACCTGGGCCCCGTTTCAGAAAGCTGGGCTAGTGAATATCCATTGTAAGTTCTAGGGTAAATTCCTGCATGCCCTGGCTTTTCCGTTTCAGAAAGCTCAGAAGCCGTTACCCTGAGTCAAGTTATGACAACAAATTACTCCATGAAACAACCCTGCTACCGAGCAGAGTTGTTTGAGCTAACCTTGGGTTTTTCCGACTTCTAAACTGGGATCTGAACAAGGAAGTGTCGTAAAAGGCCTGTCCTTTTCTGCATGAGCCTGTATGCTGGAACGTGAATACTCCACAGAAATCTCTGTCAGGAGGCTGATCAGACCACGATTAAATGTCTTATCATTTCTGTATTAATATATTTCCAAGCATTCAACCGTTTTCCGCCGCTGTCAATGATTTATCTCAATATTCTCAGCCGCACATCCGTTTTCTAACGAGGGGACGCTGTCAGTTCTGAACAATTTCTCTGTGCTGCTCTTTGTTTTTATCCCAACAGCAGCTTTTTCGTAACGTAGGTGATGCAGAAAATCTTTCAGAGGCAGCTGTATGTCGCGCTGTCAGGAATGTTGCTGTTGCACTCAGTTATAGTAGAGTTTAATGTTGTTCCATAGTCAGAGACCCACAAGATTAATAAAAGACCTACACCAAATGAAAGCAATAATTTATTCTGTATCAAATTTTGGGACTTCCAGCTCTAATTTTCCATTCATATATTTTAGTTTCTATTGATATATTTCTCCCCCCAACAACTTACAGCCACAACACATTACTTTACTTAAAACACCATCTTTTCTTCAACTTAAAATATAAATATAGCCTAAATGATATAGTCAATATAAAGTGAGGTTGGCACAAATTATACACCTACACGAAAATCAGTGTCAACTCATTTTTTTAGAAGGATGAATGAAGCCAAATTCTTGGCAAAAAGATAAATGAACATATCAGTTATTTCAATAACTCACTATCCCATCATTAATGGCAAATATTGAATATAGCCAATTAATGCTTTAGTTGATTAAGATTAAACATAGGAATAACTGATAACTGGACCTTACCTGATTAAACTGTATTTTCAAACTTCATCTTGTTTTGCTGCCACGTCCTTTTCATGTCTGTCGAGTTGCACCTAGACATGCACATTTGACGTCCATTGCTGAGAGATGTCAGAAAGTCTGTAGAAATGTTAAAAATGAATTCCAGTGCATTACTTAAACAGAAGAAACGTTTTTTCCCCCACAAGAAAATTAATTAATTCTGCATCTTACTATTTTCCATGTTGAATCATAAATTAAAAACTGCTGCAGAGTTCTAAACTATCCTTCTTTTTTGTTTTTTCCAAGACATATCCCGGTGTCTGGCAGACAGATCAAGACAGCCTCTCCTGAAGGTGTATCCACCTGCGCAGGGGGATGGAAAAGGAGCATCCAGCAGCTTGTGACTCAAGTGTTGGTTGGAGTACTCACAAAGCCGTGACTCTGCATACTGTTTCGCATGTATACAGTTTAGCTTGCCCAACACATCTGAACTTGCCTTTACTGCACAAGGAAGCTACTCCAATAAAAATGTATGTCAAATTAGAATAGCATTTTAATGTAATAGCATTTTAATGTAATGCGTGTGTGTGTGTGTGTGTGTGAACACGCACACACACACACACACACACAAAACAACAACAAAAGAAAGTCCGGAAACTTAAAGTCCGGAAACTTAAAAAGAAAAAAATATATATTTCATGCTATACCAAATACATCAGTAAAAATTCAAAATAAAGTTTCTGAATGCTTGTCAGATATGGTCCAGGAAAGCAAGGCTTTTACTGTCATCGCAGATTAAACAACAGATCTAAAGGAAACTAAGCAAAGCTAATTACTACAAATGCTATTTTTATGGCGCATTTCATACTAACTGTTTAGAGTCCCGAACAAACAGTTAATGAGTTGCAGCCAGACTCTGTAAAAAGAAAAGTATCACGGTGCCTTTAAAATATGGCCTGTTTAGTTATTAGTCAAAGCTATTCTTAGTCACATTTTGTAGGTCAACGTTGTGACGGGGCAACAGTGATGTCAGGGCAATGCGCAGAAGTTGCCTGAAGACTCAAAGCAGAGGCTAAACATGTATGGCTAAACTGCAATGCCTACTGCCTAAACCTCTTTATTGTAGCTTCATGTCTGAAGATGAGTTTTTAGCATTGCTCTTCAAACAGCATGTGCATATCTCAGGCTCTTGTGATCATGAAAAGCTTTCAGTTCAGAGCAACATTGTAAAGAGGCACCCAGAGACCTACAGAGACTAAGTGGTGTGAGGTGGGTATGTGAGTTCAAGCTTGCAAAAATCTCATGGACAGCCGGCCAGCTTTCTTGTGTCTTATGCAAGAGATAAATGTAGATAAATAGTGGTGAGAAACCAAATAGACTTTCATCTTAATCCATCCTCTGGTAGAGGATTTTGTAGGACTGTCTATTTGGATCTGGTTTTATTTTTTGTCAGCACACTTCGAAGACCAGTAGTGCACAGTTTCATTGAGACTGTGGAGAAAAGGAGATAGAGAGGCAGCTCCACACTTTTTGGTAGAATCCATTGCTGGTCAGCACTGAAAGGGGGCAAAGAAAAGTCCAAGATTAATGTATGTTACTTATCCTGGATTGTTTAACTGTATAACATAGAGCTGTTTTAGCAAACACCACTGTTATACAATGATGGGTATCCCAAGACCTAATCCCAAGGCTGAAAATTTTTTAGTAAGAGGAAATTGTTTTGAGTTTCTATGACTGTGATAACGACCTGAAATACAAGCTATCCAAGGCAACAAAGGACAATGAGAGAAAAGCACAGTCTAGAACTGCATTGTCCATTAAACTGGAAAAACTGTAATGTAAAAAGGGTTTTTTCATCAACTTTTTTCACTTTTATAAGATAGCTATAGTGTTGCCTTTGCACAGCGTGAGTCGTGAGCACAGCTTCTGTGCCCTTAAGCTAATAAGAAAAATCCTATTCACGTCATTGAAAAATGACATACCTATCAACACTGGGGTGCTTTGTAGGACGAGGGGCTAAGGATCTATGAACTTGTCCTACTTTATTGAGCAGTTTACCCAACACCTTTTACCCAACCAAAATAGGTACATATAGGTGTCATAATCCTTGATGCATATAGGTAATATGCAGACACTTCATCTTCTTCATCTTGTATCTCTAATTTCATGTATTTGATTTATTCAAATGTCTATTCATATGGAGGAAGCATTGGATTTTGTGACCTTATCTGAAATGCTACACTGGTCATATCATGCTTTCTGCCAGTCATTTGTTGTTTTTTGGTACGTTTGTTTTGGCTCTGCTCCACTCGTCTAAGTTAATTAGTCGATTAGCTGGTTAAATGCCCCTCAACGATTGCCATAGTATAGATAAAAAGCGCCGGATGGTGTTTTGTATGGAAGTGTTGGAAAAACGGGGGAAAAATGTACGCTAACGGGTCCGCAAACAGTTTTTAAATTTAATGTGAAGGATAATGCGATGAGCAAAAAGTTAGCTTTGTAATTATCTGTTTGCAGTTCAGGGTTATGGATTAGTGTGAAGAGACCAACCATAGACTATGCCTGGTTCACATGGCAAGATTTTAAAATTGTCGCCCAATGTTCAATACCAGAGAGATTTGCTCGTACAGTGTGTGGTGTTCGGTCAAACGGCAAGCTCAACACACCACACGCAAACAGATTTCCCTCAGGAACATCGAGGCGTCAGACGGGAAATTTTGCAAAACCTCTGGAGTTCAGAGTAAATAAACATGGACGATTAGGAAGAGCAATAGCGATAGTTTGAGGACTAATTTTACCAGAGAAAAAAAAACACTACAAAAAGAAAAGGCCATCTCCAGTCCTTGGTTAAAGGAGTGGAGACAGCGCAAACAGGGCTTACGTTTACTGCGCTATGATATAGAGATGAGTTGTTTTTCTCTGTGTTTCTCTTACCTCGCTTTCTGATTGGCTACACATCACATTCAACAGGCTGCCTGCTCGTTTGTCCTCAGGGGAAACGGACCACACATGCTAGGATATCGAGGCATGACAATCCAACATGTTGAATATTCCCGATTTGAGGTCGGGGTGGTCCCAATGTCCTTCTGGGCAGACTAGATCACTCTTAACACACCAAACATGGCAGAAATAAATCTTAAGATTATATTAAGAGCCATCCTATAACCAGGGCATGTCAGAAGGGGAAGATTGGGGCAAAATCAGGCTACTTATCCTGAACCCAGCATTATCTGATAATCAAATAGTGAAGGCTACACTGGTAACTATGTTAAATCATACTGTATATTCTTCAGTGATAGTATCAAGGTGTTGGTTGTTTGTACCTGTAATACTTTATCGCCTGGTTTTGCTGTTCTTTTTATATCTCTCTTTGCAGGTGTAGAAGCAGACTCGGAGGACGTTATATTGCTCTCTCTCTCTTTCCTCTCCTCTTCTCTTTCACATTTTCTCTCTTTTAGCATTTTGTCTCATCATTTTGTCTCCTTTTTTCCTCTTAAACCTTCCCATTTCAGTGTCCATTCAACATGAAATAGTCCCAGTATAAAATCTAATAAAACTTCTTGCATATATAAATCAAGCGGAGTACTATGGGGAAAGCAGTAAGGCTCCACTTGTGAAAATAAAATCTGTGGGGCTGGTTTTGGCACTAAGACAACAATTCTAATTGCTACATTGCCAGACAGGACACAAAAAAATAAAAATAAAATAAATGGCAATGTGGGTGCATTGATTTCCAAGGGGACTGTGACCTCCAATGCCTTTGGAATAAAAAGAATCACCAACGAGGATCCCATTTATGTTTCACAGAACCCAGCCAAAAGTCTACACAGCTACAAAACTAAACCCCGTTACTGGACTTAAATATGAGTCACTGAAAATTACTGAACGTGAACTCATTGAATGACTTCTTCATTAAAACATGCTGCTGTCAAAATCCAAGCAGTTGTTTGATGCTTAATTCATGTGAAACGCAATGCCTTATAACTGTATTAACACTCCAGCAACAGAAATTAACCTCAACAGAGTGTTTGCAAAAACATGACAGCAGAATGTTTAAAGCCAAGTGATAAATCAAAGAAGCCATTTTAAATTAGATTCTTATAGCACTTTATTTCCATATCTTCATACTTCTTTTCTTAAATCTATTAAAAATATCAAATATAACACAGCATGACATACAAAGCACAAATAAGGTTATTCCAATGATGTAATACCTGAAAATACTGTGTACCAGAGTATGTCAAGAAAAGGAGAAGTGATGTCTCAGGTCCTGTCCGGCCTCCACAGGATTTCTATTTCCTGGTCCTTAAAGAAATAAGTGTCAGATATATTTCATCTACTTTAGACAGTTAGATTTTTTTGTAAACCTCTCACGTCTGGCCATACTCCTCATTTTTTGAGAAACTACTGGCTCCAGTCATGGCCATGTAGAGACACAGAAGAGAACATCAGTGAGACCTTCAGAGAGAATTATTGATCGAGATTACTTCAAAAGAGCGATGGAAAGTCTGGCTATTTGGAAGCAAAATATAAAGACATGGGTTTTAGTTTAAAATGGTTGTACAATATGTTAAAAGTCTGGTGGAATCAAAAGTTTTCACAGGTTTATTGCTGATGTAGTCTAGTCCTCTTAATGAATACTGATATCCCTTAAACCTTTTCACATTTTCCTCACTTTACAACCACAAACTTTAATATGTTTGATCAGGAAGTAGTGGATAGTCCTTAAAGGTAAACCTTTGCCTCTGTCTTATTTCTATTTCATTGTCTAACAGGATTTCTTCCTAGACTGCTACATATTTAGCTCCAAATCAACTCTCACCAGGTTCCTTTTTCCTGCCAAAGAAAAGTATCCCCGGGGTAGGACACAGACACCATGTTCCACAGTGAGTGAGTTGGTATACAGTGTTGGTTTTGCTGTTACATGTCGCAAAAAGTTCAGTTTTGGTCTGATCTGACCAGAGCCCCTTTTTCCATGTTTGCTGTCCCTTACATGCTTGGGGCAAACTGCTAATGTTTTTCAGCTAAGGATTTCTTCCTGTCACTTTTAAATTAAAGCTAAGAATTAGAAAATTCATGACAAACATCTTAGTTTTCACAAGGTTTGCCCTTCTGAGATGTAAATCTCTTCACCGAAACGCAATGCGATAATTCTAATTATCTTTATTTCTCATTGCCACATATACCAGTGAAATAAATATTTCCCTTTATAGTCCCACAGAGGGGAAATTTGTCCTCTGCATTTAATCCATCCCTTAGAGCGCTGCGGGCTTCGCCCAGGAAGCATTCTGGGACTAAGGGTCTTGCTCAAGGACCCAGGGTGGCAGTCTGTCGGATTCAAATCCAGAACCTTGCAGCGCCCTGCTCTCTAATCACTAGGCCATCACTCCCCCATGACATTTTTTTGTGTGCTGAGCATCAGCAGTGTGCATGCCGGAAATAAAATGGAAATTTTGATGACAGTAATTACTAAATAGTAGTACTTTTATAATTGGTGGAAAACTCTCCTTTTGGACCTTGTTGCCTTACGGAATCAGAAGAAAACCACCCCCAGAAGATGTGGATGACATTAAGAAGTCGCTGGATTTCTTGGCTACAGAAATTACAGTAATGCAGTTCCAGTAAAGTACCCCGGAGACAAAGTAAAAATATATTGGCTTCAAAATGAAGAAAAGGATGTGAGAATTATTTACCAAAAAAACTGTGACGTGATCATTACTTGACTATTGCTGAGACTGAGATCTTATGCATTTTGTGACTCGCAAGGATGGCAGAAATGCCAAAATGGACACCAAAAAGTGGTACCTTCTTCAATACTGAAGGCATCGCACTAGAAAGTAACCAAGTAGAAAGTTGCCATCCTCTGAACAGAAACCTGAAGATAAACCGACATTCATTCTGATGTTTGTGAACCACAAACACAAAAATGAGAAATGAAAAAAAATCAAACAAGGGAAGAAGCTGAAAGGCTCAAATGTTTTTCTCCTTTAGCATTTCACCAACAACAATGCAGAATTTGCTCTAAGAGCAAAGAAATGGAGGAAACAAAAGAACATTTAGTACTTGTACTTGGAGCACAAACACAGGGACGCATGAACACTGTCACTTAAAGTTATCACCGTTTGAATATAATACAGTTCCATGGATAGGGGCAGTGATATAGTTCTGGGCATTCATTTTTTCTCCACCACGGATACCAGCTGCAGATACTAGGCCAATTAACTATTTAATCATAGATTCACATCGAAGGACAAGTTCGCAATCATTCACTTTCAAAAGAAGAGTCCTCAGTGCTAATTTCAATCCTATTTGAGAGTATTCACAGACATTTATAGAGGCATTCAATATAATGGCAGTATCAAAAACCTGCCTGAATACTGACGAATTAATGGATTTTCATCTTGATGGCTATGAACTTAGCTATATTAACAGACAAATTAAAAGTGGAGGAGGAGTTGGACTATATGTTAAAATGATATGAATGTTTAGAGCAATGGATACGTTTTCAGCAGCAGTTAATGTTTTTAAAGAGTTGAAATGTGAACGAAAATAAATTTTTTATTGTAAACTGTGTTTTCACATGGTTCTGATATTGATATTGTTAGGGAATGGATGGGAAGTGTGTTTACTGAGGTGATAAATAAGGTATTATTCACATGTGGAGACTTCATTCTAAATTTGCTTAATGTAAACAATCATAGATCCACAGATGACTTTGTTTGACAATAACTAGACCCACCAGAATCGTACCTCAGTCACCTCATTGATATTGAAAGACATCCCTGAGTCACCCAACGCTGCTTAAAAACTAGACACAGAAGCGTAGATAGGAATCCTAGCTTCATGTTTCTCATTGCTGTGGCAGGAAAAGAAATAAATTGATGTTGTGGAAAAAAAAAGTAATAACAAAAGAAGTAATTAGCGCTCGTGAGCCACAGCTGAGGGACCACAGGTGCAAGTCACACACAGCAGAGAGAAGGTCAGAGAGAGACAGACACCAACCTGCACACAGCTCTGTGGATATGACAGAATCTTGACATACTAATAAAAAAAATTAGAAAGGCATGGGATCAGGGGGTTTTGTTATAGTGTGTCAAGAGCTATTATAGAGACAGAAAACAACATGAACTGTTGGGTGATATTTGCTCTAAAACGTTTGAATGTTGCTTGCGGTGGTCCTCAAGGGTCAGTGCTGGGCCCTATATTTTTCATTATGTACATAAACAATATGTGGAATGTTTGTTAAAATATGAAACTTGTGTTATTTTCTGATGAAACAAATATTTTTTTATTTGTTGGAGATAATATGGAGCAACTGTTAAACCATGTAAAAAAAACGAAACGAAAACAACAAACTAAAAGTGCGGTTTGATAGAAACAAGCTGTCCCTAAATTTGACTCACATAAGAATGATACCTGGAAAATACAGGCCAAATACAGAAATGCAAATAAAGATTAAAGGACTAGACATTCCAAGGACTTATGAAAGCAAATTCCTGGTTGTTTTCATTGATGATAGAGTAAGCTGGAAATCACATATTAGATATAAACAGAAAAAACTTTTAAAAGGCATTTTTGTATAAATGAAGCCAAATAATTACTTGAACAAAAAGCACTGCACATTCGTTACTGTTCCCTACTTTTACCTCAGTTATTGTGCAGTTAAATGCGGCAACAATTATACAACTACATTACAGCCATGAATTAACCTAGAAAAGAGAGCAACAATAACTACCAGCAAGTTTAGCTACCTAGAGCACTCAAAACCCACTATTGATAAATTCTAAATAAATATTCTTTATTGACTTAGTGAAAGCACTGTTGTCCTGCAGCAAGAAGGTCCTGCGTTCAACCCCTGAATTCGACTATTTCTGCATGGAGTTTGCATCTTCTCCCTGTGCATGTTTGGCATGTTTTGGTTCTCCACCTTCCTCCAACAATCCCGAAAAAACTGTTAGGTTAACTGGGTACTCTAAATTCCCCTTAGGTGTGAGTGTGCGCGTGAATGGTTGTTTGTCCTGTTTGTCTGTGTTGCCCTGTGATAGACTGGCGACCTGTCCAGGGCGTACTCCGCCTCTCGCCCATTGACCGCTGCAGATAGGCACCAGCACCCCTGCGAACCTGCATGGAAATCCTGGTATAGAAGATGGATGGTTGGATGACTTAGTAGATTTACAGTTAGTATCTTATGTTTAAAGCAAAATAATAAAAAAAAAAAAAATGAAAAAATAAAAGACTTATGTTGTCCTAAGTGGATGAGTAGAAATTTTACTTCAGTTTGATGTTTTCTCATGTTTGAAATAATAAAAACAAACTCAGAGACAAACAAGAATTTTCCTTATTCTTTATATTCCCATTGAGACGCCTTATTGTACAGCTATCTGTGGCTGAAGGTTTTACTGCCTCAAAGACATGAAACAGATAGATTAACAATACGACACTGCTCAGAAATATTATACGAACGCTTTGAAAACACATCAATTGTTAATTTCATTAAGATGAGAGCAGTTGACACTGACTAACACCCCCCTCTACTGCTGACCTGACCAATAATCCACAAGTTTACTGACTTAATATTACACTCTGATTAAAAGGTGCACCTTTAATTCTTTGAGTACTATATTAAAAACCCGTCCGTCCGTCCGTCCGTCCGTTGTCTTCCGCTTATCCGGGGTCGGGTTGCGGGGGTAGCAGCTTCAGTAGGGAGGCCCAGACGTCCCTCTCCCCAGCCACTTGGGCCAGCTCCTCAGGAGGAACCCCAAGGCGTTCCCAGGCCAGCCGGGAGACATAGTCCCTCCAGCGTGTCCTGGGTCTTCCCCTGGGCCTCCTCCCGGTGGGACGTGCCTGGAACACCTCTCCAGGGAGGCGTCCAGGAGGCATCCTGACCAGATGCCCGAGCCACCTCAACTGGCTCCTCTCGACGTGGAGGAGCAGCGGCTCTACTCTGAGTCCTCCCCGGATGACTGAGCTTCTCACCCTAT
Source organism: Fundulus diaphanus (assembly GCA_037039145.1). Classification (NCBI taxonomy): domain Eukaryota; kingdom Metazoa; phylum Chordata; class Actinopteri; order Cyprinodontiformes; family Fundulidae; genus Fundulus; species Fundulus diaphanus. The sequence goes on along the minus strand of CM073121.1, from coordinate 24,539,696 downwards.
CTCTAAGGGAGAGCCCAGACACACTACGGAGAAAACTCATTTCAGCCGCTTGTATCCGGGATCTCGTTCTTTCGGTCACGACCCAAAGCTCGTGACCATAGATGAGGGTAGGAACGTAGATCGACCGGTAAATCGAGAGCTTCGCCTTTTGGCTCAGCTCTCTCTTCACCACAACGGATCGGTACAGCGCCCGCTTCACAGCAGACGCTGCACCAATCCGCCTGTCGATCTCCCGCTCCATCTTCCCCTCATTCGTGAACAACGAATTAAAAACCCTATAAATTAAATTTGAAAAACATGAACCATTAGTTTCATTGAAAACACCAGCTTCCCTGCGAACCTGCATGGAAATCCTGGCATAGAAGATGGATGGTTGGATTATTTACAGTTAGTATCTTGTCTTTAAAGCAACCCCCCCCCAAAAAAACCTGTTTTTTAAAAGAAGGATCTTTTTATTTAAGGTGTACATGTAGAAGTAAAACTTGCCAGATTAGAACCACTAGAAAGAGTTTTTGTTTTTCAGTCTGTGGTGGTAAACTGTGGAGCAGTGTGACTGTGTAATTAGAACAATGGCCAAACATTAAACTACTACACAGTAAATGGCTTGTACTTGTTGACGCCAAAGCGGTTTACACTACTTTCACCCATTTGTGCACACATTCACCTGACGGTGGCAAGCTATGTTTGTTGCCACAGCTGCCCTGGGACACACTGACAGGCTGCCAGACGTCGGCGCCACCGGACCCTCTGACCAACACCAGCAGGTGGTGCCCAAGGACACAACGACTAAGACAGGGGGATTGAACCAGCAACCCGCCGGTTACAGGACAACCTCCCTAACTCTTGCACCACCATCCCTACAATAAAATGGTTGTTACTGGATATTAAAAATAATTAGCTTGCTATGTTATCAAAAAATATTCTTATTATCAAAGTGCTACTGTTAGTCAGTAAATGCAATCTCGAGCCAGGCTTTTGAGATTTTATTCAGTAAAACTTGTAAACCGTATCTCCTTGAGATTCTGCTTCTTAATCATCTACTGCTGGTCTGAGCCAAAATGACACCAAACAAAACCAATGTTAAGAAAACTATAGCGTGAAAGCATGGCACTCTGGATGCAGGTGTGATGAGAGGAATTTCATTGAGCCCAGACAGTAAAACAGGAAACAAGACTAACTGAGGTGTCCCAGAACCTTTTGTTCATACATAGACAAAGGGTTTCTGGGGAGTCTTATGTTTATCTTTACTGCTTTATAATGGTTTGCCTTTGATGTCTGAAATAAACATAAATCTGTGACTGAAAGGCTTTTCTTAAGCCTCTGACTGAATGACCTTTTCAGTCAGCTTTCACTCTGGCTGTGTTTTTGCAGCGATATGTGTGGTGAAGGACTTAGAGGTGTTTCACACACCGGTGTTACAAATCCTAATGAAATATGAAAGCAACAGAAACAGCTGGTGGCAACGTTTCAAATATATCAGCACCGCTTCAGCGGCTCTGGTTGAGAGGTCGAAATCACGTACAGTTGTTCTGCAGCAATCTCATATTGGATTTCATTATTGGCCCTTTGGACAGGTATCAGTCTATTGTTGTTGATACATGCCCCTAAATCATCCATATAGCTTGGATGAGAGGAAGATGGAGATTTCTTCTGTAGAACTCGTAAGAAAGACTTTTACTTCAGAGATGATTTCCATCTGCCTTATTCCGACTAGTTTGCAACTTTATCTTTACCGCTGATCAATTAGACCTTCTCTTCTTTGGCTTTTTTCTCTTCTTTGGCCTGCACCGATTATACAAATCAAAATACACTGAAACAGCAACACAGAACCTTTGATGAGAAGAAAATTAAAAGTATTTCAGAGATTTCTTTTCCCCTTCAGGTTGTGACAGAATCAACAGATTGCAAAACAAAACAAAAAAAAGATGACGCCTTATATTACATAACGGCCAAAAATTTAAGTTTGTCAGTGAGTCTCAGGCCCCTTAAGATGAAAGAAAAACATGACAGCAATCTGTAATTTGAATAAGCACTGGGAACAGTAATGGACGCAGTCCATGGATTATTTGACACGTTGTTCACAAAGCCTCCTAATTAGCCATTTTACTTTCCATTTAGTGTATTTGTATAAACATAAGAGAGCTAGGCAAATTAATGTAACTCAGTGTAATCCGGCAGGGATTGATTTTAATCAAGGTAATGGTCCTGCTTGCCTCATACAGAGTGGCAGTAAATGGGCAAAGAGAAATAACTAAATGTGCGAGGCGCAAACCGTGATAAATAATCACGCTCACTTAAAGTCGTTATACTTTTGCTTTTGACAATTGATTTATTTACAAATTCCAAATAATAAACAATACTGACATTTAACAGCACACTCTCCACCATGAAAAAAGTATTTTCTGTACTGTTGTTCTTTAAATGTCAGTAGAATAGAAAGAATATCTCTTATTTTCCCTCAGTGGGGAAATTGAAGCATTCCAGCAGCAAAGTGAAAGGGAAATGAAAGTGTGTAGATAGACATAAAGGTGAAATATATAAAAAGAGACTGTTTACAAGAATGAAAAAAGTAGTTGTAGTGGTTTTGTTTTAATGAGTACTGTTCTAAATACATACGTCCTTTGGTATTTTTCTTAAGGTTGTACTTGCAGAAAGCCAAATTTCTTGTAAACATTTAGAGCAATCTATATCAATAGGCATTACCTGCTTTTTCACTAATTTTACACTCCGGGATTTACCCGCTTCACTATATATTCTTTCCATTTACAATTTTTTAAGATACCTAATTTTGAACTATGACACTTTGAACCATTAAAAGGCTTTAAAACCCATTTGAACATCCAGTGATGCATCTGCAAGCAGCAGGCCACAAACCCAACAAAGCTTTTGTAAGTCTAGTAGTCAGGGGTCCTGAGATTCCTTGTTCATTAATGAACTCTAACAAACCATTGAGGCCAGAAAAGATGGATTTATACTGAGATTAAATGGTACAGTTGGACTTAAATTAGTTGACTTGTGAAGGCAAAACGTAGCACTGGATTTTTGTCAGTGGGCTAAATAACAGTGCATGCCAGACTTTCAGCTATTATAAAGTATTTTTTTAAAACCACATACCTCCCACTTCATAATTACTCTAGAACGCACCAAAACATATGTGTTCTACTTTGATTTGGTCTACCTTATGAAATTCCAATGAAATAAATCAAGATTTGCGTTTATGACCCAACTAAATGTGAAAAGGCTTACAGGTTCTGGATAATTTTGCAAGGCATTGTACATGCTAGTAGTTACATTTCTTGTTAATGACCCGTAATATCAGATATCTGACATAAAGCCAAAGCAAATCAAGAATACAGACAGAAGTGTGTAGGCTGGCGGGCATTAAGTGCTACACCACAACGGTCTGCCTTTGATGTCTGAAATAAATGCATCTCAGTGTCTGGAGGGCTTTCTTCGAGCTTATGACTGAATGACCTTTTCAGTCAGTTTTCACACTGGCTGTGTGTTTGCGCTGATAAGTATAATCCACTGGTGCATTGCTAAGAGGTGTTTCAACCGAATCTGTTAAAAGTCCTCATAAAATATGAAAGATTTTTATGAGTGAAAGATTTATAAAACTTTATTAGTTTTCTCCCACCTCCCAACTAAGCACTACTGTGCATTACAGTTTGTGGTTGCAGCAATACAAAATATAAAAACGGTTGAGACGTATAAATACCTTTGCATGGAAATTTTTTCTTCTTCTTTGTAACGTATTTATACTCTGTAGTTGAGCAGAAGCAAGAAAGCCTTTTTTCACACTGCTGTTTGAATTATTTGTTTTTTAAGTGCTTGGAGATGGGAGCTGTTTTTCTGTTGCCATGCTAACAATGGATGCTGCTTCTCATAGCAAAATATAATTGTCTTTGCGTTCTTGACAGGTGGTTGTTAACCCAGCAGACATACCATTCGCTTTCTGTCAAGTGCAAAAAAAATGCACAATTCATCTGCATGAACAAACAAGGCCTACAATACTTACAGTTTTAATATTTAATAATCAGGTATTTTTGACTGAAATTAAAGCCTTGGCTATAATTTTCTTTCACTGTGTCGTTCTAGTAGGTGTATATGACGATTTGAAGGTGGGACTTTTTTTCTCATTCTGATGGACAGGTGCACTTTGTCAGGCAAACCGGAGATATTTTGTGTTCTGACAAGATGCATATTTTTCAGCATAAGGTAAAAACTGCAGCAAAAATAAAAGAAATAAAAAAAGCACAGTCAAAGCTTTATGCAACTTGTCAACCATGAGGGACAGTTCTACCATCTGGTCACTTTTCTCCTCCTTTTCTGTCTGTGCTGTACAGTTCATGTCATGTTTTTTTTTTTTTTTTTTTTTTACAGAAAGCTCAGAAAAACTGCTAGAACTGTAATTTTGTTTTGGTTCTGACATGGGAATGGATTAACCCTAAACACACCCTTACATTACCTGGTGAAACATATTTGCTGCAGCTTTATTACACACACACAATGTTTGCTGTGTTTGAATTGTGAGGCGTTTTGCTTTCAGCAGATGAAAGCAAAGGCTGAGGAACTATATTGCAGGAAATGTCTTTCATTTTCAAATGAGCCTTACTGCCCATATGGAAAAGAAATAGAAAACAAATTAGGCATTCAATCATCTTCCGTTTATGTTTCGTTTATAGGTGCTGGTCATATAATTATATGACCTGGATGCTTTGGATACAGAGCAGAATATCATATCAAGTTGTAATAAAAAAAAAAATCAGTGATTCCTTTCAAAAAGTGAAACTTGTATATTATATTCATCCATTACAAACAGACGGTTATATTTCAAGTCTTTATTTCTTTTGAGATTGATGATTAGAACTGACAACTAATGAAAACCCTGTCATGTTTTGGAGATGCGTAGCCCACATGCAGATAAGAACGGGTGACCAGAGCACAGCTTTTAAGATGTTTATTAAGAAGAAGGCAATAAATTAAGCAAGAATATAATCGCCTGGACGAGGCCTGAACGTCAGAGCGGGGTTGACTGTAAGAGAAGGGGAGAGAATGAATTGAAGGCAAGAACCAGGAACGTGCCGAATCATACGCTGCTTACCATGTAGTAGGAGAGACCTAACTGGGGAAGAGTAGCGCCTCGGGAACCTAGTGTGCTTACACTAGATGGTGGGGTGGTGACTGGAGGGCGGCAGATGGAGCTGGCGAGGAATCCGAAGCAAACCTCAACTGACGGGACGACAGACGGATTAACCAGAGTTCAGGAGTTCTGGAGAAGCCTGTGGAATCCGGAAGGGGGGAACCTCGAGCCCGTCTTGGTAACGCCAAGGGAGTACGAGGGGGAGCGCCAGAGCAAAATCTGAGCTGATGATTCCACAGGTTCAAAAATATCTTCGGAGCTTCAAGACGGGTGAGTGCATCCATGCACACAAAACTGTGACAAAAACAGGAGAACCAAAGTTAGTCCAAAGCAGAAACGAAGACTTACGAGCAGGAACTAAGGCTTGGACAGGGCCACGTCGTACCACGACTGGTTAAGGCTCTGGCATCTTCCGTCTGTCCGTGCTCCGCTTAAGAAGCCAGAGGAAGCTGCCTCTGACGAGCCGCAGGTGTGGGGCACGCCCCCTCAGTCACCACCTGTGGAGGCAATCAAAACAGGCACACAGCAGAACCCTGACAACCCCCAAATTCAGTATCTCAGAAAATGAGAATATTACTGAAGACCAATACAAAACAAAGATTTCCAGAAATGTTGGCCAACTCGAAATCTAAGTACAATAAAAACCAATGTAAATAGTGTTCCTCTGTTTGTATTTGTCTTTATCATAATTCTAGAAGTAGAAATAGTCAAATAAATAGCACTATTATTTTGTGGAACCTTAATTATGCTATTATAACTAAGCAAAAGTCTAAACAAAAAAAAATAGCAGTTGTTTAGGTGGCATCTAGTGTTGTTATAATGTATATCATGTAAAATAAATATCACCTGTTATTTATGCCTAAACTGCCTCAAAGGGTCGAGAAAAAATGAAAGCAATAATAGCAACAAAATATTGGTAAAAGGGAAACCCTCACCTTTTCTTTTTCAGACGGCCGTGGCTAAGAATCTGAATTTTTAATAGCCTACAGTCTTTGCTTTTCCATCTTTAATGCGGTCTTCAGACCTCCTGCCTCACACAGATTGAGATTTAAAAAAGAGATTAGGTTTTTGTTGATAAATGTATTATACTTCAGAATTAGATGCTATTTTTAGATGCTAACATTGGTTACTTATATTTCTCAAGTTCCACAAATCAAAACTCTCTCCTGCTTCTTTACAGAACTGCACTCAGCAGCTTTCACCTATTTTAGTGCAGATAATATTTAGCTTTTTAATTGGGACTAGTTTCGTAGCCTAGTATTAATTGTAGTAAATCCCAGTACGAATGAAACTTAAATCTCGCGCTCCAAGACACGCGCACACACGCACTAGAAAACAGCCAATCAGGAAAAGGTGAGGCGGAACTTAAAGCAGGACAACCAATGAGAGTGGAGTTAAACAGCACACAGCACAGTCACGTGTGCTGCAGATTTAAAGGGACAGGAAAGACCGGGCAGGCAGTCAGACTGAGTGGCCGCAGCCGCCAGGCAGAGCTGCGAGAGGAAAAGAAGCGACTGCAGCAACAACGTTGTATTGTAAATTAGAAACATGATATTCACATCAAATTATTGGTAGGGACAACTAGGTTGGTCAAAAAATTTGGTAGGGACATGTCCCTATGGTCCCTATGCAAACCTACGCCCATGCCTTCAGCTCATGTGCATTGTTAGGTCTGACATATCGCAACTTCCTCCTCAAATTACCCCACAGATTTTCTATGGGGTTAAGGTCAGGTGAGTTTGCTGGCCAAGAACAGGGACACCATGGTCCTTAAACCAGGTACTGGTAGCTTTGGCGCTGTGTGCAGGTGCCAAGTCCTGTTGGAAAATTAAACCTGTTTCTCCATAAAGTTGGTCAGCAGCAGGGAGCATGAAGTGCTTCCTGGTAGACGGCTGCGTTGACCTTGGACCTCAGAAAACCCAGTAGACCAACACCAGCAGATGACATGGCCACTCAAACTATCACTGACTGTGAAAACTTTACACTGCACCTCAAGCAACATGGATTCTGTGCCTCTCCTCTCTTCCTCCAGACTCTGGGACCTTGATTTCCAAAGGAAATGCAAAGTTTACTTTCATCAGAGAACAGAACTTTGGACCACTGAGCAGCAGTCCAGTCCTTTTTGTCTTCAGTCCAGGCAAGATGGTTCTGACACTGTCTTATTCAAGAGTGGCTTGACTCAAGGAATGTGACAGCTGAAACCCAGGTCTTACGTCAGTGCCTGTTGGTTCTTGAAGCTCTGACTCCAGCTGCAGTCCACTCTTTGTGAATCTCTCCCACATTTGTGAATGGGTTTTGTTTCACAAACCTCTCCAAGATGCAATCATCCCTATTGCTTGTACGCTTTTTTCTGCCACATGTTTTCCTGCCCTTCGCCCCTCTATTAATGTGCTTGGACACAGAGCTCTGTGAACAGCCAGCCTCTTTAGCAATGATCCTTTGTGTCTTACACTCTTTCGCAAGGTGTCAGCAGATGTCTTTTGGACAACTGTCAGCAGCCTTCCCCATGATTGTGTGGCATACAGAGCTAGACTGAGAGACCATTTAAAGACCTTTGCAGGAGTATTGAGTCAATTAGCTGATTGGAGTGTGACACCAGGTGTCTTCTATATTGGACCTTTTCATAATATTCTAATTTTCATCAAAATACAATCAAAATTAAAAGAAAGAAACACTTGAAATATAACAGTCTGTGTGTAATGAATTAATATATACAAGTTACCCTTTTTGAATGGAATTACTGAAAAAGAATTCCAAATGTTTTCCATACATGTTTTGTGTATCTTTTTCATATTTTAAAAATATGGTAATTGCACAGTTAAGAAGGTGGCCAGATGTTCTCTAATCAGAGCTAACTGAGCTATATCAACTATCCACTTTCCCACAGGCTTTCACAAAGCTATAAATGCAACTCAGATAGTTGCATTTATTAGATGTTGTATGTATGTACATACAACGTCATGCTACATGTCAGCTACTGAACACGCATAACTGTAAATAACTGAAAAAAAAGGAGCTGATTATGGGTTTTATGAGCTGATAAGAAAACTTTCTACACACTTATTAATGTAACAAATTAAATTACACGTCAGTGAAGAAAATTTAAATTTATTGTTATGCGAAGTGTTGTCCAATGCCTGTTATTGTTTGCTATCGCTTCTGTCAGTCTGCCCCAGGGCAGCTGTGGCTACAATTGTAGCTCACCACCATCAGGGTGTGAGTGTGTGTGAATGAATGACTGAATGTAGTTTAAAGCACTTTGGGGTCATCTGGACTTGATAAAGCACTATACACATACAGGCCATTTACCATTTATCCACTTTTATGTATTTTGGTGAAAATTACAAAACACCAGTTGTTTAGTGGTACAAGCATCACCGTAATGAACTCGGGTGAAGTGAAAACACAACCGAGTATTTTCTGTTTCTTGCAGTGCTTTAATTTTACTGATAATCGGACAGTCATATAGATTTGATATTACATTTTTCTACTAGGGATATTGTGTGTGAAATTACTGTCATATGTTGTTATCACAGGTACCCAAATCATATACGTTTTACTTTGTACCAATTTACTAAGATTCTTGTATCTGGTTTCACTGTCTGATGCATTACATACTAGTTTACACTAAAACAGATACAAACATTACTATATATATATATATATATATATATATATATATATATATTTTTTTTTTTTTTTTTTTTTTTTTTTTTTCATATGCCGTGTTCTGGGCTCATTCTGATAAAAGCAAGTATTACACACAGAATTAAACATGGTTCTTAGCACAAGGCAGCCAGCATGGTCTGTGCCAGTTTTTGTTTACATTGCTTATTTCTGCAGTCCCTGGCACTTTCTGTACAATGACATCATGCACAAGCTATGATCTGTCAGTGCCAGGTCTCATACTGTTATCTAATATGACACGTTGGCCATAATCTCAGACACAAATACCCTGTTAGCTGGCACAATGCAAGTAGACTATTGTTTGAAGATGCTCTGTGGACTTTCTTCTGATTTCTTTTCGGTCCCAATGCCTGCACAGGCGAGATAAAAATGAGAGAACTCTGTTAACTCCTAATCTAGTATTCCACAAACTGTTTGCACCAGAATCTCAAGGTTTTGCATGTTTACTTTTGTGTTATAACTTTTGAGTTTAAATGTCCACCACTGATCTTGTTTGTAGGCACAAACTGAAATCACCTTAAATGAGATTACCGTGTGTATAGAGGAAATAAATCCTGTTGAAATGGGTTCCCTCAGAAAACAGACTTTTTGTACACATTTCAGACTTTGACCAAGACCTTTGCACAAAGTAAGCTAATTCAATAGCTGTTACTCATTTCTAATACACGTTTAATGCATTCTTGGATTTTTTTCCATTAAAATATTTCATGTTATTAACTTTGAGTAAGCAGCTGCAGCCAGAGAGATTTTATTATTGAATAGTTTTGAAAAAATGTTCCCCTGAAAACTTATTCAGTAGGCTTTGAAAAAACCCCCACCAAATTCTGTTTTGGCCTTGACTGTGTCACTGTCTCTAAACTCTCCCTGGTGAGGTAATTAGTGCCTGATGACATCAAATGGGGCAATGCATGTGTGCTCACACAGAACCAGCGTGAAGGAGCTTCAGCCCAATCAGGAATCAAAAGGGATCATAACATTTATTTGTGTAATTTCTTTGTTTGAAAAATAATCTGAGGTACAGCTTTTTCAGTCAGATTTGAAAGGTTGACAATTTGACTCCAATTTCCACATAAAGGAACCAAGGAGAGGAACTGGTGGTCCGTCTGAAAGTGAGGCTGCGGTCCAAACCAGAGCTTTGTGTCAGAATATTTCCTGTCGGCAGCATCTGCGGTCTGATCAGGGAACTGCTGAGGTCCAAACCCAGATCCCAGGGAGGTGACAGGAAGGTCTGACTTCAGACCAGCATAAGGAAGCATCTTATCATCCTTAGTTGTGAAGTTTCACCTATAACCTTGGAAGATGGATCAAGGGTGGCTTTCCTGGAGTCTATTCCCTCTTTTTATTTCTTTAAAAGTTTTGTCATAGTTTTTTACACAACATTTTTGCATTTAAAGGAAGACACAGACGTTTGGAAAAAGTTAAACCTTTCATTAATGATGCTCTGAACAGTTGTTTTCAATCCCTTTTAGAAATCCTCCATTTAACGTTGGTTACCTACTTTATTTATGTATGTTATCTCATGTTATGCTATGTTATGTTCCACCAAAGGGTACATTTTATATATATGTAAAAATACATTTCAGTTGAAAAAAGGAGGAAAAAGTACATTTCACAGAACTTAGGCAGGGTATTTGAATTAGACTGCTGAGGAACATAATCCACTGAAAAATAAGCAAAGCTGAAACAAACGCAGAGTCCCATTATTCAGAAATAACATTCAAAAGGAGTACAGAGAAAGATGATTGAAGAAGACTGGTTTGCGTAAACTGCCTGCAAGCACAGCAAGGAGAGAAAGAAAAGTAACATCTAACATGCAGCACCTCTTTTTCAAAGAAAATAAATCTTGCTTTGTTTGAGAATATATCACCACAAAAAAACAAGGCTGCAGACTGTGAAATAGGCAGCACTTCTCTTGGGGAAAAAGCACCTGTGTGTCATTTATTTGAAACATTGCATGCTGGTATTTCAGCATGCAGTGACTACTGGAAAGGGGTTTTAAGGAATCTAAACACCATATATTGCTTGTTTTAAACGATTGGTCTACTTCTGTATTGTTAAGCTGTAGTAGCAGGCAACACAAAACAGATATTCATTGGTACTATTTTGTACTGAGTGAAGTTAGTACTTTACCATTAACCACTGCCAGGTTGGAGGAAATCATCATCTCATTGGTTGCTTTGAAAAGCCACTAGAGTGGGGTTCAGTTTTTCAATTCAATTCAATTTTATTTATATAGCGCCAAATCATGAAACATGTCATCTCAAGGCACTTTACAAAATCAAGTTCAATCATATTATACAGATTGGGTCAGATTATACAAATTGGTCAAAATGTCCTATATAAGGAAACCAGTTGATTGCATCAAAGTCCCGACAAGCAGCATTCACTCCTGGGGAACCGTAGAGCCACAGGGAGAGTCGTCTGCATTGTACATGGCTTTGCTGCAATCCCTCATACTGAGCAAGCATGAAGCGACAGTGGGAAGAAAAACCACCCATTAACGGGAAAAAAAAAACCTCCGGCAGAACCGGGCTCAGTATGAACGGTCATCTGCCTCGACCGACTGGGGTTACAGAAGACAGAGCAGAGACACAACAAAAAAGCACAGAAGCACACATTGATCTAGTAATCTGTTCTACATTAGATGGTAATAGTCGTTGATATGTCCTCCCTGGATGATTTCACAGTCAACAGAACGTCAGACCAGGTGTACCTACTATGAAGAAAAAAGAGAGAGAACAAAAAGTTAAAAGCTGAAATGACAACAGTCATTTCAATGTAATGCAATGCAAATCTGGAGAACAGTAGACTGGAGAACAGTAGAAATCAGTAGAGTGAGAAAAGTAGGCCCTGATGTCCTCCAGTAGCCTAAGCCTATAGCAGCAAAACTATAAAGGTAGCTCAGAGTAACATGAGCCACTCTAGTTATAAGCTTTGTCAAAAAGGAAGGTTTTAAGATTAGTCTTAAAAGTAGACAGGGTGTCTGCTTCACGGACCAAAACTGGGAGTTGGTTCCACAGGAGAGGAGCCTGATAGCTAAAGGATCTGCCTCCCATTCTACTTTTAGAGACTCTAGGAACCACCAGCAGACCTGCAGTCTGAGAGCGAAGTGCTCTGTTAGGAACATACGGAGTAATCAGAGCTCTGATATATGATGGAGCTTGATTATTAAGGGCTTTATACGTTAGAAGAAGAATTTTAAATTCTATTCTTGATTTAACAGGAAGCCAATGAAGGGAAGCTAAAATTGGAGAAATATGATCCCTCTTGTTGATTTTCATCAGAACTCTTGCTGCAGCATTTTGGATAAGCTGAAGACTTTGAATTGCATTTTGTGGACTTCCTGATAGTAAAGAATTACAATAGTCCAGCCTTGAAGTAACAAATGCATGGACTAGTTTTTCAGCATCACTCCTGGACAGAATGTTTCTAATTTTGGCGATATTCCGGAGGTGAAAAAAGGAAACTCTGGAAACCTGTTTAATATGGGATTTAAATGACATGTCTTGGTCAAAAATAACACCAAGGTTTTTTACTTTATTACCAGAGGCCAAGTTAATGTCATCCAGATTAAGTGATTGGTTAAGAAGTTTATTTTTTGAGGACTCTGGCCCAAAGATTACAACTTCGGTCTTGTCAGAATTTAGATGCAGGAAATTTAAAGTCATCCAGCTTTTGATGTCATCAAGACATGACTGCAGTCGAAGTAATTGATTGGATTCATCAGGATTTATGGATAGATCTAGCTGAGTGTCATCAGCATAACAGTGGAAATTAATCCCATGCTGTCTGATAATTTTGCCGATCGGAAGCATATATATAGTAAAGAGAATTGGTCCAAGGACTGAACCCTGTGGTACTCCACAGGTGACCCTAGAGTTTGAGGAAGATTTATTATTAACATGAACAAACTGGAATCTGTCCGACAGATAAGATTTAAACCAGCCTAATGCTTTCCCCTTAATCCCTACAGTATGTTCAAGTCTTTGTAGGAGAATATTGTGATCAACTGTATCAAATGCAGCACTAAGATCTAACAGGACAAGTACAGACACAAGTCCATTATCTGAGGCCATGAGAATATCATTAGTGACCTTCACCAGAGCCGTTTCAGTGCTATGATGAGCTCTGAAGCCTGACTGAAACTCCTCAAGTAGGTCATTGCTTTGTAAATGTTCACAAAGTTGATTAGCAACTACTTTCTCAAGAATTTTAGATAAGAAAAGAAGATTAGATATAGGTCTGTAGTTTACTAGCTCATCTTGATCAAGAGAAGGTTTCTTAAGTAAAGGTTTAATAACAGCTACTTTAAAAACCTGTGGTACATATCCATTTACTAAGGATAGATTAATCATGTCTAAAATAGGACCACTGATCAAAGGGAATACCTCCTTAAACAACTTGGTTGGGATTGGGTCTAACATACAGGTAGAAGGTTTAGATGAAGCTAAGATTTTAGATAGCTCAGAAAGCTCTACTGCTTCTAAACAGTTCAGACACAGCGCAGTTTCTAAAGATTCCTCCAATGCTGCCTTACTTACTGGGGATGAGGTAATCATATTTGGGAGGATGCCAATTATTTTATTTTTAATGGCATCAATTTTATTTATGAAGAATCCCATAAAATCATTACTACTAAGAGCTAAGGGAATGGATGGATCAACAGAGCTGCAGCTCTGAGTAAGTTTGGCAACTGTACTAAAGAGAAATCTAGGATTATTTTTATTCTCTTCAATTAATGATGAAAAATATGCTGCTCTAACTCTGCGAAGGGTCTTGTTATACAACAATAGACCGTCCCTCCAGATTAAGTAGGATTCCTCTTGGTGTGTAGAGTGCCATTTTCTCTCCAATTTCCTAACATTGTGCTTCAAGGAACGCAGCTCTGAATTAAACCAGGGAGCCAGCTTCCTGTGAATTATCACCTTCTTTTTCAAGGGAGCTACATTATCTAATGCAGAACGCAATGAGGAAGTCACACTGTTAGCAAATGTATCTATTTGTGAATGGGAAGAAACAGCATTGCTGCCATCTACAGGGCATTTCTGCAATACTGAGGATATTAAGAGGGGGACAGACTCTTTAAGTTTTGATACAGCATTATCCGATAAAGATCTACTATAATGGAACCCTCTTTTGGGGGTGGAGAAATCGGTTAGATTAAACTCAAATGTTATTAAAAAATGATCAGATAGGACAGGGTTGTGAGAGAATACTGTTAGTTCTTCACAATCAATGCCATATGTCAGCACAAGGTCCAAAGTATGGAGCCGAGAGTGCGTTGGCTTATGCACATTTTGAGCAAACCCAATTGAATCTAGGATAGTTTTAAAGGCTACACTAAGGTTATCACATTCAGTGTCAACATGGATGTTAAAATCACCCACTATAATAACCTTGTCAGTATTTAACACCAAATCAGATAAGAAGTCTGACAGTTGATCCAAAAACTGAGTGTAAGGGCCTGGTGGACGATACAAAACAGAAGAGGTTTTATTGCTTTGCAGTTTGGATGAGGGAAACTGAGGGTTAAATGTTCAAAAGAACTGTAATTATTAATTGGCCTGGGACTAATTAATAAATCAGACTGAAAGATGGTTGCCACCCCTCCTCCTCTTCCCACAGATCTGGGAATGTGGAAATTTGAATAACTGGAGGGAGTTGACTCATTTATACTAACGTAGTCCTCTTGTAGCCAGGTTTCTGTGAGACAAAACAAATTCATTAACTAACAAAGTCTTTGGAGGGAGAGACCTTATATTTAATAGACCACATTTAATTCTTTTATTTTTTGGTTCAAAGTGATCCGTATGGATTTTTATTAGATTTTTATGATTTGTTCCCTTTAGATCAGTTTTTGATCTGTTAAGTTTTTGCCGTGGGAAAGACACCGTCTCAATAGGGCAGAGGTCACGGATTAGCGGACCACGGTCCGGATCCGGACCCAGCTGCTACCTAATCCGGACCCAACCTGATTTAAAACATTTATATATTACTGCATGTTGTCCGACGACAGTGTCTAACTCGGGGGTTAAAGTTCTCCGTCGCTGCGACGGATTTCCGTCATTTGGAAATTGAGCGCAAAACGTTCCGTCTAGACTTTTTATTCAAGGTTTTGCACTGAAGCTGCTCTCAACCAATCAAACCTGGCAGAGGCGAGACATTAGCCAATCAGAATGAGAGCAGGGCGGGTCTTTCCAAAGCGGACATGGCCAGTCTGAGGTTTATCGGTGTTCATCATTTTAACTTTTGGGAGAGCATTTTAAACTGGCCACAGATGGTATGAATGAAAGTAGCGGTGGTCAAAGGTTTTCTTTGGATTAATGCGAACCAGCAGGTCAGAAAGTTCAGCAGCTGACAACAACTTCCCTCGGTAAGCGTCAATCTGCTCCTGCAGTTAATCAATGAATTATTTCCACCTGTGGCCATGTCGTCTGTCAGCGTTTATTCCCTCGCTGATAAACGCGGCGACCAACCAGGGATCTCCTCGTGATTCGCTGTTATGTTTTATTTAAACACAAAGAAGAGTACCGCGCTAGCTCAGGCTAATTTAGCATGACCCTTGAAGAACAAGAGTCGGAATGTGAAACAATGTGCCGCATTTGACTGGGTCCGATTCGGAAAAAACTGCGCTGTTCTGAAACAAAGAAGGCAGAGCTGTATCTGCTGTCGGTATGCAGCAGTGATCACCTGATGAGCAGCTGCGCTCCAGGACACTAAATAAAATGACAAGGATTTTGATGCTTACAGATTGTTAAGAAAACTACATCAAAAAGATAAAATAAATAAACTGCAGCTACAACATGGACTGGAGAACGGGTTCTAACTGGGTGAGGCCAGAGAAAGGCGATTCTCAGAGAGTTTTTTATGAAGTTAAAGTGGAGCGCGGACACAGGGTTCATCCTGGACAGGTCTCCAGTGACTGGGCTAAACTATAACCATTTTATTAAACTTCAAAAAAGTTAAATCATGCCTTTTTATAAACTGTAATTATTAATTGGTGAACAATAACGGGCAAAGCAATCTGTGTCAAATTAAAATGTATTATGTCATGATAGTGTTGGTGATGTGTCCTGCATTTCCAAGGTTGTGTTTGCCTTGTATGATCATAAAATTGGTTTATATTGAATGTGACAGGGAGCACCTTGATATGTGCTTGAGGTTGGCTTTGTTGCCAATCAAACTAAGGTTTAAAATCCTTGCAGGGCAGCCTAAAGCTCACTTGTCTCATTAAGCCATAAAAAAGAAATAAAAAAAAGTTCAGTTGTTTTATAAAAGATGTGAAAGTCAGAAAATTGTCTATATACCAAGCTGTGAAAGATTGTGGTTCTCTATTTCAAAAAGCACTTTGGATTTTAAAATAGAAAAACGTTCTATTTGTATGTTATTTTTTGTGGATGCATAAACATTTTATTTCAGTGTTAAATACTGTTTGAAGTAACGGATTGTAATTACAAATGTGTCCGGACCTTTACTGGTTGTTGATTTTCTTTATTCGGACCCCGCTGATTTTTAATTCGTGACCCCTGCAATAGGGTAATGGGTGGGTAACAGTACAGAAGCTGCAGAGAGGTGTGTTACGGCTCTCTGCTCTACGGCTCTGCTTCCTGGTCTGGACCCTGGGTTGTCAGCATTTAGGAGAACTAATAAATCCGGCCAGATTCCTAGAAAGAAGAGCTGCACCATCCAAAGTGGGATGAATGCCGTCTCTCCTGATCAGACCAGGTTTTCCCCAGAAAGTTTGCCAGTTATCAATGGACACCACCTAGACAACCAGCGGTTGAATGATGACATGCGGCTAAACTTGTCATCACTGGTCAGATCAGGCAGGGGACCAGAGAAAATTACAGAGTCCGATATTGTTTTAGCAAACTCACACACCGAAGCAACACCAACTTTGGTGACCTCTGATCGGCGTGACCGGGTGTCATTACCGCCAGCGTGAATAACAATTTTGCGGTATTTACGCTTATCCTTAGCCAGCAGTTTTAGGTAGGATTCTATGTCGCCCGTTCTGGCCCCTGGCAGGCATTTAACTATGGTTCCTGGTTTCTTTAGTGCCACGTTTCTTATTACAGAGCTGCCAATAATTAAGGTCGGCTCCTCGGCGAGACTGTCGCTCAGAGGGGAAAATTTATTAGAAACGCAGATGGGTTGGTGGTGATCTGGGGGCTGAAATCTAGAGCTATGCTTACTACGAGCATAGGTAAGACGCTTTCAGACGACGTATTTCCGTTCATGCATTTGTTCTCTACCACCACCTATTGGTACATGAAACTATAGCAAACTGTATTCTGTGTGAAATATGGTAATACAGACAAATTAATTAAAATAACGTTTTTATTTTTATTAGATTCTAAATGTTAATGTTTTGAGATTATTCTTATCAGAAACATAGAAGAGTGTTAGTTGTAACCTAAGGTGGCTAAAGAAATAATATAATATTCTACAATAGCCACTTGTGTCTCAACTCTATGTGTATCATTCTTGACACACAATAATTTGATAAAACTGCAAAACACAATGCAATGACTCTCAGAGCAGTTAATCTCAAGACATGTGAATATAACAACTGGAAAATTATTAAATACTGATTTTTTTTAAAAACAGGAATTATGAATATGACATGAAAAACTCATGATAAATCATTTTTTATCAGAGACTGAAACAAAACAAATGTAAAAACTGCAAGGTGTTGGTTTATCTTAGTTTCCTTTAGGAATCAAGAGGATTAATTCCTGTAGGTCTTGAAAAAGCTATAAATAAATGACTATAAATGTTGTATTTTTTATTTGTTTTAGATTATTGATGCTTTGTTGTATTGCTATTTGTTCTGTTTTAAATTTGTTCAGTGTCCTTGAACGTTATGAAAGGCACTTTTGAAGTAAAATTAATTATTATTATTTTAAAAAATCTGCATTTTGTGGGCTTCTTGGTAGTACAGAGTTACAATAGTCCAGCCTTGAAGTAACAAATGCATGAAGTATTTTTCTAATTTATATTATATTTGTAATTTTGGAGATATTCGAGAGGTGAAACAAGGAAACCATGGAAACCTGTTTAATATGGGATTTAAATGTCATGTCCTGGTCAAACAATACCCCAGCGTTCTTTGCGTTTGTTACCAGAGGTCATTTCAATGCCATCCAGTAGAGCTGGACCTTAATAGTTTCTATGTAACACTATCCATCCACATTCACACAGTATAATATAATGAATTTCACAGGAATTATGTGAACAACTATGTATGTTATATATAAGTAAATCATATGTTAACATATGTTTTCCATACATGTTTTCTATATATATTTTTCATACATTAATATAGTAATTGAACTGTGCAGAAGTTGGCCAGTTGGCAACTCAGAAAAGATATGTACATACAATGTCCACTGTCGAGCTCGACTGCATGTCAGCTACTGAACATGCATTGTTGTAAATGATTGAAAAAGGGAGGTGATTTGGGGTTTCTGAGCTGATAAAGAAACTTTCTACACACTTATTAATGTAACAAATGAAATTACATGTCAGTGAAGAAAATGCATTTGTTATAAAGTGAAGCATTGTCCAATACCTGTTATCCACTTTATGTATTTTGGTGAAGATTACAAAAGAACAGTTGTTTAGTGGTACAAGCATCAATGAACTCGGGTTAGGTAAAAAGACAACCGACCATTGACATGTATTCTAAAAGATAATAATGTGAAATTCATGTAATGTGTTGATGATAAATGGTGTGCAGAACGTGAAGTGCTAAACATTTTCAATCTGGCTTGCCAAAGCTAGGAATCAATGTTTTTTTTGAAATACTTAAAATACTTGTAAAATATTTGGCAAAAATGTTTAAGTTGGCAATAATTTAACATTCAAATGTTGCCTGATTTATGTATACTCATGCATTTACGTGAAATTCTATCATCAGGTTGTAGTTT
This sequence comes from Fundulus diaphanus, assembly GCA_037039145.1. NCBI lineage: Eukaryota > Metazoa > Chordata > Actinopteri > Cyprinodontiformes > Fundulidae > Fundulus > Fundulus diaphanus. The sequence continues at coordinate 24,520,934 of CM073121.1, read as the reverse complement.
ATGTATGTAAGACACTTCACCCGATGTATGCTAGCCTTGCTTCTGTCAGTCTGCCCCAGGGCAGCTGTGGCTACTAACATAGCTCACCACTGTCAGGGAGTGAATAGGTAAATGACTGACTATAGACCAGTTCACGCGTGACGTCAGCGCTACATCCGGGTCACGGTGGTTGGCAAAAACAGGACTGTTCTCGTCTACTACATGACAAAACGGGTGATTTAGAGCGTATTTTTAGTTAGTTTACTTTTGGAATCTAAGCAATGTCTGCCACTTGTTGTGCTCCCGGTTGCACACAGAGGCATTCCAAATCGTTGGATGTACGTTTCTGTCGTTTCCCAAAGGACGAAGAAAGAAGAAAGAAATGGATAATTTCAATGAAAAGAGCGCAGGCAGACACTCCCAATGGACTGGGGGATCCATCATACTACGGCAGAATGTGCTGTCTACACTTCATCTCCGGTAAATACAACTTAATTCTGCACTAGTCATTGTTCTACTTGAATAGCGGCGGAGGGGAGGTGGCGATCGCTAGACGGAGCCGGGAGAAGCGGAGTCGATGCGCTGCAGCAGCAGCAGCTGCATTACGCCCCCGTTCACGGGCGCTAGTACTTCTGTGTTTACGCTGCAATGTCGCCGACACCCCCACCCATTTTAACAAGACAAAACACCAAAATAATCCGTAGTGAACTATGTTTTTTTTAACCTACCGGGCGGGTCTTCCTGTCCGACTCCGCGTTCGTATGTTACACAAACATGTCTGAACATCCATCCATCCGTCCATGTTCTGAGCCGCTTAATCCCTCATGGCGTCGCGGGCGTTGCTGGAGCCTATGTCCAGATATAATATAATTGTAGCCGTCCAGTGGTTTCATGCTTTCATGCTCTCTCGTGTGTACTGGCCTGCGTGTTTATAAGGTAGCTGTATATGTCGCGGTACTGAACGCTTGGCAGCATTTCACAGACTCGCTCCGTCCCTTCAGGCTTTTGCTGTGTGGATCTGGCAATCTGATACCATCAACCATCAACTTAGTCTTAAAACGATCTTGTGATACGTTATCTAAAGAAGAAAAATACGTGGAGAACTCGTCAGTTTCTCTGTTTGCGTCTGCCATTGTGTTCGTATTTTGCCAACCAGTCCGGCGCGCATGTGCGAAAAACCCGAATCAAAACAATAACAATGAACTGGTCTATAGTGTAAAGCACTTTAGGGTGGTCAGCCTAGCTAAAGCGCTAAACAAGTACAAAGCCATTTATATATTTCTTTTTCCAAATTTCTCGTTTGGAGCACATATGTCACAGTTGTAGCCTAGAACCTCCCTGGATACTTTAGGTGTTTAAATGCATTCCCAACAATAGCTAGATGACAATAGATAAATCACAAAAAAAAAAAAGCTCTGTGGACCTCAACAGAACTTTTGATATGGGGCCACTCTAATATGATTGAAAACTACTAGCTATACTGATTATACCATATACATACTCTGCACAACACCACTGCTTACTTACTGTTTTAACCAGTCAGGGTGAGTTTAGGTGACCGGCAAGCTGGGAGACATGCTGCATAACAAATAATTGCACATCACTCCGAAGCTTATACAGAAAGCAAAGCATATTCCTTTAACTACCAGACGTATGAATGCAGCAACATCCCTTCATGCTCCGATTCCAGTTCACCGCAAAGAAAGAAAGAAAGAAAGAAAAATTTCTGATACAATGTCTGATGTTTTTTTTCCCAATAATGCAACAGCTTGTGTATATTTATTTTGTATGTGGCTTAGTGAAATTACTGAAGGTTAACATTGGTGGGTCATCGCTGATGAACTCAAATGATGAACCATTAAACTGAACAAACATGGGTCTAGGTAAAGGGTAGAGCTTGGGAACAGAGAGATTTTACTAGTGGGTTGCAGCCACTACTTTAACAGCCACATGTGTCCTTCATGTTGATGAAAGACCTCTGGCTGAGCAGATATCCTCAAGCCTTAAAACCGTCACCAGGTATTGCAGGGTGGTGATCTTAGACAAGGAAATAAAGACACGCTTTCATGGCAAAATCCTGACTTCCTGATATTGTTTATATTCTAGTTTATATGTTCCATATCTGAGCAAAACATAATCTTCGAGGCTACATTGACTGTTTTAAATACTCTGTGAGCATGAAGGGCCCAGCAGTTGGCTGAAAGCCCACGTCTCCCTGACTGTCCAATTAGCGGCCCTCCTCTGCACGACAGCGAACAATCCAGCAATCAGCTCTAAATCCAGCTCCTCTTTTTAATCAGCACCCCAGCAGAAAAACAAAAGTTCTCCCACACAGAAGACAAAACTGAAAAACACATTTTCTATATTTAACTAAATTGATATAATTGAGACAATGACAATAAACTATATATATATATATATATATATATATATATATATATATATATATATATATATATATATATATATATATATATATATATATATTAATGTATAGCCGCTCTTGTTTGGGAGTATAAGCATAACATAATGTGCAGAAAATAATACAATAAGGTGTCTTCAAGTGATAGTGGTGATTGATTTAATAAAAATAGTTTTTGATCCTGTTGGATTTAGTTTCTAGAAAGGAGTGGAGAAAAAAGTCTGTGTGTGGTGTGAGTGGAGTCTGTTGCCAATGCACAGGCTTTCTCTGATAGCCTGGTAGGCATGTGTGTGTTTGTGTGCATTACCTCCTCTGACTGCAGGGTGTGACAGACAGGTGTGTCCAAGCAGCTAGAGATTGTTTGGACCAATTAGGAGGAGCATAAGGAGGAGTGGATTCCCAAAGGCAGACGACAGATCATTCTGTCTCCCAGAGAGGTGATCAGGGCAGAGTATTGTTTCATGTTACTTTGCTTACCTCCTGCATTCTCCTTCCAGGAAGCAGCTATCCTCCAGTCCATAGTCGTCCCTCTGGTTCACAGTCTTTTGCCTCCTTGCTTTCTTCGGTTCTCGGAAGAACTTAGCTGTGGATACCCTCTAAAGAATCTTCCTATCCCTCCACTTGTCACTCCTCCCTGGACTCTTTCTCATACCATCCTTCACTTACCTGACAGATAATGAACCAAGCGGCATAGAAAAACTGTTATACTGTGTCTACAGCATTAGGGATAACCACACCTTAAGGGAGATTTTCAAGCAAAATCCATTCAAGAATGTGGGGGAGCTTCACAAGGAGTGGACAAGCACATCAAGAGCCACTGCACATCGAGGAATCCTAAACATGGACTACAAATGTCACATTCATCGCGTCAAACCAGTCCTAAATCTGAGACAAAATGCAAGAAGCCTCAAACAGTTTAAATTGTTTAGGGCATTGGTTAATTGCTTCCAGGGCCCCCTTTTGGCCAAGCTTTAGTTATTGGACAGAAGATCTTCTGTTTGTTTCTACAACTCTGTAGGGATCACAGGTCCTGTAGCTGCATACAACAAGCCCAATTATGATCCTTCCACCACCATGCATGTTTGTATGGGGTATTTGTGTTGATATGCTGTGTTTGGTTTTCTCTCAATATTCAACAATGCATTATGACCAAAGATCTCCACCAAGGTTGCATCAATCCAAAAGGACCTTGTTCTAGAAGTCTTGCGCTTCACTCAGATGCAACTCTGACAAGCTAAGTCATGTTGCCATATTCTTTTTGCAGACAAAAGGCCAATTCTTAGAATTTGAAGGCAATCCTTAACCGGGCAACTATACCCCTTGAAGGCAGACACTTTTCGTTGTCCTCTAGTTTCTCCTCTCCCTCCCTCATATCTGCCCTGGTTCTGCTTTCTGTCAGTCTTTTTGGAGCCTCTCTTTGCATAACTTCCAAATTGTAAAATTCAGTTTTGTGTTCTCAAATTCTATCAATTATCAATATTTAATCAGTTTTAATCAATACATTTTCATATAGTTTGCGTCCTCCCACCAAACAGACTGTCTGTGAAGCAGGAAGGATACTGTTATTAATTATCATCCTATTATGAGTTCATCCTTTAATTAATTTGGTTTAACTTTGTCATCAGGCAGTGGCAGATAATGGCTGCATGTCAGATAGACCCATGAGGGATTAAAACATGTTTATTCTCAGCTAAACAACTTTATTCTTGAGAGATGTTTCTCTAAATAGTTTTAGACATCTGGAATTCTGAAGCCTTTCAACCCTAATCTGTTCTGACATGTTTATTTATATTCCGAGATGGAAAATTTTTCCAAAGGTCGTTAGATTGTCATATTTTGCTTCTAGAAGCAACTGAAACCAGTAAATGGAGTCAAAGTTAAAACATAAAAATCCTGCAGTGAATAGAGAAAACATGTAAAAGAACAACCTCAATTACAGCGTTTTTTATGATCATTACTTGATTGATAAAACAGGATTCCTGATGGAACAAAACACAAAGGTATTGGATTTCTACTTTCAACACAAAAGTATCCTGCTGATTGTTGAATATGTGTTTTGAAAGAACAAAGCAGTCAATCTTCACTCTTATTATCTGCACAAATTTCACTCTGCAAACAATTACATGCCGGGTGTTTTGATTAACATCCCATTCCAACTCTCCACTGTTTGTCCTTGATGTTGTGCAGGTAATAGTTTGGTAGAAACTTTAAATTTTGAATAATAAGCCCCAAGTGTATTGAGACAGATCTGAGGTGTTAGTAACACCTCAGATCTGTTGGGAGATTTCAAGGAGAAAGGCATGCATACACACAGAAACAGGGACATTTTTCCACTCAAAAACGAATGTATCAACGATAAATGGACATTGCAAATGTGTGAAGCCCCACATCCACTTCAAGGTCGGCATACTCATACTTCACAGTTATTGTCCATTTGTCGACATTTAGATAATTCTGGGAAACTGTATTGAAGAACTATTGTGCCAGAGACACATACTGAACAGTCGACACATCTTCATGAGCATCCAATTACATGAATGTGAAAGTATGCACAAAGAGTTGCAGAAAATACTGCTGACAACTGCTTTAGCTTTAAAAGATACCATTTAAAATGTTACAGTGTGGCAACAGCAAATTCTTAGAGACTGAGAGGACTGAAGAGCAACTCATCTAGCAGCTCAGGTTCTGGGGGGGTTTGGTTGATGTTGGGTTCATCTTTGTGATGAAGTGTTTGAAGAAGTGTCCGGTCTTGGAGCGCAACACAGCAGGGAGCTGCACGCTGCCCGTACCCATGCAGACTTCGCTAGGGTTCCTAGCAACAGGAGCATTTCAGTGGGACTTGGTGCACTAATAAGGACTGTGTGATGCTGACCCAGGCCAGCTGGCCATTATTTATCAAATCAAATGATCAATCCATCAAATTCCCGCACAATGCAGTTGAACAAGCAGTTGTTAAAGCTCAATTGGATGGCAAATACATCACTATGAAAACACAATCACAGGAGGATTTTGTGTACAATAACAGGAACCCCTTTCATTCAAATGATACACAATTACACACTCGGGCCACTTTATCAGTAGCACCTGCTCAGTTACTAATAAACACAAATAGAGAATAATCCTATCAGATTGCAGCAACACAGCGCTTTTAGGCATCTAAACGTAGTGAAGGTGAACAGTTCAAGTTCAGACCAAGTCTTAGAATGATAAAGAAATGGGATTTTTTTTTTTAAAGCCAAAGGCATGGTTGTAGATACCAGAGGTGCTGGTTCAAAAATGGCTGATCTACTGTAATGTTTTGATATTGATTATGTGTTAAAATGCTTATAAATATAAAATATTGTTTATTAATACAAGTGTGTTCATTGGGAATAACCAGAAGAGTTAAGGGTGAAAAAAGCCCACCTTGAAAGACTAGCAGAATAAATGGATCTAGGTCCTTATCCGAATAGCACAAAAAGCCCCAGTACCTACAACAGTAAGTCTGTGGTTACATCTCTGACTCAGCATCTGGGTAAATTTCAATATAATTGATCAGGCTAAGTTGAAGTGTAAAGTCCTCTAACCCATGGTTAAGCTAACCCAATCTCCTCTCTTGCTTTTATAGTCAGAAAGGTGGGATTCCTCTACTTGAGGGCAGCTTTGTACAGATGATTCAAAGAACAGTAGATAACTTGAGCAACAACAACAACAAAAAATCCCTGGGAATTTAATTTAATACCCAAATTAGAAGCCAGAAGTGAACAAATTAAATTGTCAAAATAAATTTGTCATAATTTGTGAACGAACCCGAACACAAACACAAACAGAGATATGTTTTAAGGTTTTCATTGAAGAGATGGTTTGGAGGAATGAGACCAACAGTCTGAATTGGACTGGAGCATGATGATGGTGATGGCTGGAGCAGGTGGACCGGAGAGCACTGGAGGACTGCGGGTGCTGCGCTGTGGAGCCAGGAAGCTTACAGCGCAGGTAGGTTAGTGCTGGGGTTGAGGTGGAACTGGCAGCACGGCAGAGAGAGAATTCTTGGAGGGCAGGGGTTGCAGCAGAACCAGAGGTGCAGCAGAGAGAGTTCTTGAGACACGGGGGCTGCAGTAAATCCAGCAGCAAAGCAGAGAGCGTTCTTTATCCCTCATGGGGTCGTTCTCGCGACCCCATGAGGGATAAAGCGAGTAATAAAATGGATGGATGGATTAACACAGGCGCGATAGTTGGAAGAAGGACACAAACCTGTCTGATCAGACCAAACAAAACGCCACACGGAGCACCGGCCATGATTGCGAACAGCATCATAACCAGTGTGCACGTCAGAGGCCTGGAGAAGGAAAGCCGCCAAAAATAGAGACATAAACTGGTGAGAGCATTCCTTTTTGGTTTCTATTATGGTATTCCGAGATTTATAAATTATCTGGGCCCCAACGTTGTTTTTCTTGTTGGATTATATTTTCAAGCGCTTAGAGCGCACTGAGTTGCACTCAACTGTGGACCTTTGCCAAAGTTGTTTTTTCTATTTATGAAATGATATTTACGTTGAGCTGATTGGATTAATCCAAAGGAAACTCTTTAAGTTATTATTGGACTTGTTTGATTGTGTTCTTTGCCCTTGGGGGGTGGGGGTAAGCGAGCGAGAGTGTGCAGCTGAACAGCTCATTCTGTTTGTTTTGATTTGAGTTAAATAAAGCCCTTAGTGTGTGATTCAGTTGGCTGAAGTTTCACTTGTTTTGCTTTCAGGAGTGTACCTTTCTTTCAGAAAACCTAAGAAAGATCCTCCTTGTGTGTTTTTGTAATGTTCCCCATTAAAATGCCAGATGCTACCCTACCAAGATTTTCATGCACAACCATATCCTGTGATTAGTGAAAATTTCTGAAAAGAACATTTGTGTGGATCAAGAATGTGTTGTTGGTGTCAAAGAAAAAATGGCCATCTGGTTCAAAATTTTAGAAAGGCACTTGTAGCTTACCTAACGACTTGTTTCAACCAAGGTATATGACCTCTGGCCTTATAAGTAGATGGGCTACACCTGCAGAATGCAGCACATTAGGTAAGAAGGGGAGAATGAAACAACAGTTTGAAAACTAAGATTTGCAAACGGACTCCATTTTACAGTTTGTTTATTTGTTGTTAAGTCTTTTAATGGTCTGGCCCCTTCTTATTAGTCTGAGCTGCTTCACCTTTATATGTTTTTTATGCGCTCTTGGGCCAGCCGACCAGATGCTTATGATCATTTCATAAGGAGGAGAAGAGCCTTTGTTGTTTTGGCTCCTAAAATGTGGAATGAGCTGCTACTGGAGGTCAGGCAGGCTCCATCGCTTGATGTTTTTAAAACTCTTTAAAAGCACTCTTTATCTCTATGGCTTTTAACCCAGAGTGAGTTGGTATCTCTGTCTCAATCTTTTTTTTTAGTTTTCGTATGTGTCTGTATTGTTGTGCCATTATGCACTGTTTTTTTTTTTTTTTTTTTTTTCATTATGCACTGTTTTAAGTTATTTAATGTTTACTAAATAACTCTCGATCTGTCAGGTATTGTCCGGTGAATATCAGCCCAAACAGCTAATATTAGGACAATAGTTGAATGGATGATTCAAGCACTGGCATTCTTCTAAAAGCAAACCCTACACGCCTCTTCTCTGTTATATTTAGTTTTTGTGTGTAATTTACTTCTGCCCTCCACAGTTTCCCAGCCACTCTCCTCCCCTGCCCTGCATGATGCCATTGATTATTTCCCAGCATATTTAAGTTCCTGATTCATGTTCAGTTGTTGGATTCTCTGTTTGTCACCCCATCGCTGACATAGCGTCCTAAAGTTTTAAATTTATTAAAGATACTTCTTTTCATGATAGTTCTGCTGCTCCTGCTGCACTTTAGGTCCGACTCCACTGCTAAACATGACACTATTTTATATATATATATATATATATATATATTAGGGCTGTCAATCAATTAAAAAAATTAATCTAATTAATTACATACTCTGTAATTAATTAATCTAAATTAATCGCATATAATTTTTGCTGTGAAAGTATTTTAAATATTTAAATTCAAATGATTCAATGAATAATCAGCATTAGATAAATTAAAGTTCAAAAATTCTTATTCACATTTCATGCCTTCAGACGTTTTAACATGTGTCGTTGTGGCATATGTGGCACACAGTAACGTAGGGGACACAATGAAAATAAATGAACACTCCCCTCAATATCAACACTTTACAACAGTAAAGTGACGTCCGCGTTACTTCCGGGTTACGCCGGTAGGCAAAAACAGGACTGTTCTCGCCAAACACCGTGACAAAACGGGTGAATTAGAGCGTGCTTTTAGTTTATGCCACACAGAGGCATTCCAAATCGTTGGATGTACGTTTCTTTCGTTTACCGAAGGACGAAGAAAGAAATGGATATTTTCAGTGAAAAAGGACCCAGGCAAAAAAATCCCAATGGACTGGGAGCCATCATACCCCGAAAGAATTTGCAGTCTACACTTCATCTCCGGTAAATACAACTTAATTTTGCACTGGTCATTGTTCTGCTTAAATAATTAAAGCCACAAGCGGCGTCAATCGGCCCTGCAGCCAAGCGCCTTCGCGCACCGCCGGCCGTCAGCCACTGCAGAAGCTGTCACGCATTTTCTCCGTCCGTCCACTGGCCGATACACACGAACGCGTTGAGCAGCGCAACCATCAACTTACTCTTAAAACGATCTTGTGATACGTTACCTAAAGAAGAAAAATACGTCGAGAACTTGTTGTTTGCTCTGTTGGCGTCTGCCGCTGTGCTCGCCTTCTGCCTTCCAGTCCGGCGCGCAGGCGCGAAAAAACCCGGATGAAAACAATAGCAGTGAACTACCCTATACGATTAATCTGCGTTAATTTTTTAATCCGTTAATTTTATTTAAATTAATTAATCGAAATTAACGCGTTATTTTGACAGCCCTAATATATATATATATATATATATATATATATATATATATATATATATATATATGTCATGGTTTTCAGATGACGAGCCCACATGCAGATACGAACGGGAGGCAATGCACAGTTTTAAGACTTTTATTAAAGGAAAACAGGCAGGTCTATGGACGGAACTACAGGTGACTCGGCTGGGTCAGAACGTCACGGCTGGAGAGTCTGTAAGAAAGAGCAAGTGAGTTCTTCTGAAATAAGAGCCAAGAAACTTGCTAGGAGTTGCGCTGCTTACCATTAGGCTGGGCGGACCTAACCGGGAAGAAGTAGCGTCATGAGAACTCTATGTGACTACTCAGATGGAGATAGGTGGCTAGTGGCTGAGGGCGGCAGATGTAGCTGGCGAGGAATCCGAGGCGACCTCATCGGCAGCGGTTGACAGATGGATTGACCAGAGTGAGCACAGAACCAACAGAACCCGGGAAAGGGGATCTCAGGCCTCGCTGGGTAACTTCCAGGAAGTATGAGGGGAGCGCCAGAGCAAAATCTGAGCAGACGGGTCTGCTGGTCTGTTTCTTCGGACGGGACGTCAAGACAGGTGAGTGCATCCAAGCACCAAAATCTGGAGCAACAGAGAGGTACAAAAAATTACTCAAAAAAGAAGAGTAACAAAAAAAACTCACAAGCTGGTTTCCGAGAGTTGGGACAGAGGCCACGTCGTACCACGACTGGTTAAGGCTCCAGCGTCTTCCATCTGCCAGTGCTCTGCTTAAGAAGCCAGAGGAAGCCGCCTGCAACGAGCTGCAGGTGTGGACCACGCCTCCTCAGCCAACTAGACACACCTGAGGAGTAGAGTTAGAGCAGCCAACACAGAGAACCCTGACAATATATATATATATATATATATATATATATATATATATATATATATATATATATATATACACTGTGTGTTGTTTTTAAGTGCTTTAAAATAAAATGTATGTCAAGGTCAGAACAGGAAGACCCAGTATTCAAGGCAGTCAGACAGTTTTCTGTGAACATTTATTGAATACAGAAACGGAGCGGACGGCGCCGGTGTCTGCGGCAGGAACCTCTGCGGGTGGAGACACCAGGTTAGTGACCTCGTCTTTCTGGGAGTGATCAAACACAAACGTACAGGTCACTAGCCTGGTCTTAATGTCCAGTTCTGATCTGGTGATGGAAGGAGGTTCCATCTGGCGGGATGCCAACACGGCGCAGCGGTGTGTCAAGCTCAGGGAGTCCGAGGCTCTGAGGTATCAGTGGTCGGTGGGCAGCAGAAAGTCAGAACCGTACTGACGAGTGAGGGCAGGAAGAACCAGAGGGTAAAGCCAAAGCCGATGTCGGAGACGTAGTCGGTGATCGGAGCCAGGAGGTCAGTGAGTCGGTGAGGTTCCGAGGGACAATCCAGGACGAAGTCGGGTCACAGATCAAGGTTCGGTACACAGTGCGGCTTACAGGCTGGACGAGGGAAGGCAAGCTCGGTAGAAGGGAAACGGTTCCGGTTGGTACACGGTCAGGCAGAGATCAGGCAGGTAGTCAGGTCGGGGCAGGCGTCAGAAGACAGGACAGGCAAACAGATCAGGTGGGAACAGGTAGGCTCGGAGGTCGGGAGGCAGAACGAGTCAGGATCGTGAAGTCAGAATAAAGAACAACACAAGGGTCGAAATAATCTGGCACTGATGTCCGGTCTGAAAGCTGGTTATATACTAGCAGGTGCAGGTGGATCAGGTGAGTGGTAATGAGAACTGGGCAGAGCTAAGCAGGTGTGTGAAATGAATGATCAGACCAGGCATCAGTGCCGGGATCATGACAGTGTATAGTATGATTTACAACGTTTTGGGCTGGTAACAGTAATGTGTGGGAGACAGGTCCCTCATTTATACATCTGGATTTGCTTATGCATACACAATATTCTTTATCTAGTTGTATTCCATCCTGTAGTAGGAAATTCACTCAACTCTGTACTCTGTAAACCACAGATTTGTGGTTTACAGAGTAATAGACATAAATATGTACTTATAAATGCACCTGCAACTTAAAGTGCGATATACTCACTATACAATATTTCTATAAAACTTCTATAAATGTGTTACAGCTTCTGAGTTAATTGCATAATTCGACCTTTGTAGACCGCCAAAACTGAAGCTGCTTTTTTAAATGGCAATGCTAATTTCAGCAGCGAATAGATACCTTCAATAATGCCACTCTACCACGATCATTTTAGAAAGAGATAGTTATTTAAGTTGTTTTTTTACAAACTGCTCTAAATCAAACAGGACTGCACATAATGTAATTATTTTCCTTCAGAATAAAAATGACTTTTCCTTTCACCAAATTCAGTGTTACTGCACTCATTTGACCTCTGAATTACATGAACACTCATGTAATTTTTGTTCAGTGAAGGTTAAACAGGAAGCAAATTAAGGGTTTTAAAAGGACCTTTGTTGAGCTGTAGCACAGAAATCATGACTTTAAATAAGATCAGATTCAATGAAATTTGAGGTGAATTCAAAACATCTTTGGTTCAACACATCTGAGAGACAAAATTATGGCATAATTATTATTAGAAAATAAGTATGAAAGTATAACAGCGGTGTAAAAGTAGAGGCACAGTTTCAACCAGAACTGTTTAGCCATTTAAATTTTTTTATTTTTTTTTTATGAGGAAATGAGAATCAGTCCATCACAAAACTAATAACTGTGACTCCAATCAGCAAACACTTTAACAAGTTTCCCTCTGTTAGACATCACTTCACGGTGATTGGAATCACAGCCCAAGCCAGCAGTATGTCTAATTTTGAAGCTAATGGAGAGGAGGTGAGTACTCAGTCAGGGGAGTAAATTGATTCATGACACAGGACATAAAAAACACAGCATGGCAGACGAAAACCAGGACAACACAATGCTTTGAATGTAGGCTCTACATTTTTACTGCTTAAAGGTTCAACAAGCTAAATGTCATTATTTTAGATAGAAAGAACTAGAGCTTGCAGCTGGAGATGAGGTAGAGAGAGGCGTTTCTTGTCACACATCTGGTTTTGGTTTACAGTGCTTAACAGCCCACCTAGTGGTGAAATTTCACTTATTGCTCCTTTAATTTAATATTTGAAAGTAGAAATTAGAGTGTATCCCAGCTCACAGTGTAATGATTCTGTCTGATCCTGCTCTTTTCATGCTGTAACTCCTGTCTGCAGTGGCGCTGACGTCACCCTCTGCCTGCTCAGCTCAGCTCCTGCAGTCCCGTCTGAGCAGCTACACCTGCAGCGGCTCCAATTAATGAAGTCGCTGCACCTGTGGAACCCATGCCTTCTGCTCTCCGCCTACATGGACGCTTTTTTCCTCTGCTCCTCTTTTCCCTGGTGCTATTTTCCCTTTTTTAACTTTTTATCTCCAGGCCAAAATTCCAGAAAGGTTGGGCAAAACAATTTTAGATCAGTAACTCAGGGATACACCTATTTTAAAGACCAGCCGATGTCAGCTAATCAACAAAAAAACTGCTGTCATGGAAACGACAATTCACCAATTTAAAGTAAAGTTGGAGATAGGTGGATTTGGGAATGACACAACTTTCCCCATGATCCCAAACAGCAACAACCAGCTCAGCGACGCCAACAAACAGATCACAGATGGAAATGAGATTACACCCACCTGCTGCCCACCCTGGAACACTCAGAAGATCAAGGAAGAACCCCACAACTAGACAAAGACAACTGGCCGATGTTACAGAGAAATGTCCCTGCTGTCCTATGGAAAAGGAAATGAAGACGTGCAGTTTTCAAAAATGAACCTGCTAGAAACGTTGGAATTGCACTCCAACACAGATTTGCTCCACTTCAACCTTGCACCCAGGTAAATAATCCTTCCCGGGACTAAACGGTCTTATCCTAAACTGTCAGAGAAAAAGCGAGCCACAGATCTGTAAATGTTAACATTATGCAATGCAGCTGTAAAGGGGATTAAACACTGCTGTAACAAGAAGAACATAGAAGTGATGAGTTATGAGTGTAACTTGGTGTCTGACATCTAAGAGGACCTTCTAGAGATCATCGAAGCACAGCCGACTGTGGAAAGACTTATAATACACACTGAAGCCTTGGGTGTCGTTGCTAAAAGACAATCAGAAACATTGAAGGAGGATTACATTCGTCTGCTAAATATGGTTGAAGATCTTAATGTCAAAGTGTTTCTCAGCGGACCTCTCGTGCGCATTTGTTTTGGAGATGAGATTTTTTTCAAGACTACTGATGCTTAACAAATGTCTGGAAAAAGCATGCACTACAAGATGTGTGGAATTTATTAACAATTTTATTATTTTCTGGGAGAAAAGACATCTCTAAATCAAAGACGCCATCAATGAAGACCTGGTGCAAAACTCTTCCTTTCCAACATGTTTTTCTCTGAGAGCCATGCGTCATCACCTGTGTCCTTAAACAAGGTACAAGTGTAACAAGTGGAGGAGTGGCAATTTTGTTTTGTGGTTTGCTGAAGTGTAAAAAGGTGTTTCTGGGAAAATTTGACTCTTTTGAATATTTGGCTCTCCAGGTAAAGAGCCCGGTACAAACTATATTCTTGAATGTTTACATGCCTCCTAAGTCCAAATCTTACTTTTTAAATCATTTTAATTACCTCCTATATGTGATATGTGTCAATTACGACTGACTTAATTATTGTGGGAGATTTCAACATTCCTCTTGTTGGCTGAACTCCATCTTCTGAACTATTACACACAGTCCAATTTAATTGGTGTCAAATCTATTTTCTCTTTTTTCTGCTGTAATGGTCAAACTCATTTAATAGGATTTTTATTTTCCCCTGTTAACACTGATAAATTAGTCCTTCAACTTTTGCTGCATTCAGGCTTATGCTGTTGTTATTTTACCTACATAGCGATTTTCCTCACCAGCTGTCCCTCTGATGTACTCCTTCATCCTATTGATTCTCCTCATTCCAAAAGACAATCTCAAAGTCTTCATCTCTTCTACCTCCAGCCCTTCCTCGGCGCCACTGGATTTAAGCTATACAACATCTGGTTCCCTGTTATCACATAGACTAATTCCAAGAGTTTTAAAGATTGCAACATTTGCATTTAGGATATATAGCACCTTTTATTAATCCACCCCAGAATTTCCGCAATAAACGTGGAAAAAAGTTAGTCACTGTTCCTTATTTTAATTTGCAAAAGATGGGGACCCTAGTGTGAAGACATCTGCCGTTTTCCGATTAGGATAATTACTTTTCCTTGAACCCGAGGGACACAAAAACTGCAATGATATCCTGGGTGAGGAACCTATTTATTGTATGTTTTCAGTTCCTCTTAGTCTCTCTTGAGTAGAGAGTGTTTTGCCCAGCTAATAGTTGGTCCACAGGGGGAGAGATACTATTACAATTTAGCCCCTCGATATGTTTCAGTCCTACATGTGCTGTTCATTTACAATTGCTTACAACCCAGTCACCTGACTACTAAGTTTCTCCCAGCAAAAAAAGAACATGGTTGTCATTTCCCATTTTTCATTTTACATTTTCAAGCAATAGCTATGCATGATATATTTATAATCTTTTTTCAGGGAATGAAGACAATCTTTAATCTATTAGTTTTGCTAATAGACTAATAAGAGTTCAGTGTCACATGTTCTATTGTTGTGTGGGCTAGAGCTACAGAAGTTGCTGTGGCCATAGCAGGGCTGTGTTTGGTCTATGATCATTTTCCGGTATTTACAGAGGGAAATGCGGCATTTTAAGATAGAATTTTCTACATTTTAGTGATATGTCTGTGCAAATTCTCAGTTATACGGGTCATTGCAACAGCTAACAGGATTAAATCGGAGTCAACCGGACTTTCATTCAGTTCTTTCTGAAATCGTCGGATGTACGTTTCTGTCGTTTGCCGAAGGACGAAGAAAGACGAAAGAAATGGATATTTTCAATGAAAAGGAGGCAGGCAGACAATCTCAATCGACAGTGGGAGCCAACATACCACGACAGAATTTGCAGTCTACACTTCATCTCCGGTAAATACAACTTAATTTTGCACTGGTCATTGTTCTACTTAAATAATGATATAAATAAAAAAATAGGATATATACTTAAGTCAAGATGTAAACGTTTGTTTCGTAATAATATACGTACATGTACAATGTATGCAAACCCTCTGGCACGAGTCTGTGAAAAGGATTAATAAGACAAAAACACCAAAATAATCCTTAGAGAACAAAGTTTTTTTTAACCTACCGGTGGCGGGTCTTCCTCTCTGCTGAGGCGCTGTTTGTGTCCGACTCCGCTTTCGGATGTTACACAAACACGTCTGAACATCCATCCATCCATTTTCTGACCCGCTTAATCGCTCATGGGGTCGCGGGGGTTGCTGGTGCCTATGTCCCGATATAAAATAATTGTAGCCGTCCAGTGATTTCATGGCTTTCATGCCATGAAAGCCATGAAATCTGTATATGTCGCTGTATATATCGCCGTACGGAACACTTGGCCAGCATTTCACAGACTCGCTCCATCCCTTCAGGCTTTTATTTTATGAATCGAATCTGGCAATCTGATACCATCAACCATCAACTTACTCTTATAACAATCTTGTGATACGTTATCTAAAGAACAAAAATACTTCGAGAACTCGTCAGTTTCTTTGTTTGCGTCCGCCATTGTGTTCTCCTTTTGCCTACCAGTCCGGCGCGCATGCGCGAAAATCCCGGATCGAATCAATAATAATGAACTGGTCTATACTTGGTCACCGGAATCATGACGAGACTGCTGATACAATCTCTTTAGAAAGTGTTGGAGGACTGAGTTGTTAACACTGGGGAGTTGGAAGCACAATTCTACCCCTCTTTTTAATGATGGCTTTTCTCTTTTGACCAAGATGGCTTTTTTCAAGGCAAGACAAGGCAAATTTATTTGTATAGCACATTTCAGTATAGAGACAATGCAAAGTGGTTTACATGATTAAAATAAAGGAAAAAAATAGAATAAAAGCAAGTAGGAATAACATGTAGAAACAAAATAGAACATGGAAAAATAGAAACTAAAATCAAACATTAAAGTACTTCTTGATTCTGAGATCATATAAGTTGCTATATATTAGAAAGTTCACATATTATTATGACCCGAGGAAAAAAAATTCAATGACAAAGTGGATTTTTAAGGCTTTTTAGCGCAAGGCTCATAAAAAATGTTGCGTCGGGTGTCACGTGACCGATGACATAATTTGTTGACAAGCGTTGATCTGTTGACATTGCAAGTTACTTCCTGGTTGCAAACCCGCTTTCTCAAATACAAATAGACGGATTAAACATGGCTAAAAAGTGTGTGGCTTATGGTTGGTCAAATACCAACAAGGATAATGTCTCCTTACACACATTTCCGAACCCGAAAAGTCCCGGTGTTGTGCGAAATTCAGTTCCCCTGTGGAAATTTGTTCCCCTCTGTTTCGGGAGCACTGAAGCCAGAGAAGCGGGGTTTCACGGCGCTTCTGATCGGTTTCTCGGTAAAACAACCCATATAATCATGTCAAGGTTGTAACATTCAGTTTAATCGGCAGCTGTTGTTTAAAAAAATTGTAAAATAAAAATAAATAAATAAATGCGGTCTTTCAGGCAGCTGAAATATCCATTCTCTCCTCTCCTCCCCCCATAACTTTGGGAAATAAAGCAACTTTTTCCAAATTCTCAAAAATGTTTATGTGTGATAGCATGTAGTATACTAGAAATTTCCTTAATCCAGTAATCTGTCATATTTTACATTACAACGGGATTTACCAGAAAGTCTACACTCTCGTCTTTTCAGGAAGTCTTAACTTTTGTGCCCTGCTATAAGACAGTTTCCATCCTCTTATTTCAGCAATGGAAAATCATAAATATACACTACGTGTTGGAATACTTTGTTTGGTGACTTACTTTTATTTGTCAGGCTTAAGTGACAAAAGTTGGAAAAAGACCGATTATCTTGGTGTTTAAAATAACACAAAACACAAACTGAATTTCGCACAACACCGGGGGTGAGAAAATCCTCGCTGAATGGAATCGCCAACCAGCCAGTAGCCTCTAAACTTTCGTTTCAGACACAGCATTGCCTCACGAGTCCTGAGCGGAGTGTTTCTCCCACTCCAGCCTGAGCCCAGAGAAGCTCTGTGCGCTCAATCAGAGCCCACCGAGATCTCTGGATGTCTCCTCTCCTCCTCACTCATCGCGCAGTAAAGCCGCCTCTTCACCAGTTGTTCATGTGACTTTTTCCCCAAACCAAGCAGTTTATTGTCCTCCAAACATCCATCCATTCACCTATTTTTAACAACTTCTTATTTATGAGGGTCTCCATTGGTCATCTGGTACAGAAGGATGTCCACCCTGGACACGTCTCCAGCCTATCACAGGGTCACTAAGGACAAATAACCATGCACATACACACTAATATCTAAGGGCATTAGAGTCCAATTAATCCAACATGTGTAATTTTGACTGTGGGAAGCCTGAATACCCTGGCAGAACTTGCAATACGGACACAGAACCTTCTCTGCAGCCCATTTCCAGCATCATTAAAGGTTGTCCTTCACCTCTATTGGAAAGCAAAGCATGCTGGATCTTTGCTCATGGGGAAAATTCAGAAATATTCCCAAAGAGGGAAGATTTTTCCTGCTGACAGAAATTACTTTACTGTTGTTGAAAAGTCAACATCGGTTGTTTAAACCTTCAGAAAAAAGTTTATATTATATTATTCTCAGTTTATATGTGAAATTAACTTGAAGCTTAATGAGACAAACAAATAGATGCCAAGATTTTTATTCAATGTTCTACCTCTTCCCCCTCAGTATGCCTTGTATCTTCTTCTGATGTGGTACTGCTTTTGGTCAATGACTGGAGTGAAATATTGGATGAATTCATTACTACTTTGACATTTAACTATCACTGCCCTCAATTTTATTTGAAATAGATTTTGAGCTTTTTGATGAACAGTTTCCACCTGTCATGAAAAACTCCTAAATCTGACTATAGGCATGATATTGTTGTACACAGACTGTGTACTGCATGTTTACACACTTCAATAGTCATTTACCTCGGCTCAGATGTCAATTGTTTTGAGTATCTGTCAAAGTAGGGATAATCTAATCATGTGCTCTACGTCCATTCACCTTCTGTGTGATAAAACATCCATCCATTTTCCGAACCACTTCATCCATCATGGGGTTGCGGGGGGTGCTGGTGCCTATCTCCAGCGTTCACTGGGTGAGAGGCGGGGTACACCCTGGACAGGTTGCCAGTCTGTTGCAGGGCAACACAGAGACAAACAACCTTTCACGCTCACACCTAAAGACAATTTAGAGATGGCAATTAACCTAACAGTCATGTTTTTGGACTGTGGGAGGAAGCCAGAGTACCAGGAGAGAACCCACGCATGCACAGGGAGAACATGCAAACTCCATGCAGAAATATCCAGGGTTGGAGTTGAACCCAGAACCTTCTTGCTGCAAGGCAACAGCGCTACCCACTGCGTCACTGTGCAGCCCTTTGATAAGACAGACATGCAGTATAACACTTTCTTTGATCTGCAGAGTTTGCTATATGTCTGTATGCTCCGAAATCCGCAGCTGGCAATATAACTTCATAATGGTAGCTGATAAAACTGCTCGCTGCTCTGTGAAATGAAAGCCCTTCTAGTGATAAGACATGTAACATGGGCTATTGCTTCCGCAGTTTCCTGTTCAATTTGATGTTTGTGTATCTGTGGAAACACACCAGACACATTCTTCAAAACCCATTTCATCTTTCTCAGGTTTTGGCCAACCCTGCTGGACTAGATGTGACAGGGTGGGAGGTTTCATCAGAATCGCAGAAAGAAGACATGTCAGTCTGTATTTTATTTTCTTCTCCTCACACAAAACACTTTAGAAGACCTGTGTGTATTTACACTAGAGGAGAGAAAGCTTTTCCAGCTCTTACAGGTCATGTAACTTTGTCCATTTCCTCGCCTTCCGAGGCGCTACATTTATCTTTGTCGCAGTTGTGACTCTGCAGGACAGGTCAGGGTGAAACTAAGAAGTGCAAAAATGAAATGCTACTCATGAAGTGGAGTGGAGACTTAACCAGGCAGTAGGTCAAAGCAGATCCTTGTAATAACTAGACATACTGCTTAGAAAACCTACTAAACTGATCAGAGAGAAGGAAACAACACAAATGAGGATGTGATATAAAGCAATAAAAACTTTGAAGAATATGTATACGTGTGTGTGTCATTTTATTAGGAACACCAGTTCTACACCGAACACATAACACTGAACACATAACGGCAATTTAAGCATCTAGATCTAGAAATTTAGCAGGGGTACCGTTCAATGAGTTATGTCTATATATGTATTATTTGTAAAATTCACTATTGTGTCACATTCTGTCTTCGCTCTGGTTAAGCTTTCATCTATGAGGCAGATGGATTTTGGCCTGGTCATACAAATAAATGGAACCATTTTTAAATTAGTTTCTGAGCCTGGTCGTTAGAGAATGCTTATAACTAATCATTGTGTTCTCGTAACTGCAGCTCTGTAATGTCATTTTGACCTTGTTCAAAAATCAAGATTTGCTTTTTTATATCATATATTATACTTGTGAATCAAAACATGGCAAATTATGTTAGAGAGTCCATGACAACAAATTAAAATTTTCTATGGTTTTGGCAGGTATAATATGATCTGTTGAGCACTGATGAGGCCGTGTGAATGTTTAGAGTGGGTACCAAAGGACCTGCTAAGGGGCAGTCAGTTTTGTTTCCTTTGCTCAAAATCAATCAGATTAGAAAACAGTTTGTCTTTCTACGTAACTCATATTCTCCAATTAGAGCACACCATCAAGCAAACAGCCTTCTCCCCTTCTCCCCCCAGCTGATTCATCAGCCGGCTAATTTAAAGGCTGAGTGCTTCACTCAGGCAGAGGATGGCTACTGAAAAGGGGAGCCTTTATGTCCGAGGCCGCTCAAAATCGGATGGAAGTTTCCACTTAATCCCGGAGGATGAGAGAATCAGAGTGGCTGAAGTTCATTTATGAGGAGGCATCACACAATTATTATAACCACAAATTGAACTGCAGTGAAGTTAGTTTAAGGTTGGATATTGGACATTCGCTCTCGGTGGTGGGGCCTGCCTCCTGTTTGGGCCGATACAGGGAGGCTGATCTGGGGCTCCCGCTCTCTGTCTGCTTGCTCACCTCTGAAGCTTTGGAGCCAGGTGGGGAGGTAAATCTAAGAGCAGACCACAATAATCTCCCTGAACAAAGTCCAGTGAACATCACAGTGGCAGACATCCAACCAAGACTCTCAGGTAGGAAGAACCGGACAGCACCAGGCCCGGATATGATCCACGTGACAGAGGCCCAGAAAGGCATAGGTAAAAACACCAGAGGAGCCAAACACCAGCTGCCGGTTGACAAAACAGTCGCCCTAGACTGCAAAAGCAGACAAACAAACATGTTTGTGTTTCGATGAAGAACAATGACAGAGCTAAGATCATGTGGGACTTCCAAGTACAAACAGGCAAAATGGTAATGGCCAACCAACTGGACATTGTGATCATTGCTAAGCAGCAGAGGACAGCCGTTGTGATTGATGTGGCCATCCCGAGCGATGGAAACATCAGGAAAAAAGAGCACAATAAACTGGAGAATTACCAAGGGCTCAGGGAAGAACTAGAAAGAGCCTGGAAGGTGAAGACATCAGTAGTGCCCATGGTTATCGGAGGATATGCCCCATCTAAGACACTTGCGATCCAGCTGCTTTAGTATTCACTGACATGAGTAAACACAGAGAGCCCAATAGGATTTAAACCCAGAAACATGCCTATGCAAAAAAAAAAAACCATGCCTCTGCAACCACACTGCTTGCTCGTGCTTTAGAAATACTGTGAGCTTAAGATCATGTTCCTAGACTGGGGCATACGCATTTTTTTCATACAGACGCTCACTGAAAGAACTCTGGCTTTTTAGAGTGAGAGTAATATGGGAGATCATAAATAGCTTTGTGGGGGAAATCCTGTTTGCTTTTCTGTGGTCATCTCTTTACCAAAGGCTGGATATTGATTATTCGATCTCTGAGATGGAGAGGGGGTTTAAAAACACAGTTTTTTTGTTTGTTTTTTCTCTCCTAAAAAAAAAACCAACACTATTCGTTCAGATATTTTTGTTCACATTATATGTAGAAAGAAATGTTCAACTACTATAAAAGCTGTATACTATAGTATAATGCAGCTAATCTCCTCGTTGAAAACCTGTTGTATGTGTATAAGTTAACCCTGGTTTGGAGAGCATTTTCTTCATTTTAGCTCAGGTTACATGCCAGAGCCATCAGCAACAAGTAATAGGCGAGCAGTCATTCAGTGAAAAAACAACTATTATTTGTGTCGAGGCCAGGAGAGTGGAGAGAGAGGGATGGAAAAAAAAATACAGAAAAATATGATAGAGTGAAGAGAGATGTTTCAGTGGGCTTCAGTGGTCCTTTTTGGGGCCTGGAGAACAATGTCTTTATATCTACTCAGACAAACAGCATCTCTTCACAACGGATACATCCATTAGCAGATTCAAACGCACACGCGTGCACACACACACGTAGAGTTACTGTTCCAGGAAAAGTAGCATCAAGGATTCTCTGCTAATAACCTGCAGAGCTAAGTGAGGAAGGAAGCAAACCCCCAAAGGATGCTGCCTCATTTTATTGATACTCACACACACACACACACACACACACACACACACACACACACACACACACACACACACACACACACACACACACACACACACACACACACGTGAGAATCAGTCCCTGCTGCTGCTGAGATTTAATCAAAATCTTTTTCTGCTGAAGCAGTCCAGTCAAAGGTGTGCGAAGGGATTTTCATCAATGCCCCTCCGCAATCATTTGTTGATACACATTTAAACTCCCACGAATAAACCAAATCCCTTTTCTAAATGAACTGCAGCGATAACATCCTGGCAATAACCTGTTTACATTGATGGAAATTCAAGTCATACCTGTTTGTATTGAAACTGATAACAAAAAAATTTGTTTTTGACATGCACTGTATGTTTTTTTTTTTATTAATTTCTTTTTTTTTTACATAGGATACCACAGAAACTCTAGGCAAAATGTAAAGTGGTGATGAGTGTATGCTCCAGCTCCCCTGTGGATAAAGGCTGCCTCGGTCCTTTTCAGCTCAGTGTTTAACCCCAGCCTGACTTTTTTGTTGAGAGGGGGCAGAGAATATGGCGCCAGGCACTAAATTATTTTCACCTCTGAAAACGGCTCTGCACAGCCCTCTTTAAGTTGCTGTAAAGCTACATGATGGATTTATGAAGATCTGATTCAATCTGGAAGGCTCTGATTATTGAACAAAAGCCATTTTATGTGTTATATATATGTAGACTATAATTTGTTTTACTCTTATGTAGTCTAACATACAGGACTGTCTCAGAAAATTAGAATATCGTGAAAAAGTATACTTGTAGGCTATTCAACTAATCACTTGAATCGTCTAATTAACTCGAAACACCTGCAAGGGTTTCCTGAGCCTTGAAAAACACTCAGCTTGGTTCAGTAAACTAAATCACAAGTATGGGGGAGACTGCTGATCTGACTGCTGTCCAGAAGACCATCATTGACACCCTCCATCAGGAGGGTAAGACACAAAAAGAAATTTCTCAAAGAGCAGGCTGTTCACAGAGTGCAGTTTCAAAGCACATTCACAAAAAGTGTTGGAAGGGGGAAATGTGGCAGGAAACGCTGCACAACCAAGATCTGGCACCTGCCCACAGTGCCAAAACCAGCAGTAACTGGTGTACTGACCATGGCATTACTGTCCTTGATTGGCCTGCCAATTCCCCTGACCTGAACCCCATCGAGAATTTGTGGGGTATTGTGAAGAAGAAGCTGAAAGACACCAGACCCAACAATGCAAATGAGCTAAAGGCCGCTATTGAAGCATCCTGGGCATCCATAACACCTCAGCAATGCCACAGGCTGATTGCCTCCATGCCACGCCGCATTGATGCAGTAATCTGTGCAAAAGGATTCCCAACCAAGTACTGAGTGCATTAATGGACATTTTCAAATGTTTGATTTTGTTTTGCTGTTATAATTTTTTTTTTTTACTTGGTCTGAGGAAATATTCTAATATTTTGAGATAGGATTTTTGAGTTTTCTTCAGCTGTACGACATAATCAGCGATATTAAAACAATAAAAGGCTTGCGATATTTCAGTTGATTTGTAATGAATCCAGAATGTATGACATTTCATGTTTTTTAATTGCATTACAGAAAATAAAGAACTTTATCACAATATTCTAATTTTCTGAGACAGTCCTGTATGTCATGGTTTCATGGTTCCCTGCAGTGGCTTTTTTTAAGTATGGGTGGTTGCCCAGGGCGGCATCAGAAAGCAGCTGAAGGGAGTTTAAGCACCAGAACTTGTCAGTTGCACTGTGAGCAAGTTTTCTATCGCTTTCATGTCTGTGCAGACAATGTGAGTTGGAACTACTTGCTTGTGGCTGAGAATAGCGAGACTCTGTTACATGCTTCATTCAGGACTGCACTGCTTTGTATCCTTGCCCAGAATCTTGGTGACTTACTTAATTTAGATTAGTTGAGGGGTGGCAGGAGTTGGAGTTTGCTCAGTGCTCTATTTATGCAAGAACTGCCACTGGTCCACTGTCACACTTTGTGAAACATGTTATCGGTGCATAGTCACGTTATTTGACTTTCTTTTTTTCTGTATTTATACATCAGTAGCTCACTCTGGTTGCATACAAAGTTTTAATGAAAGATTATCACGTCCT
Organism: Fundulus diaphanus; assembly: GCA_037039145.1. Classification (NCBI taxonomy): domain Eukaryota; kingdom Metazoa; phylum Chordata; class Actinopteri; order Cyprinodontiformes; family Fundulidae; genus Fundulus; species Fundulus diaphanus. The sequence goes on along the minus strand of CM073121.1, from coordinate 24,496,794 downwards.
GCTGCCATATTAGTTATTTTGGTATTTTACGCTTTGTCTTTGCTCAGTTTGTAAGTAAATAAAGCATTTTATGTTTATTTTTAATAACAACGGAAGTACGTCACTGTGCATGTGCACCAGGGGATAAAACAAGGAAGCAGCTAATGGCTAATAGCATCTCCCAGTGAAAGATTCAAGAATGGTCCAAGACCCAGTGAAGAAAACGCAAAAAAGATATATGATTCAAAGAGGGGAAAGACTGGAATGTTGCTGAAAATACAGTACGAACGTTGGTGTTCACTGTAGCAGACGCTAAACCTGCCGATCGCTCAGATGTGACCAGTGACCACAGAGTTGACGGACCTGAGTAAATTTTCTGATATGAGGCTCTTAAAGTTGCTGTACATCTGTGTATTTAATTAATAACGGTTGGTCTTCAATCACGGCAAGCTGGCGCTTTACTGTGAGGCATTGTAGAGGGTCAGGCTCAGTCCGGCATTACTTACAAGTGATTTATAAATTAAGCAAACCGGTTTTATGATAGTTCTGCAATTCTGTTTGTAGATGGTTCCACTTCTGTTTATATCTGAGGCTTGGTGTATATAGCTTTATTTTATCATGATCAAACGGTTTTTGGTCTCTTTTCTAATAAGCATTTAATGTGGCTATATACCTTTAACACATAAAAATCAACTTACACCACCCTCCTAAATTATTGGCACTGTTAAGTACGTACAAAAACCTTTAAGTAAATAAATATATTTACTGGTTTTCTTATATAGGAACATTTTTGACCAATCTGTATAATCTGACCCAATCTGTATAATATGATTGAACTTAACTTTGTAAAGTGCCTTGAGATGACATGTTTCATGAATTGGCGCTATATAAATAAAATTGAATTGAATTGAATTGAATATATCTTCTATTGGTGTAGCAAAATCTCCCACTGTAAAATGGCTCCAGTTCTCTGACTGTGAGCATTACAGATTATGTTCCTTCCATACAATCTGTGTGTTTTTGCAACATAAACTTGTTTCTTCATCCAGGTTGTTTGAAACAGTTTCAGTTGCTTTAAACTATTTAATTATTATTATTATTATATAGCTGTTTTCTTGTACTCATTTCCTGACTTCAAGAGATCAGAAATAACCCTACTTTAATGACATTGCCACTTTGAAAAGTGGCAGGAGAAATCAGCCTCTGTCTCATATTTCCTGTAGGGAGAACTATTTCCATGTATTGCTCAGGTGTGATTTGACTTTCTTTTTTTTTTTTTATTTTATTTACAAAGACAGTCAAATGTTTGATGTCCAGAACCTTCAAATTGTGAAGGTTCTGGACATTTCTTTCTATGCAGTCTGATCTTCAGTTCCTTGTATAGATTTTGAATTGAATCAGGTAATTGGCTGGGCTGTTCTCATGGTTTTACTTTATTTATCTTAAGTCAATCAAGAGTTTCCTTGGCTGTATGCTTGGGATTATTGTATTACTAGGCAGTAATTGAACTAGGAAATTGAAATTTTTGCCTCACAATCTTTGCATTGAAAAAGCTCTTCTGATGAAGAGCGAAATGTTTTCAACTGGTTTGTCTTTCTAAACTTTTTTTTTTTTATTTGGGTGAGAATGTCCCGTTACGTTTCTCCATTCACCATTTCTTCATTGCTATGAAATCTACCAGTACCATGTTCTGTAAAACACCATGATATTCCTGCCTGCAACCTTCGTGTTTGGGACCATTCCTCCTCCAAATATGGTGTGTACAATGTCATTCAAAGAGTTCAGCTTTGCCCCTACCTGACCTGATTATAATATTAAAGTATTTCACTGGCTTGTCCAAATATTCTGCAGCAAACTTTTAAATGGAAAGCCTGGAGCTACATTCTTTGAATTTCTCTCAAAAGGTTTTGTCTACAAGTTACATACCAGGTTACTTCAAAGTTATGCTCACAATAAGTGGAATTTTCTGTCAGGCTAGTTAAGCTCATGCTAAAGTTAATTTGACTTCTTATTGTGGCTGAGACCAAGAACTTTTAGATAAGAAATGTCGTGAAGCTATACTGTATAACGTTAAAATGGTGAAAGTTCACCTCCATGGAAACTAATTTAAACTCCTAACAGTATTTTTTTTCCCCTGCTCTCTACTTCAGTCAGTTTGAACTACTCGTTAGTAAAATAGGTTCTACTTTTAGCTGTAACTGTGGTCCTGGTGGTATTTCTTACCAAAAATCCTTGATTCATTATATTTTATATTTTATGCTTTTAATTATTTTATATTGCACACTTACATTTATAATGGTTCTCTTTTGTCTTCTTTTTTACCCAGAGCCTTGCAATTAAATTTCCTTCAGATGTACATTGTGCAGTTGAAAGACATTAAAGGCTAAGTCTAAGTGTCTAAGTTTTAACTTACAGCTAGAAAAATCTGTTCCTTTTCATTATTGAATTTTATAGAAAACCCCTTAGTGTTTATATTGATAATCTGTTTCACCTTACAAAGAATGGCTTTTTAGTAGCAGAAAATAGTTTGGTTTTAATCTTATATTAAAGCACTAATACATCCATAACGAAAATGAGACAGGTTCTCGGCTTATTTCAGATCTAGCAGCAGTAAGCAGCTTCTGCAGTTATTCTGATCAGCATTGCTACTCTGATATCCACAGACATGTATCAGCACTTCCCTCCAAACAGTTTTGTCACCAGAATAGCCTATTTCATATTTGTGAACCATACAGTGATTGTTCAAGACTCACTTTTCTCCACATATAAGACCATGATTTATCTTTGAGGCTTTAACTACATTATAATAATGTGCCTGTCAAAATGTTATTCTAAGGACCACCACTCACTCTAATAGTCCTACAACCATATTATATAACCATATTGTGTCATCCTAAATAGAATAAGTAAGTTATTTTTTGCTCAGGCACAGTAGAAAAATAATTAGTCATTGCTAGTGAGAATGGTTAATGATTTATCACAATATGTGGAAATTTCGTACTGACAGAGGACCCATAAAAAGAAAAAGAAATGCTGTAAAAGAAATAATTGTCTTACCTGATGAACTTTATGCTCACAAATAAGAGTTTGGCATGTTGGCACAGCTGTTTACACCCTGCTCAAGCTATCTGAATCCATCAATTCAAGCTGTTTTATTACTCTTGAGCAACACTTACTTCCATTTGGATGAAGAGAGATCTGTTCTCCTTACCTGTTTACTTACGTAAAGCTTACCTGTATTTCCTACATAGATGATCTTTGTAGCAAAAGTGCTCACTCAATCCTCTTTCTGTCTTGCAAATTTTTTTTTTTGTTAAGTCCAATAGTTACGGATTTTATGAGTTCAGAAATATGAAATTTGCTCTCACTCACCTTTAAAGTTGGGTGACGATGCTCAATATGCTGCTTCAACACTGTGTTTATTGAATGTTTTCCTGGTGTTATGGAGTAATTGTGGGATAACATGTTTTTGTGTTAACTGGCATGACTTCCAGTACCAATTGTTGTCAATGCCAGCTAGTTACAACATATGCTGCTCAATGGGAGGAGACCGCTTAGCTACCCTTGTCAAAGTGATGTTGTTCTTGTAGCAATAAAATCTATGTTGACTGATAGATCAATTTGTGAGATTGCGTGTACACTCATACGCAAGCATAGGTGTAACTTTCTGAAGGATTGGTGTGGACATGTTCCCACTAATTTTGGCCTGACAGGGACGGTCCCCACCAATATTTTGCATACCTTTTTTTCCTTTCCACATATCTATATTTGCTGACAGTAAGTCGTGCAGTAGCAGTTGTGCACTGTGTTCAAAGCGTTTTTTTAGCAAGTGCATGAGTACTTTTTTCCTCCCTTTTTAAATCGTAGATTGCAAGTACCAGCTGCTCCTGACTACTTGGTGTAATGTAATCAGATTTATCATTTTTAGATCTCATAAGATTGGCGGTGGCTGTCCACTGCGTACGTAGCTATGTAACCGGAGGAGTCACAATGCAGTAGTTGTCAAATTTCACCAGTAACAGTGTTTGTTGGTAGCTTTCTTAAAGGTTTTGAAGCTATTTTTATTTTCATTTTCAAAGTTAGGAGACACAGGGTTGGTAAAAGGATGCTAAAGAAAAAGTCTCTAGACATCCAGAACCTTTTCACCAAGTAGTAACATTGTGTAAGTCTATTAGGAAAGTTAGAATGTCTGCTCTAGGTTTGACAAAACATGACATAGCAGCACTTAATATAGGCTAATGTTCTTCTTACAATGCAAAAGCCATTCAACTTGGCTTTCTTGAATCCAAGTTGTGGGTCTGAGCAGCTTACTGGACGGCAAGGAGAAGAAATGAGCCAGTGACAGTTAGCAGCTTGAGGGTTATCCAGGAAACGGTGCAGAGTCATACACAGAAGAGCAGAGGCAGCTGGAGGTACCAGAGGGGGAATCCAAGGGTCTTTGTACAGAAACAGTCAAAGAACAAGGGTAACAAGGGTCTAGGCAGAGAGGCTTGGTCAGATTCAAAGCACAGCTAATAGAGTAAAAAAAACAGTAATTGAATGATTTAAAATGTGACTTTCAATTCTTAGACCTAGGCCGTCAAAGATATTGTGGGACAAAATCTAAATCTCAGGTGATGGGAGAAGTGAATTATGTTGTCTACAGATGTTGATTTTGCTGCTGGTAGAGATGGGTGAAGGGTTGTCACTGATACAGCTGCGTACTAAGGAGAGAGTGTGTGCATTGAAATTATGTAAAAAAAAAATATTGTTTGAATTGGGTCACACTGGCTGACAGCAAAAGGAAGATATGCTGTATGTAAAGGAGGGGCTGTTTTCCTGGTTGAAATTGTGTGTATACTAATTATGACACAAAAAAGTAACAATATGTAAGCCATATTTAAGACATGTCATAACTTGTCTGGCATTTGTATTTCAGCAGGGCACAGGATTGCTGCTATAGTCCTTGTGCCTTGGCTCACTCCTGTTTATGTTCCCTCCCAAGTTATCCACTCCTATCTGACTCCTGATCTGGACCATCCTTGGTACGATCCTCCAAGGAAGAACTTAAGCCTTGGTTCTTGTCCCGAACCTTCTGGGTACCCCTGTTGGCCTCTGTTCCAGAAATACTGAAGTCGCGCTTGGCATACCACCAGACCTCCGTTTACCGTCTTCCGTGGAGCATGTTGGAGGGTTGTCCACCCTCCAACATGCTCCACCATCGACAAGCCACCAGAGGCCATCTGTCAGTGTGTCAACCACAGCTCTCTGTGTGCCATTTTTACCAGCCCCTTGGACTCCATTACTCATCCTGTCCCTAAGTCAGCCTCTTCCTGAACCTCTTCATCTTCCTGCTTGCTGTTGGTGCTCACTCTTGCCCACTCTCTCCTCCACTGTCCGTGACCAGAGCCCTCCCAGTCATCCCTTAAAAGTCCCCTTCCGTCATCACAAAGCCACTGTTTTCAATAAAATCCTGACATTGCTTCTCTGCCTCTGTGTTTTTTGCCTTCTGTCAGGATTCTGTAGGCGGCGCTGTCTGCGCTACCTGTTCTCTTCTCTTTTTCCCTCACAGGTGACTGTAGTTGACAGGAGGGCGTGGTGCACACCTGCAGCTCGTTTCGGCAGCTCCGGCTTGGAGCTTTAAAGCAGGTTGCAGTCAGCTGAAGGACGCCGGAGTATTAAACTGTTGTGGTACGCTTTTATGGAGTATTAAACCGTTGTGGTACGCTTAGTGGCCACTGTCTCTCAACAGTTTCTCGTCCCAGCGCTTCTTATGTTCCTGGTTCCCTGTGCTAACTCTTGTCTCCTGTTTTTTCGTAGTTCGCTTTGTGCCTTGAATTATTCCCCTCGAGCCCCCCTGGTATTACCAAGCCGGACAAGAGTTTCCCTTCCCTGGATTCACCCTGGTTCCTTTGGCTGCTCTCTGTTCCCTGCTACCTGCTGTGGTGCTGCTCGGGCTCCCCGCCTCTGTTCCACCTGCCAGCTCACCTGTCACTCAGTCACGTAGTTCCTCCAAGAGTAAGAGTTCTACTGAATCTGTTCTTCCACTCCACTCCCCCCGGATAGGTTACCCATACCTGGCGGTAAGCAGAGCTCCACACAGCTTATTTCCCGCACTCACCCTTATTAATCTGTTCCTTTCTTCTCCGGCAGTGTTTCGATCCCGCAGTGTTTCGATCACTGTCAGCTGCTCTCTCAGAAAGCACAATATTCTTGTACCTTTGAGCCTTAAATAAACATCTTTAACTGCTCGTTGTCTCCCGACTGTGTTCTGCATGTGGGCCAAACACCTAAAAACTATGACACCTTCCGAGTTCAAATGGAAAAACCAAACTTGACGCACCATGAACTTAGTCAAAGCCACCAACATGCAGTCACTGTGTATGCAGAAAAAGACAATGCAAAACAAGTCAATGCTATGCTTTCCAGTGCTCTTGTAAAACAGCAAGAAGACTCACGGTACTGCTTGCAAAATGTAGTGGGTTCAGTGATGTACTTAGCCAGGCAAGGACTAAACGTAGAGGACCTGATTTGAAAGATGGCAACTTGATTCTGTTACTAAAATTTAAGTCTAAGGGTGATGTTTGTCTCTCTCGGGGGCTTTCACAGTTTCAGGATGACACCTCTTCAAATGTGCAAAATGAAATTTTGCAGTTGTTGGGTAATACTATTGTGAGAAATGGCTAAATGTATGCAGTCTTTACCTGTTTAGCATTTTCTCTAATCACTGACTTTTCAGGTACAGAACAAGAATCAATCTATATTTGATTTGTAATCCATGCCTTACTACCTCAGAAGGTTTTTGTGTCAGATTCCTGGAACCACGGGTGCAGAAATTGCAAAAGCAGCCGCTGATGTACTGCAACGACTCGGTATACCTTTATCTTTATTATGTGGTCAGACCTACAACAGTTATGCAAATGTCTGGAAAATATTCAGGAGTAGAAGAAAAACTGAATAAATTGCAACCATTAGGACTGTTTGTTCACTGTGAAACTCACTGCCTAAAACTCATCACTGAAGCTGCTTGCCAGGCCAGTCCAGTCGTACGTGGTGCATTGCAGTGGGTTGACGAGTTAGGTACTCTAAGCAAGCAGTCAGGTAAATGTAAGTCATTATTTGTACGTGAAGCCTAATAAACCTTCAATCTGCTTTAAAACTTCTTAAACCTTCCCTTTGCTTCATAAGGCTGTAGCTACACAAGCTAAATTTAGGTAATGTAATGTAATGCATCTACCGTGTCATTCCCATGTTTGTTTTCATCCTGCCTGTGTGCCAGCTCTTTCCCAGCTTTTCTTCTCCCCTTGTTAACGCTGAGCAGCAACAACTGCTGCTGCTACTTGGTTGCACCTGTGATCTGTCCTATATACAGTGTTGCCAACTCAGCGACTTTGTCGCTATATTTAGCGACTTTTCAGACCCCTCCAGCGACTCTTTTTCAAAAAAGCGACTAGCGACAAATCTAGCGACTTTTGGAGACTCTTACGTGAAAGCACGTATCGTTCATACTCTTGTCCTCCAGCGGCTGGTACTGCCGTGGGGCGCCACCCCCGTCCCAACCCCGTTCTCCCGCTAACGCAGGAGTCCCTCTCAGCGCTGCAGTCAGAGCCACAGCATGTTTACCCTCAGCCTCCAGACTGCAAATGAAGCGCGCATGCGCCGGGATTGACGGCGCAGGTTGATCATAAATAACTGAATTTGAAATATTTTATCTTAAATAAATAATGCCATTTGATTCACACAGCCACATGTTCATGTTTTACCGTGATTTGTAGGCTCCTTAGTGGACCACAAGAGAAAAAAGAAAATGTTAAAAAAAAGTTGAAAAGAAAAAATTTGTAACTCCGCCATAGTGTCTCTTTATGGTTCATTTTGCCGGTCTCAAACGGAGGAGGGTTAGTATTGTAATAAAATAAACATTAATAAAAATAAATAAATAAAAAAATAAAATAGAAAATAATAATAATAAATAAACATTAATGGACAAAAAAAGTAGCTCTATATATTTTGAGTGTTTTTACTCACTTTTTGTCTCTCTCTAACAACGTTATTTCTCCCACAGCGTCAATAACATGCACATCACATCATGTGGCAGATTATGCAAATTAGGCGATGACGTCATTCAGCGACTTCTAGCGACTTTTAGACCAGCCAATAGCTACTTTCCTTACTGAGGAGTTGGCAACACTGCCTATATATACTCTCCCTGTGTGTTGCTGCCAGATTCTTGGAAGCCATTAGTGTGTGTAGACCAACCAGCGTTCCTTGTTTGCCTTCTTGTGCATGACCCAGTTTGTTCTGTGGATATCTGCCTGTTTTGACTTGTCGGCCTCTGATTTCGTCACTGATACATGAACCGGTAGAATAAGGATAAACAGGGATAAATCTGATTTCTCAGATTTCTCAGGCATAAAATATTTTTTCTTCTTCTGTTTTACAGAACTGTTGCTGACAAAACAACCTTTTATTCTTTATATTTTTGTAATAATTAATATTGTCTCAAAGAAAAAGTTAAATAGCAGGAGTTCTCAATTCATTAAAAACTGATTTGTGTGTCCTGAGTGTCTGTAGAGATTATGTGAAGGATTTGATCTTCCTCTATCTTTGACAGCAGCTCCCAAACAGCCAGTGGTGCACGCAATTTACTCATTTAAATGGGGCGGATCAAATCATTTTTTTGCACTTCTTATCCACTGTGGATGAAATCTTTGAAGATCAGGTACAACACGCCCACTTATTGCTCACACAGTTTTTTTTTTCTGTCCACACAATTTAGCGCTCCCTATTTAAAATCTTTGAAGATCAGGCCCTAGGAAGGCTGTCAAAGCAACTGGATAGAAAAGTGGAATTAGAAATGAAAGTGAATGTTGTGGACTGACATTTCAAAAACTCAATAAAGGAAATTCAATTTACAATCAGAATCAGAATCAAACATACTTTAATAATCCCAGAGGAAAATTACCTAATCCCAGAGGGAAATTACTTAAGCAGAAAAGTAAAATAAGAACAATCAATAACATATAAACAGAAGAAGATAAGGTCCACTGCACTTCAGAGAAGCACCGAATGGTTGATTTGATAAACAGGAATATTTAGAGATGATTAATGAAGAGTTTATGCAGGACCTTTGTTTGGTGCAGTTCCAATCAAACATATACAGACGAAGTATATATATATATATATATATATATATATATATATATATATATATATATATATATATATATATATATTAGACTTAGACTTATACTTTCTTTATTGTCATTTTGTATACACAGAGTGCACACAGAACGAAATTTCGTTTTTCACACAGCTCAGAAAGATTGCAGTAACTCTACAGGATACCTTGCAGTGAATTACAGTACAGGATAAAAAGTGCAGTGATAAATCGCAGTCACTCTATATATATATATATATATATATATATATATATATATATATATATATATATATATATAAACAGCTCTCTCTCTCTCTCTCTCTATATATATATATATATATATATATACAGCTATATATATATATATATATATATATATATATATATATATATATATATATATATTTATATATATATATATATATATATATATATATATATATATATATATATAAGAACATCCAATCATAGTTATATATCAGGGGGCCATTATCAGCCATTATCGCTGCAGTAAATCCACTTTCTACTGAAAGGGTTGCACAGCGCATACATTCCATCAGTCAAAAATAAGCATGGTGATAAGGATATAATTTTCAGGGTGGTAATTCCCCTAGCCATAAAACAAAAAGTTGTAAAACCTTTCTTCAGGAAACGCATCAAATCAGTCATCAAGCTATTAAACAGTCCAGATCTGAATCTTACCGAAAATTTATGGAGGAATTAAAGCCAGCAAGTGACAAGATTCAATCCAGCAGGGCCTACCTCTCAGCCTATTTAGGAGTTGGAGGCACATAAATAAATGACAAAACAATTTGTGTGTAAAGTCCAGGCATGAAAGATTTTAAATGGTGTTAAATAATCTATTCATTTTGATATTTCTAAAAAAAAAATGTTTGCTCTAGCTATCTAATATGAATACATGTTTTATTTTAGATACAGTTAACAATGCTAAATGTTCTGCTATTAAATCAGTTTTGTGTCACATGTGAGATTTTCTTTCTCAACAGAACAGCGACGTGAGCATAAATGGAAAGCAGTGATTTCATAGTCTGTCCTGGGGTTTACAGTGCTGGATATTTGTTCTTCCTCCTCGGACTATGAGGGTAATTACACAAACCCTGTTTTCTCCAAGCCCATGACACTCGCCCCTCGCACTGATGACTTCCTCTGGAAAGACTGTCTTGTCTCTGTGTAACAGAGAAAAGAAAACAACAATAAATCTACTGGCTGTTTCAACCTCAGTCTCACATAGTCCATCTACTCTGTTATTAGTGTAATTGCGTACATTTATACTTCCATCTATCTTTGTAGTACCATAATCTCACATTAACTAATTTAGAAAAATCAGATCCTTAGATTGATTACATTTATTCAACTGGGGAAAAAATACCTAAGCTCTGAATTAATTGTTTTCAACAAAATAACTGTTATTGCAATTATTGGTACCCTTGCTGCCAATGCATTGTCACAACTTTGTTGCATAGATGTCGTGGGTTCTTACTAGTAGTCCATGTGGTGAGCCTGGGCACCATAAACTTGATTTCAAAAAGAGGAATAAATCACGGAGGGCATGTCAACGTCTGAAGATGATGATTTTATTTGCACACCACCCAAAAATAAAGTGCAGATTAGACGGAAAAAATGTCGGAAAAAAACTTTTTACAGCTCTTTGTGTTTCGCCAAAATGGTTTTCTTTACCATCTCTGTTACCAGGCCAGACTGCCTAAGCAGGGCCATAAATTCTTCTTATAAACGCTAAGCTCTGCCCCACAATCAGTGGATGCTGTTCCTGGACTTCAGTTCAGCGTTTAACACCATCATCCCACAGCACCTGGTAGGAAAACTAGAACATCTGGGCTTCAGCATACCTCTTCGCAACTGGCTGCTGGACTTCCTCACCAACAGACCTCAGTCTGTCCGGGTCAGACAGAACATCTCTGATGTCATCACCCTCAGCACGGGCTTCCCTCAGGGCTGCGTCCTGAGCCCCCTGCTGCTACTCTGAAGACACACGACTGCGTCCCCAGGGTCACCACCAATCACATCGTGAAGTTTGCAGACGACACAACAGTGGTGGGCCTGATCAGAGATGACAACGACCAGGACTACAGAGAGGAGGTGGAGCAGCTGGTGGGCTGGTGCAGAGACAACAGCCTGATCCTGAACGTGGAGAAGACGAAGGAGATCATCGTCGACTTCAGGAAGAACCGGCCTCACCACACTCCACTGCTCATCAACAGCTCAGCTGTGGAGGTGGTCAACAGCACCAAGTTCCTGGGGGTGCACATCACGGACAACCTCACCTGGTCTGTGAACACCACGTCACTGGTGAAGAGGGCACAGAAGCGCTTGTACTTCCTACGGAGGATGAGGAGAGCCCACCTACCCCCACCCATCCTCACGACTTTCTACAGAAGCAGCATAGAGAGCATTCTGACCAGCTGTCTCCCTGTGTGGTGTGGAGGCTGCAGTGCCTCCGACTGGAAGAACGTGAGGAGAGTGGTGAGGACAGCAGAAGGGATCATCGGGGCCCCTCTCCCCTCCATTAAGGACATTTCGTCCCAACGCTGCATGTCCCGATCTCGTAACATCATAAGAGACCCCTCACACCCCCACCATGGACTGTTCTCCCTGCTGCCTTCTGGGAAGAGGTTCCGCAGCATCCGCTGCAGGTCCACCAGGTTCTGAAAAAGCTTTTTCCCTGTCAGACTGTTGAACTGCTGAACTATAAACTGGACTCTGCACCACATTTGCAAATTTGCACATTGGCGTCACTGCATCTCTATCTAGCATTACAAATGCTGCCGAAATGCAAAAAATTCTAAATGCATTTTTACACAAATGCCTTTTGCACCATCATTTCTGCACATACAAATGGTTTAAATATTCTCCTGTACACTGTGATCGCACACCGTTTCTTTCTCCTGCATTGTTTACATTTCAATTGTTTACTTTTTAATCACTGCTGCACTTAATACTGTAATTTACAAGCTGTATGCAACGCAATTTCGTTCTGTATGCACTCTGTACATACAAAATGACAAAGTTGTCTAATTCTAAGTCTAAGTGTGTATGCTTAAAGGTGAATGCATGAGTACCGATTTCTACAGGCATCGCCAAGTGTGCACCCTTGGTCGCGCCATATTTTACAAGAGGGACAGGTGAGTGTGTAAAGCGATCTGGCTGTAACTGTCATATACGGAGAGGGACACATAGTTAGATCAACACACACACACACACACAGAAACGCACGTGCATTGCTCTGTGTGTGTGTTTGTGTGTGTAAGTATGTGTGTGCGTTCTTTCAGCAGGAGGGACAGCATTGCTCTGTCACAATAGAAAAAATCTTTGACCATTCATCATTTCCCAATCTCCCCAGACTGTCCAGAAACCTGTTCTCTCATGCTTTCTTTTCTACAGTTCACCACCGAGATCTACAGGATTTAGGGTCTGAAGACTAAAATGACCATGGAAAAAAAGTTGATTTTGTGTCCAGTGAAGCATATCTGTTGATTTGTCCATATATTCATAAAAATTATCCAATCGATACACCATATGACAACCCATTTTTAGTTTACCAGATTTTTATATGCGATGTGCTGGTGTTTGAGAGAGTTTATGGAACCATGCACTGGGCTAGGGTTCCCAGGGTCCTTCTACTGTAAGAAAAGCAGGCCCGCTGCATTACAGATCCTAAACTCTCAGGGTATTTGTGCGTTCATAAACACACGAGAATCCGTTTTGTTTGTGTCTGAACCAAAAGCGGTTCGAGACAGTCACATTGCAGTATTAGGTTTAAGGTGGAACATACCAGTGTGATGAAAGCAAGAGCGGATGAGCACCCAGCCAAACCTAAATAAACATGGCGGCGCAGGAGGACGCACGCGTACCTGCTGCTATCACATCTGTTTTGTAAGAATCCACGATTTCACTGTTGAAAGAAGAGCAGCAAGAAGGGCCTTGACTAGGTTTCTTTTTTGTGGTTTCTCATGACGTGTGCTGCTTATGTTTTCATTTTATACTGTGATTGGCTAAAACCAACCTTTGGTAGGCGGGCACTAGGTGTTGCTTCACCCAATCAGCTCAGAGAGTTCTGCCTCCTTTCCCCAAATGGTTCAATAGGAGCAGTCCCAGATTGATAATGTGCAGAACGGAGAGTGCCACACATTAGCAATCTGGCTGACCAGGTTAATGTTTCAGTGAGTTTGTTTCACATAAGTTCCACCTGAAGTTTTTTTTCATTTATTTATGTATTTCTAAAAATCTAACTGAGGCTCATATGAGCAAAGTATACCGTTTTAGTTAAATGCTTGGAGCTGGCTAAACTCGACAAGTTCGCATATGTGACGGTAAGACAGAAAATACTTTTTTTCCTTGCACCTTACCCGTGCAAAAAAAAAGCATATTCTTTATTGAAGTGTACCTCCAAAATTTGAATTCCAGATCTATTTTACATTGTGAATTTAATTGTTAAAATGTCTTAGCAGTAGAAGACATAGAATTGAACAGCAATTTAGCTGTGTAGCATTCTTAGTACAAATAGTTTTCCAATGATATTGTGTCTTTGTAGTCTCTTGTGCTGACCTTCAGTCGTAGCTTTGTAGTCGTAGCTTCTGTTGACCTTCACCAACCAATTCGCTGGAAGAAATACATCTGTAATACATCTGTACATGTTACGATCAAAACAGATGGTCCCAGTGTTCAAATCAGACAAACAGTTAGAACTACGAAAAAGTTTATTTTAAACTGAAATGTAGCAAGCGGCGTCGGCGTTTAAAGCAGGAACCTCTGGGGACAGAGACTGCAGGTTAATAACCACGTTTAACTGGGAGTGATTATTCACAACGTAATGGTCACTAATTTCTTCTCAAAGTTCAGTCCGGGATCGGTGATGAGAGTTGGTTCCAGCCGGCTGGCTGCCAATGCGGTGCGGCGGTCGCCGCTCAGTGAGTCCCGGGGCAGAACTCCTCCAGACGATCGGTGGTCAGAGGACAGGTGTAGGGTCAGAACCGTGAGGACGATCGTGGGCAGGAAGATCAGGAGGATGAACCAGAAGCCGATGTCGGGGACGAGATCAAAGGTCAGAGCCAGGTGGTCAGATGTCAGATGAGGCGCCAGAGGGAGATCCAGGACGAGGTCGGGACACAGTTCAAGGTTCGGTACATGGTCAGGCTTACGGGCTAGACGAGGTCAGGCAGGCTCGGTGGTCAGGTAGCAGGTCCGGTTCGATACACAAGCAGGCAGGGATCAGGCAGGCTCAGAGGTCGAGAGGCAAAACAAGTCTGGATCAGGTAATCAGAACAAAGAACGCTGGAATAGATCTGACCACTGGCTTAAAATAAACTGGCACTGCTGTCTTGTCAAAGAGCTGGTTATATACTAGTGGGAGCAGGTGGAACAGATCTGAGGAGATGAGGAATGGGCGGAGCTAAGCAGGTGTGTGACATGAGAAATTAGACCAGACAGCAGTGCCGAAATCATGAGAGTACACCTTATTTCTGACAAATATTTTGTCAGAAATAAAATAAAATTTTCAAATGCAGGCAGAATCTCTCTTCTACTTCTTCTGTCTTTATACCAGCGCGTCCTTTTCTGGCCACAAGCACTGCAGGCATTTTTGAGTGTCAGTTTCCCCCTGACTTTCAAAAGTACTAAATATAGATGCAGAAAACTGCGGCCACTATCAGTTTCAGCTTTGATAAATCGCTTTGTGGGTGGTAAGTATTTACATTTACATATCCCCCTCCCATAATTTTTTTCAGTTTGGTCATTAGCATGTGATTTGCATATTCTTGAAGGCACACACAAAAATGTTTGTACCCGCTGTTCTACTCATTTAATGCACCCAAATTGCTTTGCTCCTGGTATGAAGATCCGATTTGTACAAGCTGATTAGTTTTCTTGTGTTTTAATACATGCAAACTTTTTGAAGATCAGACCCTTAAAGGTAGAGTTGGCGACTTTTTATAAGTAAGTAATGCGCAAGACAGTCTACCTGCTCTTCCGCTCCTCAGGGATATAGCATGAAAAAATCTCCCAAATCCACTTTTGTCTTATTTCTTTCTACTGAGGCTTTCCTCTTCTTCTCCTAAACATGAATGTGGTTTGCTTCTTGCGACTCTCAGCCATGTTCAAAGTGTACGGTGAGAGCACCAGAGCTAGAATGAACAGCTAACCGCTAACCTGGCCACTAAGCTAACCGGATACATAAACCATAGCTCTCAACTCTCACGCATTGACCGTGTGACACACGCATTTCATCAATTGCACACGCTCACACGCATTACTTTGAAAATCTAAATTTTACAATCAAAATCTCACTCTTGAAACGCACGCGTACGGACGCTTCGCGTCGTGGCGGAACCAATTTGCGGTACAATGGTTTCCGCACGTCCAGTAGTAGAGGGAACACAGCTGCAAGAACCGCCGCCGCGCAAAGTTTCCCTCATCCAAAGTGAAACACTTCTACGGTCCGTGTTGCGTGCGAATTAAATGATAAGTCGTCATTTTTTATTAGTTTGAAATAATTCAAATTGCCTAATAATTTCTGAAAGCAAACTGTCGCCATTACTTTCCTTCTTTATCGAATGATGTGAAGTAACAGAGTAAGATAGTCCATTTAAAATAGTGACCGTCTTGAATCGACCAACAGCACCCCCCCGTCGGACCACAATCTCACTCTCAACTGTCGTCAAAAGTTGAGAGGTATGCATAAACGCTGGAAGTGTGCAAGCACAGCGGGCAAAGCAGAAACTAACAATGAACGAGCAAGTACATTGCCGTTATGTGAGCCCATCAGAATGATTGGGAGGTGGGACAACCAATAGATAAGGCGATTCCCCCAGAACCCGGGGACAGATGTGGGTGAGGGCAGAACCAGTCTTCTGGCCAGTTTTTACAGTCCTGCAGTTCTCACAGGGATCTATGTTTTGAACCTCCTTTTTCTGAATACAAAATGTATTGACAACTGTCAGGATAGAAGGAGCATTTCGCCCATTATAACAGAGTGTTTCTGAACAGGATTGCCAACTACAGCTTTAATGCCTAATCTTTCCCCTCTGTCCTTCTGTTACTTTTATTACCTCTCTGCTGGCTGAGTGAAAATGTTTTTAATGAGATCAGGGGTAAAAAAGTTTTTAAGTCCTGATCTTTGGGAAAAACAACCATTTTTTTCTGAGGCATCTTTGGTTTCTGATGAAATTGGAAGGGATGAAAGGCCACAGTAGCCAGCCCTCCTGGTCAGTTTATCCAGGCTGGTTGACTCCTCGTGTGCTGCCACCCCAGTCACTTCTTGCAGATCTTTATTGATCACAGTCTCCTCAGAAAGTACAGCCTGCTTTGTCCCTTCCTGTAAAGCTGCTTTTTGCTGCGCAGAGTACTTGTAGATGTCTACAACCTCCACCTCATCTACCTTCATCTGAACTGATTGTGGGCTTGGTTTGGACTTCCTGAAGCAATGACGAGGTATTTAGTCTTTAAATTGTTAAACTGAAGATTGTTTGTGTCACACCAGACAACAAAGTTTCTCCCCAGACTCCTGTGTTTGATTAACAGCAAAGAAATTAACATGACTAGCTTTTTTTTTACTGATATTTTGACCATTTAAATTCAGAGATGAGCTCCAAGATTGTGAGGTTGGAAAGTCTCTTTCCCACCACACTAAACTTAGGCCCTGTCCACAAATAGTCCATCCAAATTCAGAAATGTTAATATTACTTCCATTCAGAATAAAATATGCAGAATTCTAAAATATTCATTCACTGGGATTCTCCAATTAATTATTAAAAATTATATTTTTATAATTAATTATAATTCATTATTAAAAATTATATTACAAAACATCTGAAGAGGAAGCACTCATTACTAGTCATTGCAGGGAACGGTTCAGGATAGAGTTTTGTCCTGGAAATCGATAATTTTCTGTTAGGTACATTTTCCACCTAATTGCATGTTTGTTTATCTTTAGAAATTAAGGAAACATTGACAACAATAAATCACAGAAACATAATTCAAAGTTAATCAAAAATGCACTAAAAGAGTTGAATAGTACAAAACATAAATATTCATCCCTTCCACCGAAAGCTGGGGCCTCGAGTGAAAGAAGATTCTGGCTTATCTCTCACACAATGTCATATAGAGTTTCTGTGGAACTATCCGAGCCCTGAAGGTGGGATGTGGGCACCTCCGAAGCCTGGCCACATCCTGCAGTTTGGGTCTCCCCCTCATCTGATCTCTGGTCAAGGCCACAGGTCTTCCACAGGTTTCTCTGGAAGGCCGGACTGAGCATTGCGCTCCTGAAAACCTACTTTTCATCAATCTAATCAGCTGGTGCATAAGAAGAGCTGGTTGATATTTGTTTGATGTCTGAGTGTCAACCTGTTTGGTACTTCTAGCCCCCCATAATATTTTTGTGTAGATCTCTTAGTGGTTAGCTGGCTTATGATAACCTTCCCCTCTCTGAAATTTCCCATGGTTACCTCCCTGAGTTTTCCGCTGGATCCTCTTCTCAGTGAAGTTTCTCAGATTCGCTGTTCAAACCTGCTCGGGCCATAATCTCAAAGACAAATTCCTCTAGTGAGTGGCAACATTAGGCTCCTCTCTATTGGAACCTCAAAGTCCAATCTGCCTGCCCTCCGACACTTAACATCCAAACCCAGCTCACCCCATGGACCAACACCCACAGACTCTGCTAACTCCTGCTTGGCTCCAATTAACCAAATACCAGTAAGATCAAACCCCAGATTTACACGGCTCAATTCTTGCCTGTTTATTCACTCAGCTCATGTCTCATACTTTTTCTCATATTGATCAACCTTTCCATGATAAAGACACCCCCCCCCCCCAGTACGACCCATTTCTTTGTCCTTGTATTGGATAAACGACTTTAACTTTTGATCCTTGTCTACTGAGATTTCTCGTGTGCTTGCCTCAAAACATGACTACTAGAACAGAAGTATCTCAAATCCCCTTTGACATGAGGAGAGGATCTTTGTTCATAACACAAAGCATAATTCCAGCAGTTTGGCTGTAAATGTGCTTTTGAGAATGTACTCTGTATCTTTGCACGTTTGTGTGACATTTTCTATAATTTCTCCAGACTTTGTAATGTCTGCAGGAAAAGTTAGTTATTTAAAGTACTTCTTGATTCTGAGATCGACCAACTCGGAAATACATGCATTAGTGACCATATTTTCAAAAAATGTGGCATTAAGATCGTGATTGCGCCGTTAAAGGTTTTTTTAAGGACTAAAAATTGTCCCTCGGCGACCGCTAGGCTGAAAATCCACAATTTGGGTCACGTGGTACGATGACGTAGTTTGTTGATGTAGCTCAGGCTACGCTACAGAGAGTACAATGGAGTACACAACGACAAGTTCAAATGGCGATTCACAAAGTGATGATTTTAACACGAAAGACAGCGCAAGCGTCTGTTAAGATTCGGGTAAGTCTGAGAAAAACATTTTAGGAGAATAAACGAAATGGGTTGCTGGTGTATAATTGGAATCGGGGCTTATAATCGCGGTTCTGGCTGACAGTTCGGATGTAAGCATGGAAACAACCTGTCGAAGCCCGATTGCCTGGCATCGTTTATGACGGCTGAAATTCGCCAAAACAGCACATAAAAGAAAAAGATTTACATTCTGCACAAACCACAGTGTCACAGCATTATGTGTTCCTGGAATTTTATTTAATAATCCGGACGTGAGCTCTCTGAGAGCGGACGCGCATTTATCTGTTGCTCCGTAGCGCTCATATTCTCCGGGGGGGACCCATGGGGGTTCTGAACCGAAAGGGCTGTGGGTCTATCCCCACCACGGCTTTAAACGCCTCAGGGTTCTGTGGGGTAGCAGCGCCGTGCTGAGAGGCAGTGTGGATAACACGTCGCTTCACAGCAGGCTGCTGTGATGACAGCGAGATTTCAACGCTTGTCAATGAATGACGTCATCGGTCACATGACACCCAGCGCAACATTTTTTATGAGCCTTGCGCTAAAAAGCCTTAAAAATTCACTTTGTCATAGAATTTAAAAAAAAAAATTACTCGGGTCATAATAATATATGAACTTTCTAATAAATAGCAACTTGTATGATCTCAGAATCAAGAAGTACTTTAAGGAAATAACCTAAACTTCAGCAGTGTCCAGGGAGTCCTGTGTGCCTGTATCACAAAAGGATGTATATGTTCTATAATTGTACAGCATATTGTTCAATTCCACTAAATATGTTACAATGGATGGATACTGTTGCACACAGGACAATATACCTTGCACTAAAAACCATACAAAAATTAGTGTTTACTAAATAAGGCAAAAATAAATACTTCAGTTAAGAGTCTCACCTGAAACTGAGGTGTTTTGGTCATTTTGTAGCTGTGCATTGGTGCATATATGTTCCTGTTTCATGATAGGTCTGTTAATTTAAAGGTGTGGTAGATTATAAAAGGCTGCCTGTTCAGATCCTAGTCAGCTGCTGCTGAGGGCTCATTTGATCTGCTGAACAGGGTTTTATTTATTTTACCTGTGTGTGTACCTCTTCCATTTTAGTGAATAAACACCTGATTTGTCTGCACCTTATCTCTGCCTCAAGCCTCCTGTTAAATCCAGCTGCTAGAGCCGTTCTAACAAGCGGAGTCAGAAGCTGGAGCCAGCGTTACAAAGAGGATTGAGTTAAGGATGACACAAAAAAAGCATGACCTACAGTCGGAGCGTGATGATGGCACACGTTCATCAACTGACCAGAAAGGCTATGGCAGCCAACACCCCAGAGAGGAAGACTGAGGAACTTTCATGTTTGCTTAAGTCACTCATCAGGTCTCAAGTAGCAAGGGCTCAGCAGATGGAAAAAGATGCCTCCTGTCACGATAAAAGATGGAAGTGTATGCAGCACAAGCATACTAAACAAGACTCTAGAGGGGAACAGCAAGAGTCTGGAGAAGTGCAACTATAAGGAGACAATTATAATGATCTAGCTGAGGGGACAAGCCTCCTTTACAGCAATGTGAGACCCGAGAGAGACCTGGACATGCACAGGGAACCTAAGCTGATACCCCTTTCACCTAATGATGACACTGAACACTTTTTAAATACTTTTGAAAGAGTGACTTAAGCCTGTGGATGGCCAAGAAATGAATGGGTGATCCGCCTGATACCCCTATGGACTGGTAAACCATAGTGCCGATGTATTAATGGACATCACAGACCCAGATGCTAAAATCTGTCCTTTCTGGTCTGCTTAGCAAGATGTGATATGCTATATATATAATGGATTAGGCCAAACTCTGTGGGTTGGAATGCTCCGAGGTGTGTGAAAGCCAGAAATGTTGATGTCTGATACAAATGCATTACAGGGTAGTGATCCATAGAGGTTTTTCACAGACTGTATAACAAACTTTATGTCTAAACTGTTATAATAGGTCTATAAGTTATTATGGGTGAAGGGAATTAAGACCACCCCATATCACCCCCAGAATGGTGGCCTTGTTGAAAGATGCAACTAAAATCTAAAGAACCTGCTGCATAAATTTGTTTTCACTACAGGAGCAGATTGGAATCTGTGGCTTTTTCTTGTTGCGTATCAGGAGGTCCCCCAGGTTTCAACAGGCTTCTCACCATTTTATCCTGTATGGACAGCAAGTAAGAGGACCAATAGACCTCCTGAAAGACAGCTGGGGAAGTTCTGAATCAGCAGGAGAAAACAATGTTGCGTACATGGTCAAGATGTGGCAGAAGTTGGAAGAGATGACGGCTTTGGCCCAGGAGACCATGACGATAAAACAACAGACCCTGAAATGATAGTATGACCATGAATCCAGAGTGAAGGTCCTGAAATATTTTGAGGGTATTTTTTAGAGGTTTGCCAGGCTTTTTATCAACCTACCTGGATGATGTGGAGGAACTCAGCCTATCCGGGGGAAGCACATGCTCCATCTACAGTACACCAAGTGCTGGATTGTTTCATAGCAGCTGGACTAACCATCAACTAGGGATGGGTACCTTTCACATTTGAACCGATACGGTACCGATACCCGGTACCTGGGATCGATACCGGTTATAAACGGTACCTATTTTGTGTTTATGTAGTAATAAATGTTAGTTTATTAATAAAATCTCTACATTTTTCAATTTAACATATTTAATTCTCAATATATAAACTTGTTTGCATCTACAAATAAAGCTTATTAAATAAAGCTTATTAAAGGTGATTCAGAGCTGTGTGTGAATAACATTCAGGGAATTATTTTAGTGCAAGTTTCAGAGAAAAAACTATATTAAAAACATATTTTTCTTTGTAAATGAGGGCGGGGTACATTTGCAATGAGAGAACAGAGAAGCTTTTCTCTGCTCTCTTTGCTCTGACTGCAGGAGAGTTACAGGCCAAAGTTGTCTGTCTGTCTGTCTGTGAGACAGGGCTTGCAGTTGGTAGGTAGGTTCACAGCAGCAGTCGCCGCACTCCCAAGACAATAACTGCAGAACCATTAGTGCTTTCACTGGAAGTCACCGATAACAGAAGAAAGGCAAGGCAAGGCAAATTTACTTGTATAGCACATTTCAGTAGAGAGACAATGCAAAGTGCTTTACATGATTAAAATATAGGAAAATAAAACAGAATAAAAGCAAGTAGGAATAAAATGTAGAAACAAAAAAGAACATGGGAGAATAGAAACTAAAAACAAACATTAAAAACAGTTGGACTACAAAGTTGAACTGATGATCTTTCAGTAAAACAGTTTAACTAGAACAGTCAAAGGCAGTCCTAAACAAAGGTGTTTTTAATCTTGATTTAAAGGAACTCAAGCTTTCCGCACTTTTACAGTTTTTCTGGAAGTTAAATATGGCGAGATAAATTGGCAGCAGTGATCATGTGCTTCCTCAGATTAGAAGTATTCCTCCCACTGTCCTGGCACTTCACCACACAAATATTGCAACAGTGTAATCTGCAGCACATTTTGAAAAGTGGGGACATACTTTCCAGCGCTTTCTTTCAGCCATGCTTGCTACTGGACGAATTGCTGTATTAATGCCCAAGAGAGCTCAACAGGTTTACTTTTAACAAGTGGCGCATTGCTGCTTTTTATATATGCAAGAAGCTGTATAAGATTTTATTCTGGGAGCATTTCACATTTAATGGACACAAAAACGGGAAGGTAGAAGAGAAAGAAAGGAAGTGAAACAATGAGACAAAATGCTAAAAGGGAGAAAGGGTGACAAAAAATGGAGGCAAGGAAAAGGAGAGAGCAAAATAACACCCTAAGAGTCTGTTTCTACACCTGCAAAGAGAGATATAAAAAGAACAGTAAAACCAACCTATAAAGTATTACAGTGATTGTACCAATACCTTGATACCATCACTGAAGAATATACAGTATTATTAAATACAAAATGTATAAAGTGACAGCTAAAAATAATAATAGCGGTTTTCTGTATAGAAGTGAATCTGTAATCTCTAAGCACCTGTAGGTGTACATATACAAGGTGCAAGAGTGCGCTTGTATATGTAAGGTTTATCTATATGAAAAATGCTTCAAAGTGGTTGTGAGGAGCCAAAGATCCGCCCCCAGAGCACTGAGGCAGACATTGGGGAAACCAGTGTCCATACTCAGGCCCCAAACCTCCACCCAGATCCCAGCCCAGACGAGTCGACCCACAAGCACATCCACTGAGCGAAGGGGCCAACATGAACCAAACAGGCCAGCCAACCAGAGCCCACCCCACAAACCCAAAGGGGTTGCCTCCCCCACAGCCTGCCCTCCATACTTAAGCCCTACCCCCATAAGAGAGCAGAGCCCCAGCCAACCCCCACGACCCAACGCCCATCCCGAGTCCAGACCCCGACTAGGTGGCCCGCTCCTCCTCCAAGCCTCAAACACACCAGTACTGTTTTGAATCAAACCTTCACATTATCATTCCTTTTATGATTTTTACACTATTTTGTTTTTCGTATTTCAACAATGTGTAAATAATAAACTAATAAATGTGTTAAAAAAATCATGTTAAATGAGGAAGTGGTAATGACCCCAGCTCCTGTTGATAGAACTAATGATGCTATTTCCTCCTACGTAGCAAGGCTGAAGGTGGTTTAAGTCTAGAAACCTCACCAATGTAGGGACACTCTGCAGATTGTGAGGAAACATTGCATGAGATAGTCTTGGCAGTTTCATTGTTATAGAGTAGTAATCTTTCCAGCCTTCACACATCTGGTGTCTCGAGCTTCTCCTCTCCTTTCCCCCTCTCCTTTGCTACTCAGAGAAATCCTATTTCAAATAGGTGGTTGTAAGACAGCCTATTAAAATCACTGGGGCAATTTTGACTCTTTTGATGGAAAGATCTTAACAATAGGATCTGTTTTAACTGTGTATGGGTGACAATTCAAAATCCGTGCCCTGGGTGTTGAGTGGAGCTGTCTGGTGGCAAGAGCAACGACTTATCTATGATGTATGGCGTGCTTGCCACCACATGACTTAGTAGAGAATTTTGAAGGAGCACTTGAAAAGCTAACTATACTTATACTTGGCTCACAAGTATACAAATGAATTTCTGTAAAGATTCACTGCTATGGCCTCCATTGCTTTAGGTGCAATAAAAAGGATCTCACCAAGTAGGTAAAATTTAGCTGTCCAAATGACAACAAATACACTTTCATGGTCATTGATGACAGAGCTGCAGTCTGAGGAGAAACACATGTACCTCCTATGTGTGCATACAGACTGGTTGCTGGGAGAATAAAAATAGTTGTAAGCTCTTCAGGCAGCATTGAATTGCACAATAAATAAGTCACTGTAGCAAAAGGTCATGACATGGTATTCAGCAATAAGGATGAAAAAAGGCATGTGCTGCAGCTTATAGGGTTTATAATATAATTTTAAGTTAATTGCAGGTTGACCTATATAAATAAAAATAAAAGACTTCTAAGGCTTGATGTTGAAAGTCACAGTGATCATTATAAAACACTGATTTTGTGTATCTTTCCTGTTTGCATGATACAGTACAGCCCAGGGTACAATTATTGCACCAAATAGTGCAGTCTGCAGCATGCTGTACTCTTATGGAAGAAATATAGTCTACTGTGCACAGAAACCAATCTCTCTCCCAAGCTGGTAAAACTGCTGATGGTGTTTCTGTCTTCCCAGCCATGCTGAAACTGATGGTAGAGATGTAGAAATCCCCCATGTAGAAATAGGAAATTTCTGCAAATTGTGAAATAACGGTGCCAATAGAATAATCTTGTCTTTATCATTGTCTTACTGTGCAAATGACCTGATTTCAACACTGAAGCTAATATGCGGACCTTGTTTAGACATCAAACAATGCTAAGTGTATACATTGCTTTTATTTTGACCCATATATTTAGTGATTTATTAAATTTTTATTCATAAGTTTGGAATTTCAAACAATTAAAAAGACCCCAAAAGTCTGGCAAAATTGAAAGGTAGCATAACCGAAACTCAAAGACTGCTAAATTTGATCCAGCTTGCATGAAATTCATCTCTTTCAGTTGTGATATTGCAGTTAAAATAGCAATGTGTGGAAAAATGCTTTGAAGTTTTGTTTATTTTAGGTAATTCTTTTATATATATATATATATATATATACTTAGATATCAGTAGGGATGAAGTTCAGTTTGTGTTTATAAAATAACGAGGGCAGTGGTTAAACCTAACCTGACTCCACCAGCTGTATGTCGCTCCGCCTAGCTACACTCACATCCATCTGGGACCTCTCCCATAGAGAGTGATTTCTCCAACCAATTTTATGGTCTGGCCAGTCAGGACGCAGGGCTGGAGTTTCATAGATGTGACGTAGTGGAGACGCGACCATGACGTGAGACTGTTTTGATAGCAATGGCGGCTCGTCGAGGAAGCAAGCGTTAACATTGATGCTGCTATTTCTTCCGTATTGTTCAATCTACCTAATATTGTTTCATTAAAAGAACATCAGAGAACGCCTCTGAAGGCTTTTCTTGGTGGAAACCATGTTTTCGCCCTTCTCCCGACCGGATTTGGCAAGTTTTGTTTTCCGGGGCGCGTCCACAGCGGACGCGGACGCGCCCCGGAGCGGTTAGCGTGAACCATGTTAGGAGGCTTTTAGTCCTCAACGCGGTCGGCCCGGGATCGACTCCGACCCGCGGCGCTTTGCCGCCTGTCTTCCCCCCTCTTCCTGTCAGCTCACTGTCAATAAAACGCGTGCCACTAGAGCCACTAGAGCCGCAAACACATAAAAAAAAAAAGTTTATTTTTTTCCTGCGTCGCTGTCATCTGCGTCACGGGTTGGCTTCGTTCTGTATTGCGAATCCTGTTTTATTTGCCTTAAGGATTAAATATAATTCATTATTTCTACCGGCTTTTACTTATTACTACCTTTTTAGGTTTACAGTTCTAACTTTTAAAATTTCTTGAGGTATTCTTTAAATGGGGTTTAAATTTTAAAAGCTTGCAAGCATTTTTGAGCAATTGCGTTTGTTTTTTAAAAGAGCTGGAAAATAATCCCCTTACCGTCTCATGAAAGAAAGGTTCGGATCTTCGCGCCGACGCCCCAGAGACGCTCCGAGACCAGGAGCTCCTCCACATCCCTTGAAAATCCATTCGGGGTACCAGAGGCCGGATAACCTCTCCGGGCCGGCCAAAGCAGCTCCTGTCCCCGGACTCCCCGGCTCGTCGGTCGGAGATCTTGTTCGTTGACGCCAAATGTTATAGGAATTCTAAGCAAAGATAACTGAGTTCCCATCTTTACTAAATGAGGAGACGGCGGTGATGACGTTCCAGCACTTTTATTGAGAAACAGAGCAGAGATCACATAGATGGAGAGTAAATCGCACCCCACGGTCCCGCTGCAGTCTGCGTCTGCCCTGTCTCTGCCCGTCTCGCTTTTCGGGCTTCCCCTAATACTGCACCGTGGCCTTGGTTTGAGACATAACAAAGACAGTCTATCATAGACAATAATCATTCTACGCAGCATTGAGCCTTGCACTCGGCAAACAGTGGAACTTATACACAGACATCAGGTCTCCAGGCCTCCTCTGTCCGAGTGGTGTGAGGCCATAGTGACTTCAGAATAATAATTCTTATAACAGTGGTTGAAATAGCACGTCAATAAAGATGACAGACAAGTGGCTTATCCAATCATATGCAATAATTTTTGATAAGGCCCAGCCATCAATAAAGGCAATTCCTATGGCGGTGTCCCAGATGTATGTGAGTGAAGCTAGGCGGAGCGAAATACATCTGGCGGAGTCAGGTTAGGTTAAACCACCTGTAGACTGCTATATTCGGTCTAAGTCTACATGGATGAAATATGTAACAGGAACTCATGCATAAATTAGGTCTATAATTCAGTGCAAAATTTACATATTTGAAATACATTATAAAAAGTTTGAAAAGAATGTCTGCAAACTGTAAATACATATGCAGCTTACATGTCAATAGTACAAGTGAGACTGCACAGATGGGCGTTTCGAACAATGATGTTAGGATGGACCAATCATCCAGATTTCTGAAGCTGTTCCTCAGTCCTGAAGTTTATAACTCTCCTGGATTTCTGAGGGGGTGAGAGACAAAAGGCTTGCCTGAGCACGTGTGTATTCACAGATGGTGAGGCTCACTCCGCAGTGTGTTCTCAGTATAAAGTGCTTTGACCAGCTGCTCTGTGGTCTTTGGTGGTGCAGCATCCCTGCCATGCTATGATCATTGGGCTCCAAAGGTTAATATGGATATTTTTCTTCATATCAAACATCCTAGGTCTCTTTAGAAAATGACTAGACACTACTGAGGTTTTCTTGACCAGCTGAGTAGGGCTGTGGTATAAGGTGAGATTCTCATATGAACTGAGAGTAATTTGAAATTTCTCTCCGCTCCACTCCAGCACTTTCCTTGGTTTTAGTCATGTTGAAAAAGTGATTATCTTCTTGCCACCACATCACAGTTGTCACTTATGTACGTTGCGCTGTCACATGGTCAGACTAGTAACTTTAGTGATGTGCAGACACGTGGCAGAACAGTCAGTAAGGGAACAGGAGTTAGAGGCTTAGACTTTCCATTGTTGGTAAGCAAGATAGTCACCTCAACAGTGGAGTTTGTACTTTAAAGTCAAGCACATAGCATTGACTGTGCAGCTCATTCTGCTGTTTTCAAGACAATATTTATTTTTGAAATATCAGTATTACAAAACATTTGCACTGGTACACCAGAACATTTGTTGGTATCGCTCCAGTGCATTACAGACTTTACTCTCTGGTTTAGGAAAGGATTGTGCATTAATATTTGCTTTTGATAATAAAACAACAAAACAAAAATAAAAGTTCCTTTGACAATAAGACATAAGCAGCCTGTGAAATCATTAAGGATAAATGGTTGGGTTCACTGCTTGTGTGTGTTCATAAGTTTTAAAACCTTGGTTCCCACACACCTACATTTTGTAATGATTTAGAAAACCTTTGATGTATGTGTGTAACACTAGGGGATAATTTCTGTTAAATTCAATGTGCATTTGATCTTGCTGTAACATCCACCTAACAAGCTCCTTTGTTGCATCTGTTTTCAACATGTATTCTTTTATCCGCTCCACTTCTCGATCTTTAAATCATTTGTTTCATCTAATCTGTTGTTGGCTTTCTCTTCAGATTTCTTGGACCTGTTCTACTGGTTCCACTGTTGCTTTAAAACATTAAAGTAGATTTCACAGCCTCCTTTCTTTTAAAGGGTTAGGGTTACATTGCTAATTTATGGTGTTTTTTAATTACCTTTGCATAATTAAATTAAATTACATTTTATTTGTATAGTGCCATTTCACAACACGTCATCACAGTATCTCAAGGCACTTTACAAAGTCAAATTCAATCAAATCATACACAGTTTTCTGTCTAAGGAAACCCAGCAGACTGCATCAAGTCTTGACAAGCAGCATTCACTCCCTTCACGGCCAGTGTTGCCAACTCAGTGACTTTGTCGCTATATTCAGCGACTTTTCAGACCCCTCCAGCGACTCTTTTTCAAAAAAGCGACTAGCGACAAATCTAGCGACGTTTGGAGACTCTTACGTGAAAGCACGTATCGTTCCTACACTTGTCCTCCAGCGGCAGGTGCTACCGTGGGGCGCCTCCCTCGTCCCAACCCCGTTCTCCCGCTCCCGCAGGAGTCCCTCTCAGCGCTGCAGTCAGAGCCACAGCATGTTTACCCTTAGCGTCCAGACTGCAAATGAAGCGCGCATGCGCCGGAATTGACGGCGCAGGTTGATCATAAATAACTGAAATATTTTATCTTAAATAAATAACGGCATTTGATTCACACAGCCACATGTTCACGTTTTACCGTAACTTGTAGGCTCCTTGGTGGACCACAATGGAAAAAAGAAAACGTTAAAAAAAAAGTTGTAACTCTGCCATAGTGTCTCTTTATGATTCATTTTGCCGGTCCCAAGCCCGGGTAAAGGAGGAGGGTTAGTATTGTAATAAAATAAACATTAATAAAAAATAAATAAATGAATTAATGGACAGAAAAAAGTAGCTCTATATATTCTGAGTGTTTTTACTCACTTTTTGTCTCCCTCCAACAACGTTATTTCTTCCACAACGTCAATAACATGCACATCACATCATGTGGTAGATTATGCAAATTAGGCGATGACGTCATTCAGCGACTTCTAGCAACTTTTAGCACAGCCAATAGCTACTTTCCTTACTGAGGAGTTGGTAACACTGTTCACGGCCCTTCTCTCAGCAGGGGTTCCCTGCTACAAAACTTTCCTCCCACAGGAGAAAGCTCAGTCTTCTACTTCTGGCTGGAGCACTCAGGGGGCTCCCACCCACTCAGAACAGCTCACACTCCTGAGTTCACTCAGACGACCACTACTTCTCTCTTGGGGCTCCCAAGGAGAAGGGGGGTCTCCTTCCTCAGCAGCCCTGTGACTCAAGGCCCAAAAAGCCACATGTTGCCCAGAACAGCCGTTCTGTGGAACTCATCTGCCTGCTTAGATGGAGTGATCAGGCGAAAAGGAGGTTTTCTCCTCCTCCGCGGAGCGGAGGACCTGACTGAATCCAGAGAAACAACACACTGATCGAACTAAGTTGCACTCTGACTTCTGCGCAAACCAGCCGCAAAGTACAGATTGCCGAAACAGCCTTGTTTATTTTTGTCAGCTGTTGCAGGAAAGCAGACGCGAGACGGCCAATGCCTTCCCTCACCAGACAATCTGAGCGAGCAGACTATTAAATGGACATCAGTCGAGGCCTCCAAGCTGCCCACAACACGCTTCGGCTAACTCCTGACCACATGCTGCTTTGCAGAAGAGTCACAGGCTAGTCCATAGCCGCAGCACACAGGCTAGCCCGCCAAGAACAAACCAACAACTTTCCTGCTTTTCACTGCCTTCCGTGGATGACCAAAGTGGACTGAACTCACATGAGGCACCGACAGGTTTGGGCAGAGAAACCAGAGGGAGAAGTTAAATGGTTCATTTGAGAAATGTTTTGTAAATCGTTTTACGCATGGTGTTTTTGAACAAAGGGCTAACGGAGGTAGCTCATGCTAGCATTCGGTTTCATGGTATTGCTAATATCATTTGAGTGTGTTTTATGGTTATAGCAAAGGTTATCTCCACAAGGGTTTCATACATTGATGATATATTAATGTTTACGTTATCCGGCCCATTCATTATGACTAAAATAAAAACCGAAGCTTTTATTTATTAGCGCCGAATGTCCGCTAGACAAAATGCTATTAGCTT